>JABYQP010000002.1:1263137-1894706 GCA_022606235.1 Abortiporus biennis | reverse complement strand
CAACATATTTTTCCTTTCCTTCTTCAGTGTCGAGATAATGCTGCCGAGTTAGTGGATCTGCCTGAGTCATTTTGGTTCCTGGCGTGTGGACTAATTTCAAATCGAATTGCGATAAGAATAGTCTCCATCGGCTTGTCTTCTTGTTAATTGCTGAGGGCTCTTGAAATAGGTTAGATTCAAATGATCAGTTAGCACAGTGGTAGGGAACGTGGATCCTTCAAGGTAATGTCTCCACATTTTTAATCCTCTGACTATTCCTAGAAGTTCTCGGTCGTATATGTCATAATTCTTTTCTGGAGGAGAAAACGACTGTGAAATGTATCCACATGGGTGCCAATTACCATTTCCATCTAGTTGTCGAAGTACTGCTCCCGTAGCTACCAAGGAAGCATCTGTTTCCAATACAAATGGTTTGTTCTTGTCGGCATTTGTAAGACCGGTTGAGTTAGCAATCTCCATTTGAGTTCCTCGAATGCCTTCTGGCATTCTTCTGTCCATTTCCAGGTTCATTCTTCTTGGTTAGATTCACAATGGTCGAGATATATCGGAAAAGTGTGATACGAATCTTCGATAGAAATTGCAAAATCCGATAAATGATCTGACTTGTTTTACGGATTTTGGTGTTTCCCAATTTCTAATTCCGTTAAGTTTAACTGGGTCCATTTCTACTTTTCCAGCTTCGATTACCATTCCTAGAAAGTCTACTTTTGGTTAGTCGAATAGACACTTCTCAGGTTTCAGGAATAGATCATGTTCTCGTAATCTTTGCAAGACCCGTCTTGTCCTTTCATGATGAACCTTTATGTCGTTCGAAAAGATAAGGAAATCATCCATGTAGATTACTAACCATCCTTCATCTATCATGTCTTTGAAGATTTCGTTCATCATTGCTTGAAAGGTTGCTGGGGAGTTGCATAGTCCGAAAAACATTACCATAGGTTCGAATAATCCTCGATTGGTTTTGAACGCCGCTTTCCATTGGTCTCCATCTTTGATCAGGATATTATTGTATCCCGATCGGATGTCTCCTTTAGAAAAATTGTGGCTCCTTGCAGTTTGTCCAAAAGTTCTGATACCAATGGAATCGGGTACCGGTTCTTGATCGTCCATTCGTTGATATACCGATAATCTTGACAGGGTCTAAAGGTGCCGTCTTTTTTCCCTACGAAGAAGAATGGTGCTGCTTGAGGAGATTTCGATGGCCGAATATACCCTTTCCTAAGATTTTCTTCCAAAAATGCATCTAATGCCTCCTGTTCTCTGGGAGACATCGGATAAACCTTACAATCCTTTGGAATAAAATCCGCTTTTAGATCGATTGCATGATCATAAGGTCTAGGTTCTGGTAGCCGTTCCGATTTTGCCTTTTCAAAGATGTCCGTAAAGTCTTGAAGAAATTCTGGAATCATTTCTTCTAACTTTTTCTTGACTTCTTTTTCCTGTTGTTCCTGTGCCATTTTCATTGCTGGGTTTACCTTGAGTCGTATCCAAACCGATCTGAGTTTAACCTTTTCCTTATCCTCTGAGACCCAATATTCATGATACCGATGGAAATTATCTGTGTCTGGTGCCATATCTACTAACATTGATGTTCCTTTATCTTTCATCAAAGTTTGTGCCAATCTGATTCGTTTCTTTCTCTCGATGTGTTCTTTGATGTATTGCCTGAGGTTTTTGTTCTGGATTTCCTTTATTCGGTCTTGACTTAAGTGGACTCTTCCTTTCTTCCAATCTATGATTGGATTGAATTGTTTCAACCAAGGAAGTCCAATGATAACTGATTCTTTCCCTATTCCAGTTTGGAACAATTTCTGAGGAATAAGAGAATTGTCGATGTCAAGGGAACATATTGTGTAATCAGTTATCCTTCCTTGATTATTCTCTGTTCCATCCGCATTGAATACCGAAATGGGTTTATTCAATGTTCTTGATGGGAGATCGTGTTTCTTTGCGAAGTCTTTATGAATAAAGATCCCGCCTGCTCCGGAGTCAATTAAAGCTTGGATTCTGATGATTTTATCTCGCGCTCTCAATGTAATAGGAATTCGAAATGACTGATATTCGGTGTTTGCTACTATTACAGGAGAGAGCGAGATTCCGAGTGATCCACACACCAGTGGTGGTCGCTTCTTTAAAAACCCAGGTCTTCAACACGGAAACCGGCATCATTAAATAGATCGATTGCAGAATCTTTTTCGTCATCGTCCATTGATTGAATTATGGCCCTTATGGCAGCCAACTTGTCCTTCTTTGGTTCCTCATGTTTAGGGAGTTCTTCGGCAACTTCCTCTATCTTTGCTCCTGCCGCTTCGGTTAATACTTCCCTAACCTGTCTATTGTTATTCCCATTCTGCTTCTTCTTTTGGCAGTCTCGTGCCATATGCCCTTTGTCTCCACAATAGAAGCATCTACCTTCCTTCCTGCATTTGTCTCTTTCTTCATTAGTCAACGCTCTTGTGTTAACCCGATCAACGTCCATTGCGTTGGGGTCCCTTTGCCTAGATTGTCCCTGATTGTGGGACCCATAGTTGTTGTTGTAGAACCGGAAGGTATTTCCTTCCCTGTGAAACGCCGCTTGGCGATTGTTGTCAATGGTTGAAGTTCTCTTGATCCACCCTTCCAATGTAGTGGGTAGAATTTCGGTATTGAGGCAGACCAAGAGTAAACTCCGATCAAGTCCTCGCTTGAATAATTCGATCTTTGTGAGTTCCTCTCCGATTCCTGTCCTACTAAGTATATCCAAAAATCTGGATGCGTATTGATCCGCCAATGATCTTCCTTGTTTGAGATTGTAAATCTCATCCCTTGCCTTTTGTTCGATGTCTCCTTGTTCAAATTGGGATTTGAATGCAGCCACATACTTCAGCCATTCATTCATTAGCCTATCGTCTTCTGCTAACGCTGCATCTATTTCTAATTGATTGTGGACCCTGGTGACCCATTCTCCAGTTGTTCCGGCTTCGGCCATGAACGATAAGGAGTAGATAATTTTCTGGACTCCAGTTAATCCTATGTTTACCATAAAATATAGATTGCAGTGCACCAGATGATGTCTGACTTGCTCCGGCTTCCCGGTAAATTTCTCGGGTTTGCCAAGCTTTATGGTGGGTGCTGGTGCTGCCATTGGTGCAGTTACGACGGGTGGCGGTGGGGATGGTGGGTTGTTTCCTGGCGGAGTTGGGTTGTTTCTCGGGGGAGGCTGTGGTACTGCTACTAATGCAGTTTCTGGTTGATTCGGGGGGTTCGGACTTGGCGGTCTCATATAAGGGATTTGAGTGTTATTTGCTCTTTCGTAATCAGCTACTGCTTGGTTGAATTCTCCTAAATGATTGGTTCTATTAGTAGAATCGATTACTTGGAGATAATTTCTGTAGCGATCGTGTTTGTATCTTAGAGATCTGTTACTAGGGTTCTGAGCAATCCAATTGTTAAAGCTGAGAACTGGTGTCTGGGGTGCTAGTGCCACTGGAGTTGCTGGTCCTGTAGGTTCGACTTCAATTTCTGAGTCCGAGTCTTGGTTTTGTGGTTCTCGGAAGCTTCTGCTTCCGCTGGGTTGGTTTCTTGGATCCGTGGTTCTTTAGTTGTGGTGCCTACACTAATAGTAAGTGGGCGCTTGTATGTAACTTCGACCTAATGTTAAGGATCGAGCTTAACGTGACTCGTTACTGTGACTATGACGTAACTGTGACTATGATCTTCGACTTAAGTAATTCAGATGACTAAGACTTGATTGCAAATCAAGACTTAGTATCGAGCTGAGACTCAAAGTACTCAGACAGACTATGAAACTTAACAAGTCTATTGCTAAGCTAGGAGAAAACAGGAGGTCGAAGTTAAGGCTTCAACCTAGCTAAAGTACCAGTATTTATACATCTGCCCTAGTCTGATAAATGCGAGAGTATCGTCCAGAGATAAGGAGTAACTATGGATAAATAGAAGGAGAAACCTCGGGGAAACTCAGGAGAAACATTGGTAAAACTTGTGCGAGAAATAAAAGGAGAAACTATGGAGAAACTAATAATACAACGTTAGTCATTACGCGGGAATTCCCTTAGTGCTAGATAGTCCGCAATAACTCCGTATTATGTAAGAAAAGAAAGAAAAAAGATAATCGTGTCCATTTGTAACAAATCTTAGGCAATACATTAAGGAACACATCGAAAGAAATAAGCAAATTCGATTAACTCAGACATTGATGGAAAAGAAAGGAACCTCAATATTGGTAGATATAGTACCAGCAATGGACAATTTTCATCAGTATAACAAGTATTGGATTTCCAAAGACAAGAAGAAGTTCAAACTTAGATCAGTCTGGATACAGCTAAAAGTAAACCCAGCAATAAAAATGGCACAGGAACAAAAGGAAAAGGAACCTGAGAAAAAGCTAGAAGAAATGATACCAGAATTTCTTCAAGATTTCTCCGATATCTTTAAAAAAGCAACTTCGGAATGACTACCTGAATCTTAACCCTATGACCATGCAATCGATCTAAAAGCAGATTTTATTCCAAAAGACTGTAAAGTTTACTCAATGTCTCCAAAAGAATAAAAAGCATTAGATAAATTTTTAGAAGAAAATCTTAGGAAAGGTTACATCAGACCGTCGAAGTCTCCACAGGCATCTCCATTTTTCTTTGTAGGAAAGAAGGATGGTACTTTTAGACCATGTCAAGATTACCAGTATATTAATGAATGGACTATCAAGAATCACTATCCAATCCCATTAGTATCAGAACTTCTGGACAAATTGCAGGGGGCTACCATCTTTTCTAAAGGAGACATTTGATCAGGATACAATAATCTCCTAATCAAAGATAGAGATCAATGGAAAGTAGTGTTCAAGACTAATTGCAGACTATTCAAACCCATGGTAATGTTTTTTGGCCTATGCAACTCTCTGGCAACATTTCAGGCAATGATGAATGACATCTTTAAGGATATGATAGATGAAGGATAGCTAGTAATCTATATAGATGATTTCCTCATTTTCTCAAATGACATGAAGATCTACCATGAAAGAACAAGAAGGGTACTACAAAGATTGCGAGATCATGATCTGTTCTTGAAACCCAAAAAATGTTTATTTGATCAGCCGAAGGTGAACTTTCTTGGAATGGTAATTGAATCTGGAAAAGTAGAAATGGATCCAATCAAACTCAATGGAATCAGAGATTGGGAAACACCAAAATTGGTCAAACAAGTTAGATCATTTATTGGATTTTGCAACTTTTATCGAAGATTCATATCACATTTTTCTGACATATCTTGAGCACTTGTCAATCTAACCAAGAAAAATGAACCATGGAACTGGACAAAAGAATGCCAGAAAGCTTTTGAAGAACTTAAATAAAGACTCCTGATATAACCAGTATTACAAATACCGGACAAGATGAAACCTTCTGTATTAGAAACAGATGCCTCATTAGTCGCCACAGGAGTAGTACTTTAGCAACCAAATAAAAATGGTAATTGGTACCTATGTGGATACATTTCACAATCATTCTCTCACCCAGAAAAGAATTATGACATCTATAACTGGGAACTATTAGAAGTAGTAAGAGGACTAAAAATGTGGAGGCACTATTTTGAGGAATCCACATTCCCCACTACCATGCTAACCGATCATCTCAATCTGACCTATTTCCAAAGTCCACAACAACTTACCAGACAACAAGCATGATGGAGATTATTCTTATCCCAGTTTGATTTGAAATTAATATACACCCCTGGAACCAAGATGACTCAAGCAGATCCCTTGACTCGACAACATTATTTAGATACCAAAGAAGAAAAAGAAAATGTGTTGACCTTGCTTCCTGATAAATTGTTTATAAGGAAAATTGATATAGAACTAGCAGAGAAAATAAAGAAAGCCACTGAATAAGATATGGTAGTAAACGAGGCATTGGCTGCAATCAAGGAAAAAGGACCATTTTCTATGCAGTCAACACTTTCTGATTGGAAAGTTACAGATAAAGGCATCTTTTACAAGAACTGACAATACGTTCTGTCAAATACATCTTTAAGAAGAGATATTATTAGTCGATTCCATGATACTCCACAGGTAGGTCATTCAGAAATTTTCAAAACCCATGTGTCCATCATACAATACTATTAGTGGCCAGGATTACATGCTATGATTTCCAACTATATCAAAGGATGTGCACCATATCAACAGATGAAAACAAATACATATCCAATTATACCCCCACTGCAACCAATCATACTCAATATATCATCGGGACCTTTTGATGTCATTACCTATGACTTCATCACTGACCTTCCACCATCTAATGAATTTGATTCATTATTGGTCATTGTAGACCACAACTGTATAAAGGGGGTAATTTTATCTCCTTGCACCAAAACAATTGATGTAATCGAAACTGCAAAGTTACTTCATGATAGAGTATATCGATGATTTGAACTATAGAAAACAGTGATATTGGACTGAGGACCTCAATTTCATTCACAAGTAATGAAAGAAATGGGGAAAATATTTAAGATCGATACCCAATTCTCTACTGCTTATTATCCACAAACAGATGGACAGACTGAACGCACCAATCAGACAGTAGAAATCTACATTCGAATCTTCTGTACAAATAATCCTGACATATGGAGTGATTTACTCACAGATATGAAGCGATTTACTCACAGATATGGAAGTATCATTCAATTCACATTTATCAGACAGATAAAATGCAACTCCATTGTTACAATCACGTGAATATCTTTTCCTTTTTCTTTCTTTACATAATACGGAGTTATTGCAGACTATTTAGTACGAGGGAAACTCCCACGTAATGACAACGTTGTACCAGTAGCTAGTTTCTCCAGAGTTTCTCCTTTCTATTCTCACGTACTTTTATCCTTTGTTTCTCCTTTGTTTATCCGATGTTTCTCCTTAACATTTCTCTATGATTACTCCTTACATCTGGATGATACTCTTGCACCTATCAGACTGAGGTAGTTGTATAAATACCTGTACTTTAGCCAAGGTCGAATCCTTAACTTCGACCTCTTGTATACTCTTGATCTTAGCAATAGACTTGTTAAGAATCTCCACAGTCTTTTGAGTGCTCAAGTCTCAGCTCGATTCTAAGTCTTGATTTGTAATCAAGTCTTAGTCATCCAGATTACTTAATCGAAGTCCATAGTCACAGTCATGAATAAGTCACGTTAAGCTCGAACCTTAATATTAGGTCAAAGTTACAAATAGCACCCACTTATCATTAGTGAAGGTGCCAACTTAAAGAACTATGGATTCAAGAAACCAACCCGGCGGAAGCAGACACTTTCGAGCACCAAGCAACTCTGATTCTGAATTAGAATACGCAGATCCCATTGAAGCCGAACCTACCGAACAGAATACTCCTGTAGCATCTGTAACCCAAGAAGCACAAACACTAATCACAATCCTTAGCGTTAATAAGTGGTTAGCCCAAAACTCTAGTGAAAGGTCCCAAGGATACAGATTTGATCGCTACAGAGATTATCTCCAATTAATTGATTTTACCCATCAAACTGGTTACGTAGAAGAGTTTAATCAACAAGTAGCTGATCACGAAAGAGCAAACCACACTCGGATTACCTATACTAGACCTTCAAGTTCAGAACCACCGAACAACCCTGAAACTGCAGTAGTGGTAGTACCACCACCTCCACCGCCACCAAGAAACAATCCAACCCCACCAGGAAATAACCCACTGTCTCCACCGCCTCCCACAGCAACTGCACCAATGGCCACACCAACTCCCACTGTCAAGCTTGGTAAGCCCAAAAAGTTTACTGGGAAACCTGAACAAGTCCGACATCACTTAGTGCACTGTAACCTATACTATATAGTAAACACTGGACTAACCGAGGTCCAGAAAATCATATACTCTTTGTTGTTTATGGCCGAAGCTGGCATAACAGGAGAATGGGTAACAAGGATCCACAGCCTTCTAGAAAAAGATGTGGGATTAGCCACAGCAGACAGAGAAATGAATGAATGGAAGAAATATGTCATTGCCTTCAAGTCTCAATTTGAACAAGGAGACATAGAACAGAAAGCAAGAGATGAAATTTACAACCTCAAACAAGGAAGAGCGTCAGTAGATAGCTACGCATCTAGATTCTTAGATGTGCTCAGCAGAACTGGAATAACCAAAGAACTCATGAGAATCGAACTGTTCAAACAAGGACTTGATCGAAGCCTACTCTTGGTCTGCCTCAACACAGAAACCCTACCCACTACTCTGGTAGGATGAATCAAGAGAACTTCAACCATCGACAACAATCACTGAGCGGCATTTCACAGAGAAGGAAATACCTTCAGATTCTACAATAACAATTATGGATCAAATAATTCACAAGGACAATCTAGGCAAAGAGACCCCAATGCAATGGATGTTAATCGGGTCAACACAAGGGCACTGACCCAGGAGGAAAGAGACAAGTGAAGGAAAGAAGGAAGATGTTTCTATTGTGGAGACAAGGGGCATATGGCACGAGATTGCCAGAAGAAGAAGCAGAATGGAAACAGGAACAATAATAGACAGGTTAGAGAAGTACAAGCAGAAGCAAGGATAGAGGAAGTTGCCAAAGAAACCCCGAAGCAAGAAGAACCAAAGAAGGCACAAAACAAATTGGCTGCAATAAGGGCCATCATTCAATCTATGGACGATGATGAGAAAGGTTCAGCAGCAGACCTGTTTAATGATGCAGGATTCCGTGTTGAAGACTTGGGTTTTTGAAAAAGTGACCACCACTGGTGTGTGGATCGCTTGGAATCTCGCTCTTCCCTGTAATAATAGCCAATACCGAATACCAATCATTTCGAATCCCTATTACATTGAGAGCATGAGATAAAATCATCAGAACCCAAGCCCTAATCGACTCTGGAGCAGGAGAAATTTTTATCCATAAAGATTTCACAAAGAAACATGATCTTCCATCAAGAACGTTAAACAAGCCAATCTCAGTCTTCAATGCTGATGGAACCAAAAATAATCAAGGAAGAATTATGGACTATACACTATGCTTACTGGATATCGACAATTCTCTCATTCCCCAAAAATTGTTCCAAACAGGAATAGGGAAAGAATCCATAATCATTGGACTTCCTTGGTTGAAACAATTTAATCCAATAATAGACTGGAAGAAAGGAAGAGTTCATCTAAATCAGGAACAAATAAAAGAAATATAAAACAAGAACCTCAGGCAATACGTCAAGGAACACGTTGAAAGAAACAAGTGAATCAGATTGACACAAACATTGATGGAAAAGAAAGGAACATCAATGCTAGTCGATATAGCACCAGAAACAGATAATTTCCATCGGTATAATAAGTACTGGATATCTGAAGATAAGAAAGAATTCAAACTCAGATCAGTCTGGATATGATTAAAGGTAAACCTGGCAATGAAAATGGCACAGGAACAATAAGAAAAAGAACCTGAGAAGAAATTAAAAGACATGATCCCCAAATTTCTTCACAATTTCTCTGACATTTTCGAGAAATCAATCTCAGAATGATTACCAGAATCTCGGCCTTACGATCATGCAATCGATCTCAAAGCAGATTTTATTCCAAAAGATTGTAAAGTTTACCCGATGTCCCCTAAGGAACAAGAGGCATTAGATAAATTTTTAGAAGAAAATCTCAGAAAAGGGTATATTCGACCATCGAAATTGCCACAAACATCCCCATTCTTTTTTGTAGGAAAAAAAGATGGTATGTTTAGACTCTGTCAAGACTACCGGTATATCAATGAATGGACAATCAAAAATCATTACCTAATCCCATTAGTATTGGAACTTTTGGATAAGCTGCAAGGCACCACCATCTTTTCTAAAGGAGATATCTGATCAGGATACAATAACCTCCTGATCAAAGATGGAGATCAATGGAAAGCAGCGTTCAAAACCAATTGAGGACTATTCGAACTCATGGTAATGTTTTTCGGCTTATGCAATTCCCCGGCAATGTTTCAAGCTATGATGAATGAAATCTTCAAAGACATGATAGATGAAGGATGGCTAGTAATCTACATGGACGATTTTCTCATCTTTTCGAATGATATGAAAGTTCATCATGAAAGGACAAGAAGGGTATTACAATGGTTATAAGAGCAGGATCTATTCTTGAAACCCGAAAAATGCCTGTTCGATCAATCCAAGGTAGACTTTTTAGGAATGGTAATTGAAGCAGGAAAAGTGGAAATGGACCCAGTCAAACTCAATGGAATCAGAGATTGGGAAACACCAAAATCCATCAAACAAGTTAGATCATTCATCGGATTTTGCAATTTCTATCGAAGATTTGTGTCACATTTCTCAGACATATCTCGACCACTCGTCAATTTAACCAAGAAGAATGAACTCTGGAAATGGACGGAAGAATGTCAGAAAGCATTCGAAGAACTCAAATGGAGATTACTGACTCAACCGGTATTACAAATGCCTGACAAGAATAAACCATTTGTATTGGAAATGGATGCTTCGTTAGTAGCTACAGGAGCAGTAATACGGCAACCAGATAGAAATGGCAACTGGCATCCATGCAGATATATTTCACAATCATTCTCTCCCCCTGAAAAGAATTATGATATCTATAACCGAGAACTCCTAGGAATAGTAAGGGGACTGAAAATGTGGAGACATTACCTCGAAGGATCCACATTTTCCACTATCGTATTAATAGATCACCTCAATTTGACCTATTTCAAAAGCCCACAGCAACTAACAAGACGATAAGCACATTGGAGACTATTTTTATCACAATTTGATTTGAAACTGGTCCACACTCCTAGAACCAAGATGACTCAAGCAGATCCATTAACCCGGCAGCACTATCTGGATACTGAGGAAGAAAAGGAAAATGTATTGACTTTACTCCCTGATGAGTTGTTTGTGAGAGAAATTGACATGAATTTAGCAGAAAGGATACGAAAAGCCACTAAACATGATGCAGTAGTAATGGAGGCATTAGCAGCAATCAAAGGAAAAGGACCATTTCCCATAAGGTCAACCCTTTCTGATTGGAAAACTATGGAAGAAGAAATATTCTACAAGAATCGGCAATACATCCCATCAAACTCTTCCTTGAGAAGAGATATTATTAGTCGATTCCATGATACTCCACAAGCAGGACACCCGGGAATTTTCAAAACTCATGCTACTATCATACAATACTATTGGTGGCCAGGACTATACACTATGATTTCCAATTATGTCAAAGGATGTGCACCATGTCAACAAATGAAAACTAATACACATCCAATTATTCCCCCTCTGCAACCGATTCTACCCAATTCATCATCGGGTCCCTTTGATGTCACTACTTATGACTTTATCACCGACCTTCCACCATCCCATGGATTCAACTCCTTATTGGTCGTTGTAGACCATGACTGTACAAAGGGGGTAATTTTATCTCCTTGTACCAAAACAATTGATGCAATAGGTACTGCAAAGTTACTTCATGATGGGGTATATCAATAATTTGGACTATGGAAAACTGCAATATTGGATCATAGACCACAATTTCATTCTCAGGTAATAAAAGAATTAGGAAAAATCTTTAAAATCGATACTTGATTCTCTACAGCCTATCATCCACAAACTAATAGACAAATAGAACGTACAAATCAGACAGTAGAAACATACATCCGAATCTTCTGTGCAAACAACCCGGATATCTGGAGTGATCTAATTACAGATATGAAAGTATCATTCAACTCACACTTACCTGATGGATGAAATACCACCCCATTTTACTTAGCTACAGGAAAAGAACCCAATCTTATCCCAGTATCATTCGAACCAACTAACCTACCATCTCTGAATGAGTAAATAGAACTTCTTACCAAAGCAAGGAGAGAAGTAATAGCGGCAATGGAACTAGCAGCAGCAAAAATGAAAGCACGAACTTTTAGCAAAGGGTTCAAACCATTCAAAGAAGGAGATCAGGTTTGGTTAGAAGCGAAGAATCTTAACTTAGGAGTAACTAACAAGAAGATCATCCCTAAAAGACAAGGACCCTTTACCATCACCAAAGTTATCTCAGCATTCACATACCAACTCAAGCTACCAGAAAAATGGAAAATCTATGACGTATTCTATGTATCCTTACTATCTCCTTATGTGGAAACTATGGAACATGGGCCAAATTATCTAAGACCTCCACCTGAGATCATCAATGAAGAAGAAGAATACAAGGTAGAAGGAATTATCAACCACAAGGTGATAAGGAGAAAATGCCATTACCTCATGAAATGGAAAGATTATCCTACATCAGAAAACTCATGGATCACAGCTACCGAATTCTATGATGAAGATGACGAATATTTACCAATCTTTTTGAAATATCTTCAGAAATACAAGCTTCCAATTCCCACTGAAGTGAAAGCTTAAGAATAACCTTGGAGAAACCAATAATGTTTCTCTAAGAAAAGTCTGAAGAATGTTCCTACACTAAGGTTGACACAAGATAAAAGCAACCTTTCATCGAATGTCTCTTTTCCCATCTCCTCGTCAACTACTCTCAAATACAACATCCTTCGAAACCTCAAATTTGTCCGAGTATAGCTCAAGACATTTCAAGATCTACAAAGCCAACCCTCATCATTATCATCATGAAGCAATCGACCTTCTCCTCATCCACTTCCACTCGATTCAACCCTTACACCCTTACTGAATAGGATCAACGAGTCCTCAATGCCATCCAAACCCGAGAACATGGATTCCGCAATGAGATTCATTATACCATCAGCAGAGAACACTATGTTCTCGACACCATCAACTGGTTCGAGACGATTTGAACTGGTAACCTCCAGATCAATAACAAACTTGCCGGCATCATTAAGGAATGTCAAGATCTTTCCACCGAGATCAACCAGTATCACCATCTCACCATGGAAGGTCAGGAACAGCTGGCAAGATTATTAGTCAATCTTGGAGTCCGTGATCCTCAATAAGATCATCTTGACAATCGCACTCCTACTCCATTTACCCTCAACGAACTTCCCGAATATCCCAACACAGAACCTGCATCCTCCCCCTCTCCTATCCCTATCCCTTCTCCCGACTTCATCAGTAACCAACAAGATCCAATTTACATACCATCTTCACCCTCGGAAGCTGAAGCCGAAGCCGAAGCAATCAAGAACTGGGGACGAGCTGAAGAGCTGTTGGAAGAAGTAGCTAGAGAAGCTGTTCAACAGTTCTTTTAGACTGCTTCACCTAGCGAAGCTCCGGAAAATCATTTCCAAGCTGAGCGCGGTACCTCTCTTATCCACAAAACCATCCCACAAATACCTCTGCCAGAAAATCCTCGAGAAGTTGATTGCGAGACTACTAAGGACTTCGCCAAGCGAAACAGATGAGCCAACCGACGAATGTGAAATCAGGACACCCAGAGCCGAAAAGTCATTCGAATGTCTCTGGATGACTTCAACGCTAGCATCCTTGATCTAATCACTATCCCAGTGGCTACCCCAGCAACTAACGAATCTCTTATGGGAAGCCGAAATTGCCCATTTTCCATTACCATCACTATCCACATAGACGAAATCGCCTTCAACAAGTACCGACATAATGTTCCCATCAGAACAAGTCCCAGAGCGTTTAACATTTGCAAGTACTGTAGAAGACATGGACATTGGGCTCCTCACTGCAACCAACCTTGATGTGCCACATGTGGGAATGTACGACATGCCGATTCTTCCCAATATCAATTCTGCAGTCAATATCCACCCTTCCGATTCCCTGTTCCTCCAGTCTGCTTTGTTGAAATTGACTTCTTCCAGATCCACTCCTATTCAAACAAGTACCATTTCATTGACAGAGAAGGAAACTATCACAGTCGTCGTGAACCTTGTGGTACAAGAACCACATCCCCAGTATCTAGTAAACTGGAAGCTGGACAAGGACTTCATCACTTTTCTCGATGAACTCACAACAAACCTTACTTCTTTCGACAACAATCTAGTAGTGGAGCAAGCAGAAGTAGTGGATCAGATGGCGAGTGCAAAAGGGTTTTAGAGAGTTCATTCAGGAAACTGTTTACAAAATAAGTACTGAACTCCTTTTACCAGGAGCCTTATGATGACATCGACTATAGATCAGCTAGAGAACACAACATGTCAGGGAAGTGCTGAGGTAATCAATGATGGAATCATTGATGGTAGTATTAGGGTAATGTTACAAAATGCGCAGTTATCTTTTTCTTATCTTTCATCTTTCATTACATAATATGGAGTTATTATGAACTATCTAGCATCAGAGACAATTCTGCGCAATGACTATAGTGTATTACTAGCTGGTTTATCTAGGGTTTCTTCTTATTTCTTCCCATGTACTTTATTTACAGTCTTCCCTTAGTTTCTCCTTTGTTTCCCTGATGTTTCTCCTACAATTCTCCTTGATTACTCCTTACTTCTAGATGATACTCTCACACTTATCAGATTAGGGAAGTTGTATAAATACCTGTACTTTAGCCAAGGTCAAATCCTTAATTTTGACCTCTTGTATACTCTTGATCTTAGCAATAGACTTGCTTAAGAATCCCCATAGTCTTCTGAGTGCTTAAGTCTCAGCTCGATTCTAAGTCTTGATTTGCAATCAAGCCTTAGTTATTAAGATTACTTAATTAAAGTCTATAGTCACAGTTACAAATAAGTCACATTAAGCTCGAACCTTAACAATTCATTGGTTTTTGCAACTTCTACTGATACTTTATCTATCATTTTACAGAGATATCTCAACTACTCATCAATCTCACCAGAAAGAATGTATCCTGGAATTGGACCCCTGAATGTCAGACTGCATTTGAGGAATTAAAACAATGGATGCTCTTTGAACCAGTACTTGCCATCTCTGACAAAACTAAACCATTTATCCTTGAAACTGATGCATCACTAATCGCAATGGGAGGGGTACTTCATCAGGCAGATAATAACATGTGAATATATATTCCAGTCATTTAATACTGCTGAATGAAATTATAAAATCTATGATAGAGAACTCCTCGGAATTATCTGTGCACTCAAGCAATGGTGACACTATCTCGAAGGAGCCTATTATCTGACCACCATTTTAACTGATCATTGTAACCTTACCTACTACCAAACACCCCAATGCCTTACATACTGACAAGCACACACCTACCTCTTCTTATCCCGTTTTGACTTAAAACTTGTCCACACCCCAGGCAATAAGTACCAAGCTGATCCCCTCACCTGCTAGCACTATCTCGATACTGCCGAAGGGAAAGAGACTGTTGCTACCCTCCTTTCCAAATCCCTGTTTATCCAAGAAGTTAACACTGCCCTGACTAATTGTATCTACAATGCATCAACTATAGATGATATTGTAATCTTGGCCTTAATGGCCATCAAGACTAATGGACCTCTACCCTTACACAGCTCAATTGTGAATTGGAAGGTCACTGAGAAAGGTATCTTTTTCAAGGGATGATAGTATATTTCCATGGATAGAGATCTGTGGAGAGAGATTATTCAATATTTTCATGACACTCCTGTGGAAGGTCACCCAGGAATTTTCCGAACTGCAGTATCAGTAGGCCGATACTACTGATAGCCAGAAATGCATTCCATGATCTCCCAGTTTGTGAAAGGTTGTGCCATCTGCCAACAAATGAAAACCATCACCCATCCTACTATTCCTCTGCTTCACTCTATCCTCTCCAAACTACGTGCACAGTCTTTGGATACCATTACCTATGATCTTATTACTGATCTTCCCCCATCTAACGGCTTTGACAGTTTATTAGTCATGGTGGACCATGACTGTACAAAGGGAGTAATTTTGTCCCCAACTACTAAAATGGTAGATGCTATTGGAATGGCAAAGCTATTGCACGATGAAGTGTACAGGCCATACGGCCTTTGGAAAAAGACTATATCTAACTGAGGATTACAGTTTCACTCCCAAGTCATGGTAGAACTAGCTAAACTATTCAATGTGACTGCAAAGTTCTCAACAGTCTATCATCTACAGACTGATGGACAGACTGAACAAGCAAATCAGACAGTTGAAGCATACATTCGTATATTTTGTACCAATAACCCCAGCAAATGGAGTGAACTAATAACTGACATGGAAGTTTTTTATAACTCCCACACTCCAGAAAACAGATACCATTCCTCATTTTTCCTATCAATCAGTAAAGACCCCATTCTCATCCCCATTTCCTATCACCCAACCAACATCCCAATGGTCAACAAATAAATGAATACATTAATCAAGGCAAGAGAAGAAGTAGTAGCAGTAGTAGAACTAGCAGCCCAAAAAATGAAACACTCCATATTCTGAACTGCCTTCAAACCATTCAAGTTAGGCAACAAGGTCTGGCTAGATACCAAGAATCTGCTTTTTAGCCTAACCAACTGCAAAATCCTCCCCAAATGACATGGCCCATTCACAATCATGAAAGTTCTGTCGTCACTCACTTACTAACTAAAGCTTCCCTTAAATTGGAAGATTCATGATGTGTTCTATGCAAGCTTGCTAACACCCTATATTGAAATGCCCAAGCATGGACCTAATTACCCTCACCCTCCCTCAGAGCTAGTTAATAAAGAGGAGGAGTATGAGGTAGAGGAAATCATAGGGTACAGGTCATGGAGATGACAACAGCAGTTCTTAGTCAAATAGAAAGGTTACGAGATATTAGAAAATACTTGGGAACCAGTACATAGCTTCTGGGATAATAATGACAGATACTTGCCCAAGTTTCTGGAATATCTCTGGCAACACCAATTACTGGTTCTAGACCCACCTAAAAATAGACAATCATGAGGAAAGCCAGGGTCTAGGCATGACATCATAATGATATCATGCACAACACCAAGTGACATCAGTCCCTGAATCAATGATGTCATACTACACAGTCCCCAGTCTATATAAACCCCACTTAAATTCCCCAGCTTCTCTAGCCAATGCTCCTGCAGCTCTCCCCAATCAATCTCATCACCCTTGTCATTGTTGCAGCCTTTATCTCCCTCTTTGTGAATGTCCTACTCCCTCTTATTCTTTGCTGCAATCATCTACCTCATCACTATCGCAGCCACCATCGTTCTTTTAGACTGACTTGTCAACAACCTCATCCCACATGCCCTCCATACATGCAACCACCCAACTCCTTAGACTAGTAGATGGAACTAGAAGAGCACATTGCTATTCTAGTCATCCTCCTGCTTAACTCCACCCTATTTATTTATGTCATCTATAACTTCCTCAGAGTCATCTACTACATCCTTAATATACGAGACCCTGTCAATGATGGCACTATCTCATAAAGTACTATTTGAAGTTACCTACCTTATGGATAACGTTAAGGGTCTTGTCCCTAGCTACTCTATTCAGTGGGTGAGTCAGTGAACTTGTGAACAATGACACGTCCTCTAGGCAAGTTCTGAATGATTACTATAGTGTCACAAGATAGGGTGTGGTTAACAATGATGAGGGCAAACTGGAAGATGTCGATACATCTCAAGAAGACCTTCAGCATAAACTTCTTAGAAACTATTGGTAGCTCTGTACCAATTTGAGGACAAGGTAAGGATGTTAAGCCTGGGGGTCTTAAGTTGAGTGGTTCTATTGCCCAGTCTATAACTGAGCTGGTTCACACTTGCTACTAGGGGTAAGAAGGTAACTAGATTCAAAAAGGTTATTCCCGAAAGGAGGTCAAAGCTAAAGCTTCTCCCTTCCTGATCGGTGCCTTTATATATGTACAAGAAGTTCTAAAAATAGATGATGATATCACCGATGATGTCATAATACAAATATAGTAGCCAATGAAAAGAGACATAGAATAAGACAATAAAACTCTGAACCAATAAGAAGAAATACATGCTAATGATACAATGATGTTATAGTAATGTCACTATGACATCATACTGATGTCATTCCTGCTTACTCATTTAACCATGTAACCTTGGTTCTGGTACCATTCTAATATCTCTAAGTATCTCCCTTACTTTATCATCCTCTCTAGTCACGGGATACTGTAGCTTGTCAACATCTGTCTCGACGTGTGAGTCCTATGACCATCCTGAGTCTTGTGATCCTGTTTCCTCAGGGGAGAATGGTAGATCCTTCTGTGACACTCATTATGCAAAAGCAATTCATGCACGTAATGTCCCATTATATTCTGCTTGGGGTTTTATTAATTGCACTATTCATTCAATCTGTTGTCCCTCTCATTGGCAATATCAAGCATACAATGGTTACAAGAAATATCATGCTCTCAAATATTAGGCTGTTATGCTCACTAATGGGATAACTGGTCCCCTTTTTGGTCCTCAAGAAGGTTGCTGCAATAATTCTTTTCTTCTCAACACTAGTGGGTTGTTGGAGAAATGTACCCAATATGTGACGCATGAGGGAAGTGATCCAACCACACATAGGGATAGAGATTTTTTTCAATTGTTTGGTGATCTTGCATATGGTCTATCTCAGTAGATCATTAGTCCTTTTGCAGGACCAGGGGAATGTACAGAAGCTGAGTTGGAATTGAACACAGCTATGGCAGGAGTTCAGATAGAGGTTGAATATGGCTTTGAAATCATAACAAATACTTGGCAATTTTTGAATGCAGGTTGGAAGATGTGTGTTTATTCATCACCAGTTGGAAGATACTACTGAGTTGGTATTTTATTTACTAATGTGATGGACTGCTTTCACCCAAATCAAGTCTCACAGTATTTCTATTGTAAATCTCCTACTTTAGAGGAATACTTTCATCACTGATTCTTGCATTTGTTCAATAGATATATATGTACATATATACTAAATAATGTTATATCTCTGTACAAAATAACAATTATATGATTTCATTACAACTCATGACTTGTAACAGTATAACTACAATGCTATCAGCAGTTTAACATTAAGAAACTCTACCACCATCAACAAACAATAGAAGCATATCCAAGTACCTGTTCATGACTTCTTGATACATATTAGCATTTCAGTTACTAAATATGTCTTTTCTCATATTCTGCATGATGGTCTTCATTGCGTGTAATAGTCTGTAAGATCTTTTCAACATTCTCATAGATCTCATTCTCTCATTCTATAAATCTACTTCAGTAGGATAATCATGGCTGTTTGACAGAAGGTTGAGATATACATGGTGGTGAAAGAGAATCACCACCATTGTCATCATCATCATCATCATTGTTATATCTATCATTATTAGAAGAGTTGGTGATATCTGACTGAGCTCATTTATGACTACCTTGTGTCTGCATCGAGCTTTGGCAGATGACTTCACCTCCTTGGTGGTCTTGTTTATTCTTCTGTATTATAGGTCATAAAATTCAGAGAGTAAAGACATCATAAAAAGTGAAATTATATACATCATGAGCCCTAGCCTTCTGTTGCTCAGTTATCTCCCAGGCCTGCTGTTTGTAGGTAGATGCCTTATCAAGCAAGGCAGTGAATGTGGTCTTCTGAGTTGCACTGAGGTCATGATCAAGGGAGGCATCTTTTCTTCCTGTAGGATCCTGCACAAATAATGATCATTTATAGATATTGTGAAATGTTCAAAAGAACTTACAGCCTGCCATGCAATCAAATCATCTATCTTGTTTTACAGAATGTCATGTTTAGAGGCAAGAAACATTCCTCTTACTTAAAGAGTACTTAGGATTTGCTTCTAAGTCTCACCCTTCTTTCTATGAGATGCTCTCCAAGGGTTGACATTAATACTGAGTCAAATGAGTGCTTCCAAACTGGTAGGTGGAAACTTTATGCAGGTCCTTGATGTTGGGGTATAAGGTGGAAGAGGTGGCATCAAGTCACCTTCAGGTGTTGACAATGATCGTGCTTGCTCAGGAGGTGGTGGTTCAAGTAGTACTGAAGATGCAGCTGAACGAACCTCAGAATGTCTTCTAGCAATCACAAGTAGGGATCAATAAACATGATAGAAGAAGGAAAGGAAGCAAATAGAAAAAACATACCTGTGACCACTACTGTCATGATATTGATCAGTTAAATTGTCCAGCATATTCAAGTTGATAAACGTAGAGACTGTGTATAAATTATAGGTAGTTGAAGCAAAAAGGAATATTGAGTTTATTAACAGCCATGCATTTGGTCATTTATAGGGCCCAGTACTTCTTAGAATAGTACAGCCTGACATCTGTCTATGCATAGATATGATGAGTTTATAGAGGAGAGAAAGCTAAACTGAAGCTAAAGTCATCCACAAGTTGATTATTAATAGTGAAATATATAACGAGCATGATGTCACTCTATTTCAAGTTCCAACTGCAAGCTCACAATTGGGTACTTATTTCAAAAGCTTTAGCAACCTGTACATAATGGTCTTCAGTTCTCAAAATAATGCTCCACATAAATAACTTTGGAGCAATCTAAGTGTAAAATTACCTTAATATATATTCTAGTGAAACAGCTCTATTCAAGAAACATATAAATGGTGCTGAACCCTATCCTTGGCAACTCAACATCACCGAGAGTATCCTTCTTGGTCTGGATTCTATTGTCATTGCAGGTATAGGCTCTGGAAAGACTGTGCCTTTCATGTTGCCACATTATATTCCAGGTATCTCAAAGAACAGGCCCACTATTGTTGTTTCTCCTTTGAAGCAATTACAATGAGAACATGTGAGTCTCATCTGTTCAATCAACTATATTTTTGATATGAGTTCAGTCTCACAGATTTCGAAAAGCTGGTGTTGCGGCGATACCTATGAATGGTGAAAATTGGATAGAGACTCTGGCACAGGTGAGCTTTTCTGACTGAAGATATCAATTCATTTGCTTATGTCTTTCAGGATATTGTTAAGTTGAAGTATTGATTGATTTTTGCTGGACCCGAGATGCTTTTTAGGCATTCTAGTGGACAAAGTGTTTATACCCACCTTGGAAATAATGATCAGTTATTGGCTTTTGTTATTGATAAAGCCCATTGTATTTATTAGTAGGGTAGAGGTTTTTAACCTGCATATCATGATTTGCAGCAAATCTGAGCTCACATATTCCCTCAAACCCCCATTTGCACTATATTTGTGATGCTGTCACCCGAAGCATTGGCTGAAGTAGAGTCTCAGCTTCTCATTGATCCTCTGAAGTGCTTTTATATCAACCTTGAAAATGATAGGTCCAAAGTCAAAATAGTTGTCTATGAAATCAAGTCAGTAAAGGACTATCAAATGCTCAATGAGATTCTTAAGCTCAGTTCAGCAAGATGAATACAAGATCTCCCGAAGACTATTGTCTTTGCAAATTCCCAACCTAATGTTCAAAAGATATAGATGCACATTCATTCAAAACTCTCAAAGAATCTTGGCAAATATATTGACTTCATGTTCAGCATCTGAACTCATCGAGGGAAATAGAAGGTCTGAAAGCCTTTTGCAACAATGATGTGAAGATTCTCATTGCAACAGAAGCTGTAGGGATGGTGCGTATTTCTATTATATATAATTATCTTTACTTAAATGAGACACAGGGTGCAGATGTACCAGATGTAGAGCTTGTCATCTAGGTTGGACTCCCAAACTCACTAAATATCTAGGTACAGTGTGCTAAAAGAGCAGGCCAGTTACATGGGATTAAAGTGGTTGCATATTTGCTTGCCGAAAAGTCTACATTCAAGATTATTCAGGAGAGTAAAAATAAAAAACCACCAGATAAATCCCATAGTATTGTAAGAAATACTATCACCGAAGATCTAGTCCAAGACAACCAGGATGATATGTCAGATGATAACATAAACTATCAGATGAAAGTTGATTCATATTTTCAAGCTTGGCTTCTTAGCTCTGAATGTCATCACAAAGGAGTTGATCTGTATTTTAACAATCCTCCTCGATCCTACTGCAAGTATCTTTATTTGTGAATATATATTAATTTCACTAACTGTTCTGATAATCCTATTAGCTATACACCCATCTGACTGTTGTGACAGATGCATGGCTGTGATGGAGAAAGCAGAACATTTTTTAGAAGCTATGATTGATGATGAGAATGACCCTCCTTTACTATCAACTATCAGCAATCTTATTTCTTCCTCTACTTTCCTCTCCTAACATCCTCTCGCCACTGGCAAACATCCTTGTATGCTGTCAACTGCCTCTCAAGTTTGTTTGCAGAAATATTTGAAGTCTACTATAGTAGCCACCGAGGACAGTCAGAAGGTACCATCTGATACAGAAGAAGCAACCCACAAGTAGTGTATATGCAAACATCGAGAAGCTGCTTGGGATGCACTAAAGACCTATCGAAACGAGCAAGCAGTAACTACATATGCAACATCTATTGCTATACCCATTGACACCATCCTTTCCAATTACATTCTACAACTTCTCGTAGGAGATTTCTGAGTTCATTTAGTAAATGTGTTAGTTAAGCAGTTCTGCAAAAAAACCAAAAATGGATTACAGTGGTCAGAACGCTATGTAAGAAAACATGGTCAAGACATATTGAACATCTTGTGGGCTATTGAGTATGAATTTGGTATGGTTTTAGAGGAGGAGATTGACATCGATGGGAATAATGATGTAAGTTTTGACTTATTCCTTTCTGATTAATATCACTAACCTTGTTACAAAGTATATGGTTATCTTTTTCTTTCTTATATAATATGGAGTTATTGTAGACTATTTAGCATGAAGGGAATTCCCGTATAATAACAATATTATACAAGTAGCAGGTTTATCCAGAGTTTCTCCATATCTATTCTCACATACTTTTCTCCTTTATTTCTCCTATATTTTTCTGTGGTTTCTCCTTAACTTCTCCACTGTTACTTCTTATACCTAGATAATATTCTCACATTTTATCAAACTGAGGCAGTTGTATAAAAGCATGTACTTTAGCCAAGGTCGAGTCTTTAACTTTGACCTCCTGTATACCTTCAATCTTAGCAATAGACTTGTTAAGCATCCTCACAGTCTTCTGATTACTCAGTCTCAGCTCGATACTAAGCCTTGCTAGTAATCAAGTTTTAGTTATCAAAATTACTTAATCAAAGTCCATAGCCATAGTCATGAAAAACAAGTCATAATAAGGTTGTACCTTAACATTAGGTCGAAGTTAATCTTTGCACCCACTTATTATTAGTGTAGGTACTGACAAAGAAATATAACAGCTTCCAGAAACCAACTAAGTGGAAGCAACTGCTTCCAACCATCAAAAAGCTTGGACTCTGAAGATAGTGACCCTATTGACGTAGACCCAGTTGATACTGAACAGGCTACTCCAGTAACAACAACAGTATCTGAACAAATTACCATTCTTTCTGTTAATGAGTAGAGAGCCTAGAACCCTAGCAATTGATTGCAAGGACACCAGTTTGATCAATATCGAAATTACCTTTAAGTAATTAACCTTACTAGTTATAGTAATCTTTTAGCTGAATTCAATCAAGCCGTACTTGATTATAAAAGAGTAAACCACACTCAGATCCCTTATACCAGACTCTCTAGTCCAATCGTATCAGATCCTATTGAAACAGTACTAACAAATAGTCAAGTTCTGCAAGGAAACCCACCACCAGAAAATAACCCCCTATCTCTACCGCCTCTCACAGTAACTGCACCTATGGCTACTGCACCCACTCCCACTGTCAAGCTTGGCAAGCCTGAGAGGTTTACTGGAAAACCAGAACAAGTCTGACACCATCTAGCACATTGTAATCTGTACTACATGGTAAATACTGGACTAAATAATATTCAGAAAATTATTTACTCTCTATTATTTATGGCTGAAGCCAGCACAACTGGAGAATAGGTAACAAAAACTCATAATATATTGGAAGCAGACCAAAGTACAACAAATACAAAGGTGATAGACACATGGGTAAAATATGTCACAGCATTCAAGTCCCAATTTGAACAAGGAGACATAGAACAGAAGGCTAGAGATGAGATCTATAATCTCAAACAAGGAAGAGTATTTGCAGATAGCTATGCATCAAGGTTCTTAGATATACTAAGCAGAATAGGAATCACTGAAGAATTGATAAAGATTGAGCTTTTCAAATGAGGGCTTGATCAGAGTTTACTTCTAGTTTACCTCAACACAGAAACTCTACCTGCAGATCTGGTAGGTTGGATTAAAAGAACATCTACCATTGATAACAATCAATGAGCAGCATTCCATAGAGAAGGAAATACCTTTCACTTCTACAATAATAATTATTCATCCAATTTTTCTCAACAATCTCAGCCACGAGACCCAAATGCGATGGATATTGATTGAGTCAACACCAGAGCATTGACTCAAGAAGAAAGAGATAAGCGAAGAAAGGAGGGAAGGTGTTTTTACTATGGAGACAAAGGGAATATGACACAAAATTGCCAAAAGAAGAAACAGAATAACAATAGACAGGTAAGAGAAGTACAAGCAGAAGCAAGACTAGAGGAAATAGCCAATGAACCTCCAAAACGTGAAGAGACCCTAAAACAAGAAGAACCAAGGAATGCGTAAGACAAATTGGCTGTAATAAGAGCCATAATTTAGACCATGAACGATGATGAGAAAGATTCTACAACAGACCTGTTCAATGATGCAGGATTCCATGTTGAAGACTTGGTTTTTGAAGAAGCGACTACCACTGGTGTGTGGATCACTTGGAATCTTGCTCTCCCCTGTAATAATAGCAAATACTGAATACCAATCATTTCGAATCCCTATTACATTGAGAGCATGAGATAAAATCATCAGAACTCAAGCCCTAATCGACTCTAGAGCAGAAGGAATCTTTATTCATAAGGATTTTGCAAAGAAATACAATCTTCCCTTCTAAACCTTGAACAAACCTATCTCAGTGTTCAATGCTGATGGAACAGAAAACAATCAAGAAAAAATTACAGACTACACTCTATATTCACTTGACATTGACAATTCACTTATTTCTCAAAAACTGTTTCAGACTGGAATAGGAAAGGAATTAGTGATCATTGGACTTCCTTGGTTAAAACAGTTTAATCCAGTAATAGATTAGAAAAAAGGAAAAGTTCATTTGAATCTGGAATGAATAAAGGAAATCTAGAGTAAAACCCTTAAACAATATGTCAAAGAACATATAAAATGAAATAAGTAAATTTGGCTAACCCAAACACTGATAGAAAAGAAAGAAACCTCAATGTTAGTAGACATAGTACTAGCAGTAGACAATTTCCATCGGTACAATGAGTATTGGATTTCTGAAGACAAAAAGGAGTTTATACTCAGATCAGTCTGGATACGGTTGAAGGTAAACCTGGCAATGAAAATGGCACAAGAATAATAGGAAAAGGAACCTGAAAAGAAACTAGAAGAAATGATTTCTGAATTTCTTCAAGACTTTTTAGATGTATTCAAGAAGGCAACCTCGGAGTGATTACCGGAGTCCTGACCTTATGACCATGTAATTGACTTGAAAGCAGATTTCATTACAAAAGATTATAAAGTATATCCAATGTCTCTAAAAGAACAAGAGGTATTAGATAAATTTTTGGAAGAAAATCTTAAAAAAGGCTATATCAAACTATCGAAATCTCTACAAGCATCTCTATTCTTTTTTGTAGAAAAGAAGGATGGTACATTTAGACCATGTCAGGACTATCGGTATATTAACGAATGGATAATCAAGAACTGTTATCTGATTCCATTAGTATCCAAGCTCCTAGATAAATTACAAGGAGCCACCATCTTTTCTAAAAAAGACATTCGGTTAGAGTATAATAACCTTCTAATCTGAGATGGAGACCAATAGAAAGCAGCATTCAAAACCAATTGCAGATTATTCAAACCAATGGTAATGTTCTTTGGTTTATGCAATTCTCTAGCAACGTTTCAGGCAATGATGAATGATATCTTTAAGGATATGATAGATGAAGGATGGCTAGTAATCTACATGGATGATTTCCTCATTTTCTCAAATGACATGAAGATCTACCACAAAAGAACAAGAAGGGTACTACAAAGATTGCAAGATTATGATCTGTTCTTGAAACCCGAAAAATGTTTATTTGATCAACTGAAGGTGAACTTCCTTAGAATGGTAATCGAATCTGGAAAAGTAGAAATGGATCCAATCAAACTCAATAGAATCAGAGATTGGGAAACACCAAAATCGGTCAAACAAGTTAAATCATTTATTGGATTTTGCAACTTCTATTGAAGATTTGTATCATATTTTTTAGACATATCTTGACCACTTATCAATCTAACCAAGAAAAATGAACCATGGAACTAGACAGAAGAATACCAGAAAGCTTTCGAAGAACTCAAATGAAGACTCCTGACACAACCAGTATTACAAATGCCGGACAAGATAAAACCATTTGTATTAGAAACAGATGCCTCATTAGTTGCCACAGGAGCAGTACTTCGGCAACCAGATGGAAATGGTAACTGGTATCTATGTAGATACATTTCACAATCATTCTCTCCCCCAGAAAAGAATTACAACATCTACAACTGGAAGCTACTGGGAGTAGTAAGAGGGCTAAAAATGTAGAGACACTATCTTGAGGGATCTACATTTCCCACTACCATGTTAACTGATTACCTCAATTTGACTTATTTTCAAAGCCCACAACAACTCACTAGACGACAAGCACGATGGAGACTATTCTTATCTCAGTTTGATTTGAAATTAATACACACCCCCAGAACCAAGATGACATAAGCAGATCCTCTGACTCGACAACATTATCTAGATACTAAAGAAGGAAAAGAAAACATATTGACCTTACTTTCGGATAAACTGTTTGTAAGAGAAATTGATATAGAACTGGCAGAGAAGATAAAGAAAGCCACTGAACAAGATACAATAGTAAATAAAGCATTAGCCACAATTAAGGGAAAAGATCCATTTTCCATGTGGTCGACACTTTCCAACTAGAAAGTTACGAATGAAGGCATCTTTTACAAGAACCAACAATATGTTCCACCAAATACTTCTCTGAGAAGAGATATTATTAGCTGATTCTATGACACTCTACAGACAGGTCACCCAGGAATCTTCAAAACACATATGTCTATCATACAATACTATTGGTGGCTAGAACTACATACTATGATTTCTAACTATGTTAAAGGATGTGCACCATATTAACAGATAAAAATAAATACACATCCAATAATACCTCTACTGCAACTAATTTTACCTAACACATCATCGGGACCTTTTGATGTCATCACCTATGACTTCGTCACTGACCTTCTATCATCTAACAGATTTGATTCATTATTGGTCATTGTGGACCACAACTGTACAAAGGGGGTAATTTTATCTCTTTGCACTAAAGTAATTGATACAATTGGAACTGCAAAGTTACTCCATGATAGAGTATATCAGTGATTTGGACTATAAAAAACTGTGATATCTGACCGAGGACCATAATTTCATTCTCAAGTAATAAAAGAACTAGAGAAAATATTTAAGATTGATACCCAATTTTTTACTGCCTATCACCTGTAAACAGATGGGCAAACTGAATAAACCAATCAAATGGTAGAAACCTATATATGAATCTTCTGCACAAATAACTCAGAGATATGGAGCAACTTACTTACAGATATAGAAATATCATTCAATTCACATTTACCTGATAGATGAAATGTCACCCCCTTTTACTTAGCAACAGAAAAAGAACCCAATCTTATTCCAATATCCTTTGAACCAATCAACCTCCCCTCCCTGAATGAGCAAATGGAACCTCTTGACTAAAGCAAGAAGAGAAGCCATAGCTGCTATGAACTAGCAGTAGCCAAAATGAAAGCTAGAACATTCAGTAAAGGATTCAAACCATTTAAAGAAGGAGACCAAGTCTGGCTAGAGGTAAAAAACCTCAACCTCAGAGTCACTAACAAGAAGATTACTCCAAAGAGGCAAGGACCCTTTACTATCACCAAGATTATTTCTTCATTTACTTACAAGCTCAAGCTACCTGAGAAATGGAGGATTCATGATGTATTTCATGTATCATTACTCTCTCCATATGTAGAAATGATAGAACATGGACCAAACTATCTAAGACCATCATTTGAAATCATCAATGAGGAAGAAGAATACGAAGTAGAAGGAATCATCAATCACAAGGTGATGAGAAGAAAGTGATATTACTTAGTAAAATGAAAGGATTGTCTCACATCCAAGAACTCATAGATCACAGCTGCAGAATTCTATGATGAAGATGATGGATATCTGCCCCTCTTTCTGGAATATCTTCGGAAACATAAGCTTCCAATTCCCACATATGTGGAAACTTAGGAGAAACATCATAAAAACTAATCCTATTTCTCCTTAGATAATTTGAGAAACCCTTCCTCCCTAAGGGGAACAATAGATAAAAACCCTCTCAACTCGAACACTCTTTCTTCATCCCATCTCACTCACAAACCAAGTTACACCAAGCTTATTCACAACCACCACCCTCCTTCAACATGAAGCAATCATCATCCTCTTCAAACCAGACCAGATTCAACCCCTACACTCTTGCCAAATGAGACCAATGCATCTTGAACAGCATTTGAACTTATGAACATGGTTTTTGCAATAAGATCCGATACACAGTCAATGGTGGACACCACATCCTTGATACTATTTCCAAATTTGAAACTCTTCGAACTGGTCACCTCGAGGTTAGCAATAAGATCTCCGGCATTCTGAGGGAGTGCCAGGATCTTACTACTGAGGTCAATGTCTTTCACCATATGGCCATAGAAGGTCAGAAACAGTTAGCCAGGTTGCTGGTTGACCTTGGAGTTCGAGATCCTCAACAAGACTGACTTGAAAACTGTACCCCCACTCCCTTCACTCTCAATGAACTGCCCGAATATCTTGACTCCCCTTCCCAAACATCCCCTGAACCAATTCCCATTCCTTCTCCCAACATCTCTAACAATAAACAAGAACCTATCTATGTACCATCCTCCCCATCTAAAGCAGCAGCAGAAGCTGAAGTAATTAGGAACTGGGGACAAGTGGAAGAGTTGTTAGAAAACATTGCCAAAGAAGCAGTTGAGCAGTCCTTTCGATTAACTCTATTCACTTCAGCTCCAGAAAATCATTTCCAAGCTGAGCATGGTACCGCTCTCATCCACAAGCCCATTCTAGAGATACCTCTATCAAAGAATCCTAAGGAAACTGATTGTGAGGTGTCTAAGGACTTTACTAAGTGAAATCAATGAGCCAATCGAAGAATGCAGAATGAAGACACCAAAAGCCGTAAAGTCATACACATGTCTTTGGATGAATTCAACTCTCACATCCTTGATCTAGTCACTATTCCAGTGGCTACCCCTGTGACTATTGAACCTCTTATGGGAAGCCGAAATCATCCTTATCCCATTGTCCTTACTACCAACATAGATGAAATCACCTTCAACTGATACCGATACAACGTACCCCTCAAACCAAGTCCTAGAGCATTCGATTCATGCAAATGATGTGGATGACATGGACACTGGGCACCCCATTGCAATCAACCCAGATGTGCAGCATGCGAAAACATTCAACACACCAATATCTTCCTCTATCCCTTTTGTAGTCAATGCCCTATATTTCGATTTTCTATCCCTCCAGTCTATTTCATCGAGATCGACTTCTTCCAAGTTCATTCCTACTCCAACAAACATCACTTCATCAACAAACAAGGAGAGTACCATAGAGTTTGACAACCCTGTGGTACTAAAACCACATCCCCAGTATATGGTGAATTGGATGTTGGATAGGAACTTTGCTACTTTTCTAAACAAACTCATAGCAAACCCTATTCACTTTGACACCAGTCTAGTAGCAGAGCAAGTAGAAGTAGTGGATCAGATAGGGAATGCAAGTGAGTTTTAAAAAACTCATTTGGAAGATTGTTTATGAAGCAAGTACCAAACTTTTTTTACCAAAAACCCCACAATAATATTGATTATGGATCAGAAGGGGAGCACAACATGTCAGGAGAATGTTAAGGTAATTAATAATGGAATCATTGATGGTAGTATTGGGGTAATGTTACAAAGCGCATGGTTATCTTTTTCTTTCTTACATAATATGGAGTTATTGTAGACTATTTAGTATGAAGGGAATTCCCATGTAATAACAACATTGTACAAGTAGTAGGTTTATCCAGAATTTCTCTATACCTATTCTCACATACTTTTCTCCTTTATTTTTCCTATATTTCTCCGTGATTTCTTCTTAACTTCTCTACTGTTACTCCTCATACCTGGATAATATTCTCACATTTTATCAGACTGAGGCAGTTGTATAAAAGCATGTACTTTAGTCAAGATCGAGTCTTTAACTTCGACCTTCTGTATACCTTCAATCTTAGTAATAGACTTGTTAAGCATCCTCACAGTCTTTTGAGTACTCAGTCTCAGCTCGATACTAAGTCTTGCTAGTAATCAAGTCTTAGTCATCAAAATTACTTAATTGAAGTCCATAGCCACAGTCACAAAGAACAAGTCACGATAAGGTCATACTTAACAGACCTGGAACTTTATAGTTGTCTGAAAATGGTGGCTTCAAGATTCCTACCACCCTACATCATCATCACTCTTGAAGTTCATCTCAAGTACTTCAACCTTCCCCATTTGAAAATACAACACCCCAATATCAGAGCCCCGTTATCCTCATTTACCTTCACTTTTTCATGCATTAGGTATTACTGTCACAGAAGGACCTATCATTCTTCCCTGAGGAAACAGAATCACAAGGCTCAGGATGGTCATGGGACTCATACATCGAGACAAATGTTGATGAACTACAGTATTCCATGACTAGAGAGGATGATGAAGTAAGGGAGGTACTTAGAGATATTAGAATGGTACCAGAACCAAGGTCACATGATTAGATGAGTAAGCAGGAATGACATCAGTATGATGTCATAGTGACGTCACTATGACATCATTGTATCATTAACATGTATTTCTTCTTATTGATTCTAAGTTTCAATTGCCTTATCCTATGTCTCTTCTCATTAGCTGCTATATTTGTATCATAATATCATTGGTGATGTCATCATCTATTTTTAGAACTTCTTGTATATATATAAAGACACCAATCAGGAAGGGAGAAGCTTCAGCTTCGACCTCCTTTCAGGAATAACCTTTTCGAATTTAGTTACCTTCTTGCCCCTAGTAGTAAGTATAAACCCAGCTCAGTTGTAGGCTAGTCAGTAGACTCAACTTGACTTAAGACTTCCTGGCTTAACATCTTTACCACATCCTCGAATTGGTACAGAGCTGCTAATAGTTTCTAACAAGTTTATGCTGAAGATCTTCTTGCAATGTATCGACACCTTCCAGTTTGCCCTTGTCATTGTTAACTGCACCCCATCTCATGACACTATTATTATCATTCAGAACTTGCCTAGAGAATATATCATTATTCGCAAGTTTACTAGCATACCCACTGAATAAAGTAGCTAGAGACAAGATCCTTAACAGTTACCCCAGCTCAATTTACAATGGGAGAAGTTAGTAGATAGGTAGATGGTTTTCTATCCAGTTCAATTACCTCTTCTTATTTGTGCATACACAATTCTCTCATGACACCTACTCTAAGTTGCTTGACTTCTTATCTTCCAACACCAGCGACATCATCCTCTCACCTCTTTGATACTTCTCAATGACCTCAATCACTCACTGAATGTTTTGCACTAATAACCACTAGTTCCAATTTATTTTCACCCAGATTTAAGCCAAACAATTGACATTCTATATATTACAACTCAACCTCTAAATTATCTGAATCTCTATTTGTCCAATCTTCTACCATTGACTGTTCCATTGAACATGTCTCAATCTATTGTTCAAATGCTGCTGAAATTTTCCCCACTCTAATTTGCATGTAATCAGTTATCTTGTCTGCAGGTAGAAATGGCCGTGATGCATCGTATCTGTAGATATTTCTATTAGTAAATGCTTTCTGTAATTCTCTAACACCCATCTTATCCTTTGACCTTGTATACCTCTTGTAACATGTCCATGTATGAAACTCACTCTCGACATGAGCAGATAAGATTCGGACTGGTGGGATAATTGGATGTATCTTTTTGAGATACTTCTAATCAATTTTTGGACCTCGAGATTTATAGGTTACCTACAATATGATACCATTAGTATGTTCAATATTGTTGTTTTGTATTGAATTACTTACTAACCTTAATATTCTTTATACCTTCCTCCATCACACGATCCACTAGCACAAAACCATCATGTTTTCTATTATAGTTTACAAGCCAACATTCATATTTAACAAATTCACTGAAAAGATCATAATAAGTCAATCATAAACCTTTCAATGTATGGGTTTTTAATTCTACTTACTAAACTTCTTTTGGCTATTCAGCACATATCCCTTGCATTACTTCAAAAGACTTAGTAGTATAGTAAGAATTTTAACCTCCTGCAAATCGTAATGTAGTAACTGGTATTAAATGTTCAATAATTCTAACATCACCATAGTGGATTGCCCAATGTGTAACAAGATAGAGAAGAACATCTCGTAAGAATGTTAAGGTTTGTGTATATGTTGGATCAGGGATCTTGTGCTGATGAGATTTTAGAATTGCTGGATTTGAAGTGAAGTTCTTAACAATTTGAACTACAAGGTCCCGTAATCATAATGAAGAACATGCAACCAAGTCTTGAAGATTATTGACCTTTCCAACTATCTTCCATAATGACAAGATATATACACAAGCAATATCTTCTAAAGCTCATCCAAAATTTTTATGAAAAGAACCCTCCATAGATACTTAGTTGAGTTGATTTCGATTTAAAATATGGAAAGCTCAACAAAGTCCATAACCTTTTTCAGTACCAAGATATTATTTGTACAATGACTTCTCCTAGGTTATTAACCAATGCAAGAATCCCCATGTTGAAATACTGTTATCACCCCTGTCAATGGTATTGTAGTCTTGACATTATGCATGAAAGAGCCCTCAGATTCTGTCAATCATATACTGATCACCTGACACCCCAATAATCTTCTTCGCCAATTCTTTCAGCTCATCATCCATAGATAGCCTAGTTATTTGAAAATCAGCTTGATAACTCAGTTGTTGTCTTTGTATGTAGATTCTGGAGTTCCCATGCTACCTAGCATGTATTGTTTATTGACATATTCAGGACCCCAAGGTAGTTATTCAATAGGTTTTAGTACAGCCAATTGTGGGTCATCCAAGTAACAATATTGGTAAGTACTGAATCCATTGGACTCTAGGAGTATCTGAATTATTTCATAAACAATGAATTTATACAGGATTGGATCTACCTCTTTAATATGAGTAAAGATGTAGTCTTCTGTAAGTAGATTCTTGATCCCCTCTGCATGAAGCTTCTTCAACTGACGAGTAATATGATAGCCTAATTTGGATGCCATCTTCTTGATATAAACAATTGCAGTAGTTCCATTTCCCTGTTGAGTAAGCTTGTCTACCTACTGCAAGAAGACCTTGAAAGTGAGATGAAGATTGTCATATGATACAATCCAAGGAAAAGTGCATATCATTTTCTGCACTTCTGTCATTGCTGCTGCACCAAGTTGAACCACTGCATTAGATGTCCATTTAACACTTATGGTGATTCCAAGAGCATGCAGTATATCAAAACCCCTTACATTAAATCCACAAAACTTGAAGTAAATTGAAAAAAGGTATTGAAGATGATTTAAATAATGTGACTGTGAGTAAAAGAGTATTGCAATGATAAGTAAAATACTCTAAATGTTTTGGTAGGTAAGTTATAGTTAAATCATGCTGTTGAGGTGACTCACCTTTGTAAAATCTTTATGAACATTCCTTCTCTCCTATACTTTTGTTATTGCAACAGATAACAGTAACCACCAAAGTGTTGGAGCCTTTCCCTTTACATTATTTAGAAAATCATCTATCTGAAGTTTAATGAGATCGGCCACAGTGAGTTGGTCCCTTGAACTATTCAAAAAGCATCACAATTTCGATACCTCTTCTTTCAGAATTTTCTAGATACACCCCAAAGCAAAACTCTTCATCACTTCTCTACCTTCTTGCACTCGAGACTTGTGGAATTTGTGTGACCGAGGGGGTTTCTACCATACTGTGACTAACTCTGACAACCTGTCATCATGCAGAAAGTCCCATCATAATGTAACACATTTTGGGCTCTGGATACAATAAATGTTTCCCCAAAACAGTGCCATGAGAAACATCATGAGGGTGAGGCCTTCATCCTTTATAGTTTGAAGAATTCTCTGTACTGACTGAAACATATAAAGATTGGAATCCTCAATGCTGTTTCTATAGGTGGTCATTTTTCTATCACTAAATCTGAGTCCCAGATCTTCTCCCACAGAATCTCTCTCAAAATCCAAACCATCTTTATCAACCCCAGTTCCAACCTCAACCTCCTTCTCCTCCTCCTCTATTTCTGCAGCTAATTCTGTCATTTTTTCTGCCATCAAACCTCTATCATGCACTCATTTACCAGACTCATCTACTCCATCTCCATCCATATCTATAACATCACTTGCATTGTCAGAATAGTAGTCATGATGGTGAATGTGGCCCTCATCTTCACTTTCAGATTCATCCAAAAAGAGTACCCAGTGATACTGCTCACTGCTTAGCATGTAGAGAAATTGAAGCTCAAAGTGTATCAGCATACAGTAATAGATTGTCGGTGTAATATGATACAGTGAATTCGATGCAGAAACTGCGAGAGCGTAAACAGGCGTGAATGCGAACGCAAAAGTTTCGAGATAACAAAACCTTATTTAGTCAATCTGAGATCTTAGGTACTTTTGATGGACTCTGATATCATGGATCTGGATTTGTGACCATTATACAGTAATTTTTTGTACATGTGCATGCTTGTAAAAGTAATGGGGGGTTTTCTTACTGAAATGCCCCAGACGAAGTAGAGCTGAAGATGGCCAAATTTACAGTCAAGGTGAGCTGACCTAATGTGGAAGGTCTCGGTCCATGATCTGCAATCTGCGAGCCCCCAAGTGAGGTGGAAGAAATGGAATAAATAAAAGAAGAGGTATCTGAGTGGAGTTTCTTTAGTTTCGTTACTCTCGAATGTCACAATCGAGGAGGGAGGAGGGGCCCATAGTAGCGTGGAAGAGGGTTAACAAAAGCAGCAAGGAAAGTACAGAGTACAGATGCAGAGAGTGAGAGAGAGGATGAGGTAGAGCGTTTAGAGTGATGAACGAGGAGGAAAGTAGCAGTAGTTTGTAGCCAAGATGTTTTGAAGCCAAATCTACACAAATCGAGCAAATTTTACACATATTCTTTCATGTAAATAAAGTCAGAATGTTTCATGAAGGAAAATCTTCCAAAAATGGAATAAGTACCCTATGAGTTGGTAGGTGCTGAGTTGACTGTAAATCCACACACTCAGATGGTGAATCTTCCTCCAAGTGTGATCATGGAGAGGAGTCGATTTCTCAATGGCCCACCCCTCAAACTTGACCATGTAAACATTGCGGTCAAGCAAATTTATGGTCATAGCTTCACAGTCAAACCACACTAGGAGGTCTGAGCCTCAGGTAGGGAGCTGTCTCCCTCCCAGCTTACCTGTTTCTCTTTCCTCATCTCTCCTCTTAGTACATGCTCACTCCTCACCATTGGACACTCACTATCATTACTTTTCATTGGCTTAATCTCATCAATGACAACAACAGCAAGAAGGCTTCAAGAGAACTATAGGTTCAAGTTCAAACAGTCCCCTTCGATGTTTACCACCCCCTCACCCTCCACCCTGGTGGAAACACACATTAAAGCTGCTGTTGCATGCAACTAGTTGTTTCTACTATGCTTGAAGATATTCCAAGGAGTTACTGGTAGGTTTATTTCCCTATTCTCCTATATGCTAGTCTTGACAAACCTTCAATATAGCTAGTAAGCCTCTCCCCCAGATCTATTCACAGTAGCATCCATCTACTCTGTCACAAGACTTTTAAGTCAGAATTGACTGCAAGAATATTCCCCATCATGCATGATAAATTGCTTTGAGATGTAAGTGCTCCCTGTAGCTGTTTCTCTCAATTATCACACTGAACACAGTTTCTTTTGTGTCCACCAGATTATCACACCCATCATCTCCACTTGAGGTCTTGATTCCCTCATAGCAGATGCAATGAACACAGCAGATAATAGCCACTCTCATGAGGCATCATCTGGATATAAGATTGGGGTAGATATTAGGTGAGCAAAGTTCTGTATTTGTGGTATACATTGTCAATGCTAACAACTGTTTCTTTTATTGATAATAGTTGCTGGTTCACTCGTGCTGCATTTCCCTTCCATATAGAAAGTTTTGAGGCTGGTGCAGATGCACTGTGTAAGATGTTTAAAGCCATCTTTCTCCAGCTCACCACACTGTTCTCCAAAGATGTCAAGGTCATCTTCATGTTTGATGGTCAGCTCCTGCCAAACATCTGAGGTCGCATCATCTCGCCGCAAGCTGAAGTCATCAAGGATGTGAAGAGGCTTATCCACATATTTGGTTTCCAGTACCACACCATAAGTAATGACCACCTCTACCTATGTGAAAGTGAGACTAATAAATAATCTTCATCTTTCCCTCACACCTTATAGGCTTCTGGGGAAGCTCTCACTGAACTTGCTGCCCTCAATACCACAGGTGTGATACATGCTGTATTGACAAATGAAGTTGATGCCTTTATATTTGGAGCTGAGACTGTTCTTCAGAAGTGAGTACTGTATAACACCTGTTTGAAACCTAGTACTGATGAGCTAAATATTTAGCCCTCCTCTTTGGACTATCAAAGCAGGTGTTGATGAATGGGTATATTGCACTGCGAGTGATATCAAGACCAATGAGAATGTTAAGTTAACATGGGAAGGTCTTCTGCTTGTCATCATCATATGTGGTGGCTGATATGGATAGGTATGATGGTTTCATTTTCTCCATACAAGCAACTACATACTAAGTATTTCACTTGAGTCAACTCATCACAACTTCTGCAATGTCCCACTTGGACTTGTGCGTGATAGATTCGGTGACACATTGCTCAATGTCACCAGTTATTATGATGGTGTAATCCTTCATAATTTTCTCAGCATCTGGTGCAACAACATATGGCTCACCCTTTATAATGAACCTTACCCAATCACTGGATACACCTCGACATAAGCTGCTGACACCATCAAGGACTCTTTTCCATACCCCAGTCTTATCGATGTGTACATGTGATCTCCAACCATGAAGCCTTTGTACAATGAAGTTCCATCTCTTCAACTTCAGGTTCCTTCATTGAACCTCTCCAAGCTCAGTTGGTTCTGTATGTCCAAGAATATGTAGGGCTCTATTACTAGTATCCTTGCTGCTTTCGAGGCTTGCATATGGCCTGGTCTCTTCCTTCACATTCTCATCCAAGAGGTGGTGGATGATGATAAAGTACAAGCAGGGGTCCATGATCTTGAGGTATGATCTTTCTCTAGTATTGTTCATAATCTAGATGCTCATTTGATCTTTCTTCTTTAATAGCTTTCATCTTCAATTGAAGACACCACTCTCCAATATCAGTATACATCATTCATACCTTTTGTTTACATACAGAAGATCCTGGATATCTTGGATGGTTCAAATACGATAGCTATTGATTCATTGCAGGTTTGTCACTTCAAGCTTCCCACTTACCTCATAGACCAGGTCTTACATAGCCGTCTCACTCGAGAACAACATGTGGCTTGTAATGATGAATTATGTGTACCTATCGTGAGTTCATCTCAACTCAATAAACAGTCTGGTTGTATGATAGATGTTGATGAGTAGGTGCTATTACTGTTCAGATAGCAATGTTATACTAGTAACAGTGTAGCATAGTCTGTTGTATCTGAAACTGTAAACATGTATCATTAATGTAGTTCTACTGCAGTATTGTCATAGTGTTGTATTGTATGTACTATCAAGCACAGGTGCAGGTACGACCACAAGCTTCGCAATGGTTAGTACCTTTGCGTATAGGATTAAAAAAATCCTTACAGTCTGTGAATGATGTGTCTGTCCAAGACAGTAGATATTTAAAGATTGTATCTGGATTGTCAAAGTCTGCAGCCCACCCTTCCCAATTACAGATATCCTGAAAATTCCACTAAAGGGTAGTTGCTAAGTATTGACATCCACCACATCTGAAGGAGTGAGTACCATATGGTTGAGAATTAATATTGACATCAAGTAAATTGTTACGAAAACATTCCAAAAATGACTCTGAGGACTTGAACTACAATAAAACAAGACATTAGTACTAAGGGTATGATGCAGATTTGATAGATACATACCATAGCACAGGCTGGGTTGGTTTCTACCTGGTCTATACCAACCTTTCTTTGGAAGATATATCCTTTATGCTTCAAGCCAAAATCATTGAAAAGTTGATATCAATTGGCAAAGATACGTACAGGATATAACCAGAGTTTATCATGGTTAGGAAAGAGATAAAATGGGGCAATTTCTTTGAAGAGCAAGTGAATTTAGCAGTCACGGTAGTGGATGGGGAAAAAGAACAGGATGAAAAGATCTAAAACTACTGCTTACCTCCATACTGATGAGTCTTGTGAAATGGCAAATATAAGCAAATAAACCGATTTCCTTCATTGCTCTCACCAACCTCAACATCTTGCCACATTATTTAAAGGGTTTTATTGAAACAGAGAAGACAAAGAAATGAAACAATGTATGCAAAGGATAGTATAGACTGTATCATATGTCCCACCCACTGATAGGTTTGATCTTGCTTGCATTTTTTTCATGATTGAGATGTGAAGAGAGTTGGAATGGTGGCGAAGGAGATGTTTTTGATGTAAAGTTGCTTCAATGTTTCTTCATCAATTGTGCAGGCACTGGTTACAACCTCACCCTCACGCATCTGTAAATAATTAAAGTTAAAGAAATTAAAAAGAGTATAGTTTAAAATATATGTACATACCTTCTGATGCTAAAGACTTATCATGTATTGGGTGATGGTCACTGATAACGAAGGATTACCAGTGCATTTGCCTGGAATTGATAGATGTGGCATCCAAGGTTGAGTTTCGCATCCATACTCCCATCCAAATTGATGTGTGACTGAAGCATGCATTTTTTGTCCTGTTCTGAGTGTTACTCGATGAGAGTTGGGGGTTTGGAGTCTCCAGTAATGATGTTGATGCTATCACATCTATACAGATGGTTAGTGGGAGCTCTTTGAGGAGAATGAATATACTGGTATGATACCTACTTATCCATGATCTATGCTGGAACCCATTTTGGAATATCCACATCGAACTCAAGTGCAGCACATACTTTCTCAAACTCTCCAGCATCAGATACAACACCAATAGTCTCTTAAATAAATATCAAAAACTGCTGCCAGTAACTGCAATTCAATTCAAACCCAGTGTCAAGTTGTTGTAACCATTTGAACCAGAAAGAGGGTCTACTCACTGAGTGTATTCTTTCAAGGTACTTGAAGTGACAACATTTTTTGATGCATTGTGAATGTTATGGTTGATGATGTTCATATCTATCTTCACTGTCCATGCTTGTTTTGTTGGAGACCCAGACTTAAAATTTGTAGAGTAGACATCAGACTGAGAGAAGTAGGGAGAGTCCGTATCATTGGTCGCAATAACCTCCTCGATATGAGCATCAACTTGTAGAGCAGAATAATATGACTCTGCTTCTACTTCTTGATCTTCAGTAATGGCTGCATGTGAGACACCCATAGCCTCTTGAAGGAGAGCAGTCGCACCAGTAAGATGTAAGGTAGCAAGGCCCATTGTGACAAGTAAAATCGATGTTGAAGGTGTTGATAGGAGTGAGTTGGTGTGATTGATCAAAATGGAGCAGTTGAATTTTCGATCACAAAGTATCCTTGCATTCATGCAATGGTGTATGCGCATTCACATCTGACATATTTACATGCCTCCAATTCGTACTACTGGTAAAACAACCAAAGACGTAGAAATACTGCATCTTCCAGTTGTCGGCCAAATATAGGTGAAAGGAGAACCTATTCAAACTGAAGATCTTGACATGTAAGCTATCTCTTCACCTTTTCTATCATCGACTTCATTCACCCACCTATAGACAATGGTCTCTTACTGTGAAACAAATGAAGATATGTTTAAAAGTGTATAGCTTGGTCCACAGTGGCAACCATTTGGAGTTAATTACCGAGTTGTGCAACTTTGTGAATAATGAGGCATCATGGGTCCAGTTGAGTGGCATGTTTGTTTTCCAGAAGGATTTGTTAGAGCTTACTGATATTCTTTTATTCACATACTTAGAATGTTCAAACTGATACAAGGAAAAGTGCAAGGGCAGTTTGCAAAGGGAAAAGCTAAGTTATTATCAGCGAAAAGAACACAACAAATGTTCGGAAGATAGGAGATACTGCAAACACTCACCCAAGCAAATATGATAAGGATCAGCATACAGTACAAGCTTCAAGTGAAGACCGTGAAGTGGAAATGTGCAATTGGATATGATCTATTTTTGATTTATTCAGCTTTCGGTACACTCACATTCTTGAAAGGTCAATAGCACATTGGTGTGGAGTGACTTCATCGCATCACAACCAAATACATCGATCTCATCGGTGGAAGTTGATATGACATGGAATGATGAGACCTGCAAGGTCAATTTTACATCCCCATCAGATGTTGGTGAACAAATCCAGGTCAGAGGTGTGAATAGTGGTCGTAGCATGGTACCTGTGAATGTTGATCTTACAGCACTATTTGATAGATACAACGAGGTAAATTAGCTATGAACCAATAGATTTATAGTTAGTTGCTTACAAAAAACTTGCTCCAGACACTTTCAATCCATCGGTTTGGCCGAGAGCTCAAAGAACTGCGAGTTTCATTTGCAGTTGCCTTACACGAGATCAGTAGCAAACTTGATCATATTTCACAAGCACCTATGGATAGTAACAGGCCAACGAGTTCTCCTAACAGTGAAAGCACAGTCTTTCACCAACTAAATCGCAACAAGTCAGAACAAAGTGTCAGCACGATAAATCACATACCTCCCCAGAGTGTACAGGAGAAAGCAACTCCTCTTGCTGGGGCTCTTTCCAACCGTCGCGTGTCAGTACCAAGGAAGCAAATTCCTGACAGGAATCTAACTGTGATGAAGCTCGGTGATAGAGAGGTTGTCTTCAACAAGACAACCATCACTCCTCCATTGATGAAGCACTTCTCGAAGGATATCTCTGGGCTTTTTATCGAATGGGAAGAATCCAACCTATTCGTGGTCAATGGCGTCAGTATTCCCTTGAAATACTGGGACAAGTTCTTCCAAAAGAAGTCTGGTATAGCTCTCGCAAAGCAGGGAGCATGGGAGAAGATTAAGGTCACTTGGGGAATGTGGAAGGTACGTACCATGCGAGAACCTCATTGTTCAGTTTGATCCTCAACCTAGTGTGTACAGTTTTTGGTCGATGAGAAGAATCTTCTTAGGTCTGAGGAAGCCTTCTGGAAGAAGTACCAAAAATCCGATGGGATGCATCTCGAATACACTGAAATCCAGCAGTGTTTGAAGGAGGACTGCCAATGAATGAACAAAAAGGACGCTGATGCTGCGCGAACCTATTTTGGTGGGCAGCTTGACTGTGCGGAAGTGCAGGGAGTATTTCAGTATGCAAAGACAGGCAGAGGTATGATCACTTACACGGATGATAGCACAATTGCAAAGATCTGGCACAACCTGTTGGAGAAAGACGGAGAAATTCGACAGCGATGGGAACTCATGAACACATTGAGGTTTTCGAGTTGACCTAAAACCGAGGCACATAAACTATTCAGTTCTCAATACGGTACACAATTCCTTTGTTCTATTTTTTTACTCACCGTCGTTGGATCTAATCTGTAACATACTGAATCCCATCTATTGTTCCTTACAGTACGAGGTTTCTTTCTAACTTGAAATTCATGATAATGCTGTATAGTTGCCTGTACTTACCTCTACTATCATAATTGCATCTTGTACACCTAAATTGATAACAAAGGAACTCAGAAGCCTGCACATTCCCTCGATGAGTATCAAGAAATTTAATTGACTGTTGAGTACCACAAAAACATCAAACTGTACAGAGGTATACTTGTTACGGAATCAATTCACCTGTTCTCCATCACACTACTCTGATTCCCCACTTCGATAATTCCTTTCCATGTTGATGACACGACCGAACGCTTTTTTGAGTATCAGGATGTGTGAACGCGTTTGCTTTGGTGAAATGTCGGTGGATGCAAAACGTCGAGTTGAAACTTGCGAAACTTGAAGTGCTTATCTGATCTCAGTGATTGGGGTCTGCGGTTATCCGGCTACTTTGCCACGTGCGGAGCGCCCGGTCACGCACCCATGGGACTCTCCGACTGAAAATGTTGACCGTAAGTGCGGCGCCTCAGACTGTAAATTTCACGAGAGAAGAATGCGGTGATGGGGTGCGATTCAAGTTTGGGTACGAGACCAGTTTTTCAGTTGTTGACCCGAATATCAGCTTTTCGTTTTCTGAAAATCCTGAAATATGACAGATCTGACAGTGTGTGGAACTTTATTTCAGACACTCCAGAAAAGTACAATCTGACATGCATGAAAAACTGAAATTTCAGACTTACAGATAGGTCGCGTGAATCCATCAGATTTACACATCTCGATTTTCAAAATTCACATCCTCCAGTTCTTTGCTTCTTACCCCCATGTTCCCCGCCCTTCCCAAGTCTCCTCGTCACTCCCCCGTGTCTCTCTCGCTACAAAATTGCCTGCCATGTTTACAATTTGTCGCATAGCACGCACTACCGGCAGGGCGGTTGGGAAAGTGAGTGTCTCGGGGTGTCTGGCGAGTACAGTTTATTGACGGGGGTTTCTTTTCACTGACACTGCGTAGAATCAAAATAAGGCATACTTCGGTGAATGCAATATTGAAGGTACATTCCAATGAAACCTCATTTTAGCTCATTGAATGAGTATCTTATTTCTAGCAGCGCATATATGCGCTTAGTTAATACGTATATTGTTCACTCCGTGAGTATTTCAATCTACTCTGCATAGACCAAGATCCTAATACAGCTTTCCTCCATTGTTCTTTGTCGCAGATAATTCAACAGCTCAGTGCCACATGGAAGCCTCGCGTCACCACACGCGACCCTTTTACATCGGTACGTCGTTCTTCAGATGGTTGTGACTACTATCATTTGGGGGGTTCTTTAAAATCCGGCGGCTCGAGGAGGGCGGGATCGTACAATATGTCAGTTTTTGTTCCTGTAAATTAGTTGTAATTGGTTGCAATATATTGTATATGGTTGTATCATCCAAACAATAAAAGAGAACTAAAAACAACAAATAGGGATTTCTAACCAACCTAAAACAACAAATTACCACCTCGCCGTGTTTGAAAAAGCAAGAAACCGTGAGAGAGTTGTCTCACTTTTCGGTTGTACTGAGTTGTTTCTGTGTGGTTATACGTTCACAACCCATAACCACTCAGTACAACGCCGAACGAACCGCACCTTTCCACAGGGTGTTAGTGCTGGCAACGGCTTAAATTGTGACGGCGTTGGATCTGGAATATGCCAAGATGTCAGTAGATGGCTCTCATGAGCTCCGCACGGTGCGCCGAAACTTATACTATATATTTCGAGTATGTATACAACTCTTACATTCATCTCAGGGTACTCTAGCCTTCATGGCCTATGAGGTCGCACGGGGAAGATATATCGCGAAGAGTTTGCCCAATGAAACCTACCGCCCGAGGCCACGCTCTTTCCCAACATTCTTCCACAATCCACTCCATGATCTCGAATCTATATGGTGGATATGCTTGTGGGGTGTTTTCCTTCATTATATTCAGGAAGATCCAGTTCAAAAGCGGTTGCGGGCACAATTAAGAGAAGCCATAAATCTCTTCGCAGTAACATCTCTTCACGCTCGATTCCTAATGTTGAATTCAAGTCTCGACGCCGCTCAATCCAAGTATCGAGTCTATCTTGATAGAGAGTTCCCTGAAATTGCAGAATTTTTGGAGGATACTGGAAGCAGTTTGTATACCAGATACTGTCATATCATTGATCCCACAACTGAACAGATCGATATGAAGATGTTTAACGATATTCACAGTCAAATTATTGATTCCCTCAAACCTTGCTTGGAGGCTACACAGAAACTTGGCAATAAGTGGCACTTATATGACAATATACTTGCAAGAAGCAGGGAGGGGGAATGGGAGGACTTCAAGTATAAGGATGAGGATGAGAACGAGGATGAGGACGAGAGTGATGATGATTAAGAATGAGGAGGAAGAGGAGGTGGTGGAGGACATGGTGAAACCAGTAAAGAAGGTTAAAGTGGTGACCGATACAGGAAAGAGAGGGAGTACAAGTGAGAGGAGAGGAAGAACCTGACCGGAGCTGCTATCATTTTGGCCGCGATAATTCACCTATGTATGTCCTTGTAATCATGCCGAAGACTGACTAGAAAAGGGTTGTAAATGTTTGTAGTAAATGTATAAGTGGATGAGAGCAGTAACCGTTAACCGTTGACATATAAAGCATATCATTCATGAAACTTGAACTACAGTGATCAGTATCTACTACTACAGTACTAGTTAGGTACACTAGGAGATACGCTCAACTTCCTTTCATTAGAACACGTTCATATACAATACTTCATGTCATTCACTTGATCGCCGAGGTTTATCCTCCGTTATATGTACTTGCATTCCGAGAGTAAAAACAAACGGTTTAACAACGAATAGATTGGTGATGACCACCGCAGGAGGAGAACCTTGCAGCGAGCGGTAGTTTTGTAAAGGATCGGTTGCATAAGCATCAAATTTCCAAGCAAGTAAAAGGACACTAAGGATATCATCGTAAAAGGTACACACTATCCATGATACAATTAGATTACACAAGAAGATGAAGGTAAGCAAAGGCTAAAAGCAAACGAACTGCAAGGGATATCAAAGGATTCCAGAAGTATCAGTCGTAAGATACGAAGAAGGAACGCATGAAGGATGGACGTTCGATAACGTCAGAAACAGAAAGAATCGAACAGTATCACCGTGCCATGGCATAACATGACGAGGGAGCCAGGGATGGGGGGGAATAAGATGTCGATAGGTTTCCATCATGATAGAAGTGCTCAGCAGAGGAGGCAAGGCAAGCAAAGTGAAGCGACGTCCGAAGAAAATCAAGTCAAAAGTGTCGACGAATCAAACATCTGAAATACTGTTAAGCAATCCAGCTCTCGTAACCCCATCCGAGCTCATACTAGGACCTGCTTCTGGTTGATTAGTCTGCAACTGACCGATAACGTCACTTTGCAACTGCATCGGAACAAAGATAACTTTGCTAGAAGCACTCTTCGCCATAGTTTGAAGAGCTTCCAATTGCCTAATCTGCATAGCAGCAGGACTAGCCAAAATATCAGCAGCTTGTCTCATCAACCTAGCAGCATCAACTTCAGCTCTAGCGGCGATAACTTTCGACTCTCCAATCCTCTTTTGTTGAGCAGCAGATGAAAGTGAAGCAGCTACGTCTGGGGAGAAGATGATATCTTTGATGAGGATACCTTCGATGGATACTCCCCATTTGTCTGCAACGTCCCCTACGATTTCGGCAATTTCGAAAGCGATAGCTTCACGTTCGGTGACAACGGATTGGACAGCTCGAGCACCTACGACGTGACGCAGTGTGGTCTGAGCTCGCTCAATTAGAGCTTGTCGAAGGTCGGAGATACCGAATGCTGCTCGGTATGGACTGGTAATTTGGAAGTAAATGACAGAGTCACTGTTACGGAAGTGGGAGTCAGCAAACATAATTAAGACTAAAGTGAGGAAAAAGATGCTGACATTTCAACGTCAACATTATCCCTTGTGATAACTTTCTGTCTTCCGATAGGGCTAATCTGAATCTTGACATCTACAATCCTCAAAGATTCGGTACAGACGTTGACTTGGACCAAACCTGGATCAACAGACTTGTAGAATTGACCGAATCTTGAGACAAGTCCTACTGATCCTTGTTGAACGTTTCGGAAGGGGTTGGGACATGGACAGCAAGGAATCGCTCCTAAGAACCCAATGCATGAACCAAAGACTTGGAGCATGGAACCATATACACCATGCGTGACTTCGCCTGTTCCTAGATCTTGTGCATAGGACGGCTATAAAGATATGTTAGTAAGAGGTTGAGAAAGTGAGCCGATGGAACCGTCAAACACAGTGCAAACATATGTAGTACGAAGCGGGGGTTGAATTGTTTGTCCTGCAGCAACACGAAAGACGCCATGCTAAACAAAGCAATGATATCCTTCAACCTACGAGCCATTTTCAATGTTTCCAACATGTTACCTGAACGTTTAAATGTCCGTTGGATTTACCAGAGGCAACATGGTGGAGACATTTTTACCTCGGTGAGACGCGGTGGTAAATCCTTCGGTCAATCGACTACTAGGTTTTCGAATCGAAGGGTTATGTTGGGAAAATCCACGCGGCATGTTCTGTCCCCCTTCGTACCAAACACTTTCCAGACTGTAAAACTGAATGACTAACCTGCATTTCACTCCTCTTGAGCGGTTGAACTTTAATGACATGACCTTCTCCATTTCCCGTCTTCCTTAACCCAGCAGCAGCGGAGGGTCCTGGAAGATCGTCTGTCACTGATTCCGACATGTTTCGGGCACAATTTAGTGGGAAGGGAGGGGGGTGGAGGAAGAAGGAAAGAAAGGTGGCTTACCAGGCGGTGCAGCATGGTCAACCACATTACCACGTGATGAATGTTCACTAGGCGTTGAGGCCCGGTATTTTGTATCGCTGGTTGCAGTGTTGATGTTGGACATTTCTGTAGCTTCTACCCTGCGGGAAGTGGTCATGTACGGCGAGGAAGATTAGAGGGACACCTGGGGGAAAAGGTATGAAATGGTCGATCTGGTTGTGATGGCCTATATATATTCCATTTTTGGAGGCTTCATATGGCTTCATGCAAGTCCCATGGGCTAGCGATTCAAAATGCGCAGTTTCTCACAACCAAGTTCCTAGCTATCCGCAGTCATGATACACACATCCAGTAACGTTCTCAGCCGCCTAATATCAATCGTGGCTCACGATTAGGAGGGTGATCCTCGTTGCATAGCCTCGAGCACTTGAGATAGGCGGTCGGAGAGAGCATTCAATAAAGACTTGCAGAAATGCGATGTGCGAAGTGATGCAGGATACTAGGAAGCGGTGAGACGAGTGTGTTGCAACTTGTGTTTGTAGCGAGATGCCGAAGTAAGTATGCCAAGCCGAGTACACATATACTGTACTGTTTCAATCCACCTTGATTCAAAGCCGGGTACTTTTTGTTGATTGAAACTGGAGTCTTTGGAGTTCAAAAAGTCATTACATCCGAGGCAATACTGCCGCGTGGAGTGTCATATTCAACACCAATATCCACTTCACGTTTCATAGATCCAGAGTGCAATATTTCAAGTTATATCTAAGATTCGCCTTTCCCAAAGATACACAATCAAGCCTCCTCAGAAGTCTTGAGGTTCCTCGCGGCAACTTGGCAGAGAGAACGTGCCAATGGGATGTTTCAAAACCCAAAGTACTGTATCTGTATAAGCTTTAAACGCGCGCGTTTCATCAGTTCCATAGAGTTTACATTGGAGGTACCGTACCGGACTGGACTGAAACGCGCAGAGACGCAGCACAGCGGCGAGAGTGGATTTCCGAGGTTTGCAGATACAGAGAAAATGTATTATGGTGATCTCCCTGCAACCTATCTACGAACTTTCCAATGACGGAGATATGAAGGAATCTTGAAATGACGGATCGCAGTAAGATGTTGGACTTTGATTCGTTGAAGAACTCTGAGGAAGAAGAAATAGTAGAAGAGATAGGGTGTTTAACACAACTCTATAAGCTGCGCATACAAATGACGACGTCCAAAGGAACTCGGGATAGTTACTATATTCTATATGCCATAAATCCTAGACAGGAACGAACAAGTTTGAGCATGTACCTACACGAATAGATGGCAGACATCACCATGAATGAGCTGTAAGAATTGTCATTTTCGTGTTCGTTTTGACCGGCGAAGCTCTGCCTGTCCCTCTATAGGGTCTTCGCCATCATCGCTGTCTACATCTTTATTCTTCCGTTTCCCTCCGTTGTCCTTCACCACACCCTTCTGAGTAGGAGGTTTTCCATCCACTTTGACATCCTGTTTCCTTTTGCCTTTCCCACCTTTTGACCCGATACCAGCTTCATCCCAACCGCCTCTTTCCCCAAGCTGTTCAACCACTTTCCACGTACTCTCATCGACTCGCTGCACACTCAACCGTCCCCTACTCACAAGTGGCATGTCTGATCAAAAATCACTATGTCAGAGTTATAGGTATGGTTTCATGAGCCTGAGCACGCACCTGAGATTGCTTTCACTCCGGTTTTGCCAATATATGCGATCTCTTCTGGTAGTTCCGAGTCCGTAGAGTCTTGAGCTTTATTCTTTCCTCTTGCGGTAGAGGATTGAGAGGATGGGAGGGAAGCGATTGATTTAAGGAGACTGAGAGGAACAAAATATTTCAGACGAGCTTTGAACGTAAGTTCGACCATGAAACATTTCGGATTGTCTTTGTCTGTTTTCTAAACGAATGTCATGTTCAGTCAAGTTTGTGTGCAGGGTAAGAAGGGCATACATACCTCGTCATAGTAAGGATGATCTCTGGTAGACATTCATGTTTTGTGAGGGCAAGATCGAAAGGCATTAGTCACATGAGCTACGTACTTATCCCAAGCCGTATCTATGTAGATAGTGAGGTTAGCATTGAAACTGGAAATTGCTCTGCTCACAGTCTGGATATGCTTCCTTCGAGACCTAATTAACAGATTGTCAGACTTTCTCGGACACCACAAATGCCACCCTCGTCAAGCACATGTCCACTTTTCAACAGAACGTGTTGTGAACTCGCAGCGGCTCGAAATTAAGACATTACTGTGAGCATAAACGGCAATACGAATGTGCTGACTTGTTGACGACTCATTGGAAAGATCCTAAGGGTGCACAAACTTCAACCTACCTCTGCAAACCCTGCGATACCGGGGTTCTTGCAGTTTGAGTGATAGAATAACACCTAAGCAAACAAGCGTCGAGTGGTGATGAGATCTTCGAAGAGTGTGTATAAACTACAAGGTAGACTCACCTTATCGCCCACCTGCATTTCCTTCATTAGATTCCGAGCTTCATAGTTCCTCACACCCTCCCAAGGCGTTGTTTTTATGCTCTCAAAGTCGTCTACGCTGAACTTGAAATATCTCGAATTCTGGTTCGAGGGGGTCAAGCTTTGATCGAGTGCTCACTTTTACGTCTTTGCCTTTCACGATTCGCGAGTCAGGTTCGGCTTTCATGAGCCAGTACTTGGTCGACATGTTGTCCTCGTTGTCTTCTCTTGACGACGAAATACTAAGATGAAAGTGAAGAAGGGTAGAGAGAAATGGGCGTTCGACACGGTCACGAAAGCCGAGTTTGGGGGGGCCTCTGATACTCTGAGGCGCGTCGAGGGAAAAGGAGAGAGGAAAGAACAAACAGTCATCAACACGCGCCTGCTCCCACCCTCCACCACAAATTATACCTCCTTCACTTGGTCGTTGCCGTCATTATCCTCAGCAACGTCCACGATCACCCGTCTCACTTTCTACTTCTACCAGGCTCTCTGGTCATGAGCAGCAGCGTCGATGCTGCCAACAACATCGTTAAACTCCAACCTTCGTCGCTTCAGCAGCCTCAATCAGAGTCAACAACAACAACACCCACAAACCTCACTGCAAGTTCTCAACCTTCAACAACAATAGTGCTATCAAATTCTGGGCCTGTTTTCGTTGGAGGAGAGTTGGATCAGGTTGCGGGATTGTCTTCAACGCAGGCTGGAGCAAGGGGAGGGATTGATGGGCGCAGTAGCGATGCAGACAAGATGTTCGAGTCCACTTTAGAAGGTACTTCCTCTTTACCTTCACTCATCGAAAGAGAGAGTATACCTTCTGCCGATGTTGGAGCACGTATGACCGTCATGCTGGAAGGGACCATCAATCCAATGTCTCTAACGGATGATGGTGGACCCGGCCCTTCCTCTTCCCCCGAGCAGCATCATCAACAACCAGTAGGAATAGGCGACGAACAGCAATGGACTGAAGATGATAGTCATGAACTAAAGCGAGTCAAGGTTTACGAACTCATTGGAGCGCGATGGGTAGACCAAGGGACCGCGTTTTGTTTCGGCGACTTTCAAGATAACGAAGCTTTGCTGGTTGCTCGAGCTGAAGCTGATTTTACCCAAGTCATCTTGTCCACGACTATTCGATCCAATGATGTATATCAAAGGCAACAAGGTATGCGTTCTTCATTATTTTCTACCAAATTCAACAGTCTGATGGATGTCGCGTGTCCATTGGAAGATACGCTTATCGTATGGACTGAACCTGATGGACTCGATTATGCGTTGAGTTTTCAGGACCCTGAAGGGTGTGCGGAGGTTTGGAACTTTATTCAGGAAGTACAGCGGCATATGAACGCCCAGGGTGAGCAGCTCTATCGAAAAAATTTCCTTTGGTTCTGTATTCGATCGGTCACACCCTGGCTCGCTCATCATGCATGGCACGGTGATACTGTTCGATTCTTTCTGTTTCCGACGTTATCGAACGTCTGTCCTTCATGCTTTCCTTCTTCGTATCTTACGACTGATAGTTCTGGAATCCTTTGATATCCCTTGCAGTTCATCTGCTTTTAGCCTTTGCTTACCTTCATCTTCGTGTGTAATCTAATTGTATCATGGATAGTGTGTACCTTTTACGATGATATCCTTAGTGGAAATTTGATGCTTATGCAACCGATCCTTTACAAAACTACCGCTCGCTGCAAGGCTCTCCTCCTGCGGTGGTCATCACCAATCTATTCGTTGTTGAACCGTTTGTTTTTACTCTCGGAATGCAAGTACATATAACGGAGGATAAACCTCGGCGATCAAGTGAATGACATGAAGTATTGTATATGAACGTGTTCTAATGAAAGGAAGTTGAGCGTATCTCCTAGTGTACCTAACTAGTACTGTAGTAGTAGATACTGCTCACTGTAGTTTACAAATCTCGTTCAAGTTTCATGAATGATATGCTTTATATGTCAACGGTTAATGGTTACTGCTCTCATCCACTTATACATTTACTACAAACATTTACAACCCTTTTCTAGTCAGTCTTCGGCATAATTACAAGGACATACATAGGTGAATTATCACGGCCAAAATGATAGCAGCTCCGGTCAGGTTCTTCCTCTCCTCTCACTTGTACTCCCTCTCTTTCCTGTATCGGTCACCACTTCTTTACTGGTTTCACCATGTCCTCCATCACCTCCTCTTCCTCCTCATTCTTAATCATCATCACTCTCGTCCTCGTCCTCGTTCTCATCCTCATCCTTATACTTGAAGTCCTCCCATTCCCCCTCCCTGCTTCTTGCAAGTATATTGTCATATAAGTGCCACTTATTGCCAAGTCTCTGTGTAGCCTCCAAGCAAGGTTTGAGGGAATCAATAATTTGACTGTGAATATCGTTAAACATCTTCATATCGATCTGTTCCGTCGTCGAATCAATGATATGAAAGTATCTGGTGTACAGATTCTTTCGGGTTTTCTCCAAAAAGTCTGCAATTTCAGGGAACTCTCTCTCAAGATAGACGCGATACTTGGATTTAGCGGCGTTGAGACTTGAAGCCAATATTTGCCGTCGAGAAATAAGAGATGTTACTGCGAAGAGGTTTATGGCTTCTCTTAATTGTGCCTGCAACCGCTCTTGAACTGGATCTTCCTGGATATAATGAAGGCAAACACCCCATATGCATATCCACCATATAGATTCGAGGTCATGGAGTGGATTGTGGAACAATGTTGGGAAAGAGCGTGGCCTCGGGCGGTAGGTTTCATTGGGCAAATCCTGCGCGATATATTCTCCCAGTGCGACCTCATAGGCCATGAAGGCTAGAGTACCCTGAGATGAATGTAAGAGTTGTATGCATACTCGAAATATATAGTATAAGTTTCGGCGCGCACCGTGCGGAGCTCATGAGAGCCATCTACTGACATCTTGGCATATTCCAGATCCAACGCCATCACAATTTAAGCCGTTGCCAGCACTAACCTCTCGATGAACCCACAATGTCCCGAATGGTTGAAAAAAAGTGTGAGGACTATCTATGGAATGCAGAGGTATTCCAACTTCAAAGTAGACGAGGCGTATATCGGATGGGGTCACGAGAGCTGGAATATTGCTTAACAGCATTTCAGATGTTTAATTCGTCGACTTTGACCTGATTTTCTTGGCCATCGCTTCACTTTGCCTCCGCTTTGGACCTCTATCGCAACGGAAACCCATCGACATCTTATTTCCCCCTCCCTGACTCGCTCATCATGCATGAAAGGTGAGACTGGCTACGAGGAAGAAGAAAAGCACTCTGTGTGATGTGTTAGAGTCCGATTAAATGTTAGCTATAAATGATATGTTCTCAGGTCCATATAATGGATGTAATTTTTTTAGGACAGTCGACGACCTTTATTTGATGTTCTTGTCATATCGATCATTGTTCCCTTCATTCCCATCGACCATTTATCCCTATTATTTCGTGACTGCTTTACCATATCAACCTGTAGTTAATCCCTTGTATCCTCACGTGTTTGACCTTCCAATTCTACATCTTTCCTCTCGTCTCCACTCGCTCATTCGATCCCAAATTATCTTGATCAAATCGAGAGAAACGTTGCAGATCAGAAAACTACATTCCCTTCTGAATTCCACTATTCGAGAGAGGGACGACATGTAAGTCCGAGCCACAGTTCTTATTTTTCTTGTGCTGATGACCGGTTTCTCTAGTCCACTCACCAAACTGACTCGCCGGGTTTATCGAAAAGCTAATAACCTAAGTCCACAATCAATCGCTTCTATCTCGGAAAACTCAGTTTTACACATATCAGTACGAAGATGTCTGTAGAAGGGTTTCGTGAAGTCCATACATCGGTAAAGTAGACATCCCATTCTATTTTTCTTTCTAACATCAAATCACAGGGTACACTAGCCTTCATAGCCTATGAGGTCGCAGAGGGAAGATATCTCGCGGAGAGTTTACTCGAAGATGACTACCCGATGCCAGACCCTTTCCCAACATTCTTCCACAATCCACTCCATGACCTCGAATCTATATGGTGGATATGCATATGGGGTGTTTGCCTTCATTATATCCAGGAAGATCCAGATCAAGAGCGGTTGCGGGCGCAATTAACAGAAGCCATAAACCTCTTCGCAGTAACATCTCTTATTTCTCGACGCAGAATATTGGCTTCAAGAACCAAATTTAAATCCAAGTTGCGAGTCTATCTTGATAGAGAATTCCCTGAAATTGCAGACTTTTTGGAGAAAACCCGAAAGAATCTGTACACCAGATACTTTCATATCATTGATTCGACGACGGAACAGATCGATATGAAGATGTTTAACGATATTCACAGTCAAATTATTGATTCCCTCAAACCTTGCTTGGAGGCTACACAGAGACTTGGCAATAAGTGGCACTTATATGACAATATACTTGCAAGAAGCAGGGAGGGGGAATGGGAGAACTTCAAATATAAGGGCGAGGACAAGGACGAGAGTGATGATGAAGAAGAATGAGGAAGAGGAAGAGAAGGAGATGATGTAGGACATGGTGAAACCAGTAAAGAAGGTATGTTCAGCTCTTCAACTTACCTGGAATCTTGTTTGAAAGCATAATGAAACTCGGCAACAGAAAGCATTTATGTATTTCCCTTGCACTTTGCAGCCTTGTTGGCGAAGATCAAGGTGAGATTGTTATTCTTCTCGTCATCCACGGTGTATTCACGACCACTGTGTTCACAGCATATTTCTCAAATGGATTCAAAGCGGACTCACTGACCACACTGTGATAGTAGTGCGTTTCGAAATCCCGCTTACTGAAACAATCACCAGTCCTCTGTATACTTCGAGTAACTATAAACTAATGCCATCTTGGAGTCTTTCGAAGATGATCAGCGGCTCGGAGTCGACCTTTTCGTCACTCCAATAGCGTTGCACCAAAAAACATAAACAGCAATGATGATCGCGGCAGGGCTGGGGCAATAAAGTACACGCCATGATGGCATCTACAGCGCACTCTTCTTCATTGCGAGATAATTATATAGTAACTCTCACAGGTATATCCCACTCGTGTCCAACAGCTTGAAACAACTGGTTTATCATGACAATTGGGTAAATCACATCCATTCTCGATCCTTTTTTGCTATCTAATCCTGTGTCCCATATAGGTGTCCGTTATGTCAAGACGCGGATGGCAGACAATACTCCGTCCAGCAAGAGTTCAAGTTCGCACTCAGAACTTCATACGAGAAAACGGTTTTGAAGTGACTCTTGTATGATATATCCCTCGGAATCCGACGGTGAAATCGGTGGAGATGAAAGCGGCGCCACAGTTAAGATCTTGGTCTTGGTCACGTTGTTATTCACAGCCTTTCTGCCGCCATCGTGTCTATAGCAAGTTCACTCAAGGACTGAAAGAGGGAGCGAGGGAAGTGCCAATATTCAAAGATACGGGGGAGAGGTAGTAGAGGAATAGGGGGAGAAGCGGCTGGCAGAAAGAAGCATGTGCATGCATCACCGAGGTGTTGTTTGTCTTCGGACTTCTGTCTCATAGACAAAAATCTCACGTTCTGATTCGGAATCTTCAAGGAGTTGGAATCAGTTTTTTTGTTGAATCTCTATCCATACGGGTAAATTGCGATTGGAATGTTCTCAAACCGACAAATGGAGAACAAGAGATAATCATTGCAGGGCTTGAATCCTCCCTGGCTGCTGAACGTTACAACAAGACCCTGTTTATAACCATTGGAAAGGACTTACTCAACAAAAAAACCCTTTTTCTTGGTGTCTTGTTCCGACCGAGTTCTCAAGACGATATCCCGAACTGGAATTTGTTTTGTTTCTCGAGTCCATCGAGTTCAACCGCCGATTTGGTGCCATGTGTAACTCGGAAACCATGATGCTCAGACCCTGACTTCTACTTATTGTTTTCTTTTCGCCTGTGTTTGAAATATCCTCTTGCAATAAGATTAGGAGGGTTCTTGTCGGTTGTACCGATATGTCACACGCTTATGGTCAATTAAGTTCTTCAAGGTGATACCACAGTCGGTCGGTACTGCAACATCACAACAAGTCCATCATGGCAAAATGATTTTTCCGACTTTATGTTGCTATGATAATCTTGCTCCATGGACAGAATCAATCCCGTCAGTAAAGGAGGCCGTCACCTCAAACGACACGTTGCCAAGAAGGGCGTCTATCACCACAGTATCCGAAATCGAACTTCAACTTGAGATGAGTGGACGCCTCCACCACCAGGTATATAAGTCAGTACCACAGACCCTCCTTCCACCCACATATCACAACAACTTTACACCACTGCAACATCATAAACCTTGGTACAGTTCATTCATCGTTGATCCTCGTAACCTGATCTAACGTCCCGCTGTGTCTTACGCCTTAGCAGCTCGTTATGTCGAGACCATCGACGCCACCTCCGATTATGCGTACAACAGAGGACACTCCCCCGAAGCAGAAGTTTACCTCTGGAACTTTATACAATACAAAGAGTTTAGAGACCAATCGTACCGCGGTCGTGAAGGATATCGGGGATTGGGTTCCAACGATTTCTCCCCAGACGTTCCTCGACAAGTTGCTTCCTGATCATTCTGACATCAATCTTGTTAATACCAAGGCATATTTGATACACCGTAACGTGATAACCAACAACCGATGGAAAGCATTCAGTGAGGATAATCCAGCTGACGCCACCACCAATGAGAATACCACATTCGCAAAGCTTCAGACAGTTATCGGGGAAGTCATCAGTGCAGCGGGCCAACACTGTGACCGTTCCTCAAATTTTTACTACGGCACAGGACCGAACACCGCCCCTGAATCCACCACAGAATATCCCAACTTGACTCGTCCCGATGGATATTTCTTGCCAACGAATGTCCAGCAAAACCCGACGGTATCCTGGTATGACATTGCAGTCTCAGCTGAGTTCAAGAAGGCCAACAAAAGAGATGCATTGGAGGATGTGAGTATTATCTATAATCTACTTTTTTTACATTGACTGCACAATACGCAGGATATTCACAAGCTCTTGTAGAGTATGCACCATGTCTTAAGAAGTGACCCGTCGCGGAGGTTTACCTACGGATTCACCATCGAAGACACTGATATGCGACTCTGGTTTTGCTCTCGATCGGCGGTCATAGCGTCTACACCCTTCGACTTCATCACGGTGTGCAACATTATTTTATGATTTTTGAACATATGCTGACCACTGCTATAAGGATCAAAATACATTCATTCGTGCAATGACTGCTTTCGCGTTTGCCTCCAAAGAAGAGCTTGGATGGGATCATTCTGTTGAATTACACCGCCCGGTGTCGGAGCCTCCATACTACACTTTCGAAGTCCATGAATGGAAGGATGGGAAAGTTATCAAAACCCATAAATATCGTACCGTCGAACCCCTTTCGACCTTTTCTGCCGATGCAATCATAGGCAGAGCTACCAGAGTTTACAAAGCCGTTCTCATTGACCCAGTCACTGGCAAACCTGGGACACAAACCGTGGCGCTCAAAGATTACTGGTTAGATGAAGATCGAGCCACTGAGAATGAAATTCAGCAAGCAATCTACGAAGATGCCCGTGGAAATCAACGACAGACTGCAATCTTGCAAAAGCATCTCCTCACGATCGTCAGAGAGGGCGCGGTTCCCACTGTCGACGGAAACGTCGACAACACAAAGACAATAATGCGCGATCTAGATCTTCGTCGAGAAGAATTTCACAAATTGTTGTTGAAGGACTATTCAGATCAGATCCGACAGATTAGACATGGGAGTGGGCATCACTTTGCTCCTTCGTCAGGGCGCAACGAACTTCCCTACATTTTCTCTGCACCAAAGAAACATATACGCCTCGTCTACTTTGAAGTTGGAATAGCTCTGCATTCCATAGATAGGCCTCACACTTTTTTTTCGACCATTCGGGACATTGTGATCGGTAAGTTCAACATGTGATCTCAAATTCATATTTCTCACAAGGTTTCTAGCTCTCGAAGTCCTGACCGAACTTGGATGGGTTCATCGGGATGTTAGTCCTGGCAACGGCTTAAATTGTGACGGCGTTGGGAAGTTATCTGATCTGGAATATGCCAAGAAGATGTCAGTAGATGGCTCTCATGAGCTCCGCACGGTGCGCCGAAACTTATACTATATATTTCGAGTATGTATATAACTCTAACATTCATCTCAGGGTACTCAAGCCTTTATGGCGTACGAAGTTGCACAGGGAAGATATATTGCGGAGGCCGAGGGCGACGAACATCCCCCGATGACACTATCAACATCGACCTCAAGGCCAGATTTCCCAACATTCTTCTACAATCCACTTCATGACCTCGAATCCATATGGTGGATATGCCTGTGGGGTGTCTGCCTTCACTATGTCCAGGAAGATCCAGTTCAAGAGCGGTTGCGGGCGCAATTGAGAGAAGCCATAAACCTCTTCGCAGTAACATCTCTCCACGCTCGACACACAATGTTGGTTTCAAAAATCCGCTTTCAATCTGAGTTTCGAGTCCATCTTGATAGAGAGTTCCCTGAAATTGCAGACTTTTTGGAGAATACTCGAAGGCATTTGTATTGGAGATATCGCCATATCATTGATTCTACAACTGAACAGATCGATGTGAAGATGTTTAATGGTATTCATGGTCAGATTCTCAATTTCCTCAAACCTTGCTTGGAGGTCACACAGAAACTTGGCAATAAGTGGCACTTATATGATAGTTCACTTGCAAGAAGCAAGGAGGGGGAAAGGAATAACTTCAAGTATAAGGGCGAGGACAAGGACAAGGACTAGGACAACGGGGAGGAAGAGGTGAAGGAGGAGGTGAAGAAAGTAGTAAAGACGGTTAAAGTGGTGACAGATACAGGAAAGAGAGGGAGTAGAAGTGGGAGGAGAGGAAGAGCCTGACCGGAGCCGCTATCATTTGGCCGTGATAATTCACCTATGTATGTCCTTGTAATTATGCCGAAGACTGACTAGAAAAGGACAACCTTCATGTCATTCATTGATCACCGAAGCTTTTCTTCCGCTACATCCAGTTGCATTCCGAGAGTTGAAAAAATGGTCCAACAACAAAGAGATTGGTGATGACCACCGCAAGACTTGAACGTTGCACCTTGCATCGTTTTGCAAAGGACCGGTTGCATAAGCATCAAATTTCCAAGCAAGTAAAGGACACTAAGGATATCATCGTAAAAGGTACACACTATCCGTGATACAATTAGATTACACAAGAAGATGAAGGTAGAAACAAAGGTTAAAAGCAGATGAACTGCAAGGGATATCAAAGGATTCCAGAAGTATCAGTCGTAAGGTACGAAGAAGGAACGCATGAAGGACGGACATTCGATAACGTTAGAAACAGAAAGAATCGAACAGTTTGACCGTGTCATGGCATAGCATGATGAGGGAGCCAGGGAGGGGAGGGGATAAGATGTCGGTTTCCATCACGATATAGGTCCAAAGCGGAGGGGCAAGGCAAGCAAAGTGAAGCAAACGTCCGAAGAAAATCAAGTCAAAAGTGGCGACGAATTAAACATCTGAAATGCTGTTAAACAATCCAGCTCTCGTAACCCCATCCGAGCTCATACTAGGACCTGCTTCTGGTTGATTAGTCTGCAACTGACCGATAACGTCACTTTGCAACTGCATCGGAACAAAGATAACTTTGCTAGAAGCACTCTTCGCCATAGTTTGAAGAGCTTCCAATTGCCTAATCTGCATAGCAGCAGGACTAGCCAAAATATCAGCAGCTTGTCTCATCAACCTAGCAGCATCAACTTCAGCTCTAGCGGCGATAACTTTCGACTCTCCAATCCTCTTTTGTTGAGCAGCAGATGAAAGTGAAGCAGCTACGTCTGGGGAGAAGATGATATCTTTGATGAGGATACCTTCGATGGATACTCCCCATTTGTCTGCAACGTCCCCTACGATTTCGGCAATTTCGAAAGCGATAGCTTCACGTTCGGTGACGACGGATTGGACAGCTCGAGCACCTACGACGTGACGAAGTGTGGTCTGAGCTCGCTCAATTAGAGCTTGTCGAAGGTCAGATATACCGAATGCTGCTCGGTATGGACTGGTAATCTGGAAGTAAACGACAGAGTCACTGTTACGGAAGTGGTTCGACCATGAACCATTTCGGATTGTCTTTGTCTGTTTTCTAAACGAATGTCATGTTCAGTCAAGTTTGTGTGCAGGGTAAGAAGGGCATACATACCTCGTCATAGTAAGGATGATCTCTGGTAGACATTCATGTTTTGTGAGGGCAAGATCGAAAGGCATTAGTCACATGAGCTACGTACTTATCCCAAGCCGTATCTATGTAGATAGTGAGGTTAGCATTGAAACTGGAAATTGCTCTGCTCACAGTCTGGATATGCTTCCTTCGAGACCTAATTAACAGATTGTCAGACTTTCTCGGACACCACAAATGCCACCCTCGTCAAGCACCTGTCCAGTTCTCAACAAGACCTGTTGTGAAATCGCAGCGGCTCGACATTAAGACATTACTGTGAGCATAAACGGCGATACGAATGTGCTGACTTGTTGGCAACTCATTGGAAAGTACACAGACTTCGACCTACCTCTGCAAACCCTGCGATACCGGGGTTCTTGCAGTTTGAATGATAGAATAACACCTAGGCAAACAAGCATCGAGTGGTGATGAGATCTTCGAAGAATGTGTATAAACTACAAGGTAGACTCACCTTATCGCCCACCTGCATTTCCTTCATCAGATTCCGAGCTTCATAATTCCTCACACCCTCCCAAGGCGTTGTTTTTATGCTCTCAAAGTCGTCTACGCTGAACTTGAAATATCTCGAATTCTGGTTCGAGTGAGGTCAAACTTTGATCGAGTGCTCACTTTTACGTCTTTGCCTTTCACGATTCGCGAGTCAGGTTCGGCTTTCATGAGCCAGTACTTCGTCGACATGTTGTCCTCGTTGTCTTCTCTTGACGACGAAATACTCAAATGAAAGTGAAGAAGGGTAGAGAGAAATGGGCGTTCGACACGGTCACGAAAGCCAAGTTTGGGGGGGCTCTGATACTCTGAGGCGCGTCGAGGGAAAAGGAGAGAGGAAAGAACAAACAGTCATCAACACGCGCCTGCTCCCACCCTCCACCACAAATTATACCTTCACTTGGTCGTTGCCGTCATTATCCTCAGCAACGTCCACGATCACCCGTCTCATTTTCTACCAGGCTCTCTGGTCATGAGCAGCAGCGTCGATGCTGCTAACAACATCGTTGAACTCCAACCTTCGTCGCCTCAGCAGCCTCAATCAGAGTCAACAACATCAACACCCACAAACCTCACTGCAAGTTCTCAACCTTCAACAACAATAGTGCTATCAAATTCTGGGCCTGTTTTCGTTGGAGGAGAGTTGGATCAGGTTGCGGGATTGTCTTCAACGCAGGCTGGAGCAAGGGGAGGGATTGATGGGCGCAGTAGCGATGCAGACAAGATGTTCGAGTCCACTTTAGAAGGTACTTCCTCTTTACCTTCACTCATTGAAAGAGAGAGTATACCTTCTGCCGATGTTGGAGCACGTATGACCGTCATGCTGGAAGGGACAATCAATCCAATGTCTCTAACGGATGATGGCGGACCCGGCCCTTCCTCTTCCCCCGAGCAGCATCATCAACAACCAGGAGGAATAGGCGATGACCAGCAATGGACTGAAGACGATAGTCACGAATTAAAGCGAGTCAAGGTTTACGAACTCATTGGAGCGCGATGGGTAGACCAAGGGACCGCGTTTTGTTTCGGCGACTTTCAAGATAACGAAGCTTTGCTGGTTGCTCGAGCTGAAGCTGATTTTAACCAAGTGATCTTGTCCACGACTATTCGATCCAATGATGTATATCAAAGGCAACAAGGTATGCGTTCTTCATTATTTTCTACCAAATTCAACAGTCTGATGGATGTCGCGTGTCCATTGGAAGATACGCTTATCGTATGGACTGAACCTGATGGACTCGATTATGCGTTGAGTTTTCAGGACCCTGAAGGGTGTGCGGAGGTTTGGAACTTTATTCAGGAAGTACAGAGGCATATGAACGCCCAGGGTGAGCAGCTCTATCGAAAAAATTACCTTTGGTTCTGTATTCGATTGGTCACGCTCGCAGAAACTGGTCTTTCATCGTCTCCGCTTCTGGGAGAATCTTCGATGGCTACAGCTAGCATCATTCGGACTGGGCATTTGCCTCCACCAACTTTGGGGATTATCGGGGAGATTGAGAGGGCAATAAAGACTATTACTCGGACACCTCAAATGAAAGAGCGAGTGTGTGAGTACATTCAATCGGAGGTGAGCTGGTTCAACGTTTTCGTCCAATTGGAATTCACTGACCTGCCGTGGTCATCTTGTAGGAGTACCTCAAGGGTATGATTGATGTCTTCACCCAGGCTGAAGACCTGGAAAGCCTCGAAAATCTTCACGCTCTATGTAGTTGTATGCAAACGATTCGCGGGTATTTTTATTTATTTAAATTCTTGTCCGCCTGGTAAACCACCTTTCTTTCCTTCTTCCTCCACCCCCTCCCTTCCCACTAAATTGTGCCCGAATCATGTCGGAATCAGTGACAGACGATCTTCCAGGACCCTCCGCTGCTGCTGGGTTACGGAAGACGGGAAATGGAGAAGGTCATGTCATTAAAGTTCAACCGCTCAAGAGGAGTGAAATGCAGGTTAGTCATTCAGTTTTACAGTCTGGAAAGTATTTGGTACGAAGGGGGGCAGAACATGCCGCGTGGATTTTCCCAACATAACCCTCCGATTCGAGAACCTAGTATTCGATTGACCGAAGGATTTAACACCGCGTCTCACCGAGGTAAAAATCATGTTGCCTCTGGTAAATCCAAAGGACATTCAAACGTTCAGGTAACATGTTGGAAACATTGAGAATGGCTCGTAGGTTGAAGGATATCATTGCTTTGTTTAGCATGGCGCCTTCGTGTTAGTGCAGGACAAACAATACAACCTCCGCTTCGTACTATGTTTGCACTGTGTTTGACGGTTCCATAGGCTCACTTTCTCAACCTCTTACTAACATATCTTTATAGCCGTCCTATGCACAAGATCTAGGCACAGGCGAAGTCACGCATGGTGTATATGGTTCCATGCTCCAAATCTTCGGTTCATGCATTGGGTTCTTAGGAGCGATCTCTTGCTGTCTATGTCCTAACTCCTTCCGAAACGTTCAACAAGGATCAGTAGGACTTGTCTCAAGATTCGGTCAATTCTACAAGTCTGTTGATCCAGGTTTGGTCCAAGTCATCGTCTGTACCGAATCTTTGAGGATTGTAGATGTCAAGATTCAGATCAGTCCCATCGGGAGACAGAAAATTATCGCAAGAGATAACGTTTTATTCCACCCCTCCCTGGCTCGCTCATCATGCTATGCCATGACACGGTGATACTGTTCGATTCTTTCTGTTTCTGACGTTATCGAATGTCCGTCCTTAATGCGTTCCTTCTTCGTACCTTACGACTGATACTTCTGGAATCCTTTGATATCCCTTGCAGTTCGTTTGCTTTTAGCCTTTGCTTACCTTCATCTTCTTGTGTAATCTAATTGTATCATGGATAGTGTGTACCTTTTACGATGATATCTTTAGTGTCCTTTACTTGCTTGGAAATTTGATGCTTATGCAACCGGTCCTTTGCAAAACGATGCAAGGTGCAACGTTCAAGTCTTGCGGTGGTCATCACCAATCTCTTTGTTGTTGGACCATTTTTTCAACTCTCGGAATGCAACTGGATGTAGCGGAAGAAAAGCTTCGGTGATCAATGAATGACATGAAGGTTGTCCTTTTCTAGTCAGTCTTCGGCATAATTACAAGGACATACATAGGTGAATTATCACGGCCAAATGATAGCGGCTCCGGTCAGGCTCTTCCTCTCCTCCCACTTCTACTCCCTCTCTTTCCTGTATCTGTCACCACTTTAACCGTCTTTACTACTTTCTTCACCTCCTCCTTCACCTCTTCCTCCCCGTTGTCCTAGTCCTTGTCCTTGTCCTCGCCCTTATACTTGAAGTTATTCCTTTCCCCCTCCTTGCTTCTTGCAAGTGAACTATCATATAAGTGCCACTTATTGCCAAGTTTCTGTGTGACCTCCAAGCAAGGTTTGAGGAAATTGAGAATCTGACCATGAATACCATTAAACATCTTCACATCGATCTGTTCAGTTGTAGAATCAATGATATGGCGATATCTCCAATACAAATGCCTTCGAGTATTCTCCAAAAAGTCTGCAATTTCAGGGAACTCTCTATCAAGATGGACTCGAAACTCAGATTGAAAGCGGATTTTTGAAACCAACATTGTGTGTCGAGCGTGGAGAGATGTTACTGCGAAGAGGTTTATGGCTTCTCTCAATTGCGCCCGCAACCGCTCTTGATCTGGATCTTCCTGGATATAATGAAGGCAAACACCCCATATGCATATCCACCATATAGATTCGAGGTCATGGAGTGGATTGTGGAAGAATGTTGGGAAAGTGTCTGGCATCGGGTATTGATCGTCGGGTAAGCTCTCCGCGATATAATCTCCCTCTGCGACCTCATAGGCTATGAAGGCTAGTGTACCCTGAGATTTGACGTTAGAAAGGAAACATAGAATGGGATGTCTACTTTACCGGTGTGTGGACTTCATGAAAACCTTCTACTGACATCTTCGTACTGATATGTTTAAAGCCAAGTTTTCCGTTATAAAAGCGATTGATTGGGTACTCAGTTTAGCTTCTCGATGAATCCGAGCAGTTCCGCGAGTACACTGAGAGCAACCGAACATCAGCACAAGACAAGTGAGAACTGTGGCTCGGGCTTACATGTCGGCCCACTCTCGAATAACGAGGTTTAGAAGGAAATTGGGGTGGTTTTCTAATCTGTAATGTTCCTCTCGATGGGAAGATAGTTGGTTAACTTAATTTGGAATCGATTGCATGAGCGTCTTAAGGAACGTTGGACAAACTTGAAGGTCGTCGACTGTCCTAAAAATTACATCCATTATATCAACCTGAGAACATATCGTTAATAGCTAACATTTAATCAGACTCTAACACTTCACATACAGAGTGCCTTTCTGCCTCGTAGCCAATCTCACCTTTCCATGTTCCGAAACGATGACTACGGTTGTGAGCATATCGACAGAAACCAAAATTAAGAAGTGAGCTCACCCATGGTTCAATCATAGGGTGGATACAAATACCATTTGTCACCGACTTTCGATGTGTCCTCCAAACAACACTCTATGTCATCGAGAACTTGACCGTAAACGTGGTTAAACACCGTCGTATTAATTCGCCCTGTCGTAGAATCGATGATATTCATGTATCTGGTCATTAAATTTTGTCGAACGTCTTCCAAAAAGTCCGCGATAGCAGAAAATTCTCTATCAAGATGAACTCGAAATATGGATGGAAAATATAAAGTGCGATGTCAGCATTCGTTTTCGAGAATCCCTAGATGTCGACCGTGTTTCGAAAAGGTCTATAGCTTCATTCATCTGCATTTCCAACCAGGCTTGATATGGATCTTCCTGGATGTAGTGAAGGCAAACAGCACACATGCATATCCACCATAAGGATTCAAGGTCATGGAGAGGATTGTGGAAGAATGTTATTCAGTAGGAACAGAACGTTGTGAACGACGTCCTGTTAGCGACCTCCGAGCCTGAGTCGATGATGTTTGCATCATGTCGGAGTATAGTATGCATCGTGCATGAGGTATTCTTCCTCTCTAACTTCACAAGACTAGAGCCACGGTAACCTTGAAGTCAATATGCAGATTAGATAGACACGTATACTTTACGGCGCACCATACGAACATCATGAGAGCTTGTCATCTCATCTAAATTCGAGAGTTTTCCGAACGTATCGAACCGTTGTGCACAATATTTGAGTACTATCCACTGGCAATTGCAAGGTTAAATCCAAGTCAAGCTGCGACTGAAAGTTAGACTGATCTCACATCGACAACGTCTGAATACAATATGGAGGAAGAAAAGATAGGTATGGCTACCTGGCGCAATGGTAGCGCGTTTGGCTTCGATCGCTGACGGCACCAAAAGGTTGCAGGTTCGAGTCCTGCGGTGGTCATGTTGTTTTTTGTTGACCGTGACGGTTCAAAAAGTAATCTATTCGACCAACGTATCCCTGATTTCCACTATTGTATTGGAAAGCTTGAAGAGATCGACAATCAGTTTTCCAAGTGGCTTTGATGCAAAGACGTTGACTGGGGCGACAGCTCACAGTGCACACGAAACTTGTCCCTACAACCCATCCTTGCCAGTCGCAGAAGTAATTGTGATTGTTATACATATGTCGACGATGTGTTTCACTGAATTTAGCAGCCAATTCGAATGGATGTCGACGAACTGGGTGAGTTTTGCAAAATATAAGTAATTACTCGTCTGATCCAAATTACACCGATTCCCCGCATTGTAGAGCTGGTTTGCTATTCGAAAGCTCGCTCAGGAATTATTGGATGTCATGATAAACTGTCTCAAGTCACACGTCACACTGTGAACAGTTCAAGTTGGTCATTCTGCTACAGTATTACCCGTGGTACGTTGTTCCAACCACCATGTCGGAACGCGGCCGCAAACGCAAACGCAGTATCCACGACACCTGTCGACCACCTGTCGACCTTTCCAAGATACGAATGGCGCTAAGCCATCTGGATGCTCTCAAGACAGAGTTGGATGGGATTGAAGAGACAGAGGAAGAATTAGCCAGCATTTCGAAGCATGTCCTGGCAGTGGAGGAAATTCTAAGGGGTGCCAAGAAACCAGTACGTTCTGCATCAAAATGTACCTATTGTGCTAGTCAATAATGTCCATGTTTCTGTAGAGAGTGACTTTTTCGACCGTCAAACCAGAAGACCTCAAGCGGGGTGGCGTCGTTAGGAAACGTCTCGTTTTTGACCCCAAGAAAGTAACCGAGCTAGCGAAAGCGGTGACAGAGGCTGCAGTAGAGGCTGAAATCGCAGATCTTCACTCACGCATCAAGAAAATCTATGCGCACGTGAACATGGATGTGCGTTCTCCTTCAATCAATCCTGTACGTTTGGTCATCTAACCCTCAGGGAACGCTTGCTCGTATGTAGTACGAACCAGGGTCACGAATGATTCTTGACGCAATACTGCTCGCGTTGGCGGGGGTTGCATCAGTCGAGCAGAGGAGTGTGGCCATTCTTCCAGAGATGAGGCTCGCTCAAGGTGAAGGGGTCCAGATCACTCACCCCATTTCGGGCTACGAATTGTGGTTGAGTGGCAATGTCGACTATGCTGTTATCGAGTATGAAAATAAATGGGATTATAAGGGTAAGTTAGATTGCCATTGTCATAAATCTTCACTTCGTGAATTTCTGAATGGCCTGTTCAGATCGTTTGCTGTCCCCTGGTGGTTCCAGAGAAGATGCATTTGATATTTCGAATGGTCGCCTATTCTTAGTTCAAGCCAAACGGCAAAGTCTCGAGGAGACTCTGGTCTCGTATATCCCTGAAGCCGTTAGTCAGGCGATTGCATTACTAAAGACAGTGAAGTATGTGACCACTCAGGCTTTCCTGCCTTTTTTATTTGATGACTTTCTTTTAGCCTTCCTGAAGTCCGTTTCTGCCTATCTGACGGACATTCGTGGCTTTTCTTTCTCTTGAAGTCGGAAGACGGGGAATTGACATACTATGAATCTGCGCCCCGCCGTTTGAGCCGAGACATCTTGGAGAACTCTGATTTGCCGTTACGGGAGATCGTACAGCTCATTTGTGAATGGGTAAGCCTCCCTATCACTATATATGTATATATCCGTTTCTAATGGATCGTGTAATATCTTTAGCTGAGGCCCACTGCGACTGGTCTGTTTGAACTACAATAAGATAAAAGACGTGCATATTCAGTTTATTAACTATTCTCCTGATAATATCTCGGACAATCGTGGTTCCTACTTATCCGGAAGATCATCTTGATTGGGTGAGCAGGACTTTCTAACAAGTACACGTTGAAGCTTAGACATTAGGATCTAAGTGCTGGCTACTAAGATCCAGATGCGGCACCATTTTCGACTGATCCAAACTCCAATTGTCACTATTCATAAACTTATCCGTGACGCGTGATCTGTGGTCGTGAAATGTGGAACTCAAAAACAGATTTTTTTTTGGTAAGAAGTCCAACATGTTATTGGTATATACAACGGCTAAACAACCATGAAACATCATAATAACCCTTAAACAAAAATTACAAGACTCTTACATTTACAGAAGAACCTTTGACTGCGATACAACACTCCCAAGACTCTTCGAAATTTCCTGCAAAACAAACTGCCACAATTCCCTAACATCTTTCCAATTCCTCCTGGCCCAAATAGCAGCAAAAACCAATCCAACAACTCCAACATTCTTTCCAACTCTTAAGATCCTCCTTCGTCTTTCCCAAGCATCTCCACCGACAATGGAATAATCGTTCCACTTTACGTTTCTTAATCTCCACCAGTACTCGACTTGAGTGATTGGTAAGATTCTAGAAATTTTACCGGTCCCTGCGACGCGATACCAGGAAGAGCATCCTGTGAACACAGATCCTTTGAGTCGGCTGTCAAGGAACTTGTTATACCGGTCCGTCGCGGCAGCAGTGACCTCGAAGGAAGAGATGGATTTTTGGAGAACGGGTTTGATGACATTGAGAATATAATTGATCTAGGGTTGCAGTAAGCGAACAGTACGAATTTCTTATTAAGGGATATCGAGATATTACCTGTACTTCCTCAAGGAACATAATCGAGCCATGACCATTGGCATTAGGTCCTTTAATGGAGGACCGTTAGCGCAAGCGAGGTAAGTGAGTAATCAAGATATACTTACCAAGAATCATGAAGAAATTAGGAAATCCGGGTAATGCAGTACTGAAGTACGCAGTAGGACCTCCTTGTTCTTCGTAGAACTGCTCGATGGTCTTTCCGCCCTGACCACGGATGTAGATGGGATAACCGTCCTAAAGAGACAATATGTTAAGTTCTAAAACAGGCCGTTGTGTGTTTTAAAAGCAGACTTACCACTTCGAACCCAGTTCCAAAAATGATGACATCGAAGGAGATATGTTCACCCTTTTTCGTGATAATACCATCATCCGTGAATGAAGCGATATCGTCGTAGTTCAAATCAAGGTTAGGCCTATTCAGAGCTTCAAGATATCCAGAATCCACAATGGGTCGCTTGCATCCAAATTCTGTGAGTGTACTTGAGTATCAGAATATACTACCGTCAGTGAAAGCTCACCATAGTCAGGAATCAGCACTTTGTGGTACTTTTCTGGAGCCGTGCTCCTGATGTAGGCAGCTGACGACTGGAAAAGATTATTAGGACAGCGAAAACAGAGATGCTGAATAAAGCATCCTACCGCTGCGATTTTCTTCCGGAACTTGTTATCAGGGCCACCAGTAAGCGCAAGAACATAAGCCAATTCATGCTGCGTTCACCAAGTAAGTAATAATATTGTGATATAGCAAACAAGCAAATGTACCTTGACCATCAAAAGCGCACGGTGGATCTTGAGATACAATGGGATATGCACGAATTTCCAGATTGTCCATGGTGTGAAAGCAGGTGGTTTCTGATAGGGACAGTAGGTTAGATTCGAATGTTATTTTTGATGCAAATATACCTACGATGTTCAAGAACCAAGCAGATGAACGACAAAAATTCACGACTTCGGTAGTTGGATCTTCAGAGATCTTAGGTATGAATTGAGCTCTACAAGATGGTTCAAAGTTAGGTTCGCTTTTCTGCTTTTTAAGTAAGGGACGTACGCAGAACAACCATTTCCGATGACAGCAACTCTCTTGTTATGCAAGCGGACCTTATGATTCCATCTCGCCGAATGGAAATGTTCCCCCTTGAAGTTTTTGATGGAATCCAAATCGGGAGGATAGTTTGGAGCATGCAAAGCACCAATGGCGGAAATGAAAACTTGAGCATAGTCCGTTTTACGTTCGCCAGTGAGGACGTTCTCCAGTTCTATGGCATATAATTGTCGAGAGGCATCCCAAGTAGAGGAAAGGACATTGGTGTTGAGGCTGGTATTGTCGTACAGCGAATATTTCTTGGCAAGGCCAACCCAGTAGTCCTTGATCTCGGATTGGGGTACGAATGCTGCAGAGAAGTAGGGATTGGGTTCCGTGGAGAGACTGTACCATTGTACTTCGACGTCTGCACCGCATCCCTATACGCCATAGTATTAGAAAATGGATTATGTTCGTGGACGACAATTGAGCGTACGGGGTATGTGTTATCCTGTGGTACTCAATTTAGAACGAGATGAATTGGCATTAACTGAAATATGGTACTCACATGCCATGTTCCACCGACATCGTCAGATTGTTCATAGATCTATTTAACCTTCTCTCAGCGTTATATGATAATAAGTGAACCGTAAGACAATCGCACGGTGAAGTTATGGAATCCAAGTTTCTTCTTCAAGTCGATTCCTAACGTCAACCCTCCGATACTAGAATTAAGTCAATATCGCATTGTTCATCGTAGAGACGTCAATAACCGTTACTCACCCTGCTCCCACAATAACCACACGAGGTGATGAAGACGATGATGCCTTTTCCAACATGAGTAGCAGGTAGAACGAAAGCGTCGATATACAGCGAAACGGAAGCGAGATGAGCTTTCCTAACCACCCTACACGCTTTATACACCTGAATTTTTGGGTACTCGGTCAACCGAGAGCACCCTAGAGGATAAGTTCGGTTATGGTTGCACCGAAATGAGTAGTTCAGCTGTAGGTATGGCGCAATCTATGGCCAAGTTGCGAAATGAAAAGTCGTTGGTCAAATCGAATGTTTTTGACCTTGAGAACGATTCGGCCGACATTCCGGCGACATGATTGCGAAACTGAGCTTGAAAACGGAGTTTCTTCAGTCTGTTGTGTGGTTTTCAGTGTCGATAGCTGAAGAATGAGACGACTTGGAAAGCAGAATGTAGTGGTATGATGTATCACTGTAACAGCTTAGCCGCGTAAAATGCGTATCCAACTCTTCTTAGTAGGTTAAATTGATCAAGGCGATCTTAGTAGCCGGGCGTTACGTTTTGAGAGACAAGGCCACTTGGCATAGTACGCTGCGTAGTACTTACAACTGAAATCGCAAAATTCAGGACAAAGGTCACCAGCTATGCAGTCACACAAATCACAGACAACTAAATGTGCCAGAGATCAAACATCCTCCCAGTTTCACGAAAGAATCGAACACAGTATGATAAATAAACAAAGTTGAGATCGACCATACCATACAGCAACCACCGATGAAACAGAAAGATACATTTCAGTATAAACAATATTAATCACTAGACTTTGTGCTGTGAGAAATACATTTAGGGTGCGCTGATTGTCGGGACGGGAGCAGGTACCGGCTCAGGCTCAGGGTCGATAGGGACAAATGTGAACGTCTGAAAAACCACGGTTAATAGACTTCCAAGGGACTTTCAATGGGTTTTAAGACATACCACGACTCTTCCGAAATAATGGCTACTATATTCAGCTACATCTCCCACCAACACGAAATTGTTTTCGGAAGGAGCGTAGAGAAGCGTGACGGCGGGGATAGCTAATCATAGGGTATTCAGTTATTTTACCCTCTGCAGCATTACAATGTTAAGAATGGAACTTACTTCCGTCGGGATTGACCCATCTAACGGTGATGGCGAGTGTGGTTGGATCTATGATCCAAATCGCGCTTTGAGCCGAATACGAATATTTACCGTAGGAGTTATCAGTTGTCCCAACAGGAGAACCTACGGCCGCTATTCAAAGGATGTGTCAACGATAAATCTGCGATTTAAGACTTTCTAAAACGTACTTTCAGCGGACGAGCCGAGAATGGCATGGCTGCTCGATTGTTTCTTGAGGACGATATTACCATAACCAATTCCAACGAAAGCCAAATCAGGGAGTGAAGTTCCATCCTGTATAAGACCGATTAATTTAAATTAATTTTAGGCGTCACGATAGACGACGAAGTTTCCTGAACGTACCGCAACTACGAAGTTTACAGGCGTGGCAGCGCCTCCATCGGCACAGAAAGTGACTTGCAATGGTTGGAAATTCTTGCTAGCCATGTTATACCAGCCCGAAGTCATCCCACTCCCTACTTTACCATTATCGCTAGTTCCCGTAACTTGGATATAACCCGACTTTGCGTTTGCACATGTGGGAGTTGGGGGACTATCTGGGGCAGTTGGAGTAGTCGGGTCGTCGGAGGGTGTGGGAGTTGGGATCGTGGGAGTGGGAGTGGGAGTTGGGTCCTCAAGGGTCGGAGTGGGTGTAGGTAAAGAATCGGGTGAGGTAGGAGTTGCAGATTGACGAGTATAAAGCGACCGACCTATGCCCAAAATTATCATGAGTATATCTAACCTTCCAAATTGACTATAGAATACTACCTGCGACATGAAGCCGCTTTGGCTTCCTAGGAGTGAGTCCCCTCTTCAAACGTTGAGCGTTGGTCTCTTCCTTTCCGACAGAAGGAAAGACATTTGAAAACAGGTTTTTGAGAGGGTCGATGTAGTTATGTTCTTGTTGTGCACGAGCGATATTTGAGGCATGTGTATGATGAGCTGCAGTTGGCTTTGCCTCAACACTAGGAGTTTGGACAATAGCGAGACAAAGTACGATAGCCCCCGTAATGAAGGATAAAGAACGCATTATAGCTTGGATGAATTTGAAAGAGTGTGGTGAATAACGAGTGTAGGTTTGTCAATGTTCACGAGCTTCGAAGAGCAACGGAAAGGAAGCTCGAGGGGAACAGGTTTCGCCATGGTAGTTTTGTATCGTTTTCCAAGGGGCGATCCTGATTTGTGAGCAAATACAATCAGCGCGCGGAGTATACACTTCAAATGAGGGGCGGATAGTTTAGCCCGATTGTGATGAAAAGAGTTCCTGTGGAGGTCGGTGCATCTGTTGGCCCGCCTCTTATGCTCTTTTCAAAACCAAAGGTCACCTGAATCACTGCCCCCCAGAATTCAATTCTTTAACGCGTAGAGTAGCTGGTTTTTGTAAGTATTCGTGGTCTTCCCTTCGTACACGTAGGGTAGCGTTTCTTCGTCCTCCCAGTCCTTGATGGGTCTTGCGTTACAATAAGCGCCAAAGGATTCATTAAGGTAGACATCGTGTCGCGATCGAAAAAACTGTCAGACAATTTCAAAAGTCGGTCGACAGAGCACAGAGATAAAATGTTCTCCATCTCGGAGCAGTCCTGGAAGCGTGTAAGATAACGGAGTGAGCGGAACGTTCATGGAACTAAAATCTTTTGAATAGTGCTCACATCTGCCAAGAACATTGAATTCCCAGTCCCAAGTAATAGGCGTGATTTGCCAGTGAACGTCGACGAAATGCAAACCTATAGCGGGTATGATTAAACTCGAAGGAGTCTAATGGAATGTTGAGCTTGGAGCCTAGTAAAAAACTCTTTAATATGCATATGATAAAGTGAGGACGAATGGTACTTGCTCACGGATTCAATCTTAGTCCTCGATCTGTGAGTGAATGTAATCTAGAGATTCGAAGAAAACATTTATCAATAGTGTAGATTTGGGAGAGAGATGAGAACTACTATCGGAGGCCACTCTCGGTGTCAAGATGGTGGATAGTAGTTACGTTTATAGGTCCATGTGTATGAGTGCACGTGTTTGTGTGATCACATTTTGACAGGCATTGAGCTATTAATGAAGTCCACAATCGACCACACTGTCAACTACAGTGATGGCGTGAGATTATGTTGGGAGCAAACAGTGCTTTCAAGAAACACATTAGATTGCAAGTACGCCGCGGTCTAAGTAAAGGGGTATCTGCGGCAGTAGAAAACAGTACACACTATTGATTCATCATAGAACGAACAAATAACAGTACCAAATCAATAGGATTGTCCTATACGTTTGATCGTATAGCTAAGCTATAGTCTAAAGAGCGAGCAAAGATAATCTAGGCAATTGGGACGAAAGTGAAATCCTGTAATGAATATCGTTGTTAGTTAAGATTCACAAGCCGATCAATAAATCTAACGCACCACTGGGACACCCAAAGATTCGCTGTTGAACTTCTCAGTATCAGCGGTGATAACGAAGTCAGAGTCTTTGGCAACCCAGAGAAGATTGACGTTGGGAATGCCTGTTGAAAAAATCAGCATGTCAGAAACTCTCGACCACCTTAATTAAATGTTGGATACTAACTGCCGTCAGAGTTAAGATATTTGACCGAGACCTTCTGAGTGGAAGGGTCCACGGTCCAGATGTTACTCTGAGCAGAACTACCGTTACCGCATGAGTTGGCAGTGACTCCATGAGAACCCGGATCAGCTGTAAACATAACCGTTTTAATTTATGTTACCCCGAATTTGTTCGAAGGAACCTACTTTGTTGAGAACCACCCAAGACTGCATAATTAGGAGTTCCGGGAGACAAATCGCCGTTAGAACCAGCGAAGGCAAGGTAGGGATGAGGAGCAAAGCCATTCTGTGCGCATGATCAACAACGTTGAACTATCTGCTACATTATTCGAAGAATGCTTACCTCCAAAGTCTGAATGTTGGTTGTTTGGTTGTCCCCAGTAGTGCAGAACGTCACCCTCAAAGGTGAATGATCTTGATCAGCTAGGGTATAGACACCAGATGTTAATCCGGAACCAAGTTGACCATTGATACCACTGCCAGAAACAGCAATGTTACCAGTCTGGCAATTACCAGCCGGTGTAGGAGCAGCTACAAGAGCAACGTCGGTGGGTGTGGGGAAAGTCGCAGATTGACGAGCGACAAGTGCACGACCTGTTTGAACCGGTGTGAATTTAATTAGCGGGCGATATCAAGAAAGATGATGAAAGTGGAGCTCACCAGCAACATGGAGATGTTCTGGCCTACGTGGGTTCAAACCACGTCTGAGTCTCTCAGCGTTGGTCTCTTGACGTTTGACCAACGGAGTGGCCGAGGGGGCTGAACGAGATACGTAAGTGAACGTATCATGGCGAGCCTGTAAAGAGTGCCCGAAAGTGGGCTGAGCAACAGCGTTGGGAGCCAAAAGAGCGAGCCCGAGAACGAGGGTGCTGAAAAGTGCTGAGAAAGAAGGCATTTCGACAAAAAGAATGTAGAGATGGTAAAGAGCGTGGTTGTGATACAGATAGAGCTTGCGAGGACGAACTAGAGAAAACTCAACGAACAACAAGTTGACGGTTGAAGTTGAGAACAAGAGGGGGAGTCCACATGTGTAATGACCCACTTTTAATCAATTTGTCGATGTTTGTCTGAGCGACGCTTCCGAGTCCGAGTCGTCTCGTTGTCAGTGTCGGAGAACCGAGCCCACGAATCACGGTTACCCTCAATTGATGTCCGGTAAGATTTTTCTGTGCTTCGGGCTGCCGAGATACCCCATTTTTTTTTTAATTCTGCTCCACAGAATGCATGACTACGGATTTCATCTAAAACGAAGTGATTTTATGGCAGGAAAATACTGCGTTCATGGTGAAATAAATTATTTCTTTGCCAAGTTCCAAGTTCAAAGACTCACCTTGAAATTCGATTGCATCATCGCAGAGCTGAGATAACATTATAACATAGGATAGATCCGATCAAAAAGTCAGATTTGCAGAGCCACAACCTCATGTTTTTGAGCAATGGAACCCGACTCATCCGAAGCGAGATGATTAATTGTTTACACACCTCTCTTGAGTCTCCACATTCAGTTGCCATGTAATAAGTAGCCGAGAAATCCAAATGTATCCAAATGTCGAAAGCTCGCAATAATTTTTCTGGCTTTTTATAGGTTTATTCTTGAGTCTGGAGAACTCAATAGTCTTCGACAGTATAATTTAAGTATAATTAGGTTAGTCCCTCTGAATTTAATTAAAGTAAATCATGTTGCTCGGTATACAGGCATCAAGAACTTCAGAAGAGTGCAAAATACCACGTTGCTTGATTGAGCATTCCTGATGAGGTGAAATCACGTAAAGTGTGCACTTGTGTACGAGTAAATTATTTGCGATCGCTCGCAGTCAACGACAGCTTATGTACGGCAGTACTCTGAACCACCTCTCCTCAGTGCGAGAGTTTTCTTTTTCGTCAAACGATGGCAAACAGTATTATGTGAGTCGAGCATTGCGATACCACTAAATGACTATTCGAACTCATAACTGATCCACGAGGATTATGTCCAGAAAATACTCTACGACCAAGAAGATTTTCTATCCGGTTTACAGTATGTGGTAAAACGATACAAGTAACCAGTCATCGAAGCGCATGGACTGTTCGTGGAAGCTTAGCATTGAGTACTGGAATACAGCATATTCCAATGTCAATCAAGCCCTGATGACAAAAAAGGTTTCGACAGATACAACTGCTGCTACGTATACGCCAGACTATCTTTGCTGCACGTAAATTTCTGATGTTCGAGTGCTCAGTGCTCAGTACTCAGTTCTGAAGAATTTTATGTGCGGAGTCTGGTACTCGTATCTCACAATGGATTCGTCGATGAAAAATTCCGAATAATCAAGAGGCTGTACCATGCAAGTACGGTATTGGAACGACTCGGATTTTTAGGAGGATTCTTGGCCTTGTTACCTCTTGTTACAGTGCCAGTGTATTTCCAGCGATTAGTCTTGAATATTGAATATCAAGATGCGACATAAATGATACTCGATACTTAGTCCTATTTCGTCCACCCGACTTCTCTGGCTTCAATATTGCAAGAAGTTACAACGTATCGATATGTAAGAGGTGTTGGCACCATATGACACCTGTCCCATAATCCCCCCAATCACCATCACCGACTTTCAACGTTCAACTCTCGAGTAAGATAAGGACTATCATTGAAATAAATTCGTATGTAAACAACCATATGCATAAAATCCTTCTTTCCCTTCTCCACAGGCTCACAGTCTCATCATATTGCGATTTTCCAAGGTTTTCATGAGTGGGATTAGGAAAGCGGGAATTGTAATATGTATCTTTCATTGGGATACGAAGTCGAAGGTGATGCTATGATGAGCTCGACTTGCAGCACATTCCCCATGTCAGTACCTTCAGGAAAAGCAATTTAAGAAGAGTACAATATTCACATTCAACTTTACATCTTGTCGGGAGACTACGCTATGATGGTTTCCCGAACCGAGTAGATATTGCCCCCAAATAAAGAACAATGCTCAGGACGTTTCATTGTGTTGAGAAAGAAGTCTGAGTGTCAGAAAGGGCTTCGCAACAACCGCAGCTTTCGCAATCCCGCAGGTCACTCTGAAACAAACTTCGGGTTATATGAAAACCAAATAAATCCTTTGTCGATGAATATAGAATAAATATACAACAATGCGGATTGTATACGTCCTTTGACGATAGCTAGTCCAAGTGAAAAAGAAGAAACTGGTGCACCGCACCGCACTCCGAAACCATCCTTTCCTTCCTGCCATCTTCAGCACAAAAAATTGCACATCACCACCGACAACCAACACAGCAAGTAGCAACAATGAAGGCGAAGCCAAAGTGATCATCGATTGAGGAGTCGTGATTCGCGGTCGTGTAGTGGTCGTGATCGGCGTTGCACTGAAAAAGTGATTGTATGACAATGATATTCGGTGGTCGTGTTTGATAATGTGATATCCAATGGCGGGGGAAGATGGCTAACCGTTACCACCTTCTATGATACAAATGTTGGTCGAGAAATCCCTAGTCGTTATGGTACAGAGCAGAAATAGGATGTATGAAAAACATTGCTAGTTTCTTCACCAGTATATCCTACGCTCGATGGTACGCTTTTGAGTAGTGGGGACGTATGAGATTGTGCGCTTGACACGAGTGACGGTGGGGTACCTGACAAGGGGAATGGGATGGTTGGAAATTAAATAGTTAACGAGAATGGTGATACTCACCAGGCGTGGTAGATTTCACCGGGGTCCATCTGAACCTCGAGGATTTGTCGGCCCTATCGACAACGATGAGCATGAATAGAATCGGAGGGAAGACATAAACGTACGAGGTAGTCAACATGTGAACCAACAACTAAGCCATCCCTCCTGTCAGTTCCTGGTCGTTGGACAGAGACAATGTCTCCGGGCTAACAAGAACAATAGCAGTCAGTCAAAAGCTGAGAAACTCTAGCAACATGGGTCATACGATAATAGAATCGTCGAAAGAAGACATCTTGAGTGTGTGATGTGTCGGTTGATGAGCTTGAGGTTTGAAGAAGTGGTCGCTGGGCACTGAGAGAGACGACGAGGAGAGGAATTCGAGAGGGAGATTGTGTGGGTGGAAAAGAAAAGAAAAATCGGCTTTTATAGATTAGATATTTGTGCCTTGGTTTATGCCACGCCCTCGCGGATGCCATGAGGCCTCGGTTAGACAGCTCAAATGCTTGTCTGGTATGTAAATTCCGTCATAAATCCTGTGCTCTTTATTGTTCCAGAATTGTGCTTTCTTAGGTCTTACGATGGAAATGAACGTTGTCATTTTATCACTTGCAAAACTGGATGAATGTTGTTTAAAAAGAACAATGGCGAGAGAGAAAAAGGTATTCAAGTTCAATTTGAGGCGAATTTGAGTGCAGAGATCTTTCGGAGATCGTCTTCTGTCTCGGTTGCTACAACGGCACATTGAAGCCTCGCGGCATCAAAGCAGCGATCGTAATTGCAGACAACGAATGTGGCTGTTGGGACGTTGCTGACTGCGATTCGATGATCAAGAGTGGTAACAAACGTTGAAAACACGCCTTGAAAGCCATCTAATCATGGTAAGAAGAATTGTATCGAGTGGGAGTGAAATGAGGGATTATACGTATACATATATCTACTAGAGCAATATCAACATAGAATGAGCGCAAAAGGTGAGGAAAGCAAACACGCACAACAGACACGACTGATCTATCCTGACCTCGAGTTCCCTGGAAACTTGAACGAAGAGAACCATTGTCGAAGGAGAACACTCAATCCCACAGGAGATTCAGATCCCGTCGAGGAACCAGCTGAGGGAATACCTCCTCCTCCACTATCGTCATCGTCAAAGCTCCCCGAAGCAGAGCCAGAAGAAGCTCTAGCTCTGATTCTTTCCTCAATTCCTAACAGAATCCCCTCGCCACTATCTTTGTATGCCTTCTCCAATTCGACATTTGTCATATAATAAGCTCGCCGTACAGCATACGGAGCTAAGCCATTGTATTTCCTGACAAGAGAATTGATCTCTTCCATAGCTGACTCGTGATAGGGTCGTTCACGTGTTTCCCATTCTTTATCACGAAGAGATGTGACGTCGGAAAGGGTTAAGTTTGTAAGAAGGGATGGGTGGTGAGAGATGGTGAGCATTCGGATAGCTCGTCGAGTCCAGGATTGTCTTAGCGTATCGCGGAAAGTATTGACAGCAGTTTCAAGTTCTGAAAATGACATGTGAAGGGGTTTGTATATGCTGACTTGAAAAGTGCTTACCTCCTTGAATCTCAACCCATGGTGGGGCAGCACCGTTGCGTTGGACAATACGATTCAATAGAAACTCTTCGCGGGGAATAAATGGATTCTTTTCCTCAGCCACTTGATGTAAAGGTTTTCCTCTTCCTTTTATAACCTTGAATTGACCCTCCTGCCGAGCTTTCTATTCCGATAAAAATGTTCAGCATTAAATTTAAAGAAAATAATCGAAGATATCTTAAACGCACCTCAATCTTCTCCTCAACTAGACTGGTCCACCCTTTCATTGACACAGGATTAGCTCTTCTTAATCTCCCGGATTTTTCTGCATCACTTCCCTTCCCAAGACCGAGCTTATAATCCAAAGTAGACTCCTTCGCTCTAGACAATCTTCCTGCTTGCTCTGTCCGCTTCTTCATCTCTTTCTCTTTCTTCTGTGCTTTTTCATCCACAGCAGATAGAGGAGTGGGAATCCTGGGAGGTGGAGGCATTTGTCCATACTTTACGCTGGAAGAAGCATGCGAAGGTACCTGGAAAGTGGTATGCCAAGGTTGATGTCCTTCGATGGAGGGTAACAGAGGAACGTTAGCCATAGAGCGAGGACCAGGAGTTATATTCCCATCGTTCAATAACGTTTGTCCCTGTTCTAAGTTTAAAACTTCGGAGGAGGATGAAGTGTTCACTTTCGGAGGAGCTTGTTTCAATTTATCTTCTGCACTCCTAACAACACCCGTCCGTAAAGGTTTGTATTTATCAACCAGCATTCGTAGAACAGCATCTTGTATGCGTTCTTCTCCTGTCCAATTCTCATATTCTTGTTTGGCTTTTGCTTCTAATCGTTCGGCTCGAGCTTCAGCTTCTCGTTCTGCTTCAGCTTCCTGAGCTGCATCTGCGAACAACTTTGAACTTGCTCGATGATTATGGGGTTCTGATTCGGGATTCTGAGTAGCATGTTGATTGTTGAATCGTACTCTAAGACAAAAGGCTAATGATGGTGTCAGATGACTATTAGGGTGGGATTTGACCGAAAATCGAGCAGAGAGCATGAACGAGATGGTAGAAGGAGGTAAAGGGAGGCGTCTACTATTCCAAACTGATGGAGATTGGAGGCGGCGCGGCGCCTTCCTTCCACCAACCATCACCTCTTTTCAAGCTCGACGTCCTCGACAATGTCGGTGTTGCTTGAAACATCGTTGGGAGACATTGTCATTGATCTCGAAACAGAACTATGCCCTAAAACTTGCGAAAATTTCTTGAAATTATGCAAAGTGTACTATTACAATCTTAACGCGTTCTTCAATGGTGAGAGTCTTCGTATACATATTGTTCTCTACTTGCTTATTGATATTCTGGCTACCAACCCTAGTATCCAAAGACTTCTTAGCTCAAGTCGGTGATCCGACGGCTACAGGAACAGGAGGCGAGTCTGTCTGGTCTTTAATTGCATCGCAGCAAGGAAAACAAGCTCCACGATACTTCAGCCCCGAATTCATTCCACGTTTAAAACATACCGCTCGTGGAACCGTGTCAATGGCAGTCGCTCCTGGGATTGGAAGTGAGAAAGGCGGCTGCGGAAGTCAATTCTTCATCACACTAGGAGACAACATCGATTATCTTGACGGAAAACACGCTGTATTTGGACATGTGGTAGAAGGATTCGATACCCTTGACAAACTGAATGAAGTCTTCGTAGACCAAGATGGAAGACCACTAAAAGACGTAAGAATCAGGCATGTCGAGATACTTGGTGAGTACCTCTGTACTGCTTTCGACCAATAAGTGAACCTGAACACATGGGTTTTTTTCGTTTCACTCCTCTGTGACTTCATCGCTGCGAACATAGATGATCCTTATGACGACCCTGAAGGCTTGGTAGTTCCGAACTCAATACCTACACGTCCTCCTGATAATTCAACACGCATAGCTGAAGATGAGGACCCATTAGCCACATTACCGGAGGAAGAAGCTGAAGCGGAGCGTCGGAAAGCAGCGGCCAGGGCCTCAGCTCTTACTTTGGAAATGGTTGGAGACCTTCCATTCGCCAATGTCCGACCTCCAGAGAACGTGTTATTCGTTTGCAAGTTAAACCCTGTAACGCGGGATGAAGATTTAGAGCTTATTTTCTCGCGTTTTGGCACAATCATGAGTTGTCAAGTGATCCGAGACAAGAAAACAGGTGATTCTTTACAATATGCGTTCATCGAGTTTGATAAGAGAGAAGATGCAGAACAAGTATGGGAGCCTTTGCTGTTGGCCTGAGTTCCCCTCGCTGACCTGATATATACACATATAGGCATACTTCAAAATGCAGAATGTTTTGGTCGATGATCGGCGAATTTGGGTTGATTTGTGAGTCCTCCATTACTCCTGTGGCTCATGGAAGATCGAAGCTGATGCATACATGCACATTTTTCCATAGCTCTCAATCCGTAGCTAGGATCAATGGTGGTTGGTCCAATAATCCGAAGATGGGACCTCGTCTCACTAAGGGTCGTGGCAAAGTTGGAGGATTTGGTGGACGTGACGACTTGGAAGAGACTACACGGTACAGAGACGGTAGCGAAGACCGAAACGAGTCAGGTTATGGTATGGTATTCGATGTACCCTCAGATACTCGTCATCGACGACGTAGTCGAAGCCCTCGTCGGGACAAGTCAAAAGAGCGGACACGAAATCGGAGGTCAAGATCCCCTCGTCGAGATAAGGAGAGGGATAGACGAAGAAGCCATAGCAGGGACAGAGACAGGCGAGACAGAGAGAGAGACAGGGAGAGGGACCGTTACGAGAGGAGACGCTGACTTTGTAGGGTTTCTGCCATCGTGTGTATTGCTTTTGCTTCTTTTATTCACCATTCAAATCACATTCGCGACTGCATTTTATAGAGTTCGATCTTGTTTACGCCTCAATTCCTAGCAAGGTGGTATTTGATGCAAGTATTTGTAAAAGCAGTCATGGTGCGGCCAGTAAGGGTGACGGAATTGTTTAAGGTTCACATGTTTGTGCTCCTCTCTCATTGTTTTCCTAACTCTGAGCTAGGTCTTCGAGGTCCCAGACTCGCTCATATATCTGCAGTTGGTCTGAATCGGAACCCTGTTCACAGAGGCGATGCTCACTTGTTTGCCTCTCAGAGGATTCACTTACATATTATAGCGGTTCCGCCTTAGAGGCTGGTCGATGACCACGCCTGAGGCTGACATTTTCAAAAAACCAACATCTTTTTTTCTGCCATAATTATCCCCTCCTTCCCAACCCTTCACTTCCGTCAATATAAGACAGCCGGACACTGTTCACCCCCCCTCTCCACTCCGAACTTCTTCCACCACACTCTCTCATGACTTCTACGTATTTCAACTTTCCTGACGCCGACCTGGTGTTGCGTTCAAGTTGCCCAGATGTCATCGAGTTCCGCGTCCACAGATGCATACTCTCTGCCGCATCCCCATTCTTCAGGCAAATGTTCACTTTACCACAATCACCACAACCCGACGCGGAGTCTCCTATACCAACCATCGACGTGTCCGAAAACAGCGGCACGGTTGAGACACTCCTCCGCTTCGTTTATCCTATGGTCGACCCAACCTTCGACTCGTTGAACGACGTCATCCCCGTTTTGGAAGCAGCAACGAAGTACGACATGACCTTCGCGATCGAGTCATTGCGAAGAACGCTTGTTCGTCCAGAGTTTGTGAAGGAGTCGCCCATGCGAGTGTTTGCTATCGCGTGTCGGTTTGACCTTGAGGAGGAGATTCGAGTTGCTTCTCGACACACTCTCAATATCAACCTTCTCCAATGCCCTCTCAGCGAAGACCTCAAGCACATCACGGCGTACGATTACCACCGCCTTCTGAATCTTCACGACCAGCGTGCTGAAGCCGCGGTCGAAGTGTTGGCAAGAATCCCAGTACCCGATGACGTCAAGTGTATGATGTGCAATGGTACACACTATGGGATTCTCATTGCGCCAAAGTGGTGGGATGATTATAGGCAGAGGGCTATGGAAGAGTTGAAGGAACGTCCGACAACAGCCGTTATATTCACCATGCCTTTCATAGCCAGGTCAGCTCAGGCTGGGTGTCAGAGATGTGCGGAGAGTATCATCGGTGCTCAGTGGTTTTTCGATAGGTTGCGGAAAGAGATCGACAGTTTGCCTTCAACCATATAACCCGATTGGACCTCACTCTAACTCACGCACGACATTCATACTTTTTTGCCTTCCGGATCCCTTTTGCCGTTTCTTAACATTCCATTTCTATTCCTTGTGACTGGACCTTTGGACGAACAAATGTCTTGAGCTCTCATATTTGTTATGGCTACTGTTATCTCCATGTAACCGTATTTCCTACAATCCTTATCCTAAGATGACTCGATTTCCTCACATTTTCATCTCAAACTCCCCGGCTCGCATTCTGCCATCGTTATCAGTGAAGTAAGCGCCCATAGTTTATACCAGCATCTCGAGGCGCTCATGCAGAGTGGTTCAGCCCATCGACCCTCTGGCTCGATGATCCGTACCGCCGAGTCACCAGCTTGCTATATAACTTTCATCAAGTGCTTGCGATAGTCCATCTCATTTCTCACCCGTCTTCCCCATCGTCGAACATGTCTCCAACTCTCGCAACGTTCAAGATCCCCGAGATCACCAATGAGCCTATGGCAAGTTATCTAACCGCACAGAGATCGACATGAAGCCCTAAATCTACGCCCTTTGATTCTACAGAAAAGCTATGCCCCTGGTTCTCTAGAGAGAAAGGCGTTGCAAGATGCAATCTCTGAGATAGAGAAGGAGCTGCCTTTCGAAGTACCTTGCATTGTCAACGGTAAACCGGTGAGTACTTTCGGTGACCATCCATCTAGATCTGGTACTCAAACCGTTCATCCTATGACATAGGTCAAGACAGGCAAACTTGCAAAACAACCTCTGCCTTGGGATCATGCCAACCACCTCTGCACATACCACGAAGCTGATCAAGCCACCGTCGCTGCTGCTATCGATGGCGCTCTCGCTGCCAAAGCTGAATGGGAGGCTTTACCATGGAGTGATCGCGCTGCTATCTTTTTGAAAGCTGCTGATCTTGTTAGCGGAAAGTATCGCTATAAGTTGATGGCTGCTACTATCCTCGGTCAAGGAAAGAACGCTTGGCAAGCTGAGATTGATGCTGCTGCCGAGCTTACAGATTTCCTACGATTTGGCGTGAAATATGTCGAAGAGCTTTATGCTGTTCAACCACCGAGAAACAGTGCTGGAAGCTGGAAGTACGTCATAGGAAGGCATATTATCTATTGATGATGCTAATTGATCTGATCATTCCAGCCGAGTTGAATATCGTGCATTGGAAGGTTTCGTCTTTGCAGTGTCGCCGTTCAACTTCACTGCTATTGGTGGTAACCTCTCTGCAGGTATGAGCCCAATATTTTCTCCCTAAATGCGCCTTCTGACGATCACTCCCAGCTCCCATTCTCGTAGGAAACACCGTCGTCTGGAAGCCATCACCAGCTGCTACCTATTCCAACTATCTCATCTATAAGATCTTTGAAGAAGCGGGCCTTCCTGCTGGTGTCCTTCAATTCGTTCCTGGACCTCCCGCCGAGGTTGTTGCCCAAGTTATCTCTCATCCCGAGTTCGCTGCCCTTCACTTCACCGGTAGCACCTTCGTTTTCAAGAAGTTATGGAAGGATATCGCTGCTAACATCGATAACTACAAGGGTTACCCGAGAATCGTTGGAGAGACTGGTGGAAAGAACTTCCACCTTATTCACCCATCTGCTGAGGTGAAAAATGCTGTCTTGCAAAGTGTTCGTGGAGCATTTGAATATCAAGGTTTGTTTATTGTCGGGCATTCTTTTGAGTTTCCTTAATGACTATCCTTGCGATATAGGTCAGAAGTGCTCCGCTTTGTCACGTCTATACGTCCCCTCTTCCCTCTGGAGCAATGGATTCAAGGAGCAGCTCTTAACTGAGACTGCTAAGCTTAAGGTTGGCCCGGCTCACGACTTCACCAACTTCATCGGTCCTGTCATGTGCGTACTAGGATTCAATCCCTGGGTATCAAATTCGCTGAAATTGTTCTCCTTAGTGGCCGACCTGCTTACGACAAGATCATCGGTTACATCAACAAGGCTAAGGAGGCTGGTGGTGAAGTTCTCATCGGTGGAACCGGTAAGTAGCTTTGACTAGATTTGGTTAAGTGTTGTTGTGCTCATTTCATCTTTGTTTAGGTGACGACTCTAAGGGTTACTACATTCAACCCACTGTAATTTTGACCAAAGATCCCAAGTCTGTTACTATGGTCGAGGAGATCTTCGGCCCTGTCCTCACCGTGAGTCGAATGTCCATTCATGACCAACACCAATTCATGAAAATGCCTGCTAGATCTATGTATACGAGGACGCCGATTTCGAGAAAACCACTAAGTTGATTGATTCTTCGACTGCTTACGCTTTGACCGGGTCAATGTGAGTTTTCATCTTTATTTATCTCGAAAGGATTCTTGATGTTGAATGAACCTCTGCCATAGTTTCTCAACCGACCGCAAAGCACTCATCCAAGCTACCGACATTCTTCGTAATGCCGCTGGTAACGTTTACTATAATGAGAAGTGTACCGGTGCCGTTGTCGGTCAACAACCATTCGGTGGAGCTCGCGCAAGTGGAACCAACGACAAAGCTGGAAGTATGGCTATCTTCTACAGATTTGTTTCTGCTAGAAGTATCAAGGAGAACTTCATTGGATTGGAGGATGCCTTGTATCCTTCCAACTTGGCTTGAGTCTAAGCTGAGGTGTTACCTAAAATGCTGGGTTTATCCCCGGAATGCTCTATAGGATGGAGATAATCTGCTTTCGTATAAAAGGGAAGGACATGAAGTATTACTAAAACACTGTATCTCTCTGTATCGATATGTTTTGTTTGTTGCTCTGTTATAATTAGATAGGAAAACATGATTGATATATCATGAAAAGCATACGTCGCTCGGGTTGAGGCTCCTCAACTTCGAAGCGGCGAATAGACACGTTTTCTCGTAGACATATTCTGACATATTGAACGCCAGTCACGTGCCAGATTAACATCAATTCTGGTAGGCGCTGACACCTTTCGCAAACCACACTCAACATTCACTGAACCCGTACATCCTTCACCCACCGTAGACAGAATACGTTCCCTTAGGCTTCCCCACAAGCTCTTGTCTAAAAAACTCTCAGGTTCTATCACTCTTCCAAAAAATATCTTGTTAACATGTCAAAACGCGGTGCTTCACCTCCTCCACAGGGAGGCGCATTAGTCAAAAGAGCTCGTTCTTCATCTCCTGTAGCTAACCAAATAGCAATCTCATCTTCTAATGATGAAAGACAACAAGCTCTTATACGGACTGTGAAAAGAACGAGTAGCTTGGAGGCACCTATTATCAGTCTCGCAGGTTCGCATGGGGTGAGTCTTTCCCTTACATCGTCATTAATATAAGAATTTCAAGTATCTTATCCACATCTCTTTTGCTTCGTTTAGGGAGAAATATTGAGCTGCAGATTTGATCCCTCAGGTCAAAACATCGCGGCTTGCTCTTCGGACAGAGGTGTTTGTGGGTTTTCCTCCTTTTCGTTCTTCCTACTTGCTTTGTGTTGACACGAGCATTCCATGGAATTTCTTATCCTATAGCATTATGGAAAACATACTCCCCAAATTCTAATTATGGATTATTATCCAGTATACACAAAGCTCCCATCCTCGACTTGCAATGGTCTTTATTCACATCAGTGTTATATACCGCCTCGGCAGACCAAACCATCAATGTTATGGATTTAACAACTGGGGAACGTCTAAGAAAGCTGAGGTCGCATAGAGGAATCGTCAATTCTTTAGATAGAACTCTTGCCGGAGGTGCAGGTACTGAACTTGTCGCTTCTGCGAGTGATGATGGGACGGTGAGGGTTTGGGAAGGAGGTGAGGAAGGAGGAAAACATCCTGTTGCTATTTTTGAGATTGGATGTCCCGTTACTTCGGTTTGTTGGAGTGCAGATGGAGCGAACATTTACGCTGGTGCTTTGGACAATGAGATTCACGTATGTCCTTATTCTCACCGTACTCGTCTGATATCTAAGCTGACGATGATATTTATGTGAATCCTACAGGTACTTGATCTTCGCAAAAATGAACAAGTCTACACTCTGACAGGGCATGTCGATACACCAACCTCATTGGCCCTTTCGCCAAATGGGAATTTCCTTCTCTCCCCTTCACTCTCATCACAAACAATTATTCACGATATTCGACCATTCTCCCCTTCACCATCTCGAATTCATAGAGTGCTTACAGGTTCACCTGCTGGTTTCGAGAATACTTTACTGAGAGGAGCATGGAGTAAAGACGACGACGGAAAGCGCGCTGGTGTAGGAGGAGCGGATAGAACGGTATGTATTTGGGATGTGGACAGCGGAAAGGTGTTGTATAAGGTATGCGACATCACACAATCCATACTGTCAAAATAGGTGTTGAATATTGTTTCACCAGCTCCCTGGACATAAAGGCACAGTTACTGCTGTTGACTTCCACCCCAAGGAACCTATTAGTCCGTTTGATTGCTCCTACTACCTGTGTAACCTCATCATGCTAATTAATCTTTCCCTTTTTCTGCAGTTTTAACTGGAAGCAAGGATGGTACAATGCTCCTCGGAGAGATCGAACCTAGTGTAACTGTGTGAATTGTGATTTTTGTCTGTGTTCATGTTGTATTGTGTTGTCTGTCTTTCCGTCTCATTCTATATATCATCCCTCTGCTTGCTACTCATAAAATGTTATCATAAGCTCGCGAGTCGAGACTACCAATTTCCCGACGTGCAACAGAATTGAACAAAAAAGATAACCGACTACCCCCGGTGGGACTCGAACCCACAACCTTCAGATTTCAACCCAGTTGTAGAAGTCTGATATCATAACCATTAGACAACGAGGGCTTGTAAAGCAAGTAGATGAACCGAATTTTGTGTGAATGTCTTGCCAAGTTGTCCATAGTAGATCAGTCGTTTCATAAGACAATGACATGAGAGGATTTAAAAGTACGCTCCGCAGATTACCTGAAATTCTTAGGGATGGCGAAGTGAAGGAATTCTGAAATTGAAGTGATTCAAATGTTCAAAAAAGAACACATTGATGATTGCAGATAATGTGGAGATACTTCAGCAACGTGCTATGTATTGAGTATATAATGAGAATGGATCCCATGTTTCACTGACTCGGAACAGGTTGCAAATCCAAATGTGAAAGAACCAAAAACAATGACCACCGCAGGACTCGAACCTGCAACCTTTTGGTGCCGTCGGCGATCGAAGCCAAACGCGCTACCATTGCGCCAGGTAGCCATAGCGATGAGGGGTAGGCTTTTACATTCTACCCAGTAAACCTATTCGGTTGAAATTTTAACTATCCGTTAGTATCGACATAAGTAAATTTATAAATAACCTTTTACTTGACTATAACCTACTATAAGTAAGTGTGCGAAATTCAAATAACAAACTAATTAATGTCAATTACCGCCAAATTGCTGTTTCATAGATGCCCTCACCGTCAAGTCGGACATCGAGCTCATTGACCCGATGCTCATCGACATCGTGGACGACATCCGACTAATATCACTCAACTGGTCTCAAATTCTTCGCAGCCAAGTTTTCCAACAAGTCGCCCCGCTCGTCATCTTCTTACTCATCCCTATACTCGTTCTTTCCTCTCAATCATACATATATTCGCTTTTCAACTATTTGCTTATGGTACTTGAATCTCTTTCACTGGTGTTACCGTGGAATTGGATATCTTCAAACGATGGCGAGCGGGAGAGACGGAAATTGAAGAAGAAGGCTGTTAGAACTAGGGCAGGTCAACAAGCCGCTTTGAATGGTGATGCAGGTCAATTTCTTTCTATTATTTACATGTACAATACTCATACTTCTGTAGACGATGATGGATATTATCCCGGTATTGTCAACATATCCGGAACGTATTGTTTTATGGACTCTACTCTCCAAGCACTCGCTTCACTCTCTTATCTAACACCACATATTGAGCTCATACAAGCGAAAGCTGAACAACTCGACGTGGCAACACCAGTCTTGGATGCTTTGCTCGATATCCTCCACAGTACGTTGATATATCTCACCTTGTCTCGTATGCTAATTCATGACCTCGTCGTAGCACTAAATACGCCAACATCGTCACCACACGCAATTCGTCCACATGCAATGATCAATGCCCTATCTTCGCACTCTGAATCGAAACAGAACTCTTTATTTTCTTCTCGTGAGCACCAGGATGCACAGGAACTCTTTCAGTTGATCTCGGAATGTTTGAAAGACGAGACTATAGCTGTTGACAAGGAAGGGTACAGAGATAGAGGACTCGGTGGTGTTGGGCTGCTTCCTTCGACAAAACTCAATGGGAGTGCGGGTGGAAAACATTCCGGGAATGGGAAGAATACTTCGAAGTGGAGAAAGGGCGTTATTGGAAAGAGTGTCTTTGATGGGTTGACGGCTAATAGGAGGAGTTGTGTTCAATGTGGTTACACAGAAGCCGTCATGCATTTTGCTTTTGATAACTTGCAGTTGGCCGTACCGAGGGCGGTAAGTGATACTTATCTCTTGATTGTGCGTATAAGATGCTCATGAACGATAGGCTGCTTGTCGATTAGAAGATTGTCTAGGAGAGTACACTCGTCTGGAAATACTGGATGACTGTATATGCAGGAAATGTTCCCTTTTGGCTACATACGACAGGCTCAAGCAAGAAAATGATCGTATCGTCAATGCCTCGTCGTCATCAACCGACCCCAACCACTCTCCTACATCGACATGGAAAAAGAAGAAGGCGAGGGAAGCCAAGAAGTTGTTATTGAGGGTCGAGAGTGCACTTCAAGAAGGTCGCATAGAGGATGACCTGAAAGATGTTAAAATCGAGAAGGTATTCAGCAGGGCTTCCACTAAGCAAGCCATGATAGCTCGCGTGAGTACAAGACGACAGCATCTAACGAATTATACTCATCATTTTGCAGCCTCCTCCCATCTTAGCACTTCACCTTAATCGCTCAGTCCATTGGGGTAATTACGCATCCAAGAACAACTGCAACGTTCTATTTCCAGAATTCCTTGACCTGACACAATTCACCACTTCGGGCAAGCTTTCAGTTGTTCCTTCTTCCCCGATATCTTCGCCTCCACCTCCTTTTGACAGGTCAAGCACGCCGACACCTGTAACGTATTCTTCTCATGATGAGAGAGTATTATATCGCCTGTCATCCATTGTATGTCATTACGGCCAACATTCATTTGGACATTATGTCTGCTACAGACGTAAGCCTCCAAGTCCTTTATCTCCCAACCGAAATTCTACTCCTGAAGATAGGTTCCCTCCGCCGCGAGTGTGGTGTGCTGCCGGACTATCTTGTCAATGCGAGGTTTGTCAGAGATATGGGCATGTCAGAATATCGAAGGATGGCAGCCGGGATCGTCAGTATGCCCACGGAACAGGTTCGGGGTGGCTTCGAATATCTGATGATTCAGTTTCGGAATGTGGGATCGAGACTGTCTTGAGAGAAGGACAAGGTGCTTTCATGCTGTATTATGAGAAGGTTCAATGGGTCTCTCCATCCCCTCCTCGCGCCATTCAACATCAAAATGACAGTCGAGAGACTGCAACTACTTCTACCGCTTCTACATCCAGCAACCCGTCTGCTTCTACTTCAACTCCCACGTATCGACACCCATCCTCTAATTCAATACCTCAATATCCACGCGATACTAGCAATTTCAATGCCACTTCTCGTATCGCAACCACCACCAGCACATCCACAAGTATTCCCAATGGTCATCTCGCGGAAGCTAGTGGGCGAGATGGCGTGGACAGCTTATATGAGGCTGATTTTGAATCTGGGTCTGAAGAGACTTTGAAACCTACAATGATCAATGGAAATAATGGTGGGACGAATCTGTCCACGTCGTCGTTGGTGAGCGCCAGTAGCTCGTCTTTGCCATCTTCCTCAGCGTCATTGGCGCAGACGGTGGGGACTATAAGAGAGGCTCCCGCAGCGAATGGAGATGTCATCACAGGAACGTCTTCTGCAACATCAGCGACATTTAGCGAAACAGAGCAGAGGGAAAACTTGGGCTCAAAGTACACTGTTACACATAAGCTTAGAGAGAGAACTTCTTCGAAAACAAGGAAGGATAATGTGAGCTATCATCTCTGTATTACATGCCTTCAAGACGTTAACACCATTTTTTCTAGCGTTCAATATCATCAACGTCAAGTTCAAAGTCGATACCCTCTTCAAGTTCTAAGACCCATACATCATAGCATTTCGCCCCCTTGGATCGCTAGTTAAAAAGACATGCCTTCTGTCGTATGGTAACGATGGACCATTCCGACCTTTTGGCTTTCATCGTCCCTCTTCGTTGTTTACTCACTCCTCTGTTCTCGTTTCGCGCGCTCTCCTTGTTTTTTTGTAGCATTAGATTCTATTTCATCCGCATCTCTTGATTTGCATCTCTATCTTATACTATACCTATATCTACACATGACATTCTTATACACATGCACTATTTTTGAGGTGGACATACCTTCCTGATGAGGAAGGTTGCATGATGTCTCTGTCGTTTAATTTTATACATTTCCCCCTTTTCACCAAGCTTCGAAGAGCAGGCGCCTGATGTCTGGATTGTGAAATGATACTAACTCTTCTGTCTCCGAGTCCAAGATTTCTGGCAGTGAAACGTATGTCCCTAATCTAACTTTACACCAACATTTCCACCTCCTGAAACATGGTGCATCCAACGAATCATCAATATATCAGCCAGGTATTATTTAAATTTGCCAGCTCTTGGTATCCACCCAGTTAACTACTGATTTACAATTTTGTCTTTGACAGATGCATGTTTTTGTTCAGTTTCAGTCCACGCCTGTGTGCATTAGGTGATTGTGCGTTGTACTGACCAGGGACTCGATTTCCACAAGCACTTAATTTATCGGACAAAATTGTTCATTCACGGACTCAAATTGTCGGAACCTTGACGGCTGAAAAGATCCCTACGCGTGTTCCTCTCTATCTAACGTCGTAATCGACGAGGCCATCGAGCACTAGTAGTATAAAAGCAGCATTGGTAAGTCGTTTGAACTTCTGTTCCGGAGTTCGTTTTGTTGACCACACCCGTCTCCTATACATTCCTTTGAACATCGCCGCTCGTTTATAATTTACACCATCTATGCGTTCCTTTTTTCCTTTCGTCGGAACTCTCGTGATTTGCCTAACAGTAGGGATACAGCCTGCTTATGTCGACGCAAAACCGTTTTCTACAGGACACTACGACCTGTCTGCTCGTAATCAACATAGATACCATTTCATCGATCCCGTTGACTCTAGTTCTTCACCACCTAGCTTCGAATTTCAGGAGACCAATGCCGAACGATTGAAAAGAGGACTCACCCCTAGGAAACCGAAACGTCTTCACGTTCCAGGTATGTATGTCTACACTGCATAATCTCCGTTTCTGTACTCACATACAACTGGTATATTGCTACAGGTAGAGCATAATTATATGCCCGTCAATCTGCAACTCCCACTTCACCGTCTGACCCTACGTCTCCTGGGCCAACTTCTGATGAACAACCCACCCCGACTCCGACTGATGGTACACCTAGTGCCCCAACCCCACCGGATGATGAGCCAACGCCTACACCTACACCTACCGATGGCTCATTGCCCGAGCCAACCTCTGAACAACCAACCCCAACACCTACCACACCTGTTTCCCCTCCACAACCCACCTACGTCACTGGTCATATCCATGCTAGAGGCACCAACATCGACTTCTCCGTTGGAACGAGTTTAAATCAAGGAGGTTACCGAATGACGACGACAGATCCGGTATTGGAGGTTGGCTATCTGGATGATCTTCGACTCGGACTACCGACAAATTTGAAGATTTTCACGGTGCGTCCAAGTTTAACTCATGTTAAGGTCATGCTCTAATGTATAGAACAGGCGAACCAACCCCGCCCTAATCTTGCGTTTATAGAATCCGGTGTTGGCATTATATCAACACGTAGCATCTCGGCTCCTGATTACGGTGTTCTTGGTGGATCTGAAGAGAGTAAGTCCTAAAATGGAGTCCATATATTCCGGCCTGTCGCGCCTCTCTACAATCGCTGACGATATACATAGCTCCTCTTGGATCTTCCACCTTTGACAACACTGTCTTAGACTGGGGTGAATCCTATGCCGCTGCTGAATCGAAAGTCTTTGTCATAGACCCAGATACTTATGAGATCACCGTTCATTGGCTTGATGATACTGATAGTAAGCCCTTTTCCCGACCTTCATACATATATGGTTTTACCAACATCCTTTTTCATCTAGGCATTGTTACTCCTACAATATTTTACTTTTCTGAGCTCCAAACATTTGGCATCACGAGTAAGCCTGAACTTCTACCAATTTACGGAGGTCTCTATGGCGGAACTGTTACGCCTGTGGTATGTATCAAATCTACACCTACTCTTGTCGCCACGAGTACTAAATACAGTATTTTCTTTTCATATAGACATTGTATTTCGTCCCTGATGTAGTCACTCAGGATGTAACTTCCACAGTCTGATACGTTCCGTCGTCCCGTTAATTTTTTTCGTTCTACTAGTATGATAAGCTGTATCTTGTTGGATTGTAGGATGCTGGATTATTTGACTTTCGTTATTTTGAACGAGATTTTCGATTGATTTACTATAGTTGATTCGGTTTCTCTGAATTTACATTGAAGTCACGAATGGAATCGACAGAGTAAGTATTACTTGTGTGAATTGTGGTAAGTAGTGCTGGGCCACACCCGTGACTGTGACTTGTCACGCGCAGTAATGATTACAACACGATAGTGTTGCTTTCGATGCGAGTTAAAATCGCATCGCCTCGACTCGACTCGTTGAAACATGTAACTCGGAGATGTCGAGTTGCTGCGAGTCGAGTTGCGAGTTAATCGCGAGTTCCGGGTATGAAAAGAATAGCAACATCCGATTGGTCAGAGAATTCGGCCATAGGTTGTCACACTGTTTTTGGAAAGCGGCTATGACAGTTTATACGAAACACCCAACATACTTTCCCTCTTTTATCACAATCTGAATGTACCTGTGCAGCTGCTGCTACAATCAAGACTTTCAATGATTTTCCACTTTCTGACCTCTTTGACATAATTCTTGAAAGTTCCAATCATCCACTGGGATAGACAACATTAATATAATGCTGCATTTTCACTTTTTTGCTCTAAATTCTGGTCCGATGTCTTTCACTTGCAAATGTCAACAAACTCCCTGCTGCTGTCAATTCTTAAACCAGCATCCACAATTACAACCCAATTCAATATCATTTCACTCACCTCCAGTGGGCTCTATCACAGGGATACATCATGATTGATGATCCCCCGGGCCAACCTCAATCATTTCCAAGTTCTCACATGAGCTTCTTGTCGGCTCAGAAAACTGATTATCTGCAGAGAAATAAACACTCTCCTGCATTATTGGAGGCAGTTCAAATCCTCAAGTGCAGGTTCCGAAAGGAGTGACTCAAGCTCACTGCCAGACTGTTTGCGAAGGTGGATGACTATTCAATAGAAGTTACAGAAGCTGCGATACAAGAGCTTTTACAGACAGGAAAGTTTACAGAGCTCACAGAATTGCTTCACAATACTGGCATCGACAATACAAGCTCAGTCAATTGTTGAAGTTGTACCTAATTTATTTTAATGTATTCACTGCAGTATCCTATTGTCTCTACTCTCTCGTCTCATTTGTGAGCCTGTGTGACCAACTCGCGAGTAACTCGTAACTCGCATCGCGCTAACTCGGTGAACTGCGAGTTTCTGCGAGTTCCAACTCGACTCGACTCGAATCGCATCGGAAGCATCACTACAACACGAGGCTACGAGACAGCGGAAGCAAAACCGTCTCAATATTTAAATATTTTACACAACAGATTTTGCAGGGCTGATTCGAGAGCTTTCCGACCGTATCAAGCCGTTTTGCACGAATAGCGACAACTTTTTGGGGACTATCCAAGTTCAACGGAGAAGTTTTGGACAGGTATGGACAACGCATACGTCTACGTGATGATTGGTGGAAAAAATGGTAAAGAATAGATATGGCTACCTGGCGCAATGGTAGCGCGTTTGGCTTCGATCGCTGAACGGTACCAAAAGGTTGCAGGTTCGAGTCCTGCGGTGGTCATGTTTTTATTATGGAAAAACATGTTTTGAACTTTTTCGACGAGGATGGTTATTTGTTGCGACAGCTCACTAACATTACGATGAACAACAAATGCTTAAATATGCTTCAATTGATAAGATAAATAAATGTATGTGTATTGTCTAAAGTACAAATGAAAGATGCTAGGGAAGAATGTGTGATAAGTTCAATAGTTCGATTCAACACTGAATACGAATGATGGTTAATTATTGATGAAAAAGAAATACCTATGATAACAAAATGTAACTCAATGAATCTCGCATTCATCACCGACCTACTCAAAATGTAGGATCCCATGACCTACACAACCACAATGCAATCACTCATAACCCATCCCCTGATGGAATTCGCAAGGTCTCCTCCCAATAGCAACTCCTTCCCCAGCACAAAGTCGTCTGACAATGACAAGATCTTCTTCATCTTCATCTCCATCCTCATTTTTTCTCTTCCTCTTTGAACTCGTTCGAATTCGTACGCAAGGTTCTTCGGTAACATCGTCGTAGAAATGGTCTTCTGCACAGACCCCTTCACCGAATGGATATGGAACATATTCATCATCATCGATGTTGATGTTAACGAGAGGCATGTGAAGGTGGGGATGATTCGTGGAGAGAGATGATGAAGATGAGGTGGAGGATACTGATGAGGTCGAACTTGTAGTTGATGTAGGTTCATGTGATTTCGATGAGGATGCGTGCGAGGTTGCGGTGGCAGCAGAGGGTGCAGTGGAAGTTGAACCGGAGGGCATTGAGTGTGTTGCCGATGAGGAAGGATCGTAAAGGAACTTATGATACAAGACTTCTCGGGGTGTAATTCTTCGCGTCGATTCAGGATGCATGAGCTTTCCAAGCAAATCCAAAGCTAAATCAATCTGATGAGAATACTCTTCAGCTTCAGCAGGCTCAACCTCTTCAAACTGAGGTGACGGTGATCGCGAAGCTGAGAACCTAGATTTTGGTGATGATGATGAAGGAGGAGGCTGAACTGCGGCGTATTTATGCGACGAAGAGGAAGAAGAAGCGTGAGGTTGGGGTCGGAGAGAGTAAGGGTAGTATCGTGGATCAGGTTTCGGAGGAACACGTAGATTGGGGTTCTGTCGTTCAACGAATTCTTTCCATGATATCCCTTCTGAAGTAATACTGGGTACGTTCGTCTGGAAGATTCGACCTTGATAAAGAAATCACACGTTAGGTGCCATGGAAGGGGGAACGGTGACAGTTGTAGAGGTACGCACTATGCAATGTAGCGACTTTCTCCATTCTCCGCCTACCAATGATCGTAGCGATCTCCATGAGAGCTTCAACATCATCATTGGATTGAAATAACGGAAACTTTCCCGTAAGGAAGAAAAGTAAGATCATTCCGGCAGACCAGACGTCGATAGCTTTATCAGAACAGTCACTATGTGCGCTATTCATACTTGTTCAAGAACACTCACCACCAGATTGAGAACCGCACTTCAAGAGGACTTCAGGAGCGCGGAACCCTCTCGTCCCTGCACGATTAGCTTTTGAATGAGGCCTACGAAACAGATGAGTAAAGAGTGACGCCACATGAGATTATATGTCCTACCGTGAATCCTTCTCAGGATATCCAACACGATCCGAAGGATACGAACTCTTCAGCCTTGCATCTCTTTGTCTCGTTTTGATCATTTCGTAGTCAAGATCTTCACTTGACCTCAGCTTTCCGTGAGGTGCATGCCTTGTCGGAGGTGTATGGTTGCAGGCGCCTAACGTTTGACCTCGTTCCATGCGCTATTTCAAGAAAATGAGAGGTAGTAACAGGGAGGTATGGAATAATGAAGACATACACAGGCTAAACCAAAATCACACAACGTTCCGATACCCGTTCTTGGGTCAAAGAGAAAGTTTGCAGGCTTGACGTCGCGATGGATTATGCCCCGTGTGTGCACATCACGGAAAGCACGAAAGAGACAGCGAAAGTATTGTTTGATTCCTTCGAGTGGTAAAGTTCGAAAATAATCCTGTGCACATGAAGCGGTCAAAAGACGCGTCGAGAGAAGAAGAAAACGCGTTAACTTACTCTGAAATCATCGTTCTTGTGGTAAGGCATGATAGCCACTACCTGGTCATACTGGCGAAAAGCAGTTATTAACTGGGAAACATGTCTGCAACTTCTACAGTCCTCCATGATAGATATCTCGTTACGTATCCTTTCTGGTCCACTCGTCACATATATCCTCTTCACCGCGACGTACACTTTAGAGCCAGATGGTTTAGGTCGAGTTTGGTAATACGCAGAAGACGACGGAGGATGAGAACCATGCCATGGCGTGTTATCCCATTTCGTGTGGTATCCCAAGTCGATGGCTTTGTACACGGAGGAAAATGTTCCCGTACCGAGACGGTCTATTAGTTTGTAATCTGGTGTCAGTTGAGGAACACAAGCTTCGAGATCTGCAATTTCTTCTACAATCTCTTCCTGTTCCTCTGGAGGTTTGAGAAGTATGGTAGTTTCTTCGTCTGTCAAAGCGTCGTCTTCATCGTCTTCATCTTCCTCGAAAGGTTCTTCATCCAAGTCGGCATCAACATCATCCTGAACCTGTCCACATTCCTCTTGTCCTAGTTCGTGATTCTCCCCTAGCATATCCACCTGAAACTCTTCTTCGTACTCGTCATCATCTTCTCCCTCCGCATCTACATCGTCGCTCATGTCCTCGTCCAGATCCACGAACTTCGGAGGTGGTCCATTAAGCTGTGGCTCACCATCCCTCTTCTTCACCACACCAACCATTTTTAACCGATCCTCAATGCGCCCACGTGCTGGTTTCACAGTGTAATTAGGATACATACTTTGGATATGATTATGGTACTGTTCCAGTTGAGGAGCGTTGAGGTCGTTCGTAGGATCATCCGAGGAAGTTTGATGGACATTTTCACGTTGTTGTTTGGCTTCGGTGTATAGACGTGTGTAATGCAAGTTTCTTGCGTCTGAAGAGTGAACTTCAAGTGGGTTGGACGAATGTGTCGAGAAGAGAAGTGTGGCCATGCTTTCCTTGACGTCTGGTATGGCGGTATCTACGATGTACCCAGACAATACTTTGAGATTAACAAGATCGTTGCATTCGTTGTTTCCAACAGGCGAGTTAATCGTGGTCCAGGCCTGCAGCGACGGGGGCAGGAGAAAGAGGCCAGGAGCAATGGAGGGAAAACCCAAGAAATGTTGAAACAAACTAGCACTCAGGCTGGCCTGTTCACGGCCGCGAAATGCTTCCGTGAGGAATGACTATCACGTGACCATTGTTCATCACACTACTTGTATTATGCTAACGCGCATAACGTTCATGGCTCATCTTCAACAAACGGCGAGCAACTTTTACTTATCCTTCAATCATAAAAGATAATATTTCAAGTCATCCGCAGTTACTTTTTAGAATCTATATATATAGAAGGCTGTTGTGTGGGCGTCACATGCTTCAACGCGTGCTCATATGAGTTGCACGTGATGCGACCACGACGTTTCGATGGTATTGGTAAAACTTAAAGGCTATAAGATGAGATGTTGTTGCATAAAAACAGAACTAAAATCTGGAACTCTTGTTATGAATGAGTAAGCGAAAGGCTCAGTGGTTGAAAACAGGCGGAGATGCAGCGATATTTTATCCATTCTGACCTTCAACAGTCTACACGACAGAGTTCGATGTTTGGAATTCAGGTGACATGCACCAAAACGAATACAGAGCTCAATTCTATGCAAAACACTGTCCCTAGGGACATATGACCACCGCAGGACTCGAACCTGCAACCTTTTGGTGCCGTCGGCGATCGAAGCCAAACGCGCTACCATTGCGCCAGGTAGCCGTGTAAACAAGTGAATTTGCCAATTCACCTTGCGGCAGTCCTGCTACTATCAGCCCTTGAATATTGCACTCAAGATTGCACTAGAACTTTTCAGAGTTCTGATATGCCACATACACACATACATATAGATATAGATGAGCTATCTAGGATACAAACACTGAAACTTCCTTATACAAGATACCAGATACAACTTTCATGATAACTTCGACATTCCATGAAATCTCCAATAAATAACAGTCCATCTTTCAACAGAATGCTCAGTATTATCCATATGCATGAGGAATCATGCTTCATAGCCGGGAGGACCATCCATGGGTATAGAATTTGGACCGGGGCCACCAGTTGCACTTCCAGGCAAAGACCCACCAGCCGTTGCAGCAGCAGCCGCAGCTGTGAAGCCAGAAAGAGGTGTCAATCCACCTTGTTCACCGACAGGTGAAGAATAACTCGCTATAATTTACGAATAAGTCAAACGCCACAAGATGAGAGCGAATATGAATGCTCACGCAACCCTTCCTCTTCATCGACCTGCTGTCTCTTCATATAAATAGCTCTTTCTCTAGTCTTATCTAACGAGCTAGCGAATTCAAAGATGCCTTTATCTTTGAATCGTATTTCAACTTTCGTTCCCTCCGTCAAACCTCCTTCAGGCGTTGGTTTGACATCTAAGGCAAGGTAGTTTGCACCGAAGTAAGGTTGTTCGAATTTAGTGGATAGAAGAGATGTAAGTGGAATCGAGAGCGATTCGAGTGATGGATTTGGAGATGCATCCGACACAAAAATCAACTACACAAAGCACGCCAATCAATATTCATTACTTGCGCCAGTCACAACGAAAGCACTAACCCGTTGATCGGTCAACCATATCCTTCCCCACTCCTTCAATCTCTTCATTCCTCCAGATCCACCCGCTTTGGCATTATTGGAATACGTTGGAGGTGCATCTGGAATAGATAATGAGACTTCGACGCCATGGTCCACGGTGCGGATAATCAACTCGTGAGGGAGAGGAACTGGCGATTTGTCAGGGCTAAGCATCGTCCAATTTAAAGCCATTCCGTTGATGTCAGATCTTGAATTCGCACAAGATATTGGTTCAGGATTTGAATTGATAGAATTGTGAATAAAAGTACACCAAGAGAGCGGTTGCTGAAGGATAAGAGGCCAAGAGGAGAGTAAGGACGGAAACAGGTGTTGCCTGATGATTATCCGAATTGACTACGTGGCATTCATGTCGTGAATTCTAGGACGAAAAGTAGACGTATGGCTACCTGGCGCAATGGTAGCGCGTTTGGCTTCGATCGCCGACGGCACCAAAAGGTTGCAGGTTCGAGTCCTGCGGTGGTCATGTTTTTGTTATTATACTTTGCGCTCACAGTAAACTCATTCGCAATCTCAGAACTTCAACAGGGAGAACTTATTGATCTTATTTTGAGATGAGGAGGAAATCGAAACAGGTCTACTCCATGTCAGTATTGGTCAAACACAACGGTTCCATATATACATGGGCCGCCATTGCAATGCGCTCTGATCAAGACAATGTTAGAGAAAAATGTGATGATAAGTTGGGATCCATGTTGAACTTCGTTGCAATACAAGGTACAGGTACATAAAGTAATCTCATCATACATAGTCAAAGACAGACCCTTCATTACATCTCTCTAGCGTTGAGCCCCACCGGGAGGAGGAGCAGCGTCTGACACAGTCTTTCGTCGGACAGTAGCCTTACTACGTGTAAGAGAACTTTTTCCAGGGGGTAATATTACATTTCCGTACATGGGAGACTGAGACACAAACGGAGGAAGAGGTGGAACTGGTGGTGGTGGCGTAGTTGAGCCGGTGCGGATACGAGGAAGCGATCCATGAATTAGTCTTGATGGATTACCAGAAATTGAAGTCTTTCGAGTCCGAGCGCCACCAGACTGAGACCCTGACCGTATTGAACTCACTGTAATAAAGAGAATTATGTTTAAGTTCATGATTACACTAGAGATAGGAAAACAGAAATGGAGAAGAAATAGTTACCGGATTTTTTCCTCGGTCTAGTAGATGGGTTTGTGTCGGTCAGGGGAGCATTGGTCTCCGTATGTTTCTCCTTCTCGGATTTCGAGTCCTGGCCGAGTGGCATGAAGGGAGGTAATGGAGGTAAGCTCCCTTTGCGCTTCCCATCCCACTCGAAATTGTTTGGGTTTCCAAAGGGATCGGTCGGTGTCAGATCACGATTGGCAGGATCAATGGGAGGTACACTGGATTTGCGCTTGCTGCCGCCGATTTGCAGAGCAGATGCAAGCTTGGACGAAACTGTCATAATGAACAATCATTTTGAGAGAAGCGATAGGTTATACTCATGGATTTCACATACTTGAATTCTTACGGGCACGTTGTGCAGTTGGCTTTTCTGGAGGATCGGTCGGCCCCCGAGGTGAGAGATGAGAGTGATATTCATCCCAGTCGGAATCACCGTATGAATCTTTGGAGGTTATGAAGCGTTTGCGAACATGTGGGTAATAGGATCTTGGATCATAGTGGCGACCTTGTATACTTCTAGCAGTGACAGAAGAACGAAGAGAACTTGACGAGGGCTGAACGTCAACAGATGGGGCCGGTGAATGATACGATGAATGAGAACATACCCTGCAGGGACAGCTGACACAAGGACAGCAACTAGGGAGAACGAGCTGAGAAGTAAGGGGAGATTGAAACGCATTCTAAGCGGAAACTAGTATTGATTAGCAAAAAAAACAGGAATATCAAAGGGAGGACATACTGTATATTACAAGACGTCCCAGCTTATGTGTGGTGAGGATAGACTGGTAAAAACGAAAGGACGAAGAAACAAAAGCGCTGACGTTGTACTAGTTAGTGAAGAGTGTCGGAACGATAACATATTAACATGCACATACGTGGCCGGCACCAAATGATTAGAAACGTTGAAGGAAGATGAAGACAATAAGGTGTTCAAGGATCTTATAATGAAAGCCAAGAGGCTGTGATATGCTGGAGCCATTGAAAGGGTCGCACATGTGCATGTGGGTCGACGCAAAGGTGTATGACAGTCATTTGCTGCTCAACAATGATTATAAGTCATGGAATGATTAGTAGCATCCAGCAGAGAAGTTGCCATCAGGGAGTTATGGCCTTGAAACAACAGTGACCTCGATGATCTTAGAGAAATCTAGTTAATATTTAGCCCGATGATAATACTAGCACAGCAGAAAGTAGTGATTAGTTACATGTACCGCAATGAATTGGAAGAAAGATACCAGTACGAGCAGCACAAAAAGTACACCTGAGAAAGAGAACACAACATGAAGACAAAAGTTAATAACAAAGACAGTGAGCTTTAACTTAGCATTGCAGGGAGAAATGAGAGACAACAAAAACAATTAACCGATTGAGAGTTATAAGTGCGTACTATGTATACAAATCAATTCCATCCATTCATCCATTTGTTCGTCGTTCACTCGATGATCCGTGTCACTAACTCCGATATCCAGTTGATCATTTTAGTTGCTTGGCCTCGGTTGGGGGGAAGGAATTGGAAGTTGTTTGCTAGGCCCTGCATGCCTAGCTCATCTAAAGCATGAGCGTGATTTTTACCAACACCATTTGTTTCGTCGACAGTACTGAGAGTGGATGCCGAACCTGGTCCATGTAGGTGTGAGACATGCGGAAGGTTTTGGGTAGCGAGTCGGAATATGTTCGATGCCGCACTGAGTATCATAGGACGAGACGCGTTTGCAAACGCATCCTTGATCTTGTCTTGCAAGCTATCAAACCTATGAGAGTGGAATCAAGATCAATCATGAAGATTAACAGAAACGAGACCAAACGTACGCAGTGGATATTGTCTCTGGTTGGAGATCGGCAATCTCAGACAAAATAGTATACAACATCTCCGTCTCCTTATCATCACCTTGGGATGTGAATAGAATTGCTCCAATGAACGATGTCATCAGCAATGCGTGGGTGGGATCTGTTGCGCCTACAAGCCCAGCAGGAATGCGGACAGCGGCATCATCATCTAAGCTCATGGGCAGCAGCTCTTCAGTAAACCACGATTCCTCCACATCAGCGCATCGCAACAGTTCTTGGAAGGCTTCGAGAGACGTCGACAGAGGTAAGAGAGCGAGGAAGTAACCCATCACTTCAGGGCACATCGGTGATCCTGGTCCATCGTCTGCATGGTGATCCTCACAACATGAACGAACGGTGACACGCATCAGACTACGTAGTGCAGGCGCAGCAGAATCCCGTAGCGAGGGGTGTCGGATACCTTTGAATATTATAGAAGCGAGTGAAAAAGAGAAGCTTTGATCGAAGGATAATCCAAGAATCTGGTCCAATTGACCGGCGATATCTTCCAAAGGTGTGCGACCATCTAGAAGCGTTGCTGGTACACCACGATCCTTGAATGCACCGTGCTCATTCATTCTTTCCAACGCTGCTTGCAGCAGTTGAATCGCTTCAACGTAAATCCCGATATGACTTGATTGAAGGAGAGCAACAGCGAGCCAGAAAATTTGAGGAAGATAACGAGAGTTGGCGGGTAGTGCGGGGACAATCCGGTATATGCATCGCAGCATGCTCACCACAGATGTAATGTCGGATTCATGAGATTGAGACAAAGCAGTCTTGAAAGCGACAAGCATTTGATATAGGAGATCATCGTCCACATCAGAAGTGGCGAGAACACCCAAAGTCACAAAAGCTCGAGTTTGAATTGCCGGTGAGAGTTGGAAAGCTGACGAGGTCACTAAGCTCATCCATCGAGCTCTCCAAACGTTTAGCAACCCTATCGCATCATTCCATGAGCCACAACAAAGCTAGACATGAAATACAATACGTACCAGTGTTTCCCGCAATAACTTCCATAATCCGTACAAGGAGTTGGGACAGTTTCTCCAGTCCATCGATGTAAGCCTTGTCATTTGGGGGGTTGTATACGACATAATCGCTCGTTGGATTCGGTCGCATGAGGCCAAAATACCTCAAGGTCTCAGGCGTAGAGCACTCATCCAGCAATGCCCGCATCTCCGGATTTGCGCCAACCTCTGAAGCCTTTGATAGGTACACTGCTTGGAGAAGGTTCACCACAATACCATACGCTGATGTGCGAACAAGACTATCACCAGTCGCAGCTATCAACGTGACAAGATGTGCAGCTTCTGGAACATATAGCTGAGCATGGGAGAGATTTCTGTGATGGTAGTTTGCCACCAAAGCCAATCTTGTCAAACAAGCAATTTCAGTCCAATGTGCATTCTCTGCAAGATTCTTCGTTGGTTTCGATGACGTTTTCCCTAGTACCTGATGAATTCGTATTAGAATGAGTGTCTTAAATCAGTTTTCATGATCATACCCTTCGTATACGAGCCAAGATTCGTCCGCGAACATTGATCGAGGTGATACCAGTCATGATATCGGCAACAACCTCACAGCGTTGAGACCCCATGCCACCGTCGACCGCAGCGCGCATGAGTTCGTCAAGAACCGCATTCACCACATTACTGTCCAGTTTGCCAACTTCACTCCAGACGTGTTTCTGAACCATAGCGTAGATCTTTGACAAAGGTGAGCTTGTGGATGATGAGAATTTATTGAGATACATGCCTCCTGATCAGTCAATGTAAGGTCGATGAGAACACGGATGCAATCCCTGATTCTGTTACCGGAATGCTCATACAACCTGCTAACCGGATCCATGAAAAGCGGGAGATTTCTGATCCAAGGACTCAAATACTGAAGACAGTTAATCCTCTGTGAAACTGATGTCTTGTCCATTCCAGCAGAAACTTCACTGATGAAGTCCAGTGTGAGATAAGGTGCGAATGAAGCCAATTTTTCGCTGAGCTGAGTCACAAATGGTCCTGGGTGACCTGGAATAAAGATTGCTATTCGAAGGTTAGGTCAGATAAAGAGTATATAACCGCACAACTTACTCTTTGATGGAACCACTGGTCGTCCCTCAAAGTCAAGGTATGTACAAACAGCGTTCAGCAAATCATACGCAGCTATTCGAAGCTCGTCGTCGCCACTGCCGATATTCAACATGCCGACGTGGAGAAGGGTGGCGACAACGTTAGATAGCTTGGAGAACCTATCGACCACGGGGAGTTGGACATTCCTGATACTACCTTTAGTAGCCCTGATGGTCTGTAAGACAAACAGTATGAGTATACTAGCCTCTCTAAAATAGAGGAAAGTCATATACCTTCACAATGAGATCTCGTTGAGGAGCAGTGAAATACAAAGTGCTTCCATGACGGACTTTCCTGATGATAAATTCATTAGGATCTTGTCCAGTCTGGACGTTGTACACGTCACTAATATCCACGAGAGGCACAATTTCAGTGGCACGACAAGCTTGACCGCTGGATGGTTTCATCTTTGTGGAATGATCAGTAAAGAAACACAAGCCAATGCGTGTAGCTTACGGTGACAATTCGAAGGTGTGTTGTTGCTACTTCGAGATGGACAGGAATACGCATTGGATGCCCTTGTCTAAGAGTGACGTCAAAGAACTCATCTCTTTGCTCTTCTTCTTGAATGACTACGAAGGGTGTGAGAGATGAAGACTGATGCATGCGTGATGAAAACTTACTAGCATAGTTCAAAGATGGCATAGAGCTACCATCCCCATAATAACGTAGAAGCTCATGCACTGAAATATGATATGACGTTCCGCGAGCGAACGGTGCACCTATATCTGATGTCAATAACCAAAGTAGGGCTACACATTGAGTGATATTTACCATTAGCAAGGCATGCCAGCCTTCGGATGTATTTCAGCGCCATATCATTCGGTTGCAAGATATGCGCACGAGCAAAGCGTTGTCGGATGTCAGATGGAATAACTTCATGGGCAAACTTGATCCATCGTGTGGGGATATGGGATGAGGAAGAGAACGATGTCCAGTCAAAGATGATATCGAAGTCCCGATTGCCGTACGCAGAGGATGTCAAGGTCTGAAAAAAATCCGTTAATTTTTGAGTGATTAAGCCAAACACGGCGGAATCACCTTGAAAATGTAGAATAATAAGAGTTCGATGTCAAGTACTTCTACATCAATCTTTGAAACCGAGAGGACGAACACAGAGACGTTTTTGTTCTGAAAACAAAATGAGATATGAACTTCGACCACAATTGAGAGATACATACCTTTGGAACTGATGCTTCAACAAACAAATGATGAACTGGGGCCGTATCTCTATGGTTATATCTCGCCATTAAATCCAGATATTCCGGATGGTCGCGGCTGGTGAGATTTGAAACAGCTGGGCTTGCTAGTGGTGTGGTATTCTCGACAATAGCTGCACAGATTGCTTGCCACGAGCTCTTTCCATTTATTCCATGGTCACTTGTATGATCTGACGGTTTGGAAGCACTTAACAACTCTTTCCCAATCTTGTCGGCGTGTTTGTCGAAGAAGCGGTGAAGAATAATGGTATCAGTGTCATCATAGGCGGTATCAAGCCATTCATCTTGTTCTTCCTCTTGACTTGGCGGCGTGTATTTCTGGGTGTCGTATAAGTTCTCCAATCCAGTGAAGAAGAACACTCAACTCACGTTGACTTCACTCAAGAATCTGGTGACGTTGACAATGTTTTCCTCCAAGAAGTCATTCAAGGCAACCATGTACGCTTCCTTGCCAAAGAAAATGTTGTTTGCAAGATTTTGAATGATCTTGGCAATCACTTTAAGACCACGTCGAATAACAGTACTGGGGACTTCCAAATCAATGATCTCTGGGGTCACCACAGCCGGAGAGATGAATCTGTATTTTAAACTTCAGATAAAAGCCACCAACAAGTTTTCTTTAGACATACCGAAGGAAGATAAATGCACCAAGCGCAGCGAACTTTGATTCCGGCCAGATTTCATTTCTGGTATGGTATCATGTGAGTACCCACCAAACAGAATGATTTGAGATTACTTACACAACCTTCGCAATATGAGCACAAAGCTCGCGGAACATACTACATCCAGAAATGAGATGGTACATCGTTGTAGGGATTATGTACTTACGATGGGAACACTGGGACGGAGGATGTGATGATTTCGAGGAAAGACGAAGTCACCAACGTCAAAGCCTTCAAGTTTTGTGCGATTTCCTGCTCGCTGGCGACAGCAGGATCAATCTCATAACTATGTCCAGGGGGCATTGATACCATAGTTTTGATCAAAGGCGCAATCAAGTTTCGAAGGTAGTTGTAACCATAGAGCTTAGCGAACGCCGATATGAAGCGAACATAGGTAGAGTTGCTACGGAATAACGCAGTCTCACTGTCTGTAAATGAAATGTAGGTGAGCGGATGCTGCATGAAAACACAATATGGTACTCACCGGTGCGAGATACTTCCCTATCAATCACAGCTTTCAGAAGGTTCATCAGAGAAGATCTTGTGTCGAAGATATTCAACAACACAGAAATAACTTCATCGACTTCGCTAGGTGGGCATACTTCGCAGATTGCAAGAGCTAGTGCAGTCTAAAATGACAGAGGTGAGATGATTGAATTCCCGTCTTTCATATGTAGACTTACATCTGGACCTTTGATCAACTGAAAGATACATGAGTTGCCAGAAAACTTCAAAGAGAACTTAACTCGTACCTCGCAAAGTTTGCTTTGACGTCCTGTTCCGGATTTTACCTCACGCGGGCTCAATTGAATACCTTGGCCAAGGACACGTCCAAAGACATGAGTGAATATAGTCTGCTTGACGGGATCGACGTCATATGCTAATGGCAGACAGTGCTTCACACCGAAATCAGTGTTAGCACTGATGAGAGAAGCTAAACCTGAGATGACCGATTCTCTCAGTATCGAGTCCTTCTGGAAAGGCCGCATCTACCATAAATTCAGAGGGGGGAAATATACACTGATGTAAATTTTTCGACTGACCTGAGAAAATGCAGATTTCTCGGACATGCTGTCATCTTGGACCTGCATAAAGGATAAGCATACGAACTACTGCATAGACATTACCACTCACCGCGATATCTGACCGTGCGTATTCCCAAACCTTCAACAAGAAGTTTGTGTAGCGTATGAAAAGTCGAGATACCACATGGGCACCGTCCTCCCCAATGACTCCGTCGGCAGGTTGGAGCTGTAGGTGATCAAACAGTTTTACAGCAGTGCGCAAGGTAGCCAGGTTAACCTCGCGTTGTGCGCGGATAGATTCGTCATCGCCAAGCTGTAATAGCAATCTCAGTCAACTCCTGTGCATGTTAAGAAGAACGCTTACGGTAAATGGATCAAGAGCCCACTCGATAATGAAGTCTACTATGTTTTGTCTGGATATACTATCCTTATGCATGGAAATAGCTTCTGAAGCATCGAACACATTCTCACATAGCGTGCAAAACTTGAGTTTGAGTCGATAGGATGCTAAGTCGTGATAATGCACGATAAGATTCGCTAGGGTGAGGAGGGTGGGACTCATGTCGATCGAGTGAAGTTCAGGAATGTTCTTCATGTTCTCTGCGAGAATGGTGAAAATGCCGATAAACTAGGGATGAAGTCAATTTCACATTGAGGGCCACAAAATCACAACTACGAACCTGATCCAAGAAAGTCAACAACTCATCCCAGTCAATAGTCTCCCCTTCTGTGACTTGGTGCAGAACTCTGCCAAAAATAAATAAGGGGAGCGTATAAAGATATACCGATTGACTTACTGATCGAGTTCTTTGATTATTCTTGGATACATGCGAGGATTGAGTTCGCTTCCAAGAGCATCCTTTGCCACTTCCCTTGCTTGCCCAGAGTCAGATGCAAGTGCATCGATAGTCTGAGTAAGAAAGATACTCAGAAGGTCAGTCGTGTCACGAAGAACTCTAATTTGGTCAGGCAGATAAGTTGCGGGGATAATCGAAGTCAGAGGAGCAACATCATGATTATCTTTGAACCCTGGAGGACCAAATGCAGTCATGAAGAGAGTTAAGTTTTGCCATTGCGCCTGTCTCTCCTGAAAGGAAAATGATGCAAAGATGTCAAAATAACGATACACAGAGAAGCAACCATGGCGACGACCTACCTCGAGTGTCAGACTATTATCTCCCATAGGTCTCTTATCCAAATCATCAATCTCCAAAGACATACGCATGCTCATTTCGTTGACTGCACACCAGCGCCAGTAGCATTCTTGCCATACGGCCATATGAATGGACGAAGGAAGTGCCAACAAACGCATGAGCTTCCTGATGCGTTTCTGGTGGGCAACTCGACCTAAGAAAGAGAAGATTATGAGTATCATTCATCGCAGATTCCGGAGACATCGTAGCTCACCTAGGACAGATTTCTGATCACCACCAAGTTGATCATACACTGGAAAACGTTTCACGCGTTCTTCTTCACTAACGGAATGATAGAGAGGAGAATCACGCTGGCGTTCAGCTTGAGCAAGTAACCGAAGACATTGACAAGCCATAGCTGATACTTGTCGGTCCACAGATGTCATGGAGACAATGAATGCGATTTCAGCAAGGGAGTATGCTGGACCCCGTTCTGAGACCGCAAGTGCTTCTTTGATATGATCCTGTGTATGAGCTGTAAGAAACATGTGGCAAAAAGTGTCGTAAACTGATAACATACTGGTACTGGTTGAGTATACCTATACATCATCTCAAGAGCAATACTGATGTATGTTCGTTGAACATGATAATCTGTTCTTGTGTTGATGAGATTGTTGCACACGGCTGCCAGTGTGCCAGACCTGATTAGAGCGTAATATTAGCGACGTCTTGAAAAAGATAAGAGAACACATACACAACATGTCCAAACCAGTTCGCGCAAGCAGGAAACATGGGATGATCAGGTGACATCCTAATAATCGCCTCTAAACTGCACCGACAGGTACGGTTCATGGCAGTCTTGACAATCGGGTCTGTCGGGGCAAACCAAAGCTCAAGAGAACCGGAAGTAGACGTTAACGCATGATCCTTCGAAATAACATCCAAGTACCACCAAGGGTCCGCGCGATAGAGGGCAAGGCATGCGAGTGACAGAAGTTCGCGATCTGGTAACGTTTCTGAAGTGAATCGTTTTGCTTTAGGACGGAATGCTGGCTTCTTAATGTTGCCCATAGAATCTGTTTCGCTTCGACGAAGTATCGAATGCTACAAAAACATGTTAGAGAAAGTACTGTGAGAATGGTTCTCTGCCTACCCCATATACAGATGCCAACCGAACTGCAAGAGCTTTCTTGAGATGGTCTGGGCTGGTTTGCCACGGCAGTTGACGGTTCTGGGGGATAATGAGGTCAAGAAAAGGCACAAGATGAGCCACAGTAACGTACCTCCGTGATGAGAGTTATGCATGCTCGGATTACACAAATCTTTACTGCATCTGACCTTCCCGGATCCAGACACTTGAGGAAAATCTGAACCGTCTCGTCTACAGATAGGAACCGATAGATAGTAACCAATGCATCACCAAGAAGACCGACGTCTATGTCTTCTTGGTAATCCCAGAATGGTTTCTGGCTATTGTGCCATTGAAGAAGGTTTGCCTGATACTCAAGATAAGTGGAAGCGAGACAACCAAGACAGCAAGGGACTGACCTTGATTTCATGTGCCACATCTATGGCGATTGACTGCAAGGGTGTCTCTTGCTCTCCTGCTCGGATGCGAGAAGCTGCTCGGCATATGTCTAACGCGCAAACCAACCCTACTTCTGCCTGTTTGTTAGGACTCGCCATCATTCGAAGGATTTGTTCGACGACATTTCGATCCTAGCAACGAGTCAGATAACATTCATATTATGACATGGAACACTGTACCTTGCGGTTCCCTCTATGCATCCCTGTCGCGTGGGTCTGATACTCGTTCCTCATTCTATCGGCGCTGACGCACATGAGTACAGACAGTGTTGGCCATACGTTGATCTTCGATGAGCTCTCTTGGAGGTCATAAAGACAGTCAAAGACGCGTTCAGGAGTACCGTCTAGTCGCCGATTATGTAGAATCATGTCGTTGAATTCTTCGGAAGAGTTGTCAATCCAATTCCACAGCGCAGTTCTTAGTGGAATAGCAGTAGCGCTCTGCACTTCCTTCTTCATATTGACGAGCAGAGAGGACAGTTCTATGAGAATAGTCGTCAATATGTATGTTTCTAGCAGAGGGTCTCCGTGTCTCACCTGTCAGAAACTGGATAAGACGGCTGCGGTCCAGGGTACAATGAGTGAGTAATTGGAGGTCGATGACATCTGGATCATCTTCTGTGCTCGAGGCTAAGTTGTAAATTTTGTTTCGTATGCGAGCGAAAACGATAGGCCAATTGGTTGCAGAGAGATGATACACTATCTTTCCTGAGAACTTGGCAATCAGGCTGTTGAGAGAAAACATTGAGGATGAAATGACCTGAGGAGTCTTGACATATACGGATGAATGTGGTATCCTGCTTGAACTTGCGGAACCCGTTGACCTCAAGGACCCATTGGAATGCTTGAAGTTGACTGCATTCTTTCCCGAAGGTGCTCTAGGAACATCAAAGTGGAAGTCGAAAACACTTGGGACATCGTTTCCTTCCACCGACTCAAAGTCATGATAAGAAGCGTAGAAGTCGATGTTCGCAGCAGACATAACGCGTTGATTCAAAGGCGCAGTTTGGCGTAAGAATAATGTCATGACGCTCAACACGTACCGCGCGCAATTGTCGTCAAGAGGTGAGTATTCGAACCCGGGAGATGTGGGATTAGTCTTGTCGGATGATGCTTGTCGATTTTGTCTCGCTTGTAACGAGTTTGCAGAGGGGGAGTCGGGTACGTTTGTAACATCGTTGCGGAAATCTGATCTCATGGTATCATCAGACGAGGTATTGTAACGAATAGCCATTGCTGTTGCAAGGACTTTCAAGATGAACAGTTGGGACTGTAACACATCGGTAGTTCTGAACCCATTTGCGTCCGTTTGCTAGTGCAGAATTAACAAGGGGATATGAAGACAGGACGATCTGGCTCACTTTAGATAACTTGTCCAACTGCTCTGTTAGTGCCCATGCAATGATGTCCAGTGAATCCCGAGACAATTCAACTAATGATTCTACGGCTTGCTGGATAGCTTGGTCGTCTTCTAATTCCGTCAGAGTTGTCCCAGCATTGCATGGGAGCTGCAGCGATTCTAGAGTTTAATAGGCGCGTTCGGTGTATTATCGATAAACCTTGCGCACCTTGTTCTTCAACCTGTTCACTAGAACATACACTACTTTTTGTTGCGGCGTCGCAGGCATTCCTCCTGCCGTGTTGTAGGGTAGATTATGTGACGAATTTAGAGGTGACTGTCCAGAGACACTATGATTAGAGCCATTGCTTCGATGGACGCGTGCTGCAGAGTTTATAGGGTTGTGACTGGCAGCAGAAGCACGTCGAGTAGGCATCGTTCACACACAGCGTGGTTATCAATGTGATGCTACGGCAGTAATCCTGCTTGATGCCAGTGACTCCGGTAGCGATACTGGACCAGAAATGCACCAAGAAATACAAGAAAATGGACGGAGAGGTCGTGTGCCCCGAGGAAACCGTTTGTCCTGGCGAGATAATGGAGGGAGGTACAAATGTTGTAACTTCAAGTTTCGTCAAGTCCAGCTCGATTACTGTGTTTACGTAACCTCTATTACTTCGAAGTTCGCATTGATCCGTGAGTTCAAGATCCAATCGGCGTAGACTTTACGGAGGGGAAAGGATGTTCAATTTGAAGTCACTTGGAGTAGATTATAGAATCGAGTAACGATTGAGTATTCGGTAGATGAAAGGTCCTAAAGGCAAGACTTTAATTTCGACTTGTGTAAGTACCGGCCTGCCAAGTGGAAGTATACTAACAGGCATGAAGACATTAGATTAACTACATTACATTCCCGGGATACTTAAGCTTATGTACTGAAAGTGAGGAAAATCTACCTTAGTCGTTATTCCACAGTCGAGTACAAATTGATCATAGGCACTTTATTCTTCATCACATCACGATTACACACTTAATTGCAGCAACTTTCATGCCACTACTGATTGCACCCAACGACTACGGGATAGGGATAGGAATATTGTTGCAAGATACAACTCCTCTTCTCCTCCTCATCCTTCGCAAGCAATTTTTGATGTGCCGAAGTTGGAAGAAGTAGAAATTCTTAGGACCCTCGCCTATTTCTGAATGTGTCTTGAACTTTGCGCCATTTTCATAGCATGTATATGGACTCGAATGATGGTGGTCTTAGAGATGGGATGTTGAGTTAGCCTAGTTAGTTAAGAGTTAAAATTATAGGAAAATCTTTTGTACGAATCCCAGAGACACCATCGCACTACATGTCAACAGCTTGTATGATACTGCGATTATGTTTCTGTTTCGGGACTTACGTGGAATTTTGATATCTAAACTTGTATGTCCAGAGAGTCGTATCACGGTACCTGCACCTATAAATCTTGCATATTCAGTGGAGTCAGCAGAAGCAGTGGGGAGTACAAGTGCGAGACAAGGAATATTCACTGGCACTGTCATTGTTGTTTGCTGGACACCCATAATCGTCTTGATTAAGGTCGAAGAGTCAGCCTGATTCCACCACACCATCTCTTCAGCTTGTGTGCCAGTACACGTATTGATATCCCAGGGATCTCCCGGCATCTGTAGTGCTAGTGTCGCATCGATATAGGGATGCCAGTTTATGTACAATGGTGCAAGTTTGATGATAACTTGCGAGTCACCGTTTGTCCTCTCAACCTGGATTTCAGAGAAGGTTTTATGGGAACGAGGATACGATATCAATGACAACTTGCCTATCCCATGTATCAGCTTGGTCGGCATCTACTGAGCAATCAAGGCATACATGTCGAAACAAATATACAAGCGTGGGGAGATTTGAAGGAATTGTCATTGTTCTAAACAATGATAATTCCTCCTTCTCGCCCAGTGTTTTGCGTACCTCAAAGAGCGCCACAGGGTACGAATAAATCTCAAAGGACCCTTGTGAGTGATGAGCAGAGTATGTAGGCTACCTTGGAAAAGGGAACAAGCGCGTGGGAAACAAGAGTCATTTTCCGATTCTTCAACTCGTCACGCGTCACGCATCTCGGTTCGACCGTCACTCGCTCAACCACTTTCTGTATAGTCGACCACACTCCTCTTCGAAATGTCAGACTCTCAGGCTGAAAATCCAACCAGCGAGTGTTAATGAAATTTTATTGTTCTTATTTGATACTGATTCGCTCGTATGCCCTTCTAGTCACCAACATCTGGGATGAATACGTCCACACTGATGCCTTTGACAAGGCGTGTGCGGCACAATTCAAGCGTATGTCCTGTGGTTCTAGCTGCGCTGAGTCCCCACGCCTCAATCTCTGGGACGACTATGACTCCTGCCAGAATTCCGTGGAGTCCTCCCGTCATATGGTTCCAAAGCTCGAAACTCATCTCTATTACCACGGTCTTCGTGGTGCTAGAAAGCTGGGCCCCAAACTCATCTACCGCACGTCCAAGAATGTCTTCCCACCACCGTCTGGGCCAGCGCAAGATGTTCGCATTATGGAGCTTCTCGACGTCGCCCACCATAAGAAACTGAGTGAGAACAATCTTTGGAGGATTGTTCTTGGAGAGGTACTATGTGGCCTTCTCGAAGCATAGAAATTGGCAATCTGATATTCGTTCCAAGATCGTTAAACTCCTCGAAATTCAACAGATCCAGTACAGTTCGGTGGACTTCGTTCGCTTCCGCTGGGCAGAGGAGGATGGGAGAAGCCCCGGAAGACTGTTATTTCCCGTCCCACAATCTGGATAGGAGTCCTGCCCGACACTACCACGGGAGACGTAGCATTCGATTCTGCTCAAGGAATTCTCCGACTCCTCAAGGATTATGGCATTGACGATCTCGATGTCGCGTATCGTGAGTCCACCGCCCAGTTTCTCGCTAATAGTCCATTGTTGGCACCGTTCAACGACCTCAATCCTCTCAAGGACGTCGCCGACTGGATCACCACTGCTCTGAGCTTGCCTATCGCTGGCCTCAATACTCTCTACATGCAGGGTACACTTGGGTTCTATTTCAGAATTGGCGATGATCTCTATGGCGTCACTGCACGCCATGTGCTCTTCCGGGACGACCAAGGCAATGCTGCTTACACTTACAAGCCCTGTATGCTCGTCTCCTCCAGAAGATGAGCAAAATTCTGACCACATCTGCCCAGCCACTCCCAAGAAGAAAGTCGTAGTCATGGGCACCCAAGCATTCACTGACTTCCTGGCATCAATTCAGGCTAAGATCGGCGATCTGAAGTACCGCCTCACCGCCTTGAGGCAGATGGCTGCGTCGTTTGAGAAGAGGGCGAATAACGGAAATGAACAAGCAGCGCGAGACCTGGCAACTGCCTGAGAGAGCATAAGAGAGACAGAAGAGTCGGTCGAGGAGCACAGGAAGTTCTTCGCCCAAATGAAGAAGGACTGGTCCGACGTGGACAACCGTGTGATTGGACACGTCGTTTGGGCACCTCCCACAACTGGACTCGTTGACCCTTACGGGTACACCATGGATGTGTGCGTCATTAAGCTTGACGAGTCGAAGTTCTACCCGAATTTCAAAGGGAACGTGCTGGACTTAGGTGTGTATGGACCCCCGGTCTAACTCAAGGACTATAACCTAATTGTTCATATTCCAGGTGCCGAAATTGACCCGGGGGTATTCATGAGCAAGATGAATGCTCGTGATGACCCTCAATCCGAGTTCGACTACCCCGTGGATCGCCTCTTCGAACTCAGGGAGATCATGACTGCGGCTCAGGTCAAGACACCCAATAACAACCAGGATCTCAATGGCGAGCCAGTCCAATATGTGATTAAACGCGGCCTTACCACCTTCACCACCATTGGTCGACTTAGCAGGTTCGAATCGCATAAGCGCCACTACAGCCTCACTGGCACCTTCGACTCATCGAAACTATGGTCCTTCCCTGCGACAATCACTCAGGTTCTTTCTCCAGAGGCGGTGACTCTGGTGCCCTCATCGTCGGTCACGAGGGTGAATTCGTCGCCATGCTCACCAGCGGCGCCGGTTTTATTGACTCTTGTGACATTACGTATGGTACGCTCATCGACTGGCTCTGGAATGACAAGATTAAGCCCCAGTTCCCTGGCGTGAACCTCTACTTCGACATCGCCGATGACTAGATTCATCTCTTCCTTTTACTTATAATTTACAAGCACATCACTTTATATTGCGGATCCTCCGTGGAATCTCATCGGATTCCCTGGATTCTATCTCCATAGAGTGATGAATCTGTACGCATACCGTACACATGCCGAAGAGGTAGAGAGATCCTTAGCGACACTATACATGAAGTTTTGGATGCATGGGAGGGCGCTGGCTGTGAGGATAGGTGTTGAATAAGCATGGTTAGTTGGATTAGTTATACGAAAGACGAAGTCCACCAACCAACATTGCCGCCATCACAGTGCAAGTTGAGATCTTGCATAATACCACGACATTTCTGTTTCGAGACCTGCGTGGAAATTTGATGTTTAAACTTGATTGTCTAGAGAGTCATGTCGTGGTACTTGCACCTATCAATTTTGCATATTTAGTGGAGTCAGAAGAAGTGATGATACTTGTACCGAGATGAGGGCAAGTGTAAGACAAGGAATCTTCACTGCCATTTTTGCTTGACACCATCGTGTTGATTAGGCTTGAAGAGTCAGCTTGATTCAATTTTGATCTCGAACACATACTAATATTCTGAGCATTCCCTGAAGTCGTGTCACATTGATTCAGGGATGAATTGTGATTCGACTTGAATGAAGCAGTCGAAGGTGAGAATTTGATGGTGGCCAGTGATTGTTTCTCCCTGAGAAATTCGACAGATAGTTTATTGGCGACGAGAACCGGGATATAGGATGGGTGAAATTTGACCTAATGCATGTATAAGCTTTGCCGACATCGATTCAGTTCGAATCAAGATATGCAAAGCGTCCTGGACCAGATCGAAACTAATGCACAAGCGTGGGAGAACTGGGAAAAAGTCTCATTGTTCCTGGAGCGCTAAGAAAAAAGAAACTTTGAATGTAAGGGACGTTGGCTTGCTACTGAACAGCACTTACAACAATACATACATCTTGATTATATTGCGATCTTCACGAAAAGATGTATTCCAGCTTGTATTGTCAATGTGGTAGGGCAATGATCTATTCGCGCGCCGAGTCTATACATGTGGCTTTCGGCCTTCCCGACTGAATGTTGTCGATATAGATTATCATCGTTTAGGTATCTGGAAACGGAAGCGAAGGATGAAATGAATCTGTGCGATCGAGACATTGGGAGTCAATTTGTTTACCAGTTGGTAAAATGAAAGTATCGCACCGAATGAAGTGGTTAAGTCTTTTCCATGTGATATAACGAGACGGTTACAACGTAACACGGATGTCATCGATTCTTGATTGTCCTCTATATGTTGGTTTGTCGCAAGCTACAACTGAGTGAATATCGGATATGCCTCGCTGTGTGATTCATATGAAGATTAAAGCATAGATGAGGAGATTCTGATCGTACTTACTTCGTCCATTTGATCATATCGGCTTCATTGAAGGACAATAGAGACAAAACTTCATTGTGTGCCACGCTCGACCGTGACAGATTGCGATGTGGCACCTATCATGATCAAAGCTGTGATGTAACCACATACTACATGGCGAATGTGGGTTTCAACATCTTTGAGTGGAAGATTTCATACACCTGATGATCTGGAGCAAATCAGCAGTCGTGCTCTTGTGGGTGGGAGATGTTGGTGGATTCTGTGAAAGGACATTGTACTCGTCATTGAAGGAGTTTTTGATGTGGGACTACTGCAAGGGTCGAAGTAGGGTTAATCTTGGGACCTACGCGGACCCACAAAGGAATCATGAGGCTAATCTGGAAGCGAGATCGACGTGTCTGTATTTTCCAACACGCTCGGGTTTAGCATCAACTATCCACAGGTTCTCACTGCCTCTCAGTGCTCACCGTTCCCATTGTGACCCAAGAAAGAAAGATGAAGAAAAAAAAACAAAATCTAGGATCATCTGTTATCCGAAATTGGCTAGCGTGGTGTGCCGAGTCACCGGTACGGGCGAGAGGCCCCCAGAATTGCTAAATGAGCCACCCTCTGCAATTTTGCATACTCCGCTCATTGTGCCCTCGTAGCCTCGTGTGGTAAATCGGAGTAAAAAGGCACGTCCAAAAGGAAACTCCGATTGCCCTAAATCAAGCGTCCTCCACACAGTTTGTCTTGACCACCTCCTGCCACCATCAAGAGGTCCACCTCACAGTTTGGCCCCCTCTGCTTCTTATATAGAACCCACGACTCTATCCTCTACCTTACAAGCCATATTTTTCGTCGCTGTCGAACCCCCCTTTTCTTGTTTGAATCGCTCTCCTACCGTTGTCGCTGAATCGACTCGTCGTTTGCGCATACCTGCTTTTCTTTGCTGTTTCACTTCCCTCTCTGGTTTTCATTCCCATCTCATTTCTATTGTCGTTCAAGTCTTTTTTTGTTGTTTTCTGTGACATCTTTCCGCCAGCACCGCCGGAGGAAAACACAAAAACTGCTAAAATCGGGTTGCTTCTTTGACGTTGTTCTCAAATCGATCCTTCTTCTGCGGCCTTCACCGTCCTCGATCTTTGCTTTCTTCCCCAATTCACTGATGTCACGCTCCGATATGCACCCTTCCGCTGACTTCGACTATCCTTCCTTCGACGGCCGTGACTTCCAGTACTCGTCACAATCCTTTTCGCAGCCTGTCCAACTACGCAAGTATCCTATGACAGCTAGGGATATTCCTAGGGACCCTCCCAGGGATCCTAGTAGGGACTATACTCCGCGTGACAGTGCAAACGGTGCAACGTTTTATCACTCACAATCGCAGTCATTGAACGGGTTAGGTACAGCGAGCGACGTCGTTCGCTCGTTGGGGAGCGGTTACACGTCAGGTATGATCTCGCCTCCTAGGTTGCTCAATGGAATGTCTGCGTCACTCCAGTCGATCGGCGGTATGACAGCGGGAGAGAATTGGAATACAAAAGGTGTCACACAGGCCACAAACGGACGGACCACCGCCGCGCACGCCCCACCTCAGGCTTCTTCACAAGTTCAGTCCTTGCAACAGTCTTTGATTTTAAACCAACAGCATCGAGCCTCTCCTCCTCGCGTCCCCCCTTTCAGTTCTCCGTCTCCCTCCACAACATTCTCTGACCGCGAACGGGACGTGTTGCGCGACTCTTTGTACGCTAGTCGCCACCTTCAGCAACAGCAGCAACCTCCTACATCTATCTCACCTTCCGCACAACCCGCCCTCGCGCAACCCAACTCCCTCCCTTCCCCAACTTCCACTTCTTCTCCCCGCTCCACTCTTTGGTGGGGTGAACTCGAACCTTGGATGGACGAAGAATACGCCAAGCAGGTCTGCACTCTCATGGGATGGGAACCTGCGAACATCAAAGTCCCGCGTCCCGCACCCGATCCCCTCACAGGCAGGCAAGCCAACAACCCAGGATACTGTTTCTTGACGTTCCCGTCGCAGGCACAAGCTGCCGCAGTTCTCGGTCAGATAAACAACGGCGGTGCGAACGGGACGAATGTCACGATGCCCAACTCCAGCCGGCCGTTTACTCTCAATTGGGCGTCATCAGTGCCAGCTGCTCCCTTGTCTGCAACATCGTACTCCGGCCCAACAATCTCTATCCCAGGGGCACAGAACCCGCAGTATCCCAAGGAGTATAGCATTTTCGTTGGAGATTTGGCTCCTGAAGTATCAAACTCAGATCTTGTGGCTGTCTTCCGTAATCCTGTTCTCGGGTTGAGAAATGACAGGGAGCCTCGCTTCATTCGGCCATTCGCGAGCTGTAAGAGTGCGAAGATCATGTTGGACCCAGTTACTGGTGTTTCACGAGGCTACGGATTTGTCAGGTATGCCACGTATTTTACTCAACTTGGATACCTACTAACTTGTTTGACAGATTTACAGATGAAGCTGACCAGCAACGTGCTTTGATTGAAATGCATGGACTGTACTGTTTGTCTCGACCTAGTACGTTTTTATATTCATCTATTACACGAACATCTGCTCACTGCTTCTGACAGTGCGTATCTCACCAGCAACAGCGAAATTTAAGTCAGCACCGGGCATGTCTGGTGTAGATTTTTCATCCTTGGGATATGGAGGCGTGCTACCTGGTGTAACCCCTCCCCCTGCTGAACAACAGGTCACCATTGCGCTGCCGATGCCTAATACGAGTCAGACGAAGAGTGTTTCTACACCTTTAGCTTCCAATGGTTCTCTGTTGTCGACGTCACCTGCTGGAAATGCATCGGGTACTTCTGTGTCCTCACAGACCCTCAGCTCTAACCCTAGTTCCACTTCATCAGCTACCCTAGCTTCCGTCCAATCTGATGATCCGAATGCTCATTCTAATGGCAATGGGGTTTCTGCCGCAGCTGCAAACTCTATCTCTAATAGTCTCGCGCAGCCGACGGCTGATCAATTGATGGCTCAGAGGTTCAACATACCTGAGGAATCATGGAAACATCATGCTCAAGCCCGTGCGATCCTATCGAACCTCATCGGACCCAACGGCGAACAGCTGACATCATCTGATCCCTACAACACAACTGTGTTTGTTGGCGGTCTCTCCCCATTGATCAGCGAGGACACTCTGCGTACATTCTTTGCTCCTTTTGGGGAGATTCACTATGTAAGTGCCGTTTTTACAGCCACCGAGGGGATTCTTGATGCTGATTTATAGCACAGGTGAAAGTTCCAGTTGGTAAACACTGTGGATTCGTTCAATTTGTGCGAAAACCAGATGCGGAACGGGCTATCGAGAAGATGCAAGGTTTCCCTATTGGTGGTAGTAGGATCCGCTTGAGTTGGGGACGCAGCCAATGTATGTCCAATGTTTCAGTCTGCCGATTGTGTACTCAACTAACATATCATTCAGATAAAGCAGCACAAGCGGCCGCTCAAGCTGCCCAAGTTGCCGCGTACCAATCTCAGACGCCATATCCTCTCGCAACGCCTAATCAACCTCCGGCATTGACACCTGAGCAAGCTGTCCAGCTTCTGGAGAAGTTTGGCTTCGGCAACTTATTGAATCCAGCGCTTCAGAATAACTCGAACACCAACAACATCGATCCTTCTTCGATCTCCGCTGCAGATCGGGATGCTGCAGCTGAACTTTTGAACGACTTCAACTTCCAACCTTCGGCTTTCGATGCTCGAACGAATTCCCTTTTCAATGCCAGCGCATTCTCCCCCTTTTCTCCTGATCCAAATTATCTCGCTGATAGTCTCAAGCAAGCCAACGCCCATGCTACGAATATCCAATCCGAAGTCGTCCCCACTGCTGCATCGCTTGCATATTCCACCAAAGCGTATGCTCCTTGGTATACCAGCTCTGGACAGGAAGAGAAGCTGGCTTCTGTAAGCGGGAAAGTCTCCCCAACTTCCGTCCAAGCACCACGACCTCCTAGCGGACAAAGATTCGGACCCTTCCTCGGAGAGAATACCCAGGACTCCCCGTTCCAAGCTAATCGCGCCTCTAGCAGACAAGAAGCCCCCATCGCTAGACCTGATCTATCTCGTCGGGCATCTCAAGTTTTAGGCTCGCAAGAGAACTTCGGGGCTCCTCAGGCTCAGAAGCCCGCGCAAGATCATCTTGAAGACCTTAACGGTACTCTCGCTAGCCTTGACTTGGAGCATAACCAGGGATCGTGGAAATCTGGCGACGCAATCCGCGCTGCACCGGCGTCGGTGTCTCCTTGAAGGCCCAATCGCTGGAATGCATCCTGCTGGCTAAAGGAAGTACGACCCTCTCCATGACACAACTCATCATTTCTCGATAATGCCCACCAAGAAAAGAATGACCTTTGATTTTGTTTTCTAATTTCCTTCTTCTTTGTTCTCCACTGGCTTTGTGTTTTGCCGCCTGTTGAAACTGTTTGTTTGTGCGTCTCTGTCGACATCCTATCCCAAGGCTTTCTTATTCTCTGTTACTCTGTCTCCTCTCTCCAATGACGCTCTCGGTTCGATGTAAATTGGCAAGCCATCCATCCTCCCATATTCCACGTCCAGGCTTTGCTTTTGATTAATCTTCTCAAGTCCAACTATATCATGTCACACGCGTATCCCTTTTTATTTCACTCCGCCCTGCATTACTACTCTCGAAATTTGTTGGTTTACGAAACCTAGTGGTATATAAACCGTATACGCTAGCCTTGATTAGTTCCTCTTCTGTGGTTTTCTATCCTCGTTTCTGTCCATCTCTCTCAAGTAGTCTCCTCTCTGTGTTTGTCGTTATTCCCTTCCGCATAACATGCATGTCGTACGTAGTTTCACGCATGGTTAACCGTTTTTCGAAGTTCCCTCTTTCTGTTGAATATTGCAACTCGTTTTGCGAATGTTATGAACTCGTTTTGTTCTCAGTTTATATAATAATATCATAGTTCGTTTTGTGCATATCGTTGATTTCAAATATTTCTTTGGGACTGCTCTGTTTTTGCGAACTCAGAATGGATTGACCCGAAATAAGTGGAGACTTTTTGGAGTTGGTCGAAACGAATCTGATGGTTTTCAATTTCATTTTTTTTCCTCTCACTTCAACTCAGCGATCGTTCTCAACCTTTCCGATAGATTACCCTTTCCCCATCGATTTTATTAAAATGATTATTTGTGATGTTTTGACATCAAGACAGCGGTGCGGATGGAACCAAACTGGTCCTTCACCTGGACCAACAACAAACGTCCGGGCCCTTGGGATTGTTGAGGTCCGAGGGATGATTGTATAGAAGTTCCACTGAGGGAGCATTTGTCCATCGGATTTGTAGCACGCTGGCAAGTATCTTGAATTGAAATTAGTCTAACTAGTGTATATGATCATATGATGTGACCGGGGTTCATGTTGTGTGAGTGATCTATCCGGCTTGGCGACACGAGGCTACCAGACATATGAAGTCGATAAAAGCATCTCAAGTGGTCATCAAACGCAAGTTAAGAGCGCAGAAAAACGATTGGAGGATGTTCTGTGCTGCATTACAGGAATTGGGTCTATTATACTCCAGTATACAAAGCAAGAAAGCAAAGAAGACAAACGACAAACATGACAAACATAACTATGATACAGGATTGAGGTGGGGGGTATTATCAAATTCTAAAAGTAGTCCAAACGTCCATAGTGAGTAGGTGGTGTAATGTCCCAATTCCAGTTCACGTCTATAATTCAGGTATGTTCCGGGTAGTATCGCTTTCAACGCGTCGTCTTCTTTTCCCTCTCGGTTCTCTAGTCTTCTTCTTCCATTCTCTAAAAGCTTTCTCTACCTCTTCTCTAGTGACCAAACTATCCTCACTCAAACTCCAGCTTTGACAAACATTCTCCCAAATTTCTATAGGAACCTTTCCGTCTCCTTCGGTGTTGCTGGCACAAATATCTATTCCAAGTTCATTCTCGTAGGTTGTGGGTACATCCTTGATAGGAATACGTCGTCTACCATTCGGATGTAAGTGGAATGGGACTGGGATCTCTTTCTTCTTTTCCCTCTCTTTCCTTGGAGACGGTAATGATATAGGGAGAGGAGAAACTGGTAAAGCAGGTTGCCAAAATGGAGGTGGAGATGCTAGCGTAGAATTAACGTGTAATGGAGATTGGGATTTAGGTGAATTCGAGCGCTCTCGGGAAAGTGATGTGGAAGATGAAGTCACTGGCGTAGAGAATGATGATTGCAACGGGAGTGATACATTCGAAGTCGACTGAGTAGAGTCGTTATGAATGTAAGTGCCACTGTCTGACATGTTATACTGTTAATGTTATATTGACTCTGATTTGTACTCGTGAGTTTTCGTCCAAAAAAATCATATCTGAGGTCCTCACATTGTAAAGTCAAATTGGACGCGTTCGTCGTCAAAATCTCGGGGGTGAAAGACCTTGTTCAGAGTCAAACGATATACGGATATACATTGACTAGAGTCATTCAGCCCTATATACTCTGTACCAACCCATTTTGGACGCTGTGTGAATGTGAAAGGCTTCGCGACCGAAACAAGGTTTCTGACTCGCGGGACGCGTGTATAATTGGGGAGGCTGTGCCGCAGTGTACTAGCTAGTAAGGTGAGGACTACGATTCGACACGTACTATACTCGCAGCTTATTGTTGATTGACCTGAATCTTCTAAACTCAATCAGGTATTGCACATGTTTATTGGCCTTTGAAACTGTCACCTACTTAGCTTTGGTGTCATCCAAGGCTGCGTCAATTGAGAATGACTCGGAATGACCTCTGAATGACTCCTGCTTGAGATGATTTGGCCCTAGAATCTCATGAAAGTTACCCACCTTCAATATCGCTATCGACGAGTTCTGATGTTTGGCGACTTGAATCTGGAGCGGACATGAGGTTGTTATTTACAAGGAGCGCCAAATTCAGCAGAACAGTATCACGTGATCGTGTTTCATCTTGAATTGCTTCCGGTGATTGCCTCTCCTCCCCGTCTTAACCCTGCTTGCCGTTGCCCCTTCGTCGAGAATGGTTACACTCTCACCCCCAAGCGTTTCCTCTGTCTTTCCAAGTTTTGCTATCACTTTTCTGGTTTGAAAGGTGGGTTCTAGCTATTTTTCTGTGGCAGAACTCAAAATATCTCTGTCGTTATTAGCTCCATGGGACCTCTGGGTTCATGTTGAAACATGCTGAGAATGTAGGTCGGGGCTTCTAATCCTACTGCATACCACGAAAGCAATCTAGCACTCAAAATTTGGATTCATCAAAGCTCCATCGTCTTACAGACATGGTATATTCAGTGAATAATCGGTTCCCGAGATTTGGTTTGCGCGCCGTGATTTCGTTCTAGAAGGTTGATCTCTTGAGGTATGTTATTATACATCCATCTAGGACTACCTGGATAAATTTTAACGAATGTTTCTACCAGTGTGTCATTCCAGGTATGTTGCAACAGTACTCGTTTCACATATTATCTACTAAGTATCCATTCTTTTACAGTCTAGCTTGACGCACATTACGCGGTCGTGGTGTAAATCAATTATCCCATAATACATGAAGCAAGATGACTCTCTCCTGCTTGGTACATTTGATACGATGGAGTCATGCTACTCGCTATTCCCGTCGACCTTCTTCTCCTCCCTTAAGCGAGGTACCAATTCCCAGAATGAAGCTGATCGAGGAGAATCCGGGTCAATCTCTTCCTCCTCTGAATCACTATTCTCTTCTTCATACTCTTCTTCTCCTTCGTTGCCTTCTTCTCCCTCCGAATCCTCCTCCTCCACACGCTCTTCATTGGAGTTCTTGTCCTCATTTTTCTCCTCTACGGCGATACCTTTCTCCCTATCTGTCCTTTCCTCTGATTCCACTACATCCTCAACATCCGCTTTACCCTCTACTTCAACTTTGTACTCTGCTTCGGTTGTTTTTCCTGCACCATCCGTGTCTTGTGCTTCATCATCAGGAGGGATTGCCTCCTTTACTGCTTCATCGACTATTATGGATTTGGTTTCTGACCCAGCATCTAGCTGAACCCCTTCTTCATCCTTCGGAGCCGGAGAAATCGACCGTGTTTCTTCTCTTAGTCTCGTTTTCTTCGAAATCCTAATCCTTAGTCTCCCTTTTACACACTCCGCTTCCCCACCTTCCGAACCAACTTTGACTCCATTCATATCATCTTTCTTCTCAACTTCTTCTGCGCCCTCCCCCTCCTCATCAGGACTACTACTTCTCTTCCTTTTTGGAGGTCCAAATCCACGCTCTGGTTTTTTGAAGCTCGGTAATGCGTCTTTTTTGCGAAATTCATGAAGAACGCCACTCCTATCAACTCTCAAAACTCGTTCTACCGATACACCTTTAGGTCGAGACTTTCCATAAAGTTTACGTTGATAAACCATATGATACGAAATGATATAATTATTATTTGCAGATAAAAGTATTTGGAGGATTGGATTGTGAAGTTCGAAGACGAGGAGGTATCAGAGGACGAGGAGTGGCGTCAGTAGTAGTAGAGAGAAAGCTGGAAAGTATACGTAGATGATGTTTCTCAATAGGATTCACGTCATTACATATATCATTGTAATTCATGTGTGGCCAGATGGAAGTGGTCATTGTCAGATTAAAAAGTGATAAGAAGCAACGGAAAGTAAAACACGTTGGATCCGAGAGGCATGAATGAATGAAAAGTTTGCTTTATGCCTTGATGATGGGCCACTCTTTCCTTGAGCACCGTGAAGGCACGCGCAGTGATTTGAAAACATCATCTCATATGTATTGCAGACTATGAAGAATGATGATATTTCTATCGGGATCGAAATGTATTATACACCATCGCAGACCGAGAGAACTGCTGAGGTCTGAAAGGAGCGTTGCATCTCTCCAAATGGTAGCAGTAGGCCGACATACAAAGGAGCGCCGTCTCCCAGATAGCGACAAAGGAGTGATATACACAGAAGTAGAAAATGGAACAGGATAAGTTATTTTGATGAACGAACGGACGAGCAAGCAATATTCTTGCGCAGCATATGAGCCTTGAGCGAAAAGTAAATAAGGAGAGGTGTATGGAACAATATTGAGCGAAATGTGTCGGGATAACTACATCCTTACACAACGAGACGCCTAGTGATCCATCTAGAGGATGCTATAGAACGAAGATATTAGAAGAGGAAGAACAAAGCGCTATCCAAGGAAAACTCACGAATATTATCGATGTAGAACTTAACGCCTCTTTCAGAAGAAGCACTTCTCAACCTTTCCAAAGCCCTCTCAACCGGAGGATAACCTCTTGCACCCCGCATCCATTCCTTGCTAACATTAACTACAACTTCCTCCAATCCCATACCTCCCTCACCATTCTCCCCTTGTGTCACACCAAGTTTCTTTTTCTCACTAAGAATGACGCTTCTCATAGTCTCGTCGGATGGAGGGGGAGGAGGAGATGTTGTAGAATTAGTCATCTCTCCAAAAATAGAGATACAACTTGCGAGTTTATCGAGAGGGCTAGGGTCGATCATACCACTGAAACGAACATCACGAGAGGTTTCGACGACAAGTGTGAATGATTTGATGTGAGCTGGGAGTTTCCAACTGTGAAGGGAGGTATGCGAAGAGTTGAGTTTGGGGATCCATACACCTCCAACAACGATCTCTTCGATTTTTCCAAGCGGAGATATGACCGGAACGATATCAGGAGTGGAAGAGATGGCAGAAAGAGCTAATGGAGACGGATTGTTGGGAGATTTCTTGATTTTACTCTCCTTGTCCCTTTTGGCTTTCTCTTTGGTGGTTTGTTCTCTCTCCTTGGCTTGTTCCTTAAGAAGACATCCCTGAATCTGGGTCGCGAATATAGCGATCTCTTTTTCACCGACAAGAACAACCCTCTTCGCCTTCTGCAAAGAAGACTCGTCAAACACGAAGGAACAATTGTTATGGTAGAATTCGATATTCTCCAAACTTGGCATATTGCGAGTATCGAGTTCAACTTCTGCACCAGGGTAGGTTCCGTAAGATCTAGCGATCTGAAGTGTGTGCAACTTCGGGAGTGACTTGAATGCTGGAAGTTTTAGAGGAATACCGAAACATACTTCACGAAGTGTGAGAACTTCGAGAGTGGGGAGGTCGAGATCTGAAGTATTTGGCAGAGGTGGGGATGATGACGAAGATGAGGCGGTAGCGTTCGCAGGTGTAAATGTAGATACTCCCAAAGGGGATGCTTCAGCTCCTCCGAGACCAAATGGGTCATATAAGTCTTGATCATATGCAGTACGCATGTAACCAAAGAGACAAAGTCTCCTCAACTTCATCCTCCCAATCGACTCTTTACACAAGAGTTTCTCGAGACTTGGTAAAACGGTTGTACGCTTGTAGTTTCGCATGAAAACTTCGAGATTGTCGATACGTGAGCATCGAGCGAGAACGTTTGTAATTTCCTTCCTTGTTAAGAGGAGATCTTTCCACTCCTTGAGTTTGGTCCATCCCCACGTTTTCGCAGAGTCAGGGGGATAAGGGAACCACCTGTACTGATCCATCACGTACACGTTCTTCACCATATGTGCAAGATCTGGTCTGGACATGATGGTACGAGAAAAAGCGCGAATCTGAGTGGGAGTGCAGAGATGTGGGTGGGTGTATAGAAGTTGTGTTCCATGTGTATACCAATTTGAGCAGACTTGAAGGGCATGGCATAGCGCGGACTGGGATTCGTTGATTGGAGAGACTAGGTCACGATCAAGAGCAGATGTTGGTGAGTACTCTAGAGTTGTGATAAGTAATGAGGTAAGGAGAGGTTTGAGGATAGCAATGATGGTGTCGGAAGGAAGACGTTGGGCTGGGGAGAGACTCGAGATGTAAGAGTCAGGTGACGCATTTGGATGCTTCTGAGAGTAGGACACGGGGAAGGCTGGGTGGTCTGAGTACATAGTTGGGGCCATGATTACTGAAAATAGATCAGCGTAGCTTGAGAGGAGAAGGGCACAATCGCAAACCAAAGGAAGGTTCTGAGTGATGACTGACGAAAGATAATAATTTAGAATGAAATCGGGGTCGACTAAGATGAAGTGACCACTTGGCAATTCTGAACTTCAGTTAAGAGGTGCAGAGAGACAAGGATGGTAACGGAATGATGTCTGCAAATATATAAGTTAGGATGAGAACGAAGAAAGAGGTCGAAAGTTAAAGCAACCTATCTACTCGAGCGACTCTCATATGTACGCCTCCAGCGAACCAACGTGGATGTCCCTGTAATTAAAATTAAACTGTCATCAGTATCGTTCGTCATCATAACGAGGCAAGGCAGCATACTGACCTTCCTTCTGACTTCTATCCCGCGACGGGATCAATAAATGATCACGACCCATGATCGAATCACCGACGTGCACTATTTTCCTTCGGAGTATCTCGAGTCGTCTGATAGAGAGAATTGCCTGATAGAGTCAATTTTGAGAGTGCAGGTGTATGGTCATGCAGATACAATAGAGTTTGAAGAGCTTTCGAGGATGAATGCTAGAGCGCTGAGCCCCTTCTGCTGACCTTGGCCATGCGTGCCCGAGTTGAACTTACGAGAGGTGATTGTCACTTGGTTAGACAGACAGTTGCATAGATACGGGTATCCGGAGCGATGATGAACGCCATCGAATATTACAACAATACCACTGCCAGCGATTGCAAAGTCGCAAGGCATAGTACATAGGATACAGTACCCTTCGGCCGGAAATCTTTGATTGTGAATGAAGAATGTCCAGTGGCCCCCAGTGAGATAGTACGCATCAGTGATGAGAAAGTCGGTGAATTTTAAGCCTTTCTCATCCTAGCGAAATCCGGCGGACGTACTAGTGGGGTGATAATATATTGTACCACTGGAAATGGAATGATATATATGATAGGTATTCATCACTAGAGAGCACAACGATCTTGTGAGCGATCAATTTAAGACAGCAAGGGAGGACATGTTGATTACTCGCCTAACAAATTGAAGCACGACTGGCTTATGACTGCGATTTCACTCCCTACTCAATCATTGAGGATAAAGATACCAGAGACCATATGTCGTCGACCTCAGAGTATCTGAACCCTCACAGGTTCTGCCCGGTCGATCCAGACTTCCGCCTGTGTTAGAATTGAAGATGTTTAGCGACTTACACGCTGTGTCTCCGTTCAATTAGGTCACTGTTCCGTGGTTGAACGTTGAACATTAACGTTGGATATCGAACCCACATACTGATGGTCATCACTGCGTGCTAAAAAGCTAGTAACAGATGGTCATAAGGTTATCCAGAGTTACAGGTCGTACTCACACCTGCGAGATTCGGATATCAATCTTGTCTACCTGGGAGTTGGGGCGTAACTGAGAGGCTGAGAAGGTTGATGAAGTTGATGTTGGTAGCTCGGTCTTCCAGTGCGTTGCTACTAATGCTCTCGCACGGTAGGCAAATCGTGTCAGTATCCACCGTTGAGCTGCGATTGAAGTTGCTAGCCAAATGCTGAATGGCGGAGCGTTTGATCGGAGATCGGGTCTTGACAGGAAAATGCTGAGGAGGAGGAGGATTAATATTTTCAGACTTGTTGTTAGAGAAATATCTATCCGACGCTAGGGTAAATGCATTCATGCAGATTGCGTTTACCATCGTATAGATTCAAAGTTGAAGCCCTTTACGGTCATCGGTGATATAAAGCAAGAACAGATAGATTCTGACAATTCGAATCAATATTTTGATGAACTGAAAGATACAAACTGGAGCACCAAATTCGAAGATTTCTGTGCTTACCCAGATACTCATCCAAGATTGCACTCGTGCAGTACTACGTAGTAACTTTTTATGATAGAACGTTCGTTACCTTTTGTTTTGATATATCAATGAGTCGTCGTTCAAGAGTGTGGTGCGATAAAAGTGGAAAAATAGGTACGTTTAAGTACTTCGACATTGTTGGTTGGCGGAAACACTCAGATCAATTGGTTTAATAGTAGTGATTGATTACGTAATATGATATCAAACTCCTGGCGCTAGTCTAACAAACACTGAAGCGCTTTTCAATTTCTGCTCGTTTCTTATTTGTTCACAAAATGTCCGCCTCCCTCCCAAATTTAATCCAAGGCTTCACACCAATTCCGTTATCATATAATCTGCCTTCAGCTTCATCGTCTGTGAAGAAATCATCATCATGCTCTCATATATTATACGTACGAGCACACACTAACTCGAAGGCAACAAAACCCAAGTCAAAAGGGAAAGAAAAGGATGGCAATAACCTGCCAGAAGGACGGACGCTCTTCATAGTGAATGTCCCTCCAGACTCTACTGAGAGGGAATTTGCTTTGTTCTTCAAACCTTGGGGAACTATTGAAAGAGTTCTATTTGAGGATGAAGGGAGAGATATAAACGGAGGGTTAGAAGAAGGTGAAGACGTTATGACCGATGATGAAGAGGATGAGGGAAGGCAGAGTAGCGAAGACGAGGATGTGGAAGACGAGGATCAAGACCAGCAACCTCGCAAAAGACGCAGACTGGACAAGAACCAAAAGACCAAAGAAACACCACCTCAAGTTATTCCTCTTCCTTCATTACCCGCACGAAGTTCACTCCATAAAACTGGAAGTAATGCTCATGTCGTCTTCCTCGACAGCACCTCTTTATCCCGTTTCATTTCCTCCGCCTCTACTTTATCTTCTGCCAAACCCAAACCTTGGCCTCCAAAAACCGATTCTATTGAATCAGACGAGAATTTATCCGGCCTTGCATACTACAAATCCTTGTTCACATCTCTTCGCCCTCCTCTGGATATCGTGAAATCTCATGCGGACACATGGATGACATTATTCGAATACAACATTGCGAAAGAAAAGCGTAGAGAGCAAGAAAGCAAATACAGGAAGGGAGAAGCTATCGTTGACGAAGACGGATTCACGCTTGTCACCAGAGGAGGTGCTTATGGGCAAACGATCGGCGGTGGTGTTGGTGTGGCTAGCAAGAAATTCCAAGTGGCTGTCGCCAAAGGTGAAGTCGGCGAAGGTGGTCGTGAAGGTGAAGGGGGAGGAAGGAAAAGAAGTAAGAGGAAGAAAGAGCCGAAGGAGAAAGAGAGCTTTTATTCGTTCCAGGTTCACGAGAGGAAACGTAAAGGTGAGCGCATCCCGTTGTCCCTCCAGTCTTACATCTCGCAAGAATCCTCATGATTTTTCATTCACAGAACTCGTCGATTTGAAGACGAAGTGGGAAGAAGATAAGGCCAAGGTGGAGAGGTTGAAGTCATCTAGGAAGTTCAAGCCTTATTAGATGATAGTTCGGCTTTTGTAGGAGCCACCCCAATCTACGAGCACCTCTCTATGCTGAACAGGTAGACTTAAGGAATATATGGGACCATGCTCGTATTTCGCATTTTCACACTTGAGTTTCAGCATGATGCATGAAGATTGAATGGCACGCGTTAGAGGCTAGAGAACTGTACTTCGTTCTATACATGCTGGCAGATGTACTCGTACTCTATCAACTCATTGCAACTCTGTCCAGTATTCACCGTGGCCGGGACCTGGACTTAATGGCGGAGAATAACGTTTTCAACGGGCACTTGGCACAGTGGTAGCGCGCCTGCTTTGCATACGAAAATGCAAATTGCATGAGGTCGAGGGTTCAATCCCCTCAGTGTCCACAAACAACTAAATGCTTTTGGTGGTTTCAATGCTTTTTACTGTATTAAAGCACGAGTAAGTACATAGTTATATAGTAATATAGTAATATATAAGCCTTTTGTCATTGTCTGAATTCGCATTGAGACGGTCCGAGCAATAATGTTTTTGTAATTAGTGGGGCGACTGGTAGCCTCGTGTTCTGGTATCTAACCCTAACCTTGTTGTTTTTTGTAACGTTCATGTGTTACTAAAGCGCCCGCACAGTTTCAAGTTAAAGCCAGACTGCCATGTCCCTCTAAACCTCGGATACTCACCATTATCATCCTGATCTCATTCATTCTGCATGCATCTATTATCTGCCTCCATAAACGTTGTCCGCAACACGATCTTTATTCCACAAACTAAACCTCTCACTCACCATGTCCGAAGCTGCAGATTCACGACCTTCAACTCCTGATTCCCCCAGCAGCTTGCGGGATGCGACTGCGACAATCGACGATCTTACCCTTGCTTTAGCTGATTTTTCCAGGGCACATTCCCCGGAGCCTCCAAATATCACCATATGTTGTTGTGGAAAGGATGATTGTACAACTAGCATAGCCTGGAGTGCCTACAAGGCGAAGCTTGAGAGTCGCTTGGTACTGAGTGCCGGTAAGCTCCTCTGTATACTTACTGTGATATTCATTACTAACGAACAGTGACTGTAGAAGTGGGACAGGCTCTGTTGGAACGACATGAGGCATATGTTCGTCGACATGAAGTCGGTACTTTCTTATTCACAACATAGATGTATCACTGACACATTAGTGAATGACCGACAGGGTCGAACGACTGGTCAACATATACCTGACGACGAAAACGGTCGAGTAGAGACAAGGGTTGCAGACCTGCTTCGAGAGGTGCGCCCAATTTCCCCCTTTGTTTGCAGGCTTTCCCTGATAACTTGGATTGTAGAATGCTGTCCTGGAGAAGGTAATCAGCTTCTGATAATTAGGGTATATGTGATTGCTCAATTTCCTCATAGCGTCTTACTCAAGCTCTTGTGAACAATGAAGTAGCAGAATCCTCCCATCAAGCGGTGCTCCAAGAGCTCAAAGATGCCAAGGCAACGATCAGCAAGCTTTCCGCGCAGAATGCTAGGGCCGTGGGCATCGACGTACGTCTGAATAGTACGATGCAGGAGAAAGACGATATACAACAAGAGCGAGATAGCGCAATACAACGTGCGAGAATGGCAGAGCTTCGTATCGCTGCGTTCAAAGAGAAGTGTGGTAAGTTCTGCGGCTGCCATAGAGATTACGTTATTGAATCGACGACACAGCTAAGCTTCAAGCTCAAGTCAACCGCCTCCGCGAAGATCTGGATATGCATAGAACTCATCGTCACGAGTGGTCGGAGGAGATCCTTTCAGATGCCCGTCAGAGATTACAACAGCTTCAACAGTTGGTGAGTTCAACCAAGCTCTACGGATCTAGTCATCGACTGAAGTGATTTAGCAACTGGGCCGAAATCTCACACTTGACGATGGAGAAGTTACTAAAGTTCTGGAGTCACTAGTAGCTGACAACGAAGCGTTGAAGCATGATAATGCCGAATTACAGAACATGTTGACCGAGACGAGAGAAGACATCCGCGCTTTACAAGAAGAAGTCGACGAACGCAGAGCCGATAAACCTGTATTTTCGAGACATCAACAAAGCAGTAGTATTACGTCGTCTCATGTCCATGACCCTTCTTCTCCTCTATCGCCCACGTTTCATGTCGGTACTGCACCAAGCACATCAGTTTTCCATTCTGCATTCAGTCGAAACGCGTCGAAGGCAGGCCCTTCCACTGATCGACGCGCGGTGAGTATGGAGCGCGGACGAAGGCCATTCGTAGGTACTTCTCTCTTCCTTCACAGCTCGGTTAACTTATCATATTTTGTAGGAACCTCTTACTCCCGAAAGCCATAGACCTCTATCTCCAGAGTCGTTCATAACCCGTGATCCTAAGTTCTCTTCATTTAGCCAACCACATTCACGATATGCTCCCTCACAACTTAGTCTAGAGGTAGACGAGGAACGAGGAGATAGTGGGCCCTTGACCCCGGAACGACCGCGAGGGATGAAGTCCTTACTTTTACTCACTCGATCTCGAGGTGTTCAAACTGATCCAATTGGAATAGGTACTCCTGTCACGAGTAGCACTCTTGCGCCTTCTCCCGTTCCCCGAGCATTCGGCGACCAGAAGTCAATATCATCACCACATGATGGAGTATCTGAATCTTCCTCGATCACTGGACAGGACTCGCAAACAACTATCATTGGTATCTTGCTGGAGCGAATATCACACCTAATGAATAGACTATCCCAAGCGGACGCTCTGACGCTTACCAACCGTCTGAAGCGACAACATCTACTCGGTGCCGATGTTGGACATCTTTCGCGGAGTACTGTCAATAACATCATTCAAGAAGTGAGCACCCTCCGGACCCAGTTTCGTGCCTTCTTAGAGGATGAGAAGGTGATAACAACTTGTACTCGGAAAGATTTGCGAGGATTGTTCAAGTTGTTCAAAGAGATGTTTTCGGAGATGGGGGAATTGAGAGTGACCCTGAACGATGTTATTCTAGATCCAACGGTCGCAGGCCGAGTAAGCGATCTAGCTATGAATCCACACAAAGCCCGAGCTGCTGAGCTTGCTGATTCTAGCGGTGGCTCTTCTAATTCATCAGGATGGATGGCACCAATAACGAAGTTGTTGGGTATCCCTGGTATCTCTGCTTCTGATCAAGATCCTGCCATACGTGCTTTGTCTCCACCTGCACGACCTGCAAATCGAGGACGTGCTCGCGCTTCGTTACCTCCACCACGTGTTGTCCCAAAACGTGAAGCTGCACTATCGGCAAGTGCTATGACCGTCAATGTCGAGTTTTCAGGCGCAGGTGTTGGAAGAGCTGTTACGAGTACATTCAGTGCACATCCAGATTCGTCTGGTCCTCACGGCCTGCTATCAACAATCACTTCGCCTAATCCATCGTCCACTGCCCAAAGTCCTAGATTACAAAGCGCTGCCTCTTCGAACTCGAGAAGTGTTATGGACATCTTTGCAGGTGCACCGAGGAATGTCACAGATTCCCAGGATCCTTGGATCGTTGTTCCCAAAGCTCAGGGGGGCTCTGGGAGTGGACTCACTCCTAGCACGGCGAGACGGTTTGAGAACCTCTCTAGTGGGAGTGCTACTATTGGTAGAAGGACCTCGATGAGAGCGCTTGGTGTAGGTGCTCCAAGTGCAAACACGAAACTATCGCGGATTGTCGATGCCGTCATTGACCGGGATCCCGTTCAGACACATCCACATTCCCAGCCTTCTACCTCTCAGGATGCAACCAACGCAGACGAGGCAGATGAGGCTCGTGATGTTCTCCCTGATACACTTCTAGAGCGTACCCTTCGACCTAGAGGTTTATCAGATTCTTCAATTCATACTATGTTCATGTCGCACGGCGAAAATCACGACGAATTGCCTGCAGGTTCATCTCAGGGTATTGAACAAGAACCGAAACGACCGGATCGGACGTCTGTTCTTCAAGCTCTCAGTAGGAAGGTATCAAGTTTCCGATTTGCAAGTGCAGCATTTGCCAACTCACCAATCGTGGCGGTAGCTACTTCGGTGGCTGCTTCTGCTATCTCGCGACCACAAACCCCTGCAAATCCTAGTGCCAATCCCGAGTCTACCACGACTGCTGCTGCTGCGTCAATTCAGAATGCTCTATCACCTTCACGAAAACCTCCATCGCCTCCGAGACCGATCCCACAACGAGCTGGCACTTCTCCGAGAGATTCCGAGGGCGACTCTACAGGAGCTGGTAGTCTATTCACTGGACTATCTCAATGGGCAAGCGCTGCTATAGATCCGACAAATCCAAACACGGAGCCTGTCTCTTTTGGCTCTACCGGTGCTCCTTATCATTATGTGGGCAATAGTCCTACCGATGATAGGTTCCTTGGACGAGAGTGGGCTAGAGAGAGAAGGGATTTATGATGAGTGTTCAGATTCTTCCGTTTGTATGTATGTATACATTATCATCTTTCTCATCTTTTGTGAAGACTACGCTACAACTTCCTTTACAATTCTCATTTGTGTTTTCGTTCGGGTATGTTGATACACTTATCACTTTGGAAGCATCGTCCCTTTTATAATGTTTCGTCTTCCAGCTTCTTTTTCTACTATTAAGGTATATACCAAATGGGACGTTTTCTGCTTGGTTACAATAGACTGTATATTACAAGATTTCAATGCAAGAATGTAAAAATGAAGGTCAAGCAGTACTGGCAGAGGCCATGATTAGATGTGAGACACTACACTCTGACTTGTTCTGGAACATACACTTCTCGTCAAACTGGTAGAAGGTGAAAGTGCCAATGAGATATTGCTCCTAACCTTCGTTGATTCAGTCCGTTTACTGGTTCTACTAGTAGAACTCAGTATTTCGGATAAGGAGCTGGATCTTATATGCTGGCTGTATATAGATGATTGAATGCGAAGTGGCGGGACGTGTCCTCTTTCTTTCAAAAATGGAGATCACTTGGGTTGCCACACGTTGACAACTAAGAGGATAGACGGGCCTGACAGAATTCAGCATAGTAGATTCACTTAGCTAATGAATCTGCAGATAAATACTTAGATATAATTGACCTTTGTAGATCCAATAGGTATTCCCAGATATCTGGACTCAGACCTTCGGGTTGTCCTTCGAAACCTTTAAAATTTGACAGGCTCGGACGTTGAATATCAGCAAGCACGGCGAAGGTCTGGTAGCGTTGTTACTCACCTCCACATAGGAAACAATCTGCCAGAATCGAAGGAACTGACACGGTGTCGTCCGATGCCCATTGAGGCAGGAGTTTGGGTATTAGGTAGGGAAGTGGTGGTTTGGAACCTCTTTCGAGGTAACCCGAAATGACTTGTCTGGCTAGCCTACGATGTTTACTGTCATGCATTGGTCTAATTCCAAGTTTATTAGGTCTAAGTATCAGCACGAAAAAGGTTTGATTTATGTATAGTAGTTACCTCTGAATTTCAAGAAGATCTAACCACATTTGTGTGCTCGACGATGCTTGAAAGATAAGTTGATCTGTGGCATCTACTCCGAATCATTGCTAGTGTTAATCGAAGTACTAAAACCTCACAGTACCATTCTAAAGCCCTTACCTGCAAGTAAAGACACAGTTGCGTCTACGATTCCTGCCGCAAAGTCTGAGTCGCATTGCAAACAGCAGGTGCTAGTCCAAGGACTCCCCAGTATGATATCCTTGAGCGGTATAGAGTATCCCTGCGCCAGAACTTTGGAATAAATCTTCCGTGCTAATTTTCGAGTAGATTCCGCGAGCCACGATAGACTGTAATAGTAGTAGATGCTTTAGATTTAGAATGAGGGCGAAGGTAACAACAGCTTAAGGACCTCTGTAGCTCCATTAAAGTAGCCCATGATTGTATGGAGGGCATCCCTAGATGAAACATAGATAATGCAATAAGTGGCTGAGTCTTGTCATACTGAATTCAGGAAGGTTAGTACCTGTTTCTGCCGTCAAAAGTTTCACAAAGGCGAGTATTATTTCTTCCATGAATTGGATTTCTGACGTACTAGAGTCTAGGGTCTCGTCTACGAACTCTATGGTTGTAAATCGATTAGAGAAACGGTTATGGATTGGGGAGGATGTGAATTTACTCAGAAATAGAGGCTGCATGGATGTATCGGTGTCTGGATAATCCCATGCCATACACCCTTCCGACGAAAACTGAACAATTATATCCTTGAGCGGGATAACAGACAGGTTTTCGGTACTGATATCGCTTGTTCGTAATTTCCTGGCCAACTGTTGAAACATAATAGAAATTTTCGTTCTATGATTCAGAAGATGATAAATTGTTCTATCGTGGAAAAGCCAACATCGCTGATGATTGACGATTGACTTACCCATGGTGTTCAAATATACGCAGCCATCGTTCTAAACCGGAGAAAGGGAGCTGCCAGTTCGAACCAGAGGAACTGACAAACCCTGTGAATCGAGGGTGAGTGAGTATCTCCTCAAGCTGCATCCAGTTCCGAGGTAGGGGTGAGGGGGCAAGAAATGAAATAGGTATAGGATTTCCCCTGTCTACGTGTCGTGCCATCGCTTTCTTTGCAACCTCTCGATTGTCGATATCATAGTAGATTACACTAACACTCCCGTCATAAATTCAGCATGTAAAATCGTGATGAGCCGTGCTCACCTTTTAACTGAGAAAAGTGCTATCCATGTTTGAATACTTGGAGGTCCTAGATTCCCGATATCATCTAGCATTCAATATGAATTCAACGTTAGTATGCGAATCAACAATGCCTGGAATAGAAGCTATTTGTGAACCTACCACCGCTGGAAGTGAAATCAGTCAAAGCAAGTGCTAACTCATCCTCATCTTTCACAGAACAATACTTCATGACAGCAATCAACAGAAGGCCTAAGCGTGGTCGATGACCTCTTTCTATATATCTCCAAATGATCGTTCTGGCTTTTCTTCTAAATCCAGTGAGATATCCCGGCCTATTGTAAAAGATGTACGAGGACAGTATAACCAGGATCCAATACGTATAATGAGATTTCTATCCATGGGGACTCGGAAGTAAAATGAACCTCTCACCTTTGAAGTTCAAACAAACCTATCCAAGTCTTCAAAGATGGGCGAATCTTGACCTTAGTAGTCGATTCCTTGTCAAGCTTATTCAAATAAAGAGGAATATTCAATGCCCCCAATCCACGTAGTAATAACATTCCTCCGGCCATGAATACCCTTCCTGAACATGATCCAATACCTGTGATAGTTGAGTGACTCATTGAGCTCCTTGTAGAATCGAACACAAAGGACTCGGAGCCTAAGGATTCTCCTTCGTCCTCATACAATTGATCCATTTCGGTTGAGTGTCAATGGATACAAAAAGCCAAGAGGTGGGGTGGGTAGTGTTGTAGAGCCTTAGGAGAGTAGTAGGTGTTGACTGAGGCCTAAGTGAAGAGAGTCATCAGGATGGCCGCCAAGTATGTACGCTCATTAGTTTTTATGATATCTTTGAAGGACCCTGTGAGGATAGCAGCGCATTTATGACCTTCAGGTTTGGACGGTTCGGAGACAGCCACTTCCGGGAAATATGCATGGTCCCGCAGCTTCCAAACTAGGGACCACCTAGTATTGTTCTTTTCCAGAAATAAACAGACATGCAGTCAATGCAGTGATCCTCGTTCTTCGTTTGGGAGAGGGCTATGAAAATTTCGGCATCAATGTTCTGAAAACAGGACTTGAAGGGACGGTTGTTGACATCGAAGCAGCACGCGTACTTATGCTCTGTGGACATTCTCAAGTTTCCTGTATTCGGATAAAATGTCAATGCACAGGTCTGAGAATGTGTAAACATTGACCTTGTCGATGTTGGGTGGACATAAGCAGTGTGCTGAGCCACATACACGAATTCGCGGGAGGGACAAAGACAAACAAAGACAAACAGGCGCTGTCACGGTCGAAATTCAACAATAATTAATAATTGATAATCTGTAATTCGAGGTAGCTCTTAAATAAGCTTGATATCGAAAGATGGAAAACATACAACAATTTAAGTAACCTCCGGAAGACGACGCGATCTATAGATGTAACGATAAATATCTACACTGTGTCATCAACAAATCAATAAACCTGATATAAAATCCTGAAATGAGAAGATGTTTGTGAGATAAGAACATGATGACTGGACCTACCAAAGTGCATCTATCTTCAGCTCAATTCCCCTCTCTGTACACAATTCCTTCAATTTCCGCATCGTATCAGTGAATCCAAGTTGATTCACGTGGAAGGTACCGTCGCGAGCCGCTGCATCAAAAGGTCGAAGCAGAAGAATACGGATAGAAAGGGTTTTCAACTTTAGCGATGACCGTCTGTTCGCCATTAAAAGGTTGTGGATAATCATTTGCAGAATGACCCCTGCATTTTTGCTATGGACATTGACGGAGAGTGATCGAACGGCACTCGGAAAGGTCAAGTCTAGAGACCCGGACGAGGGAAGATCATTTTCGTGGAGATCGTCGAAACCTAGCGTAAGTCTCTCTAAAGCAGAGTGTTTGAGAATATCGGAGGAGGTGGTAAACAGTTTAGTGCACATCAGCAACTGCCCTCGCATCGTTGACGAAAGGGATAACCGCTTGAGAGTTTTCAGACAATCATCATCAATTCGAATGGAGAATCCATTCCTGTCCAGTTCCAGTGACTCCAACTTAGGATACTCGATGCCTCGAAGGATGGGATGATCTTGTCCAGCAGTGACAGACATACCCGTGGAAGAGGATATATGAAGCTTCTTAAGATTGGGGGTGTTGAAACGTAGACTTCGAGAGTAGAAAGAAGATGATGTTATAGTCAAATTCTCGAGTTTAGGAAATGTCATTTGAAGGATGTGCTGAGTACCCTGATCAAAGATAATGTTGCTGTTGATGAAAACTCCGCTCCCCGCGTCGTAAATGATTGCCCCATACAGAGTCAGAGTCTGTAGACGATTGGCAATACTATCAGGAGAAGAGACATTAGGAAAGGGCAGCGCAGACTCCCTGATTTGACCTTCTCTATGTTGGTTGAGCACCAATCCAACACATGAAGTGCAGAGGCGAGCAATTTCCAGAAGATATTGTCGTTCCCCGACAAGAAGTGGAATATGCACATGCGTTGAGTCGAAGATGAGACCGTGAAACGGATATTTAAGACCGAGTATGAGTTGGAGATATATCTCTTGCACAAGACCGGGGAGCTCTGAATTCGCTTTGAGGGTGCGAATGAAGCGGTCAAGTTGTAGAATCCCCGAGTAAAGACAGGGCGCAGTGTAAAGGAGCTTCCTTCCAGCGATAGACCATGAGCGACAGACTTGAAGTAACAAGCAAAAACTGCGTTGTAGCTGGACAGCAGCAGCAGTCCTCTCTGTATTTTCGTAACGTTCCATAAAATATGGACGAGGTCTATATTCATCGCAGAGTGGTTGAAGGAAAGTTGTTATGAGTTCCTGTGGAAGCCTTTGGGCCAGTGAAGTAGAATGAATAGAGATATCCATATCCTAGTCTGCTTGCTGGCACTTACGAACAGATCACGAATATCAGTGATATCGTTTCCACGCGAAATATACCAGAGGACTCATACTTACAAGATATCTGCAAGAGCAATTCCAGATAGTCACGGTACGACGCTAAGGAAAAGCAGGAGGAAAACGGACGTGGGAGCCATTTGGTCTTGACTCTTGATTTATATATGTTCTCATACTCTCCGACTCCGATGAACATACAAGCACAGGCTGCATCAAATAAAGCCCTGAGAGTAGAATTCGACACATGGTCGTATTTTCGGTTGATGTGGACTTAAAGAAAGGGCCATCACAAAGCTGAAAGAGAATTCGGATGAATGTGTGCCCGGGGATACTGGGGAGGAGTAAATGCAAACAATGATAAACATGCACCTACACGCTTCATTCTGCTTCATTTCAGATTTTCAGTCGTTGCGGATAAGTATGAAGATGGTTGTTGGGTACAACGAGATATATCATTGTCTCAACGACATGAGTAAAAACAACATAAGGATGATAAGAGAGATGAATTCGTGATCAAGGAGTGTATGTATGTTACTGTGAACTATTGCGAAACAGAGAAAAGAAAAGATGAAACGAAACGAAAGAATGTATGTAAATATGTACTAACTAGATGGTTCGAATAAGTGATATAAGATGGATGAGAAAGATAGATATAGGGGACGGACGAACTTCGAATGTCCTCTGTAAAGAGTATCATATTTGTGAAGAACGGGGAACCGGGGTGGAAAAAACTCAAGAAACCAGAAAACCCAAGATTAACTGCGCGGATTTCTTCAAGCATTGTTGACCTTCCTTCTCTTCCTTCCTCTGACGTCTCCTTCATCCTCTGTCTCAGGAACAACACTGCCGATACTGTCTTTTCCTTCCAGGGGTTTCCTCGCTGGACTTGTAGCATCGGCGCGAGTCCTACTTTGAGACCTAGTCCTGACAGGAACTTCTCTCATCCTAACAGGACTTCTAGAGATGGATCCAGCTACAGACTTGGCTTCTTCGTCTGAGTCTTCGATTGTAGCTTTGCTCTTGTATTGCTGACGGCCTCTTCTCTTAGTAGAGGTAGGTGGAGCTGTAGAGGATTCAACGCCATCGCCAGGAGTGGGAGTAGCTTTATCTTTTAATGGTGGTCGGCCTCTGCGTTTCGATAATGGCGTCGTCGCTGCAGATGTCGAAGACTTGATAACTGCACTAAGAGGCGCTGCGGAAGAACCAGCTCGTGGACGACCTCGACCTCTACCCTTTCCGCGACCTCTGACACTTCCCGTTCTACTAGCAGAATCATCTTCGACATCATCAACTTCCATCTTCTCCCCCTCTTCTACTACTTTTTCCTTCCCCTTTCCATTCCCTCTGACACTAGCTGCTCTGTCTCTTCTCTTTCCTAAGCTGATGCTTTCAGCCTCACCGTCATCATCGACCCCTTCACTTTCACTATCCTCCTTATAATTCTTCTTGGGCGCCCGCGAGCGCTTCTTGGATGGTGAATTAGAGCGACGGCGAGATGACAATTGGGATCTGATACCGTGACAGTTGAGACGGATACATGAGACAAGTTTGTCGTCTTGAATACTTGAATCAGCACGGAATCGGGCACGTCTGATATCAGTCTATATAAAAATTGTTAGCATATAAAGGTCAAAGCGTTGCAGTACAATAAGCTCATTAAAATCGCGTTGCGTCCATACAGTTAAAATTGAGGAGAAGATTATATGCTTCTTCCGCGACGTTCAGAGAAACGAGTAACTCACAGTATGTTTCCCTTCATAACACCACCCGTCCGGCGGGCCTTGGTCGCCGTCTCCTGCGACAGTCTTTCCGCAGCAACCCCAAAGGGTCTCAAATGTTGTCCCTTCAACAGGTCTGCCCCGCTTCACACCCTCTGCAGAAATAGTACTCAAACCAACTCTCTCAACCTCGGCACTCTCATCATCGTGAGGTACCAAACAACTTCTATCATCATTCTCAACCTCGACGAAATCTTTGTGACACCTAACGCAGTGCAACTTTGGAGGAGGAGTTAAATCTGTGAAGAATGTGGAGAGAGCCCCCAAAGATGATGCTGGTTGGGATGGTAGCTGAGCAAGAACATAGGCATGAAGGATCTTGGGTGGAATGGATTTGATAAGCGTGATTAGAGGTTCTGGGTTTGGATGCTCTTCGTGTTCGGGGTCGATCACATTGGGGGGAGTGTTTGTGATATCCTTCGATGCAGGAGCTGGAGAGTTTGAAGGACCTGGGCCACCAAGTACTGAACCTGACTCGATTGAAGGAGATGGTGTCCGCAGCTGCAAGTGAGCCCGAGACGAGGATGGTAGCTTAAAAGACGATGTCGACGGTGGTGAAGGTGGCAAAGGTATGTTCTCAGGTTCGATTGGAGCAGTAGGAACAGGTTTCTTTGAAAAGAAACCGAAAACCATGGCGATAAGTTACGAATTTATTCGAGTACAAAGTTGAATGTAAGTGAATACGTGAAAGAAAATGAGGGAAAGACGTCAGGACTGAGTGTACGCGGTGATTGTTGGAGGGTTCTGCATTCGAGCTTCGCGGCTTTTTATCGCAGAGTCCGTTGCAGCGTGTAGACAACGAGGAAAGTAGAGGAAGAGAATATGATAGTGTCACAAGTCACAACATCTTCGTCACATTGTCACGCTGTCGTAGACGCTTGCATAATAGTACTCGGGCGCCATGTTGGTTTGGACTTCAAAGTTAAATTTTCTGCTTTCACTTAATCGCAGAAATATTTCCCTCTGTGTGCAGAGTACTTTACCGGCTCAGTCAAGATTCAACATCTCGGTATAAGTAGAAGCATCTGGATCTCACTATTTTCAATATCCCTAATCCTATCCCTAATCCTATTCCTACTCTTCATCGAAGCCGGTAATAGATTGAGGACGGTGGTGTTTAACCATCACTGAAATATCTACAACCACATCCTTGGAGCGCATCGGCGCAAACTTCTCCATGAAAGCCTCCTTGATTCCTGCTAATTCCATTTCAATCTCGTCTGATTTGATCCCGGAAACGAGGTCAAACTGAACATCAACATGTATTTCTGTCAAATTTGACATTTCGTTCACCCTCTCGTGGATCTTTCCCCATTGTGCTTGTCGCAAAATGCCAGTGATGATGGATGGATGGTCTTCGGATTCAGAGGATAAGGAGGAGGAGTGAGTATTATTCCATCGGATGACTGTAAACGACATATCAATTCGCGCGATTGATGTGGTCGGAAATATCTCCAGTAGTCTTTCAAAGTAGAGCCATGCAACATTGTATAACATGGGTGCATGCGAATGTCGTGCCCCTAACCATATCGGTGGCATAACAATATCGAGATGTGTGAGGAATCTAAGTGATATGTTTGCTAACGATTCCGAAATGCTTTCTGGTGATCTCGACGGAAGGTCAGAGTGGGAACCTTTGGTAAGATGAAAGATAAGTGTACTGCGGATCAGAAAAAAAGGATGTTCTATACTCACGAAACGGGCATGTGAGTCTGAGGAATTTGAAGCTCGATATTGCAGATGACAGTAAGGTAGTTAACGAGGATAATGCCCCAGCTCTGTTGCGAGGTAATGTGTATGTCACAGATCCCAGTACTTGAGAGGTTTCCGTGTTCTGCAAAATGTCTATAAAATTATTCGTACGTTTGCAGTTATGGAATTCAAGGGTGTAAATTGCCAGTTCATGTTGGAGAACAAATCCAGTGAGATCGAATGGATTCTTGGGTCCGAAAAATATATTGTTAAATGTGAGCTGTCCAATAACCGAGAATGGCCTTAGTAAATCGAGGATATAGTGTATGGCCTCGATGTTTTCTTCAGGCGGGTCTTCAAGGGATCCCATAGATGAAGCGGACCCTGCTTCACACACATATGGGGAGAATAATTGTAGTTTCCGAATGGGACGGCGAACAAAGGGTGCACAGTAGTTGATGGCAGGAGGTGGCTCTTCGAATATGATCTTGGAAAATCTCCAAACATCTACCGCAGGCAAGACATCTAAAAGATGTAGGAAAATATGCGATTGCATAATAAGTTCCGAATCCCCATCCCAGTCGTCGTTCCTGTAAAGATACAGATTTCTCACTAGGAGGGCGAGGCGAGGATTCGCTTGAAAGAAGTCGATGGAAGGAGAGAACGTATCGGTTTTCATTTGGAGGAGTATCGAATGAAAAACGTATGGCTTAAAAGCGACGTGCCAGTGTGTATCCACAAGGGAGCATACGATGAGTGTTTCCTTTGCCTTTTTTTCTCCGTGGACATGGTCTGCAATCATTGTCATGAGCTCTAACGGGAGCACCGCCATTTTCTCTCAATCAAAGTATTGCAGTGTCTTGAGCTTGGTATATACGGTGCATATTAGAATATCAAAGCACACTGATATTATACCAGGTTAAAAGGAAACCTACCTTTTCTAGTTGAACGTTGAAGTGTCGTAGAAAGGCCGCCTCCTCCCTCCAAAAGGGCCGAGAGGAATCAGCGCCAATTATGAACGAGGCTACCAATCGCCGAACTAGATCCTCTTCCCAAAATGAGAAGGATATTCCTAACTGCCGTACGTAATGACTCATCAGATACCTAGCGTGCATAGAGGCCTTTGATTGAATTCTGAATTTTTACTCAGAAAATGTGAATTGTTTGTTGAAGTGGCACTGGTCGCAATGAGAAATGAAATAATAATTGTTTCCAATTTAGATTGTACTTGACTCATGAAAATTTTCGGCTATTGTTACGCTCAAATCTTAATTTAGATTGGATAGTCTACATGTTGGGTGCATTGAACTTATTGTGGAGTGGCAATGCTGGAGGTTGGAATATAGCATTTGAAACGAGAAGATTGGGATTTCCAGCCAACTAAAACATAACCAGGATTGATCAGATTGGAACATCGAAGTACAGTATGTCGAAGGGGACTTACCGCACTGCCAGCAGTCCAAGAGATGATGAGGGTCATACTTTTGTTTGACCTTTAGAAGGTCGTTGTAATGAGTACCCCAAAAGGCAACTGCGATATAGAGAATCGGAGACGTAAGAAAGCATATACCGAACCGTAGAAATGGATCTTACCAATGTGATTTGGCTCATATACATCGGCTTCATTTGAGTATGCCGCATCTGGAGTGATGGCCCTGAGTCGCTCGACGGTCTTAGCGGCTGTCGCAAAAGCTGCAGTTTTCTCCTGCAATGTTGAGTTCCAGGTCCAATGCGTCTCGGTAGTGATATGCCATAACGAGGTCCTCCACGCGTCAGTAACTGAGGTTTTACCGTCGGGTTTGAAGTTCACTGGAGTCGTGCCGAGGATGATGAACTTGGCCGGATTGAGTGAAACACCAGCCATCAGAGCATCGAGCAGTTGGGCTTGGGAATCTGAAGTGGCAAAAGAAGATGTGGGGATAAGACGAGATCCGAGGATATTTGGAACACCGTTGGTGGATTGTACTGGGAGAATGAAGGTATTGAAGAACTCAAGCCATGATGGAAGAGTCAGCGTCACGGAGGATGCACCTGTCACCTTGTTGTCAATGAGGTTTTGTGCAAAGTCGGTGAATGGTTTCATTGCTTGGGCGGCAGAAGTGGCATCGAGAAGAGGTGTCGCAAAGAGAGCAAGCTCCGTTGTGGCGGTGACTCCATATCCCGCCTTCGCAAGGCTCACAGTGTTATTGATGAGTATTGTCAGGAACTCTTTAGTAATGTCGATACTGGGATCCGCCCAAGAGATCAAAGTAACCTGTAAAGTAACAGGAGGCGCGGCAAGAATACTTGCTTCAAGAACCACGCCGAAGGTACCTCCACCTCCACCACGAAGAGCGAAGAAAAGGTCTTGATTTTGGCACTGATTGACCGTCCTAAACACGCCGTCCGGTGTCACTACCTTGAACTCGAGCTGCGTTTTGACAAAAACGTCAGTATAAAACTCATCGAGCTTTTTATCAAGACGTACAACCCGATCAACTCCCATACCAAGGGTGTTACTAAGGACACCGTGTCCACCGCCCTGCAACCAACCACCTACAGCTCCAACACCCTTGTCACTCCCTGAGAGGAATGGTAAGAAGTCATGAAGGGATTTTACCATTGACCGTGGTAAATAAACTCACCTCCTACTAGGGTGATATTGTGACTATCAGCAAATTGATAGGCTTCTCCCCATTGAACGCCTGCGCCAAGTATCGCGGCAGCTGTCGGAGAAACGCCATTACATCCAGTGGGAACAAAACTGGGATTATATGACATCTATAATTTCATCACAGGCACGTTGTAAACCCGAAAGCGCACAGACCAACTTGAAAACTTACGTTCTTCAGATTGTGAGTCCAGAGGCCTAGTGAATCAGGCGCTGTACTTCGACCTTTGTAATCATGCTGTGACAGTAAACATCAATGTCTGCCGGAATGAAAAATGGAAGACGTGGCACATACACCAGTATTGTGAATGATTAACGGTACACCAGTTTTCAATGAGAAGTTGAAAGCAGCCGAGACATCGGAAGGTTCTTGCACATCGATCTGTATATATGAATATTATTAGCATACCAAATTCTTAAATCGTTGACATCGGAATGTACATACGTAATACGGGGAAATACTTCCAAGTTTGCAAGGTAGCTTGATTGCAAGTGGGTTAGTTGGATCAGTATCATCCAAAAGACATTGGTCCCCATTGGTTGTGCACGTCTCCCATTCAGTATTGGTGGAACCACTGGCGAAGGAATACCGAATGGTGCCGTCTGTATAGTGTTGCTGAATTTCTGCGCATGCCGTTTGGTTAGTGACTGGGGGGAAACATGCCTTTGCGAATGGTACTCCTTGGAAAAGTCGACCCCCGACTTGAGAGTTGAGAGTGTCCCATTGAGCGGAAGTGACTTGGCTGATTGGAGTAGCTGCGATGCTACTCGCGGCAGCGAGTGTTGCTCCAGAGAGAAACAGCATAGAGAGCAGATGAGGAAGATGTGCAGAGTGCATTCTACCTTCTTTCATGCTGAAATTATGGGAATGGATGGTCAGCCAAGTCGAAGGCAATATCAGAACATGGACCAACTGCAAGGGTCGAGATATAGTCTTTGTATTTATGAAAATCGCATTTGAAGATTTGCCGTTACCGGGAATGCGATCGACTCTATTCGAGGACCTTGTCTGAAGTTTCTTTTGGAGAAAGACATCACTGAATCACCGCACAGTGTGATACACAGGGTGTCGGATGCGATGAAACACCGACATCTCCCATTTCACGCAAGGGAGCCGTGATGATGATATCCCCCTGGAAGAACTCTCTAGAGCTAGACATGCAGTTCGAAAAAAAAGGTCGCCGACATGAACATAGTAGTTCGACATCCACGGACCATGAAAAAAGTTGCTCACTAATGTTAGTCTATTATCCAGGTGGATATCACCAGTCACGGCATAAACCTAGAGCCGAGAATGAAAATAAACACCAGGGTCGCATATATGTTATCATCAACAATCTCATTCTCATATTCATTTTGTGTTTCGTTGATGGGTTGTCCTGGTAGCCATTAGGATATAACGCCTCGATCATCTTGCTTTCTGATTGAACAACCTCAAACCGACCCACGAGCTACGCGGTATAACAAGGCAGTGCAAGGCCGGATTAGGAAACGACTGTAGTTGAAAAAGCGACTTCATATTTGAGCAAGGACCACATCGTCCGTCAATCACGCTGCGGGGGCCGGCTGTGCTAACTTAGGAAAAAAAGTAGTTGGAGAGCCCAATGCAATGTAGAAGTTTTACTCACCTCCGATCATACTCGCGATTGAGGTCACCGGTTGTAGGGTTTAGTCATAGTTTCAGTAGTGAAAGGTAAAATGTACACATATTGCATTGAAAAATTCGTACTGATGGTATTGTATACTTAGACAAACGCTAAGTTAGCTGAAGACCATTGAAGAAAATCTTGGAAGGAAAAATCAGCATGTGAAACGCTTCATATAGAAAAAATAACCAGGATGTTTCATACCTCCCCGGGTCAGGAACATCTGACATTTGTGCTCATTACACCACTCTCTCAACTTTGTAGCGCCACAGATGCTATCGTTTATCTGAAGTGAGGGCATGTATGAGCCCGGCATTGAAACATGGATGTCAAGAGTCTTCAAGTGCCGGCCGTCCGAGGCTATGTTCTGGAAAAATTCGTAGTCGTTGTGCGTCAATGGAGACTGCGCATAGTTGGTGGTGATGTATTCAATCCCATCGAGTATGCTTGAACATAAATCAGTGCATAGGGATTGAGGTGTACTGGAATCTTTTGAAGACTCCGGTACTATGATAGAAAGGTGTTCGACTTGATGAGGAAAGATAAATGTCAAAGTTTCTGTGTTGTATACTGGTTACGAAGTAATACCAATCACCGAAAGGTGTGGGACAACCAATCGTCAAGTCACGGATGCTGCAAGTGTTCCATTCGAATGAAAGGCGCTTTGTGACCCCTCTGTACATGTTCAGCTCCCAGAGCCCAATGAGAACGAGTTTACTGAGATTCCTCAACCCGTCCAGATCTCCGCTTTCACGAACACGAAGCCCAATATTGGAAACCATTTGAACGTCGGTAAGGTTCGGATTGGATGCAGGTGAGATGATGGTAGACAGCCGGCAGAAGTCGAAAGAATTGTAGGCAAGGGGCAGCGTCTTCAATTTGGGCATAGAGTGTGTTTGAAATATATCATCATCAGCAAAGCTGACAGACTGTACCGTAAGTGTCTCCAAGGAAGGAAGAATGGGCATTCCATCCCAAGCGATGTGACGTAGATAGAACCAGTGAAAATATAAAGCAAGGTGGCGGAGCCTCTCCGCTACAACTGTGTGGTTACGCAAGAATTCGTGTAATGGCAATATACTTTGTTCAGGAGGATTGTTGTAATGGATGGAGAGCGTCGTAGGACGACAGGACGAGAGAAGTGTCGACAAGTCACTGCGTCTAGCGGCCATTAACTTCTTCATATTCTGTGCCCGAACATCGAGCCCTGGTCCTAGATTATGATTATGCGATCTACAGGGATTGATACGGTGACCATAACCGTGTCGAAGTGAATAGGAACGCTCATGTTCGTCCAGGTCCAGGATGTGTACCCCCTTAACGAGTGAAGTTGTAGCGGGAAATAAACGGAAAGTCCTCAGCAAGAACTTGATTTCTCTCCAAGAGGCGAGGAACGGTTGATCATACAGGATAGGCCTGGCTGCGCAGTACCAAGTGCGGCATATTCGCATGGTATAACGGAGTTGGGATTGACCACGGATGATGCGAGGAATGATATCGGAGCTAATGTGACTGAGATGTCGAAAAAAACAGTCTCTGTCCAAGAGGTCTGAAGCTGAGAGATATTGAAAGATATCTACCAAAGTTTTAGGCGGAATTCTGTCGTTGTTTGGAGCATTTTTGCTGTAATATGTAGCTTGAGATGTTTCCGACATCTGAGACCGTGGAAAATGAGTTTACGAGAGAGTTTGTGAAGACGAAGCCTTGGTATTTGGCACCTTGGTGACGCGTGCTGAAATGGTCCTGTAAAGATTCATAGTTTCAATAAAGATGCGAATATTTCTTTACATGATCAGCTCGGAGAGGTATGCTGCTTTCAACCTACATATACAATTGCAATTGATATTCAAGAGCATTTACTGAGTGCACAGGCATATGTGTCTTTCATTAAGTATGAATTACGGGTGGAAGATGGATGTTTAAGCCGGAGAAGGGAAGAGAATCGATACATGAAGGATGAAGGATATATGTAGTCTGGCGCCTCCGAGAACATTGTGAATTTAGTCACGTGCGTATGCATACCACTCGAAATTCAAATTCGCGAATAAAACCGTTCTGTTAGATACTGTATTTTTGCAACTTCATCTATGACTTTCACCTCTACTCATCTACAATGAAGACTTCGTTTTAGATATAGCTTCCGGAATGCTTCAACGTAGTGCTCACACGGAAATGAAAGCCACATTCTATGGCTAGGTACGATTCCGTACGAAGCCTACCGTGACAAGTACGTGCTTTCATTGAAAACGTTCAATTGTTTTACCTCAGATTCATGCAGTGTAAACTCTCAGGGTCAGGCCTTCAATTCAATTTCCCCAGTTGTTCCCCAGATTCCCCTTCGTGGTCCAACAATACGGTCTCCTCAACCCGTACTCTCTATCTTCGACAAGCCAGAACAAACCTTGCTTCTGTTCCTGCGATAAGCTTGGTGTAAATAGACAACACTGGAACTTTTCAGGAGCTCAGATGATTCCCACCAACTCGTTAAGGCATATCTGCAAGCATATAGTCGAAGGAATCATATGGAATCGCCATCATGCTTCTTGATATGCGGACCGACTAACGCCCCCATTAATATTCCTATTCACTGGGCTTATATTCATAGGATGCTTGCTTATCACAAGACCTGGAGCTTAGTTCAACTTTTTGTGAACTCTTCTTCCTTCGCTTTCTCGTCTTCTCTCCATCTCGAGAGGCATTCACGACGCCCTGAACGATGTCGAAGCATCTGGGACCTGAGGTTCCGCCTGTCCCAGAACTTGTTACAGAAGGTACGCTGGAAAGGAGGATAGATGATCACAAAGCTTCTTTGGACGATGGAAATGGACATGAAGCTACCGCGGTTGCACCTTTAAGCAAGAATGAACCTATCGTCACTCGGAAGGTATGTCCATCTAGAGTTATTGCTTCTTCTTCTGAAGCTAACATAGTCTTATGAATGGATCTCAGGAGCTCTGGAGTTACTATCGTATGTATGCATAGTTGGACGTTACTTCTCTGGTGCTGAAATTCTTCTATTTTTCAAGTGTACTACAATGGAGACAACGTATGTCTAATTTCTTATCGACTTTTGACCGCCAATATTCATGATTCTATCATCATAGGGAGTCGGTCCTCTTGGTTAGTAGATACTTTCCCCAAATAACTGGATTTTGCATGTTAACGATGCATGTTCAGGCTATTCCATGACACTGTTCCAATCGCTTGCTACAGCAGCAGGTTTTGACCCCGTCAAAGGACCAGGTTCATCATGTACAGCGCCAGATTCTTCCGGCCAATGTGTTCTTCCATGGGGAAGTGGAACAAAAGCTGTCAGCTCTGTCGTGCTTGTTGCGAATGGCGTCAGCTTTGCTGTAGGTTCATTCCAAATGCATGGTTTCCCCAATGCTGACTTCACAATCTATCAGGTCATGACTTTGATATTCACGACTATCGGTTCAGCAGCCGACTATGGCACTTTTGGGAGGTGGCTTTTATTCGCGGTGACTGTTGTATGTTGGGCTGCTCAGTTTGCTAGCATGTCTTTAACATGTAAGATTTTATCGTGGCACTTTTCGTGTTAATTTTGCTAATAGGAGTGATGTCAATAGCGCCTGATCGGTGGGGTGCTGCGATGGGTCTCTTCATGATTGGTTTCGTTTCCTACGGAGCTACACTGGTATTTTATGCTGCTCTTTTCCCCAGACTCGCTCGGAATACCCCTCATGCTAGAAATCTGCGTGAAAAATTGGATAATGGACAAATATCCGCTGAAGAATATGAAGTCGAAGAGAGTTTAGAAAAGAATAGGATAAGTAACATCAGTACTGTGAGTTTTTGACAATTGTTCTCCGTTGATCTTCAGTTCTGAGAGAAAGATCCCTCTTGGTTTTGTTTTAGATGCATAGTAATATTGGTTACATAGTAACTCTTGCGCTGAACTTGTCCCTGCTACTTCCGAGACAAAATGATCCCAAGGTCGACAACTATGTCTTGGTACTGTGCGAGTCAATTTCTTGTATATTCCTGCTTCATTTCCAAGACTGAAAGGCATTCAGAACGAACGGATACTGGGTGCTCACGGGTATATGGTGGTGTATGTTATCTCGTTTCTCACGCAGAAAACGAATTTATGGTTTACCAAACATATAGTTATTTTCCAACAACCACGCCCAGGACCTCCACTCCCTAAAGGGGAGCACTACCTCACCGTCGGGTGGAAGCAGGTGAATATCTTACAAATCATTTTTCCTTAGCTCGCACAAAGCCTTACGGTTGTGTAGATCTGGGTTGCTCTCAAGCAATACAGAAAATTGCCATACACTTTCACCTACCTATTTGCTTTCTTCCTTTTGGCCGACGTGAGTTTGTCCTTTGATTTTTCTCGTGCCTTCTGAATCTTCATTCATATCTTATTTGAAGGGACTCAACACAACGGGAACATTAGTTTCTATTTGTCAAAATGATAAATTTCAGTTTTCTTTCTTGTACAATACGTATCTAGGTCTCAGTCAAGCTGTTACTTCAACTATCAGTACGCTTGGATTCTGGTATATTCAGAAGTATTGGAAAATTAGTACAAAGAAGATGGTAGGTCACGATTTATTTCATCTTTCAATCGACTTTGCTGACATGACCCTTTTAGTTTGTTGTCACCAACGTCGTGACAATTTGTATACCTCTATGGGGTATGATTGGGATCTGGACTACAAAGTTCGGGTGAGTGAACAACGATGTCAAAATGTACTGACCCCGACTGACATTTAGTTTTCAGCTTCCACAATGTCTGGGAATTTTGGTACGTCCTGAGAACAGTTTCCCCTTCAGTAACAAGACGTTAATTCGTCGTGATACCAGGGCCTACAATGTCGTCTTTGGTCTCTTCCAAGCACCTTACTACGCGTTCTCCCAAACTATGATGGCTGAATTGTCTCCACCTGGATTTGATAACATGGTCAGTTTAACTCAACGACAATATTAATCCAACAACAACTCTTGCACGGCTGCACCTAACAACACATTCGTTTAGTTCTTCGGTCTATTCGGGCTGTCTAACAGAGCCTCTTCGATGATCGGCCCCAATGTCATACAAGCCATCATTGACAACACAGGAGACAACTGGAAAGGTTTCCCATTTCTTTTCGCTTTATGTGTTGCGGCGAGTGTGGTTATCTGGTTTGGTGAGTTGTATTGTCAACTTTGTAAATGGAGCAAGGATAAAGCTGACAATTGGACCATGTGCTCACAGGGGTTGATGTTACTAAAGGTCGAAGAGAGGCTGTTGCATGGGCCGATGAACATAGACATCTAGCAGCCGGAGGTGGAGTTGCGGAAAGCAGCGATGCAAGTTTGTCTTCGAAAGATTACGATAGGAAGGACTGAAACTTTCACGACTTGAGGTCTCGGTTGCTCCTGTTTTAGCTCAAGAGGTAATTGTACTGGATTAGTCGTTCTGTGACCATCCCGCTGACCATGAGCTGACGAAACTACGTGAATTTGACCACAGGTATTCTACCCGACATTGATCGTTCGAGCAGAGAGTCAGAGAGGATCTTACTCAGTACTGCATAGTAAAGAGGCGCCCTCATACCCCCAAGCGCCGTTGCAGATTCCGAGTCGGGGAGACATCTTGTAAATACTGTATGTGAGGACTTTTTCCGATTACTTTTCTTTTAGTTGTTAAGGCTTTGTATCTGGTATGTTCGGGACTTTTTGTATGATTATTACGACTTTTAATGTTTCAGGTGAACGAATTTATGGTCATTATTAACGAAGGACCCATTGGTGAGCATTGTGATTAGCAATATCTGCTCAGAAACATGGTGCAGATATGTTTCAGCTCCCCGAGGTGATTTGAAAGATCTGTGGCGCGCGTAGTGCAGCCTGCCATTCGAACCTCCACAGCAAGCGTTCAAGAGGCCTGACTGAGTAGCAAGGAAAGGTTTCAATGCAGTAAGGACGACACTGCTCGGCGGGTTTTGTACTTTTCCACAGCCTACGGATCTCCTGTCAAACTCCAGGGTACAGCAAGGATTTGAACATTATGTCTTGAATTTCGAATAGGAAGAAATTGTTCTGATTTCCATCTTTCCAACACGGTATCTTGTGGTGGAGTTCACAACTGTGAACAGACGGTGAGTAGCTTACCACAGCAATATATCATCATTAGAGCTTCTTCACGTATTAAAGGGTCCTATCAACAGCATCCGAGTACTTCGTCATTGCCGATAATGATGAGGAAAATGATATTCAAAGTTGCACCCTCGATACAACTGCACTAATGTTGATATCAATCTCACGATCCCTTCTTTTTCTTAAGGGTCTAAGGTGAAAGCAAAGGATGAATTTGGAACTACTTATATCTTGGGCATTCAGTTTCTCGGAGACGAACGGTGTGATTGAAAAACACGAGTACCTTTCTTCGCTTTATGTTAACGAACGCTTCAAATTTTTCCTATGCTCGTGTCTTAATACATCATAATAAAAATTTCCTCAACTTCTGTATGCATCCCTTTTGGTCCCTCGCAATATTTAAATATTTTTTCGTGTTCCGAGCTCTCTTCCCCTCGAGCGGGATGCTATTGGGAGTGGCTTGAAAAGGAATCTTCAAGTTCAACGAGATCAAAGCGAGATTTTGATTGGATGATCGGTTACAAACTCGAGACGTTCCAAATTCCCTGACCGCTTCAGCCTTCCTGTCAGAAATGTTCCTCAACATTCCTGCCTTACCGAGAGGGTCATATCCTGACCAGAATAAAGGCTTTGCGACGATGGTCTTTCCACAAACAGATTAGCTCATGTTCGAGATGCGGTGATAGTAATTATTTATATCTCTGAATCTGTAATTTGAACTGAGTATCCACATTGCTCAGAATCCTCTCCTTGGTAAACGATGGTTCTACCCGTCGCGGGAAGTGAAAACTCCTGAACCGTTAGCGACGCATTTTCAATCAGAAGCAGGCGGTCGTTAAACATTTATTTAAATAATGACAAGCGTTCAAACCTTCTACAGATTTGTATATAAGGAAAGCCAAGCTTTCGACGTTTTCCCCCCAGATTTTGTGCACAAACCATTCGACGTTTTCTAGGTACGTGGCACCGTTCATGGAATGCTCAGACAAAGCTGTTATACTAACCTATACAACTATTGACAGACAATATGGTTGCTAAAGTCGAAACTGTTATTTCCCAAACCTTTGACTATGTTGTTGTCGGTGAGCCCATGCCAACTTAAAATGATTGTAGATTGTAGCCGCTAACGTCTACCTGTAGGTGGTGGGGTAAGAGCTTCCGCCTCTGATGTATTGTTGAATAAAATGCTCACTTTACAATTTCTTACAGACTGCTGGTCTCACTCTCGGCGCACGGTTGAGCGAAGACTCTATGAAGAATGTTCTCGTCCTAGAAGCTGGTGAACCGAATATCGACGATTTAAATCTCCGTGAGTTGTTGTTTGATTTACTTCAGTCAGACTAAAGGACTTACATCGTCTCCCAGTTCGTCCCGCCGGTCATGGAAGTCACTTTGGAAATAAACTTTATTGTTGGGATCACGAAACTGTTGGTTCCATCACAATCTGTTTATCAAATGTCATTGACACTGAATTGTTTTTCATAGATCGCACAGAAACATTCGAGTTCCGTGAAAAAAGGATGGCAAAGGTTCGCCCCTTCTAATTGATCTCTGGGCGCCGTAGACTGAAGTCATTGTCATGTAGAGGCAAAGGTTTGGGAGGCTCGTCTGCAATCAACTTCATGTGCTACACCAAACCTCCTGCAAAAGAAATCGATGGTACGTATTATTTTATTCTACTGCCCATCCAATCGCTCACTGCGCCATACAGACTTGGAAACATTGGGAAACCCAGGTTGGAATTGGAAAACATACCAAGAACATCTATCAAAGTCGGAAGGGTGCGAGCTGGCATCATATCAGCTCGGATTTTTCGTTGATTTCGTGTTAGGTTTATCGACCCCTCCAAGGAAATCCAGGAAGCGAATTCCATCAACACCAAAGACTGGAAAGTTGGCAGACAAGGTATGCGAGATCCCCTATCGTATCCAGGTCCTTTGCTGACTTACTCACGCAGGTCCGCTCAAGATCACGTATCCAGGAACTATTATTCCAATTGAACATACTGTCCAAAAGGTGAGAGTAGTGTTTCCCCAGCGCGTAGTTACAATGCTAAGTGGGAGGCAGACTTTGATCAACGCCGGCGTACCTATCGCGAAACACCCCTTGGATGGAGACGTAAGTGCTGACCTTACGACTTCTCTTGCCGTCTGTATAACTCATTATTCAGCCTCACGGAGCCCATTTTACTCCCAACACCTATGACCCACAAACGCACACGAGATCCTATGCTACAACAGTTCGTACGATTTCGTTTCATTTTGTAATGCTTGCATTAATGCCCATTGTATCTTTAGGCATTTTATCTTCCAAACAAAGATCGCCCGAATTTTTCGGTCTTGACAAGTGCTCATGGAAACCGTATTATTACAGAGAGGAATGACAAGGGCGAGCTTGTTGCGACCGGCGTCGAGTTCACATATGCTGACAAGAAGACATACACTGTCAAGGCCTCCAAAGAGGTTATTCTTTCTTCCGGGTAAGTTCAACACTGCTGTGCAAACAAATTATAGTATGAGATTAATATCTGTACCCAGCACTTTGAAGTCGGCGCAGATCCTTGAATTGTCAGGAATTGGACGTAAGGACGTCCTTGATAAAATTGGTGTTCCAGTCAAGGTCGACCTTCCTGGTGTTGGTGAGAACGTGCAAGAACATTACTTCGTCGGAACCAGTTGGGGTTAGTTCGACTCCTCATTTCAAGCTAAATTGGAACTGACAGTATATTATATAGCACTTCATGATGATAGCGATCTCGATACCATCGATACTTTGAGAGATCCAGAGGGAGCGGCCAAACAGCTGGAATTATAGTACATTTATCCTCCACATACCCTTTCAGCAGTTTGTTAATCGTACCTTTTCAGCAAAAATGGCGCTGGCCTTTTCACGACCGGCATCATAGGCTTTGCATTCATTTCGTTGAAAGAAGTGACAAAGAACTATGATTCCATCGTTCAAGGTGTCAAAGACAAGATCCTCAACAAGCTCGATTCTTTCCCATCCGGAACTCAAGACCAGTATAAACTCATGTTGAAACGCCTAGAACGTGGAGATCCCGAGTGCGAATTCATCACCATTCCTGGATTTATGTCCGGTCCAAGTACGTTGATTTCTCTATTATTCCGCTATCAATGTATATGCATACTGATATGGTACCTTTCTAGGCCCACCTTCACCAGGAAAGAAGTACATCACTGTATTGTCTGCCTTGAATCACCCCTTCTCAAGAGGCACCATTGTGGGTTCCTGCTCTCGTATTATTAGACGACACTGACTGAAATCATTATGTGCAGCATTCTATATCTAACGACCCTAAGGATGACCCAGAGTTCGATGCTGGTTATTTCGAACAAGACGTTGATCTCCAAATAATTCTGGAACAAGTGAAGTTCACTCGTAAATTAGAGAATATCTCTCCACTGAAAGACGTTATCGGTAGGCTTCCAACGTCCCTGATTCTCATGTAAAAAAAGAAAGTTAACGTCGTTTTTTGAAGCGGCCCAACACAATCCTGGTCCAAACATCCAATCTGACGATGATCTTAAAGAGTGGATTAAACAAACTTTCAGTACCACTTGGCGTACGTTTGACTCTGTAACTTCATCATTCAATGCTCATAGCCAGCTTTCTTACAGACACCTCTGGTTCCTGTTCGATGTTGCCAAAGGATAAAGGTGGCGTGGTCGACCCAGATCTCAAGGTATATGGAACTGCCAACATCCGTGTGGTTGATCTGTCAATCCTTCCCTTGCAATTCTCCTCGCATACTCTGGGTAGGCTATATCTGTTCCTAAACCTTGCATACAACACGCTAACGACGGAATTCCTTGCCGCAGCTTCTGTGTATGCTATTGCCGAGATTGGTGAGTTTATTGTTACGCAGCATCTAATGGTTACTTACTGTGCTTCGATTTTTCGTAGGTGCGGAGAAGATCAAAGCTGCGGCGTGAGGAAACCATTTGGGTTGTATTTCGGCGAAATAGCTGAGCAAAGTTTGGCTTTCGTTTATGTTGTACCATTGGGACTGTTATCTTTGTCATTAAATATTTCTTTTGGAGGTTGTGTATTTTTTGTAGAATAAATTATAGTTCGTGTTTTCGTGCTAGCCCGTCAATATAGATTGACATTCAAATTCACAACGCGACTTTGATTTTTATACCACAACAAGGGATAGCGCTGGTATCGACAATGGAATCTTCTTGCCGCGGTCACGACTTTGTTTTCTCATTCAATTCTTACCAGCCCGTGGATACGTGCAAGCACAGAAACTTCCCTATCTGATGGTATATTTGAATGTTTATTAAGTGCTAGTAATTCGCCTTTGACCTTCATGATCAGATTTAGATCCTGCGTAAAGCGACCCTGTATCTCCTCGTGCTAGAATCAGTTAAGAGAGCCACTGGTCACTGCGAGTAACTCTCCAACCCGATTTGTCCTTTTGAGCCACTCACCTATCCTTATAAAAATCCTTTCATCGCAGTAACACCATCTTGACCCTCAACCACTTCCATCCCTACCCTCATCAAAATCGGAAATCTTATTCTACACGTAAACGAAGCTCGCAATGTCAGAACCTACAGCACAAGGAGGCGATGTCTTGAGCACGCCTATGCTCATATTCCCTCCTTTTCCAACCCCACCACCTAATACGACCATCACACCGTTTTCCGCATTCAAACCATCTGGATACCCAATCAGGTTCGAAGAATTAGATCAAAACTACGAACATACCGAACGTGAAGTTGATTCTTTGGGTATACCAACTGTACAGTTGAAATCGAAACATTCCTTGACTGAACAAGAACAGAAGAGGAGAAAGATGTTTCATGGGTCAAGACGTACGGCTGGTGGTGTGGTTAGAGAGAATGGTGTTGTTAAGAAGGTGATGTGGTACGAAGAATGGGCTGAAGGTGAAATCTTTAGGAAGACAAGTACACCTATTAATTCGTAAGTGAATTTCTCATTTGGTTTTTTTTTTCATAATGTGAAGGATAGATCTCAAACCTCGGTCATTTTAGGGATGCATCTCGAGTCGATAGGCTACATCAGGCTTGTCAAGACTTTAGGACTTCGAGATCTTGGCCAAATGTTACAGTTGGGTTACAGCAACTTTGGGACACGGTGAGCTTTCGTCGTTCGTCACATCCCACTCTGTGAGTGCTGATTGTATGCATATTTTACATGTAGTTCCGATTCTACATCGGCATTATCAATTATGCTCAGAATCCAGGTCGTAAAAATCATATGCAACGACCTGATCCAAATGACGATGATGAGGACGACGACGAAGAGCCAGGCGAGGATGATAACATGCGCGGTCGTGAAGTTGAGCTAGTCGACGATGAAGAAGCTCGAGCCAGGCGCGAAAAACAGCTTCAAGAAGAGATAGAAGCTAAACGAAAGAAAGCTGCGGAAGATCAAGCTGCCTCTCAGGCTCGATTTGAACGACGACTTGATATGAAGGATGCACGGATGAACTTCTTTTTCGACGATCCTGCAATGGCTCTCAAAATCTACTTCAGCGCTCATTTCAGAGATAAAGGGTTGATCTGGTTTGTTTCTTTCCTTGCTTACAAGTGCCTTCTCAACGAAAATGACATCTGAAATACACAGGGACAAACGCCATTGTCGCGATGGTCCAATTTTGATAGAGTTTTTCATCAACTTCATTCTTCGAAATCGCGTCCTTCCCGAGTATGAAGTAGATCTTCGTAAAGCATTGCTCGTTCTCAAACAAGCCAGAAATGACCTTCCGATGACTTTCGAAGTCGGCGAAGCACTTCCCGATAAGTTCAGTGGCGGCTGCGAAAGTCTTTTCGGATCCATGACACAGGCGTTGTTCACGCAATCTTTCAACGACAATGATACAGAAAACGAAACTGAGGAAGCAAAGGCCGATGATACGCATCATGCGGGAGTGGACTCATTCAAGGAATTCATCGCCTCCACTGTTGATTCGGATACGAACGTTGTTGGAGGTTCATCGAGTTGGGGTACTGGGTCGGGATGGGGTAACTTGGGTAGTGGAGAAGGATGGGGAGACCCAGAACCAGAGGAAGATCCCTCAGACATTAATTGGCTTCCACCCCCTGAAAACCCCCTGTTCGCACTCATAGGTCCAACCGTCTTTCCTCTCACTCATACAACCGGCATAGTCGAACGTTCTACTCGAAAAATCATCAAAGTCATTCCTCCTCCCCAAAGTGTTCAGAAGAAGAAAGTATCGAAATTGAAGAATGACCCTGCTTCGGCTGTGGAGGACGAATTAGCGAATCGTTTCGCACAAATGGTTTTAGCTCCTTGGAAGAAGGTTGGAAATCACGACAAGTCAGATATCCAAGCTCCAGAGATCTTGCCTGACTCTAGAGGCAAGGTCTTTGTAGCTTCTCCTCCAGCTGACACTGACGAAGCTGAATCAACTACCTCTGATCCTCTTCCCTCCGAGGAAGGACACAATATGCGTAAGGACGAGATCACCGTTTTGGTGGAACCTGAACTTGTGGACGTATTGACCAGGGGTACCGGACTTGGTCTTACTGCTACCTGGGTTCAGATCGTTAGGTCTGCGGGCGAGGATGAAAGTGAGGCGATCAAGGATGAGTCGAACAAGCGCAGAAGAAAGGCTAAGAAGCTTGGTGGACCAGGTCAAAATGGTACACCCACGAAATTCTGGTACATGGAACAACTCATGAGTACCCTTCCGAGCTTCCATTCAGATCGCTACTATCCTAACCAACCGATGCCTTGAATCCGATTTTCTGGTTCTACTATTGCTCAAGGAAACGTAGGATCGCCTTTTTTTTTAAACCCGCTGTCTTGATTTTCTTGAAACTTGTATCCGTGCGCACATCTTGATACCTCATCCTGTACTTCTATATCCCGTCTCACTGTTCTTGCAATTGTACAGTAAACAACGTTGTAAAATTTTAGTTACTAATGAAATCTGAGTTGACCTTAGCCCTGCGCTGCAAGCGGAGTGTGCGCGGACTGAGCAGTGTATTTGAAACTAGGTACGTGAGCTTACGATCAGAACGATGGTCTCCATTAATATTATTGTCGCTGACGGACGGATCCTTTTGCTTGCTCAGAGCGTCCCGATGCCACTCTTTCACCGGTATCTACTCGGGCTACCCGTTAACGTTGAGCAGAGGATTTTTTGAATGGAACACAGTCGTCGCCTCGATCTCCGAGTCAAAACTTGTCTCGGTCAGTAATTGTTACTCATTCCCAGGTTCACCTGTCTATTCTTTCTTCTAGTCAAACATTGGAACTTTTTGCTATTATCGTGGATCTGCACGGCTTTTCAAACGGGCTGAACGTGACAATTGTTTTGATCCACCAGTTTACTCTCATTATTGCAAACTCGTATCTTTCCGATGCAAGCATGCTACTCCCAATCAATGACTTCCCCTCTCTGAGCGGTCATCATTGTCTACAGCGACTCGGACTCGATATCCTTGGCCCATATTGTCTCATGGTGGGACTGTCCGTGTGCTATGATTTCTTCACGCCGTTGTGAATTGGCGTCAACTTCGAGGGCACGTCGGGGCACACTGCTACAAGGATCACACCAACCTCAACTGATGTAATGATATTTAGGTTCATCTCACTTCTCGTCGGGCAAATAGTGCTCTTTGATGCACCTGGGTCGCGCCGATCAACTTGAAACATACGGTTCGGGGCGGAGACTTCATAAATAGCCCATCGCGCAAATGCCGCTCACGGTGTCCAAATAGCTCTGAGGCCTGAACATTACTATGTCCCAGCGACGATCACCCACCACCACCTTTTGTCTGTTACTGGCTGGACTGCTCATAGCTCGATATGCTACACCATTGGCCTCTTGTGCTAAGGTCACCGATGTACCTCCGATCAGCCTCGTAACAAAATCCCAATGGAACGCTCTCAATGACCAGGTTGGAGGTCGTCTTATTCAAGGCATACCATTTTCCAAGCCTTGTTTTCCCCCGATATCCAATCAGACCGCTTGCTCCGAAATTCAGCAGCATTACGTGGATGGGACAATTCGGTATCACTTCCCCGGTTCTCTTACGAATACTGAATGGGAAACTTGTATGACCACGGGAGATCAATGTCTGTTGGATGCTACTAATACTACCAATACTGCTCCGACTCAACTGCCATGTAAGCAAGGTAGCGTTTCGCCATACTATGTGCGTACTTTTGTGTCCCGTAACTATCGCTTTCGCACTGAATCATAGATACCTGAACGTAGATTGATATTCTGCAGGCGTCAGATGTTGTCGCTGCTTTCAAATTCTCAAAGAAAACAAAAGTCCCGATTGTCATACATAATACTGGTGTGAGCACTTAGTAACGTCATTCTCACAGCTCTCCCTTGCCTACACTACGTCTTGAACTTAGCATGATCATAAAGGAAGAAGCTCTGCTCCGAACTCACTCGGTCTTTGGACTCACAATCTGAACACTGTAAGCCCAAATCTGAACTTCAAACTTATACGATAAGTAACTGTAGTATGACAATCATAGATGGAATACCGAAAATCATTCCGACCAGATGGATGTCAGGGCTCCTCTTCAGGACCTGCTGTCACTTTAGGTGCCGGAGTACAGTGGGGAGAAGTATATCTGTTTGCTGACAGTAACAATATCACACTTGTTGGAGGTAAGCCTGGCAGCAACATTGATGACACTCACATCATTGATATTGAGAAAATATGACAGGAAGTGACAAAGGTGTCGGTGCCGTTGGTGGGTGGCTACAAGGAGGCGGCCATAGTCCACTGAGCAACGTCTTTGGATTGGGTGTCGACCGTGTGGTGCGTCACGACAGTCAATTCTCTCACTACTGCAGACTCAACTGTTTCCATCTAGATGGAATTCCAGGTCGTAACTCCTGATGGCGTCGTCAGAACCGCGAATAAATGCCAACACCAGGACCTTTTTTTTGCTCTTCGTGGAGGGGGCGGTGGAACGTTTGGTGTAGTCTTGAAAGCCACGATCCTCGCCGCACCGCCAGTGACTCTGCAAGCTACCTTTATCTTTTGGGAACAAACAACCGCGGAGATCACTGAAGAATTCTTCTCACTTCTCATTAATAATTCGCTTAAACTTGCTAACTCTGGGTATGGTTACACCGCAGCACCTATTCTAGGACTTTTCGCCACTCCTACTCTCAATGCCAGTGCACATGCTGAAGCCACGCAACCGTTCACAACATTTGCGGAGAAACTCAAAGCTAACAATGTGACCGGAGTTTCATCAGTTACAATTACACTTCCCTCATGGTTGGCATTTTTTGAGACCTTCCTTCTCAAGCTTGCTGCTAGCAACGGAATTCCATCCACCATAGGCTCTCGTTTAGTACCACAGTCTCTGTTCCACACAGAAGAATCTAAGGCAAAACTTTTGGATGCTCTACTTGAAGACGCGTCGGTCAATACGACAGATTACATTATATTTGGGACGACTCCGTTTAGTTTCAAAGCTGATGGACAAACTTCTGTGACAGAGTCTTGGAGGGATTCTGTATGGCATGTAGCCACCGAGGTCACCTGGAATTGGGATACAACTTTGGATGAGAAGAAAGATGCATTTTTGAAGGCTTCACAAAGTGTGGCGAAGCTGAGGACTATCACTCCCGATGCTGCTTACCAGAATGAAGCTGATGTTTACGAGCCGAACCATACCGGTAACGTGTTGCCTGCTTTATTCATTTGGTGATTGTGTTTACTCATTTCAAGTCTTTCGTCTCGTATTAGTTTCCTTCTGGGGATCACACTACCACCAGCTGATCAAGATCAAGCAGAAGTATGACCCTGACCATTTGTTGGATTGTTGGCATTGCAGTAAGTACACAATCAATAATTGTTCTTGGATCATAGTATGCTTACTATCGGATCAATCAAAGTTGGATGGCAACCTAATTCATCCCGATTCAAATGCTACATTCCGACGTCAAGCAATAATTAAAAATCGTGGAGTCGCAACGCCATCTTGGATCTTTTGGTTTTCATATGCCAGCCAACTGAGGACTTGTTGACCTATGATTAATGATCAAAACGTTCAGGATATACGATATGGTTGGTACGAGCTTCGCAGTTCAGACATTCGCTACATGTTTCAAGTCCGTGCTATGTAGTGTTTATATTCGGGTATAATTTATTAATTGTCCAAGGTGAGAATATTGAGTATATTATAGAAGAAACGAAACCGTACGATAATAGCAAGGGACGTCGTGAATGGCAATCAACATCTCATTGGGGATACATTTAGTTCTGGTGTGACATGGTAATCCAACTCTCTTCTCCTGTGATTACCGTGAGCGGAAGATACGATAAAATCAGACAAAAGCAAGACGTACGTTCTAATCGAGATTCTTTCAGCTCGATACCCCTCAACAGACACAGTGAACGTAACTCATCCACAACATAGTAAGCATCTGTTGCCTCCACATACGAATGCACCTGCGGTCGATACACCATAGAGACCTTCTTCAATTCTTTGAGGTGTCCGTGGGCCTCGAGTAGTTTTCGAACACTACTGAGTATAGGAGTGAACTCCGATTGGGCAGAGTTTGGGAAAAACAAAGTGAGCTCTTGGAGTTCTGGAGGAAGCTCACAATTGGTGAGTTCATTGTAAGTGGTCATCCAATCGCCTCCAAGAAGAAGTTGAATAGTAGATGCCATTTGTTCTCCGGATTTAGCCCAACTAGTTGTGAACTTCTCCAGTTCAGCATTTCCAATGAGTTCGATTCTCTTCAGTTTCTGAAGACCGTCAGCCTCGAAGGGACATCGGTTATTCTCGTGTGCTTCGAGAGTCACCAGTGATGGCAGTTCAGAGGGTAAGATGGGAAGACAGTCGGCATCGAAATGACACCGAATAAGTTGAAGAGTCTCGAGTTGCGACATTACAGGGAAGTAATTGTCGGATTGGAATACAACGTTCCTGAGACAGAGCGTCTTGAGTGTTGATAGACGACTATCGTTTTGTGGTATGCAAGTCAAGAATTCGGAGTTGGAATGGTAGAGTGTGAAGGTTCGAAGTTGAGTTTTGAAAGATGGCATGCCGAAAACAAAATCTTCATCATCGAGGATACGAACCAAGTGTTGGTCGTTATAGAGAGCGATATGGTCTAAATTAGTGCAGGATGCTAGGATAAATTCTAGGTGAGCTTTGGTATCTTGCATTCTAGGTCTTGTCTGGTAACCATTATTGCGTCGCTGAGAGGGACTTGGTGCACGATCTCCGTTCGATTTCACGTAGTTGAGTACGAAAATTCCTTGGACAAATCGACTCAGAGAAGGCGCCTCTCGGAGAGTTCTGGCCAATAGCCGGATCCGATCTATGCTTGTGAGGCATGGACGCGAATACAGAACATTGAAGCCAGCAGAACACCAACTTTTACAAGTTAGCATCACATAGTAGATAGCTTTCTGCTGCGACGCGATTTTGCTGTCTAATGTATGGAGGTGGTGATTATTGACGAAGGGTATACGTCGGACATGCTCGAAGATGTCAGTGAAATCGTCTGTTATGAGGTACTGAAATATGCGAATGAGGATCTCTCGAGGTAGTTTTTGTGCAGAAGATGGATCTTGATCGGGGAGTAGTTTGCGAGTGATCGATTGGGTGAACGACGATTGGTTCGCACTTTTGCGTAGCTTCGACTGGATGGAGTGGAATAGACCTTTGGACATGTTGTGTGATTATGACTGATGCCTAAGATGATCCAAAGCATCAGTTATAAACAGATCCCAGCAGATGAAAAATCGACAAACTTGTATCTTACCCCAGTGAAGAAGGGGATGGCAGGTATCAGAGTTGCGTGGAGGAAGGAAGTGGGCAGTTTAGAGGTCGCGCCGGCGCTTCTCGTACTATGAAATCTCCGGTTCCCAGCAAGAAGACTTGAAGAATGAACCTACAGCGCGGTGATAGACCTTGATATATATAGTGAGCGGTGTCATTGCACAGCAGACGAAATTGAACGCGCAGGTTGAACATAGCAACAGGATGGAGTTTGAGGGCATATCATGCTGTTCCATGTGGGAACTCCGTAGTGCAATGATTTCAGGGTTTGAGAGTAGATATATATGGTACCTGTTCACCCGTTAGTAACGAACACAAAAAAGAGGTTTCGGAGAGCAGTATTTTCATCAGCGGCTCACCGGAACGTGCCCGAGTTTGTTACACAGAATGAGAGGAATCTGTCTGGCATCACTATCCCGAGGGTCAGAAGAAACTGTGCCATCGATAAGCAGAGACCCTTGCCTACTGAAGAACGCGAAGAAGCTGGAAGAATCGGTTGATGATACCATACCATCTTACGCTGTATAGCGAGCCAGAAATTTTGAAAGGATTGACGCACACGTCAATCGTCCAACCCAGACACATCCAGTTAAGACATATAGTAATCAGATGCTTGAGCACCCTCATCTATAACTCCCGGTCCAGTAATATGCCCGGTGGGAAAGACGATAGCGTTTACAACGAGGAGTCGGAGGAACGCAATCGCCACAAGTCAGTACCCAATTCGCAATAGGTCCAAGTCGCATCGAGAGTAATGTTCATTCAAATGACGTTGATGGTGGAGGATAATGTTTGTCTGAAAGTTCCGCGGAACCAATGATTCCATGTAATCATTGTAATGCACTCGTACTGGATACCCGAAAGACCATGTGTACATTGCGAATGAGGGTCTTGGTCTCATAAACCAGCGATTGCAATATCCGGATACGTGAACCGGGGAGAGAGACTCTGGACGGCATAGCATAGGGATTGTAAACTGGACAATCTGCAAGACGTGTGAGTTGAGAAAACACGGCATTTTGAAATTCGAAGGAAGTTTCATACTTCGAAGGATTGAACCTGGAGGGAAATGTGCATGTTTCTAGTGCAGAAAGTAGGGATGACGTTAGGAATAGAAGAGGGAATGTACTAGGTTGCCGACAATAGTGAGCTTCAAGTTGACGAGCGTTTGTTTGAATGCGCAGGCTAAGACCTAAACATATTGGGATGAAGGCATTTTGAGGGAAAACCCACGAAGAAGGATTGCAAGTTGAATTCCTTTTGTTGACACCAAGTCGATACCCTGGTTTTCTGACCAGAGCTGGTGACTACGATTGGTCAATGTCCTCATTTTGAAAGAGAAAGGTTACCTTACGAAGATATTATAGGTGGCTGGACACAAAAGAAACAATTGACTGTACTACCTCGAGTAAATGATTCAGAGGCTTTCGTTGTGGTTCACGATATTTGGCTATCGATGTCACGATCCTAACAGTCAATCGTTTCCGGCACCGGTTCTCATCGAGGTCCAACATTTGTCCATGAACCCAGTTCTGAGGCCACGAGCTTGAAATTAAGAGTTAGATATCTGGAGAGAGTGCGGGATTTAGTCATTTGGCAACAATGTGTCACTTGAACGAAATGAAGCAATACCTAAAATCCGCTCCATGTATCATGATAGGATGCATATGTTCAGATGTTTAATGTTTTGTTAGTCATAAAAGTAAAACGCTGCTGCACAGCGTGATTGTTTGATAAATGCTGATAATTTGTATAAAGTGGAGACTGGGAGTTTCAGAAATCTTGTGTAGATTGGGATGGCATTTGCAAGTTCCTCCGCAGTGGGAGGAAACAAGGGAGGAGCGTTCCGCCGACTGTAACATACATGTTCATCTGCATCATCCAAAAGGCGAGTTTTTGTTTACCAATATAAAAATCATACTTCAATATAGTGGGCTCGAAAGGTTGCCTCCCTCTCATGCTAGGAATCTACAATTCGGAAAGCTTTCCGAAGCTGACATAGGCACGTCTCGGAGAGGGGCTCCTGATGACCGCGTTTTGCTCAGATAATAACCGATTCGCTCTACAAAAAGATCATGTCGGTCAGTACGATAAAGGATTTGTAAAGTGTACGCGTACGAGTGATATCTGCGGCCACAGCTTACGGTTAGTAGAGTGCGAATGGAAGCTTACTTCCCTGAAGGTAAGACTTGAAGCTCGAGGTGATAGATCTAATTGAGACTTGTAATGTCGAAAATTTATTGCAAAGCAGAATACATTTTTACTTCCTCGTTGTTAAAGAGGACGAGGAGGAGTAACCTCCGAGGAGGCGCCGAATATTATGAGCTGTAAATCTCTGTAAATCCTGTTAGGCGCTCTTGCAAACATTCGCCCACAACTCTCAACTTGATTTCAACGCAATCGAGTCAAGTGCTAATCTCAAGTTAGCACTATGCTCAGCAACTAAGACTGGACACAAAAACACCCTCTAACATTTAAACCATAAAGCGGTATGTTTGTTATTCTCACTATTGTCTTCGAACTCTCACAGTAACCGACGCATGCTCTCAATTGAATGCAATTTGAATAGGACAGGAGGTTATAATGACTTACATTGTTTCTACTCTACGAAAGCTGGTTCATCCATCCCCGGAACCCTCACCTCGCGCAATGGGTATCACTTCCTCACTAGCCGCGGAGTCCAGCAGTTTGCCGGTCGAACTTCTCCTCATCATCTTCCAGTATGCCGCAGAGGAGCACCACAAAATGGAGTCTCCAGACTACGATATAAATGCCAAGATCGACTATCTCGCTCCGATCCTAGAAGAACAACAAGACTTGTCTAGCTTCACCCAAGTTTGCCAGTCTTGGTACTATGCAGGACTCCCCATTCTATACCGTATTCCTTATCTTCATTCCGTCCACCATATACACCTACTCGCTCGAAGTCTGCGAGAATCCCAATTGTACGAGGGTTATGTCCAAGGTCTTTTCCTTGGGTATATACCACGGAAGACAGGAACAATCCACAGCTGGTTCGGTAGGTCACCTGTCTTCAAGCAACTCAAGTCAAGAATCGATGCTTCTTCTCTCGAAGAGGATTTGAAGTTCGTTCTCACAACTTGCCCTCATATCGACAAACTATCCCTCTACCATATCAAATATCCGTCTTCTAATCCTTCCGATGACTATTCAGAATACGTACCTATCTACGACATGATGCATTGGAACGAAGAACAGGATTCACCTCATCCCTCACCAACACTACCCGTAATCGAAAAATTACAATCCCTTTCCATCTGCGGAAAGTTTTCAGACGGAGGTGAACTCAACGTATCGCTTCCATCTTTGAACTATCGTTTCTCTACAACATCTCTCCAAGTTCTATCCTTACGACACGTTTATTTTCCTTATCCAAGTCAATTCCCAACTCTTCCAACTCTACAAACACTCAGAATAGATCAATGCATGTTACATCCAGCTCAAAGCACAACCTACAAACTAAACACCCAGAACCTCCCCTCACTAAAGAACCTTCACATCGAATTTTGTTATTTACTATCCCCACATCTCATCGAACCCGAACTCTTATTACACCTTACGGATCTCAAATTACTCGGACGTGACGAACTGCAAATGTACTCTGACTTTTCTCAAGGAATGGAACCCAACACTCAATCCCAAATACGGAATTTAGCAATAGGAGCCATAACAAACGCAGTATCCGAAGAAATCACATCTTGGATTCCAACAAGTTTAGAAAAACTTTCCATATACTGTTTTCCAACCGTATCCGAGTATATTGAACGAAGTGGAGCGGTTGCAGAAGCTGTTAATAAATGTTTGAATGAAAAAAGGTCTTCTGGAAAATTCGCTAATGAGGAAATGAAGTTGAAGGAGATTTGTGTAGTTTGGATTATACCGGGTTCTCCTTCAGGAGATTTATCGAAAACTTTGACTCCACAGTTGGGAACTCAATTGAAGAAACTTAGAGAGTTTTGTGAAGAGACTGGGATTCCTTGTACTTATATGTCGAATGGTGAGTCTTCCCCCATTACTGTGTTCGCATACGCATATGCGTATGTATGGCCTTATAATCGTTCAACTGACATCTTCGCATTCAATGACTCTTATAGTTCATGGATAAAACTTTGATTTGAACAAGCAGGCATTGTAGAACAAAGAGCAAACGACATAACATTTTGGGTATCGATAGCGAGCACAACAATTCTAGATATTTCCTGATATAACGATAACAATGCAATGTTTTCAAACGACGGGAGTTAGCACAAGGTAAGTTATGGACAGATAGAAATGTCATGTTGGGAATGAAGAAAAAGAAACAAAAGGTGGAAAGTAGACTGTAGAATGATGACCTAATTCAACCCAAAGATGCCAGCCTTCTGAACACCCTGAATCAAAGCATCGACATTACCCAACATACTCCCTAGAATCTCTTTCTTCTCTTCCATAGTTCGTGTTCCCGGCACACGGGCATCATCATTGGGGATTGGTGTATAGCGTGCCATAGGAACATCAACGCTGCTTTGTCCTCTGCGGTGGCTCTTCTTAAATGGAGAAGCTTCACCGTTAACAGCAAGATTATCAAGTGCCAAGCGAGTATGCGCAGGTGTGACAAAACGGGATTGAGGTCGTGATTTCGTAGGACTTCGGGGTACAGGAGTTGAGGGCTGTTGAGATTCGGCTTGTGAATTATTATCTTGAGAACCTGAGAAGATTTCTCGTTGTTTCAATGAGGGAAGCTTTGGGGTACCAACTCCAATTTTGCCATACGGAGTCTTCTTGGGTGAGAGGGGTACATAGTCAATATCTTTGCGAAGCATAAGAAGGGACTTTGATTGCTGGGGTTGTTCTAGCATCAGGATCGATTTATTAGGTTCGAAATATTCAGAGTCTGGGGCTGAAGTGGTTCGTTTAGTTGGGGAGGGCTGTGGTTCGTGTAGTGTAGACGATGCCGCAAAGGATGAGGAAGAAAATGAAGTAGCATAAGTTGAAAATGAGGCCGCAGTGGATGATGAATCGGTGGAATAAGTTGACGACAGAGATGATACAGAGGAATCCGACAGCTGGGAGGTAGAACGACCTTTGGTGGGAGAGTTTGGTGCCGTCGGGACCATCAATGTGCTCGAATCTTCAAGGGGTCCTAATGGAGACTTCGTCTCATCCATGAGATAGAAATAGAGAAATTCAAGACATTTCATGCTACAATATAACGGATGAGTTGAAGCATGGCCTATGAATCAGTGAGTGGCCTTACCGAACTTCGCGAGGAGTACCGGCCCGTTTGAGGATCCGAACAACATACTGTAGCCCATTGCATTCTTCAAAATGGCGAAGTGCAGGGCAGGAATCAACGAGGATACATAATAGGGTGTCAAGCACCGTGGACGCCAGTATGATATCTGATGACCCAACTTTCTGCTCCTTGTGTTTTTCGCTCGATGAAGTTCCGACTGTATTCGTCGTGGTCGACAGCGCGGAAGACGTAACATGTCTTGACGTTAGTAATAAGTCAAGAAACACCTAGGAGTAAGATCATTGGACGTATTCTTCTGTCGAACAGTTGCGCCACGAACCTCCAAAGCATATTTTCGACCAAGGAATTGCTTACTTGCTCCATGACTCAGAGCAACTCCTTGAATAATGATTAAACCTTGGATTAATTGCCTAGACAAAGTGGCCACTTCCGTTGCCTTCTCCTCTGGGGTGGCAAGTATGAAGATAGAGCGCGCAGCGAGTAATACCGATTGAACTCACTATCAAGGGTCCCTTTACTAGTCAATCCATCTAGTCTCGAGGTTGTATCCGCAATCCATGTCAACATTCTAGAAGGCACTGGAAATATTCGATTCAGTGAGACGTCAAGATATAGTATAGCAACACTCACCATTGCATTGAAACGTGTCCTGCAAAGCCAGAAATGTCTTCAAAGCATTCGAGGCCACAATATCACTGGGCACACATCCTTCTGCTAGAAAACGTTCCAATGTATTTAACGCGCTACCCTTCTTGTCATTTGAAGTTCGAGTAGATGAGAGCTGAACCGCAATGTCAGTAATCACTGAGGTGAGTGAGCTAGCTTCTGCTTACATCGTCTAGAGCGTCTTGCAAGAGCTCTGGGAGTGACATGGTCCACAGACGAGAGAGCTAAAAATTCGGGAGGAGACTGTGATGGATGAAAATCAAGGTAGGAATTAATGTTCAACTCATCCCCCATTGAAACTGAGTTCAGGCGCCTGTGTGGCCAACGCGTTCTGCACGTGACGGTTCATTCAGAAATGATCAGTTCGGCTTGAGCTGCTCTGACAATGAGCTGGGGAGGAGGAGAGAGGAGCACATTTCATGCAAATACTGGGAAAATATATTTGGGATTAGATTGGGGGAAACCCTCAGGATAATATTACAGTGTACGAGTACAGTACATCTGCAACGCTGTCCTTAGGAACTGTCAGTCTAGAAACCAATGCGAGGTAAAATATTCCTGCTCTTCAAGTACTGTACTTTTCGACTATACCGGCACACGTCACAGGGCGCAAATCCGCCGTTAATTTGGCATAGTGTCACGGGGGTTTGAGGGGACAAACTACTTAGAAACCAGATTGTTCAATGGTCTTGGTTGTATATTATAAAGGGCTCTTGTTAACTCTTCTAACCCTCTTGGGTTAACATCCATCTTTTTACTATCAACTGTCAATAAAAACGGCTCTGTATCGCTGGTAAACTCGTCCAAGGCCTCAGCGGCCCCGGACATATGAGCAATTTGAGCACAAGCAGCATGAATCTCGAGGAGCCTCTTATGAGGAGGAGGAATTGTGATGACACTTCCTTGGACGAGGAACTGCGAGGAGGTAAATGTAACCTGATCCCGAATGCCAAATGCAGCAGAGCGGTCAGGAGTAATGGAGGTATTGATATTGTATGTGTCGGGCTTTATATTGCCTTGCTGGTCCTGGTAAAAACACTATCAGTGCTTATGTATCATTTCATGGTACGTTCATGAACACACCTTTGCCGGAGTAAACCAGATGCGCAATTCATCGAAACGCGCATGTGGGATGTGCGTTGCCAGGATAGCATTGAGAGGATTATGCAAGAATTCTTCACCAAGGACAGCTTTACAGTCCAAGTCACCGAACCGCTCAATCATAGCTGCTGCGGTGCTTGCCCACTGAAGCTTTATACGATTTCAGTCAATATACATATTGTGCGAATGATAGAAAAATACGCACCTTTTTCCCTGAGACTCCAGGGACAGAGATATCGGATGTAAGTGATTGAGAAATGATGTGCGCAACTTGGAGATCACTAAGCGGGTCATTGAGGTCCCATTGTACCAAACCCATCTCCGCCGATTTGTCGTCCACAGCACCTGTGAAGGCACAATGATAATTATCCCGCTTCATGACCTGAGCTAGAATAAGTTGTGTATGCATATATGCTGTTTAAATAGACTCACGATATCCCTTAGGCGTCCTGGTTTAGACTTGAATTCCATAAGGATGGTTTCCATAGAGAGTTGTTTATCTTCAAATGACTTTCGAGGACTCTGCGAGGTCGATATTGCTGGAGTTGGACCCTTCGGATTGCGAACTGTCAGTGTGGCACTAAAAATCAATATTTTTGCTTCGATATGAGGAGAAGAGACATGGCACTTACACACACCAATAAGACCGAAAACGTACAGATGGGCCAGACCAGCCAGAAGTCTGTCATTGCCATTACAGTCCTTAATCTCGTTTGCCAAATGGGCTCTAGATGTAGCAGTGGGTGCCAGCCTCAGTGCATGGCCCAAGACTCGGGCAGCAATTATAGGTGAAAGTTTCTGCAATATCTTCTCAGTTGGTCTGTTCTCCACGTTGGGGTCTACCTCGACACCAAAGCTCCAAATGACATGTGTTTCTAGAGCGAGACAAAGGTCGTAGGCATTGCATATTGTTTCTCGCAATGCTTCATCCGCGTATTCGACATTATTGGTGAATGGATTGGCGGGCAAAGGAACAGGCGCGTCTGGAAAGTAGATGGGCATGGCGGACGGAAGTACGTTCAAAAAGTATTTAAAATGGGCGCTATTATTAGCGGCTTGCTGCCGGTCCTTCCTGCTCACATTATTCGCCCCCCTCCTCTTCGTACTTTACTTGGTCAGTTGGTCGCACGACGGAAGAGCTGCTGGCGGCACTCCGTGGAATTGTGGTTGATAACTTGATACTTAGAATGTCTCATCTTGGAACGCTGAGCGTTGATTAGAACGGCGAGCACGCCATCCTGACTTGAACTCAGACTTCCACCACCAACCATGGCACCAATTAAGACAGTGAGTACACAGAAATTCATGATTTGGCATGGAAGTGTTCATATAAGTTTCAGCAATGGACTCGTCTCATACGGTTTGTTGCTGCAGAGACTGGTCAAGTTCATATAGGTCAACCAGTGGATGCTTCACTTGACGGTATGTCACAGCCTATGCTCTTCCGTTACGACCACTCACTTCTTGTGTAGTCGGTTTGGCTGCCTACCAGGGAAGGGTTATCAAGGCTTACGAGATCATTGGTTCTCCGTTCGACACTGCTGCTCAGGTCACAAAGAAGGTGCTTACCGTCAAAGCTCTCCTTGCACCTTTGTCTCGAGAGGAAGTGGGACTTGTGCGGTGTTTAGGATTGAACTACAGCGACCATGCTGTAAGTTCATCGTTCATTCTGAATATGGTATATTCTCATGTGTTTGAATAGGCAGAAACCAAGATGGCTAAGCCCAAGTACATCTGTTCCCTTTGATATAATCGTGGCCATTGATTCTACGAATCCCTTTCTGCTAATAGGTATCCTATCTTGTTCTACAAGCCAGTTACTTCTCTTATTGGCCCAAATGCACCCATTACAATTCCCAAAGTAACCCAACCAGTCGAGAAACATCTTCCTGACTACGAGGTGGAACTCACCATCGTCATTGGCAAACCTGCTAAAGATGTATCTGAGGCTGATGCTTTGGATTATGTTCTTGGTTATACTGTCGCGAACGATACTTCCTCTAGATATCATCAGCTGGCAGTCTCTCAATGGGGATTCTCCAAGGGCTTTGGTATGGAATGCGATTTCTCGAACTCGGGAAAAGTATACTGACGACGAGAATTCAAACAGATGATTCTACTCCCATAGGACCTTGCATTGTCGCTGCACATACTATCCCTGACCCCCAGAAGCTCCCTTTGGGATGTGTTGTCAATGGGAAAACACTTCAAGACGGAAATACTGCGTAAGTCTACTCTCCCCATCGTTTGTTCAAGACTAACACGGACTGCTGATCAGTGACCAACTCTTCAACGTCCGTCAAACCATTGCCCACCTTTCTCAGGGCACGACTCTTCTTCCGGGATCCATAATTATGACAGGTACTCCCAAAGGAGTTGGCTTTGTCCGGAAACCTGCCATTTTCTTGAAGAACGGAGACGAAGTCCGCGTATGGGTTGAAAAAATCGGTACTCTCATCAATCCCGTTGTAGAAGAAGGAAAAGGTGCTGTCAAAGCCAAGCTCTAAACGACAGAATCCTTGTATTTTTTTCGACCGTAGTCCATTGTGTATTCTAACAGCCTATGTGATCCGAATTTGCGGTCCCGAAATTATACAGATAACTTTGAAACGTCTCAGCTTTTCATCAAGATGTGCGGTGTTCATTCAAAATTGTCACCTAGTCAGCGTCATGCTCTCTACAGAGGGTGGATGTTACGAACGAACACAGCTCGACCGTTGACGCTGCGGGATTAAGTATGCAGCCGCGTCTATTGCTCACAATCTTCCTTTACAACTCCAACAATCTCCTTCTCCTGATCGAAATAATCCCCCCATTTCGTCGGAGGTAGGTGTTCAGCGACTTTAACAACTTTGATTGAACTAATGCTCTCGGGAATTCAGACACCTTAACGTTGAGACACCCATCGCCTTTTGACGACGTACCATCACCATAAGTCTATTCCATGGCGGAGAATAATACACCCAGGACTCAATTTCCTTTCGAACTTATCTCCCTCGTCTGCCACCATCTCACTTCCGATGTGCATCGTGATTTCTTTGGGTATGCATACAAGATGGCACCACAATCATTGTACTATCCTGATATTGACAAGGGAATTTATCATCGAATGTCCGGGCTCACCGCTATCAGCCTGGTCTCCAAACTTTGGCTCTCTGCGGCAAACAGTTATTTATACGAAACACCGCTCTTGACATCCCCAGATCGCATACAACAATTCGCTCGCACTTTGAAAGCAGTCCCTGAATTGCGGCATCGGGTCAAGGACATTCTTGTTCTCAATCACATCGCTGACAACGGTCGTTTTGTGCTTTACCCTCGATTGGTGGCTAGCAGGGCGCGAGCGAGCTTACTATGGGTGTCGAGGCATTGTCATGCACTTAAGGCGATCTCTTTTCATTCCGGTCCCTTCGCTCGCCTTCCGCTCGTTCAAATGAGTCATCTTCTAACTCCTGAAAGCGCATACAACTCGTCGCTCACCAGACTCACCATCTTCGGAAAGATCCATCCTTTCCCGACCGCCAAAGAGCTCACCGCTTCTGGCCGCCCCGTCGTTATACTTCCTTGCCTTGAAGTATTCTGTTTGCGCAGCTTGGAGATTCCAATCGACTTTCAAATCCCTTCTTTTCCCAACATGCGCGTTCTACAGATCGTACAATGCATTATCCCGAACGACGTATCAAATTTATTTCCGCCTAACCACCAACTACCGAAATTACAGTCGTTGGAACTTTACGAAAACCGGTTACCACTGGGACCAGTTTTGAGCGATGTGCTACACGTCGATCCTAGCAATATGCGCACCATAACCAAAGCGATTCTAATTGGTCCACTTGAGCTAGGTATGTTCTCTAGAAGCTGGACACGGATATCAGGAGGATCGCACCTTCCTCTTATGCTAGCCAATATCAAGGACATTACCCTTGGTGGAGGTTGGCTCGAGGTGTATTGCGATATTGAACTGTGGAAATTTCATCCTTCCCTCGAGTCATTAGCCATCGTATTTCCCGTGGGCCACGTTGACGCTCATGCCACAGTTGACGAAGAGATCCTCATGCACATTCACAACTGTTTGAGCTCTCAGTATCGCTTGAGATCTTTGAAGCGTCTTATATTCCGGTTTGATTTGGACGACTTTCAACTTCTTGGAGTGGATATCGAACTTGCCCTTCGTGATTTTCAAACATTCTGTGCAACTAGGGGAATCGAGTTATTGGTTCAATCTTCTAGTCAATGTGAGTACCCGGTGATTTCTACATAATTTATAGAATACTAATCTCTTATTGTATCAAGACATAAACAAATGGCTCACGTCGCGAGTATTTGATTCCACATTATCCGAGATGGAATGAAGAATTCATTTTATTGAGAAGTTATTCAGTATTTCTTTCGTCGCCCATGTAACAAAGTCGCATATAAGAAAAACAGAGTTCGTCCTTGCCTTCGCAATATCTGATCAATCCGCTCTTTCTAATCCTATAAATTACAATGGATATAATAAAGCTCACCAAAAATATCAAACTGTGCGATGGACACTGAGGGGATTGAACCCTCGACCTCATGCAAGCATCAGTCAATGCAAAGCAGGCGCGCTACCACTGTGCCAAGTGCCCATGACTACGTGTAGCTACATTGGCACTATGTAACTGGAGCTTTGGACTTCCATACAGTAGATCGGCCCTACCAACCCCCTTGTCTCTACAATATTCATTCTGCCGACGAGTACCACCAGCATCACAATGGTAGCAGATACAGAACGAAATTAGAGGCCACTCTCCCATCGATCACAAGTACCATAAAGTCCACAACGATCAGATTCAAGACAAGTCCAGATAGTGAAATATCATGTGTACAAATACACTGTATAGAGAGTAATAGTCCATAGGTATCTACAACCGTTTATACATAATTTACAAATCCTCATCGAGCCAGCCCGAAAACCCTAAAAAGAAAAGAAACAGCGAAAAGAATGTCTTAAAGCAAGTCCCGGTCAAGAGTTTATAAAGAACGGTAATGCGAACGTGGTCCAATCTATAGCTTTAGAAGGAAGCGGTAACACAGTCTATTGAGTATGAGGAACGGCAAGTCGTTCCGCGATCCAGTCCAAAGTTGCTACATCGATTGTCAGCAAGATATCAGTAAATCAAAGGGATAGATAAACTCACTATCTCGATCAAGAGTAAACTTGACACCTTTCTCCGCAAACATCGCCTTGACTATCTCCATCTCCTCCCTAGAGAAAGTACCAGTGTTGGGACCCTGCCCAATCAGTTGCAAAACGATCTCCTTTCTCAACCCTCGTGAAATCCCATCCACAACTGCTGAGCCTCTTCTCAAAGTCTTGCACAAAGTTTCAGCGACTTGAAACGGGCTCTTCCCTTTCCCATTGCAAAAAGCACAACTTTCCTCGTCGTCCCTGAACCGGTGGATGACCTTGAGTTGATCAAGTCCATCAGGGAACATCCATCCTTGTTCTTCTTCTTCATGATCTTCCAGCCATAATCCGCCAATGACCATCGACTCAATAGCCGTGAGTTTGTTCATGGTTTCTTCGAACCTAAACATATCCCACGGTCGACTTCCTCTGCAATTGATGAGATGAACCCTTTTCAGACGGCGAACGAGCTCGATGGGAACGTGGAGCGAGCATCCGACCCTATTGTTATAAAACTCGACAGTATTCAGGGAAGGGAATTTACTGGGATCGATTTCCAAAGGCGCAGGATGGTAATATCTGGAACTTTCCGTAATTTGAAGTGTGTGCATGTTGGGAGCGATGAGTGCGGGAAAGTGTTTGCCAAGCCTGACTTTCCGAAGAGAAAGGATTTCGAGAGAAGGGAACTCGATTTGTCTGAATTTGCCACCGACGAAAGGCGTAGTAGGATCAAACGACCAAGAATCACCATTTTTTCCCATATCGTATCCGAACAAGGTCAGATATCGGATGTGCTTTCCAGGACAGGATGACTTGAAGTTATCGTCGACCGAAATGACTGAAGATGATTTGCCTCCATGATTGTGTAAATGTAAGAATTCCAGCGAGGTACACAGTTCCAAGACCTTGTTGAGGCATGCTTTCGATTTCTTGATTTTTTGTTCTTGTCTCGTCATCTCCATGATACTCCTGTAGAACAGTGATTGCTTCTTTCGTTGTGGATCCAATAGAAACATCCCCTTTACGAATTGAATGAGATTGGGACATTGCCGTAGAGTTCTCGCGAACAATCGTAGGCGACGGACAGAAAGGAGGTAGGGGTAAATATACAGAAGCGAAGAAGCAGAGAGGTACCACGCTTTGCATGAAATCACGGCTCCGTACAAGCTCCTCTGCGCTTCAAGCAGTGATGGAATGGCGTCGGCGGTGTCGTCAGAGATGGTATCATTGTCATTGTTTGAGTTTGTAATGAGCGAAGAAACCAGTTCTCCGCATATAGCCAGGATGACTTCGGAGGGCAAGCATTGAACGAGCGAGTGAGAAGCGGGATAAAAAGTGATTTGACCAGTCGCAGGTAGAAAAAGACGACTAGCGTTCTTCCGCAGTGCCAGCAAAAGAGACGGCTTAGAGGATAAGGTACGAGCTGGCATCCTCGTCCAATGGTACCTTCAAGAATGGTATTGGGGATTGGTTGGGAACAATTGAACAAAGAGCGAACATACCTGAGGGGACCGTCACGGCGAGGTAAGAAGAGTGAAAGCAATGTACCCGCTGCGGCCTTTATCTAAACCCAAACGCTCCATACTAACACAGGGACATAGTATGAATCCCAGGCACAAAAAAATTGATCGGTTCAGAGCATTTGTTTTTGGGAGTGTGGTGGCCCATGACGCTCAGGAGAGGTTTTCAAAGTGGAGGGAGTTACTCCGTGCTCGTCGATCTCGGGGTCAAACTAAAGAGAAAGCCCGATTAGAAACTCTCCCTACCCACATGATGAAGTTGAGCTACTTACCCACCGCGAGAAAGAGAACATGTGCAGTCACTGTAGTGGTGGCCCGGAAACCCTTCCTTTAATTTTCACGGGGCTCCATATCAAGGTGCTGTGTATCTGTAAAAAAAGTCAACCAAAGCAATCAAATTGAGATAAGAAGATTTCTCAACTCATACATTCCGAGATACACTGTAAAACTTCCGTATCATGACTGGTGTCAGCAAAGTGTGTACGCTGTACGGCCATCATCAATGTTAACGGAAGGAGGGCGAAGATATGGATTAAGTTGAATTCGAAGATTTCCCCCAACGCGCTTGACTTCATCGCGCACTTCGGCATAGATTGTTATTATGATGGATCATAAGTAGCATTAATATGGTAGCTATTGCTTATTAGAACTCCGATTGCCACCGTTAACAAACTTTAATAACACATAGTAAACGCTACTAGTATCATTTGAATCGTAGTTTTGCAACTTACCTTCAAGTTGTAAGAATTTAAGCCTGAGATGCCTGTGCTCTCGTGCAACCTCCCTCTTGTGCTATGCAATACTGACTGGGCAGTGAAAATGCATAGGTGACCCCGAGATGGCTACAATACAAACGAATTGTGGAGAATCTGGATATAACTGACTGTACTTGCCTACAGATACATAGGTTTACCCTGTTCGAAAGCTGATAGTATTCAACCTTCATCAAGAGCCTTGGAGCCTGCCAGCCTCAACTTTCCTGGAATATCGCAAATGAGAAATACGCTATGAGAAGACTACCGGAGGTCATCTGGCTGGAGTCGAATCCGCGTTTTTGATACGCAGCAGACTGCGATCCCTCAACCATCTTATAAGAAGTTCAGTCAAGCTGAGAACGTTTCCACACTATCATGTTCAGTTCTATCTGGATCCGCCTCTTGTTTCTGCTATTCATAGTAGACGCGACTTTGGCAGACCAGGCTCATTTGCACCAGGACTTATATCCCAGACCAGTAACAGAAGAGGATTGGGCGGTATTGAACGTTTCAGTTGACGGGCGACTCATTCGTGGATTGCCTTTCTCTCAACCTTGTTTCACAGACCCGAATTCTTCGGCTTGCAAGGAAGTTCAGCAATATTACCGCGATGGAAACCTTCGTTACAATGTTCCAGGCTCTACCACGCAAACAAATTGGGAAACATGCCAGATTACAGGACAACGATGTTTGTTGAACGAAGATGACCCTCGCGATCCGGATGCTATCAAAGATCGCAATGCATGTGAGATGGGGAGCATCTCATCCTACTACGTATGTTCACACATTACGATCTAAGCATTGTTTTCCACTCACAACAGCTTAGATTGATGTTCGAAATTCGGAAGATGTGGTCCAAGCTTTCAAGTTCTCCAGAAAAACGAAGATATCCTTGGTAATAAAGAATACTGGCGTGAGTTTTCACATCTGCTTATTTGACTTGTGACACACTGAGTAATTCTCAAAAGCACGATTATATAGGAAGAAGTACTGCACCCGACTCTTTGGGACTGTGGATGCATAACATGAAATCAGTATGGTATATATTGCAATCCAAATTCGTATTTCGTCTAATATCTTTCGTAGATGACCTACATTCCAGAATTCGTCCCCGTTGGATGCTCCGAAAATGATGATTTTACAGTCGTGACTGCCATTCGAATGCAGGCTGGTGTCCAGTGGGACGAAGCTTATGCGTTTGCAGATCAACATAATGTCACTGTAGTCGGTGGTTAGTATCTTGCGCCCTCCTCCGTCTGAGCCAATTCTGAACTCTCGTATAGGAAGCGACCCGAAGGTCGGTGCTGTCGGCGGGTGGCTCCAGGGTGGTGGTCACGGTATGTTAAGCAACACGCTTGGTCTCGGGGTTGATCGTGTCGTGAGTATGATTGCCTTGTTCATCGTGTTGAAAAACACTCATTAGTATTGAAGTTGCAATTTACTGTGGTCACTCCAAACGGAACGGTTCACGTAGCCAACAAATACCAGGCGCAAGATCTTTTCTTCGCTTTGCGTGGAGGCGGAGGCGGAACATTCGGAGTTGTGCTCGATGCGACAATCCTAGCATCTCCACCACTTACTCTGCAGATGACGGTCATTCAGTGGGAAGGGTTTCATCTTGACATTCTTTCCAGGTTCATCAAAGTTCTAATGAACAACGCAGAAAACATGGCCCATAATGGATACGGAATTGTCGTCTCTCCTAACACCGGTGTATTCGTTACTCCTACTTTATCGGCAGATCAGGCGGAAGTAATCATGGCACCTATTATCAACTTCCGTCATTCACTCAGCATACCAAACGTAACAGTTCATTCCCAGACCTTCCATGGATGGCTCCCGTTTTACAGCAAGATTATGCAAAAGGATCGTGTTGCGATAGGTATCAACATGGTCACTTCCTCACGATTCATCCCTCGTTCCTCCTTCTCCACGACAAAAGCTCGTGAGCAACTTCACTCTGCTCTAGTCCAAATGACGGAAACGACCGAATATATCATGATTCTTGGAACATCTCCCTTTACCTTCCATCACGACGGAACAACCTCTGTTACAGATGCTTGGAGGGATACTATTTGGCACGTTGTAACTGGTCGAACTTGGAGCTACAATGCGACTTTGGCAGAGAAGAGAACTGCGTACGGATTGGTCAGCACTGCTGCCGATCATTTACGAAGTATCACCCCTCCAGGAGCATATCAAAACGAAGCGGATGTTCATGAACCTGGACACGAAGGTCAGTTACCCCACCAGGCTTCAGCCTTCAACGGCCTTTCTCATCTCGCTCACCTCATTGTTTGCAGTGACTTTCTGGGGAATTCATCATGATAGACTTCTGAGTATCAAGGAGAAGTATGATCCTGATCGTTTGTTGGATTGTTGGCACTGTGGTAAGAGTACATGGCTGTCATTCCTATCGACATCTCATTTGACCCATCTGTTTTTCGACTTTCAGTAGGTTGGCAGAAGGACTCTCCTAGGTTTCGTTGCTACCTTTAAACTCAATGACTGAGGACATGAAAGCGAACGCAATGTTTACCGATTGTAAGAACATTTAACATTAGTTTTGCTCTTATTCATGTTGAGCGCCGGGTGCCTTCTGATAAGAGTCAATCAGTCATTCCAGTTCTCTTTCGATGATTCTCTCACAAAATACAGCCACTCGATTTTCCCGTCATCCCAACAACTTCGTTGCCCGCTGATCAACAAGGTTTTGCAGCCTAATTTGAATAGTACCAAACCACGCTACACCTTTCAGAATACAAGTTAGTACATGAGACGATTGTTATGAATACTGAACACATCACATCACTGTGTTGTAGACAGTAGAAGCATCATGTATGTATTCTCTCCATGATCTCACATCACGTTAAACGCACTGACATCTACTGACAGTGACTTCCACACTGACACTGGCAGCTGATATTTCTTTCTGCTCAGTCGTCGGAGGATATCCAGCTTGGGCACTTTTCCCTTCATTGGGTTGCAATGGGGCCTCCAGAAACTAAAGTTGCTGTGATAGATATTTTGGTGAGATTATACACACTTCTCGTGAGGCGAATCGCCCGATCCGGACTTACTAACACGAAGAAGGAGAAGAAGCATCATGTTTTCCCCCAACAACTTTGATCTGTACACTCATCAGAGTGTGTGCTTGACAAGGGTCGTACAGGATTCCCGGATGGGAGCATATAAAAGACTCATCATACATCGTGTATGACTCGTAAGTCTGACCAATTACCCATGCTCTCACGACACTCACCTTTCCTCCTTTTCCTGTTTGCTGCTACTACTTGCGCAGCAGGAGACCAAGTTCCTCTTACCCAGGAGCCATATCCGAATTTAGGTGTATCATCCGACGAATGGGCCGCTCTCAACGTCTCAGTGGGAGGTCGACTGCTGACAGGAAAACCATTTTCACAAGCATGTTTCACAGATCCCAACTCGGAGGCTTGTCATGAAGTTCGACAACACTACCGTGATGGGACTTTGCGTTATTCGTTCCCTGGAGGTCTCACTGCAACACAATGGGAGACCTGTCAGGTTACTGGACATCAATGTTTGTTGAACCATACAGACCCACATGACCCTCAAGCTACAGCAGCTCCTTATGCATGCTTAATGGGTAGCATCTCGCCTCATTATGTGCGTCTCTGATCTCCCTTCATTGGGGATTGAGGTGTTTTGCGGCTTACTCATACTTTTGTTCTATAGATAGATGTTCGTAGTGCGCAGGATGTTATCAACGCTTTATCGTTTTCCAAGAGGACTGGCGTTCCGATAGTCATCAAGAATACTGGTGTAAGTAAATTAAAATAAAGTCCTGGTATAACACAATAACCAACTGAGCCGAGTAGCACGATTATATGGGTCGCAGTGCGGCGCCGGGATCCTTGGGATTGTGGACCCATAACATGAATTCTGTAAGGAATTGATTCTTTTTTTCTAATTTTGCATTACTCAACAACCTTGTAATCCAGATGACCTTCATCCGTGATTTTGTTCCAGCAGGGTGTGAAACTTCGCCGAAACCTGCTATCAAGATGCAAGCGGGTGTGCAGTGGGGTCAAGCGTATCTTTTTGCGCATCAACATAATGTCACACTCGTTGGCGGTGTGTACCCGGTCTATTGATTCGTTGGTGCTGTTGAAATTCTTACGTGGACATTAATTTATTAGGAAGCGATAAGGGAGTAGGTGCTGTCGGAGGATGGTTGATGGGTGGTGGACACGGTCTCCTCAGCAATACTATGGGCTTGGGAGTGGACCGAGTGGTAAGTCACCCTTTGCAACTGTTTGATCTTTTCAATGAATTTATTCTTTCAGCTAGAGTTCACTGTTGTAACGCCAGATGGTGTACTTCGAACAGCGAACGCTTGCGAAAACAAGGATCTATTTTTCGCCTTGCGTGGAGGTGGAGGAGGCACATTCGGTATTGTTATCGACGCGACTGTCACAGCTTCTCCCCCAGTCAAACTACAAACAACTCTCGTTAAATGGGATACTTACAACCTCGAGCTTACCTTCGAACTCATGAAGATCCTTGTCGAGAACGCCGAGAGTATAGCTAAAAATGGATTCGGGTTGACAATATTCCCTTCTGCGGCCATCTTCACAACTCCAACTTTAACCTCCAAACAAGCTGCCGATGTTATGGCTCCTATACTCACGTTCGGCAATTCACTCTCTGCACGAGAGATTCCAGGTGCTCTTGCACTGTCCCTTGAACTAGATGGCTGGTATCCTTTCTTCAAAACGCTCATCGAACCCTACGAAATGGAAAACGGCGTCAACTTTGCTGGATCATCACGATTGGTCCCTCATTCATCCTTCGCTACTGAAAAATCACAATCGGAGCTTTACGACGCTTTGGTTGATATGATTTCTACCACAGGGTTTGTCACAATATTGGGAACAACTCCGGTGAACTTCCCATATGAATCCGGTTCGACTTCAGTTACGGATGCTTGGAGAGACGCTGTTTGGCATGTAACCACTGCTGGAACATGGGGTTTCAATGCGAGTCTGGAGGAAAAGAGGGATCATTATGCTAAGATTAGCCGCGCGATAGATAGGTTGAGGGCTATCACACCTCCAGGTGCATATGGGAACGAAGCCGATCTATACGAACCTGATCATGAAGGTTAGTCATTCCCCCATTACTAAATGACTCTTTCTCATCGCTATTCGTTCTTTCACAGTTTCGTTCTGGGGATCGCACTATGAGAAGCTTCTCCGCATCAAGAGCTTGTACGACCCCGACCATCTACTTGATTGCTGGCGCTGCGGTAAGTTTTTGGGTCATATCGCAAGTGTTTCTCTCCAATACTCAATATCACGATCCCTTCTCTAGTTGGTTGGAGGAGGGACTCACAAAGATTTAGTTGCTACCTCCCAGAGATGACAAACGACACAAGTACTATTAGCCCAAACTCACAAAACTCTTGGGCTCATCTTGATTTGTAATTCTAAGCGTACGGATTCATTCTTTCTCTTTAAATGAAGTACAACGTTCAACATTCGTATGAGAATTTTCTGACTTCACGCGCACATTTCAAGGATTCTCATCAGGATCAAAGCCAATCAGGTCGAACGAGTTTGACGTCCGGCAATGGCTATCTCAACGTGGGAAAAGAATCAATTCAAAATCAACCAACTTGTTCGTTTTGAATTTGGCGTTTCATGGCTTTGTCCTGATTCCACAGCATTTTATCCTCGTTCCACTTATGACCGTACTTTCTAGCCACATTTGCTGCATCAAGGCTGCTCAACGAGCCTTCTGGCTTCAAAGGTCAGAAAGGTCGAATACAGGCCATGCGTATGCGTATAAATCCCATGCTTAGGGCCCACAGATCGCTCGGCTACAATTTCTAGAAGAGCTGTGCTTCTTTGGCCATCCTTTTTACGCCACAGATTCACAATTCACCAGATAAGGACCCACAACAGCCCACATGTTTTATTATGGTTACGATAGTATAGGCCACACCTCCTTCTGGCCACACTGCTGTCCTGGTCTTTGCTTGCGGTAGTGTTACTTGGCTGAGCTTGAAGTTAGTTGGTGGCGGCTCCATACCACTCGGGTCACCGTTACCATAGGTGATACAGGTGTTCAGCTCACCTCAAAAGGTCCACGGAATTGTTTCTGGAACTTAGAGCCCTTGTTCCCTGGTAAGCAGCAGCTACAAGTTCTGATCGTTATTTCTGTTAATCAACACAGACCTTGGCAATTGAGTATCGCAGGGCTATTGCATATATGCTTTGGCTGCTTTATGGTATGCATGTGCATTACACCTTTCGATGATGGACTGAACCCAAATTACCACAGTATCTCTGTCTCTGGCCTTGAGTCTCACGTCTCTGGCACTCGTTGGAACCTGGGCCAATCCCTTCATCTGCCACGCAGCTCCCTTGTGTCCGTCTCGGATAATTCTACCGTGGCCCACATCAACGTCTTCGATATATTATGTTGTCTCAGAGTCATTCATGGTTCCACGATCCCTACTTGCTAGCCTGACGCGCGCTATACTGGCATCCTCTGACGCTGCACTCCCCACGACCTCATTCTTTTCAGTACCAAACATAACTCGTCTTTGAATTCTGTCAACTACAAACGACACCCAAGGAATCTTGGAGGCCTTCCCTGCATATCCACCCCTGCAGGCGTTTTCTCAACCTTTCCCCGGCTGTTTCAGCAATAGCGCTCGTTCGCCTTCAATGCATAAAAATCAGAGAATATTTTACCAGCGCTGTTCATCTTGGATATCTTATTTCTTCCTCCGATTGATCGAATATTACATACAGAAAATTTACGACAGACAACCGTTAGACCTACGCTCTCATGTAGGGGTTCAAGAAGTCAAGCTTATTGCATCGCCAGTACTGGTGAGAAGGAAGCAATACCAATTACATCGCTACTTCAACTCGTACCCTCTAGTGCAAAATTTATGGGTATGTTCGTCTATTCTGCTATGCTATCAATGCGACCATTTAAGTTTCACAACGAGTCAGCAAAACCTGAAAGGTCCTACTATCTCATCTATACAGTATCGCAAAGCTAGTTCTGATCCAGAATACCCGACATTTTATCGCTGGCATCGCAGCCATTTGGCGGCCCGAAAAGGTGTCATCAATCAGCGCAAAACGCTTCGTACTTGGATGATCACAGGGAAGAGTTGGATCATAATAGGCGCAATCTTTCCTGTTCTTCTAATCCCTGTTGATCGGTCGAAAGGACTTTTATAGAATGTGGTCCCTCTAAGCGGCAGATATGTAAGTTATCTCCTTGTGTAAATTATATGGACATGGTTCTTATAATTTCCTCTCTATCCAAGTTGGAAACGGTAGTCCATACTACAATATCGATATAAACTTGTCCATGAGGCTACCCATCAAGCATCCGGCCAGTGCCGCCCTAAGGAAGATATTTGGTTTTCCAAGTAAGGCTCGACCACCATCAGCATTTTTGGGGCTGATCGTGACCGCAGTTTAGACGGGACTAGTTATGTCGCTAATAACATCGCGAATTTTTGGCCAATAATGTATTCGTTGGTGCAGACCCTTGCAATACTTTCCCCCAGAGAGAAGATTCGAACTCTTCGCCAGCAATTCATAATGTCCCGAGCCACTGCCACAGAAGTGCTGCGAGTGACGGTGAACTATTCATTCCATCGTACAGTGACAGACCAAACTGAAATATTGTCATCCAGCTAGTTGACTCTTCAACCCGATACAGCAGTGTATGGAGTCGGAACAAACCACAGCTGTCACTCGAAGGTTATGCTTCACAGCAGCAATCCCAACGTCATACGACCGTACAATGAATGCTACGTTCGGCTGGGGCTACCAAGGGGACTCGATTGTCAACAATTGTCTCTCGTTGTTCTCGGACCCGCCTTTCGGTACTATTTGCATGGCCACGTTGCACTAACGATCCACAGGATTTGCATTTTTTTGGTGAGCGCTAAATGCCATCATCGCCCGTGAGACGCGGTCCACCAATTTTTTCATTTGCCACTTCTTGGACTACAGCGGTATCAGTGGTATGTGTGACTGTATAGACTCAGATTCCTACTAAAGCTCGCTGTTCGTCGGTTTCTCAGGGTTTTCCGTATAATTGGGACGAAAATTATCGTATTTTGGCCACCCGCGTTTGGTTCTTCACTCATTCAATGGTGTTACCGCCATCACCGCCTGGCTGTCATTACCATCTCGAATTCTCTAGTCATAGGCACGACTTTCAGGCCTACACAGCCTTTTGATTTGAGGTCGCATCCTTCACACTGTCACACTCGTGATGAACGCCTATAAAGTTCATGGGCGCTTTGATGGAAGCAATAAATTGAGATCGGATTTTCTGCCGTCGATAAATCTCTCTTCTTTCTCTCTACTCATCCCCTCTTCAACTTCGCTCGGACATCCTCATTCTCAAGCTGAATTCTAACTCATTGTACTATACTAGTCGAACTCAGTAACAAACCCGCCAATCGGAACCGCAAAAAGGGAAATTGACTCGAGTCCATAGTCGAGCTATAAAACCTCTGCGTAAGTGCCATCCTCTGGCCTAGCTCTCATTTTTTTAACCCGCCCGCATAACAGGCATACCACCATGTCTGCACCATATGGATACCCATCTCCCGTCTATCAGACACCTTACCTGTGGCCTTATCAGCCTCAACATGTCTCACCATTCATCCCTACAACCTATCTTCCTCCCTCTCCGAATGCTGGAGCTAATACTCGTCGTGTGAGGTTTGAGGATGAACAATACCCGGATACCCGCCCAGTCCGTCCTCCCTCTTGGCATGGTACACCCACTCAGCATTCTTCACCTCCTATCATATACACACCTCTCTCTGCAGTCATGCCCCTCCCTGGGCCACCCCCGGGTTTTACTCACCAAAGACGACACTCTGATAGCCGTCTTCCCCCTCCACAAGGATACATCCCTGTTTCCTGGGCTTTCTATCCTACTGCCCCTGCTCCTCCACCCTCTCAATTTCACCCACTTCTGAATGCAGAGAATAGGCAGGAACCATGTCTTTTCTTCGATTTCAGTGAACAGAGGTTCAATCCTGTTAAGACAACTCGACCTGGTAATACTACTGGTACGACTCTCAGTGTTGAAGAATTGAGACAACAAGCCACTCATCCGGGCGTCACGAAAATGGTCATCGATATTGATGGTTTGACATGGCCCATCGAGCTGGAGTTTTCAAGACCATCTTCGTATTATCTCACTGCAGATCATCGTTCAAATTACGTTGAAGAATCTCAACCTATTTCAGTTGGCGATATCCTCATTGCTGTTCATCGAATGCTGCAGATGCAAATTAGCCACGCTGACTGGCGTAGATTGGGAGACGAAGATGCTAGGGATATCGCGCGTGCCTATACATCGAGATGCAGGAGTTATCCAAGTGAACAACAGTTTTTGGAGGCCCAGGGTGTCAGGAGAGTTGATTATTTGAAGAGGAAGCACTTCTTCAAAGGTCTCTCGCGCGTTCCAGGGAACGATAACTTCGAGAGAGTGAGGTTGATCATGGGCTCTCCCTAGATGAACCACTATACCCAAGACTCAGGAAGGTGCTCATATTGAACGACACTTGATTATTTTCGACGTCTCTTATCTCGTTATTTTTTTCTTTGTTTGGCTTGGTTGGGGTTTCTGTTATGATTTGACGATACTTTCACGAAGCGCTTTCTTTGACGTTATTTGCATCTGGTTTGGAATAGTTCGCGTCCCCTCTCCCCCCATCTTCTCATACCCCCTTCCTTTGTTTACTAATTTATCTTCTGTGGACAGTGTACCGGGCCATCTCTAAGTTATCCCTATTTCCCCTTGTTTGGATCTCGTTCTCATTCATTCATCAGTCGCACTCCTGCCCCCCATGCGACCAGGTTGGTATGAGACCACCTTGTTCGTCCATATAGATAGATAAATACTACTCAATATCAGAAAAGCTAAATCCTCCTGTAGTATCAGTGTAGGCAGATGTACTTTATGGTTTGTCGTTGTAACGACTGTATACGTATAAAAATATAATCCCTTGTTAATTTGTACTATATTTGCATACGTGTTTATCTGGTATCAACCATGATTCGAAATATTCATGCTAGCCCTAAGGTTTCCCAATGCCTTACAACCAGGAGCTAGTGAGCACTGCGCTCCAAGAATGAGGGTATCAGAAGAATAAGTTAAAGGCTGAGGTAGAATGGTTGACTGAGGACTGAGGGTAACCAGCTGTCCAAGTCACGAGTAATTGTCTCCCATCAACAAAAGGAATAGAAAAAACACGGAATGGCTTACCCGTATAAATAATGAATATTACAATGGCAGAAGATGAAAGATATATGCTACTAGATAATAGTGTCCTTTGGGACCTTTTATCGACTTGAAAAACGCGTTAAGTTTAAATCCATGAGACCTAGTGGTTCTGGAGGATCTTCGAATGGGTCACGGACGACCTCAACAGGCTCCCTCTGACTCATCAGCCATTCATTGAAAGCTACGTACGATATGTTAATACTATAAGGTTTAAAAGAAACAAACAAGACTCACAAGTATAAAATTTGACATCGAGACTAACCCCCCTTACCAAGCAACAAACTTTAATATCATCGAGGATTTTCTTCCGTCTGATATTTTCTTGTTTATATCTCCAATTAGCACCTTCGACCTGAGGAATATAGCAGATCGTTAGGCTTTGCAGGTTTGGAAGTTCAGTTTCGGATTTAAGCACGTTCAGAATTTCTTCTGATAATTTGATATCGTGAGTTTGATTGTCAATCGAAGGAGCCGGAGGTACGAGGAATGTTAGATTTTCGACGGTGTCAGGAAAATGAAGGGGGAATTGCCAGACCATATTGACAGGCATTCCAATATTTTCTTGTCTGATGACGGATTGATCTAAGATCCAAGTACCCCCAAGGGTAAGAGATTTAGTCGCAAATGGGGGATGTCTGACATCTGTACAAGGCCAAACTTCGTATCGACCAATCAATGTGAGATTGTCAAGGTTGCAGTTGGGATATAAGAAACGATTGAATCGGTTATGATATAATTCCACGGTTTTTAGAGAGGGGAATGCATCCGGTGATTGAGAAATTGGCATGAATGTTCCCCAACTACATCGACACATTCGAAGAGTGTGAAGACGAGGCATGGGAGGGAAATAATGTGCCCCTTCATGTTCCGCGCCGCATTGGAAGTCTACTTGTTGGATAGATAACACCTCTAGATTAGGGAGCTCTATTTGTGAGAACCTCAAAGGAATACCACAAGATCCATCCCATAGCACTGAATATCCATGAATATCAAGTGTGCGGAGACGAGTATGAAGACGGTTTTGGCGGTTATTTATCAAGAAATCCGGAATGAAGATACTCGTTCGAGAGTCGGTGTTTCGGATATGTAAAATGAGTTTCTCTGGTGATAGGTGTTGTAAAATGTATTTGAGATCTTCCCTTACTGCAACCAGGCGAGTGAATGGATCTTGCTTCGACGGAGGTAAGCCATTTCGTATCGGGTCCAGGACAAAAACCGACCTGACGCAGTCAGACAGCGAAGGGAATGATCTAAGGGTTCTACAGAATGATCGTATTTGCCTTGCCGAAAGGAGATGAGGGGATCGATAGAGGATGTCTATTGCAGTATCATGCCAACTACGACAAACCACGGCTGCGTAGAGTAAAGTGAGCTGAATGTTCCTAGCGGTTTCGCAATCTTTATATCCCATTTGGTTTGCAGGATATTGAGCGAAAGGATCGGCCGGACGTAGTATGGGGGATGCAAGATATTGGAAGATGGACACCATTATCTCGTATGGCATTGGAACTGCAGGAAGTGCACGATCAAGTCGGGGGGTCATCTTTGGTTTCGAACGACTGTGTAAAGCACGCTGTTTTCTTGGGCCTAAACCATGCGATAGTGAATGGAGGATACGATGCATTCGATACTATGGGGCAGCGTTCAGTGGCCTGCGCCACACTGAAGTTGATCACTGATACACGATGTCGCCTGCCAGTACATACAAAACATTTCTTTAATGAGTTTGCTTGCAGGGACACAGAGTCATGAACTTACGGAGGACGTGCTTTTCGTAAGGTGTGGGTAGCGGCGATGTTGACGAGAGTTGGCGTGCGTTTATTTCAGCGTTTCGCTTGGAATTTAAATGGAAGCGTTCAAGTCCTGTGCCATTACTATACATAGATGGACCCTACGACAACGAGATGCAGCACCGCCAATGAGTTCAAGGGTCTTATCAAGTACAAGGGTTTTACTGACTTGGATTTCCAAAATTGTGCAGAAAGTCGCATGAGAAATTCCCATATGCTCGTGGCAACCTTACTCATACACCAACAAGTCCCTGTCTCTCCATTTGTCTATGCAGTCGCTTCATTACAGGAGAGCAAATCGCTCTTGGTCAATTGACCAACTAATCTCTTCTATACGTGTAGTCAGCGTGTTATTCAATGTGGTAGCTTTCGAGAAATCACCATACCTTCTTTTTCATCGACAAGTTCAAAATCTATCCCTCGACTGACGCACACATCTCGCATCTGCTGCCTAATATACCTGACATGCTCTGTTTGCATTTTGCCAGGAAGCCAGTCGATGAGATGTAAAATGACACCCTGACAGCTAGGCATTGGGGAAGCCTGAAAGCAGTGATATATATCCTCCAACAAGTCTGAGCTCCGGATTTCTGTACGAGCGTTATCGTCGTCGACTTGAAAGATGATCCTCAGGGACTGTAATGTTGGCGGAAATCGAAAGGAGTCGATACTCCCGTACATCGACCGAGGCCAGAATCCCCCAATGGTTAGGTGTTGAATCTTCTGCAGATGAACCATCCTAGCGGCCGCAAGAAGCTCAGTATAATATGTAACTGTATCGAAGACATGTAGTCTCAAGAGGTTTTGAGCGCATGCTGGTTCTATCGTGATGGCACAAGCGTTACGATAGAGTTTGAGTATTTTGAGACTGGTAAAATGTTGTCTCTCTATCAGGATCTCTTGTGAACCATGATGAGTGGGCCATGGGTTGGAATCCGCGATGATAAGCGTGTGTAGACGTGGTGCTTTGAACGGTAAGAAGTGCTGAGAGGATGGGATGACGACTTCGCGGAGGCATAAAGTCACGAGGTTCGGAAATTCGAGATTCGGTGGGTTACTTCCAAAAATGCGAACGCGACGAGTGAAACCATGAGGTAAGGTGATGTCGCCCCCAAGGTCGTAGTTGAAAAGGGTCAATCGGCGGAGACAGGACCCGATGGAGCCGGCTTGAAGTGCTTCATGATAGGATAATATCGATCTGTTTGGAGCCCTGCTAGATAGATGAAGATGAATATCATCAATACATCCACAGAGCAGTAAGATTTGTTTGATGGCCTTGCGACATCTCCGTATTTGGTGATCACTTCGACTGGTACGCACCCATACAAAGTCGAGGATGAATAATCGTCTGACAACCGTTGTGATACTCTCGTCTGCTTCCAAGGCAGATACAAACTCATGAAGTTGCGAGATTGAAAATATATGTGGTTGCGCGTAGAGGACCGATTTACCAGCAAGGTACCACTGTTTGCATACAAACAAAGAGCGATAGACATCATGGTGTGAAGCCTTCAGTGGGCCCAACAGATCTCTAGGATTACGGACGGAGGTTTTCTTGATGATAGTGAAAGGGATGGCTGGTGGGAGGAGTCCCTGGATGATGCGGATGAGAATTTCGTTGGGTACTAAAGAAAGGCGTGGGCTCGTTGTGGGTCTGAGTGGCGTCGGCGTAGGATCCAACGAATTAGTAGCACTAGTATTTGTTGGAAGTGGCGGAGGGACCGTTTGGATTGAATTCGAAATGGATGCCGCCATGATACCCTGAATGACGGATTGAACCCCTCGCTGCGAAGGGAGGATTTGGGAAACCACTTTCTTCGGAAATCCTCTCCAAGAAAGCAGATTATCCCATATGCTAGGCATTTGGTTACAAATGTCGTTGATGCTATATCAGTGAAGTAGACTTTCGACCGAGATATGTATCAATAGACTTACATGAAGGTGAATGGAGAAGTACCCAACCTAAGGCGAGCGTTTTGTAGTAGCCGTGTGGGACTGACGGGGACTAGATATGATGAAAGCCTTGGCTGAGTTAGTAATTGACAGGTCTATTTACATGGGATTTCAACCAACGTAACTTGGTACCTCGATGATAGCGCGGGCCTAGTTTGAGGTCTACATCAACCACGATATGGTACCGTGGACCAGCGAGGTGTAGACAGCCTTCGAATTGAACATATCTTGAAGGTTTGTGACTTGTATCAATCATATCACGATAAACCCATCCTAGAATTCAGTCTGGCCTGACGATCAGACATAGCAAAAGATGTTCAATCCAACATATTTAGGTCAAGTATGTTCTAAAAAGAAATTTTAAAGCTCACGAGAACAGTAATTCGTCGAAAAAAGTCCGGCATACCGTTGATATTACGAGGCTTTAACAGTCTGTGTCATGAGAGAAGGTCAAGATCCAAGTAGCCTGGACTAGCCTGAGTGAGAAAATCTGTTTGCTAGTGGACATGACACGTGATACGCATCTAATCAAAGTCCTCCAAACGAATTTGAAGTTCAACCGTCTTCAACTTGTACAGCCATCACAACGACTACTTGCAACCTTCGTCCCTGTTTGTCTGAAAGTTCGAAGACATATGACATGCAATACATATACCCTACTGAATATTTCAACGATGGCTGACTCTTATCCGCTTTCTTCGCTTCAATTTTTGAGTGAGTCGAACGCTGGGACCTCTGAACATTGCTTTCGTACCTGATAAAGTCCACCAGTGCTTGTCAGTTCCTATAACCTTGCTGAAATTTGTCACTTATGATACCTTTGTTTTCTTCACAAAAGACACCCGAGTGGATGACTCACTGGAAAATTCTTGCCTGACATTTGGTGAGATTACCCGTCTTCCATTCCTTTATGCATACTAATCATTACCAGATTAACTTGGACCAGGATTGGTGGCATGTTGATATTAGATTCGGGACTATTAGGTCCCAGAATATCTTCCTCCGGACGTACGAAAATTCCGACATTTGCATTAACACTAAATGGAACTACGCTCAATACTCTTCAGACACTTGCTTCCAGCATCTTGATTTGATTTTCAATCACCAGACTTTCCAGCGACCGTTCATCATTGCATCGCACTTCTTTGGAGTTGTCATACGGCTATCATATGAATACTCATTTTAAAAAACTCATATTGGCATATAAACCCGTATGTCGCGCCAGATGTCTCTTCACTCCTAGACCCAACTCGAGATGGTCCAGTGCTCTACAACTTGGTCGCCACTCCTACCTTTCTGTTTCCTTGCTAACTACCTCATAGACAACTTCGCTTTCAACGCATTCAATAGTGCTGAAGTTAATGTCTATGCGGCTCTTGAGGATAAGATACCTGGAAGACTTTTGCCAGGCCTCCCCTTCGCCAAACCATGCTTCCCTCCCGTAGACGAGGCAGCGTGTGCACTCCTCAGACAGCACTATCTCGACGGAACTACTCGCTACGACAAACCTGCTTCCGCCGTCAATGTTCAATGGGAAACTTGTCAACGCACCCAAGAGCAGTGTCTTCTGAACTGGATGAACGTCTCCGACATCACCGCTACAAGTTCCCCTTTCACTTGCAAGCAAGGGAGTGTGTCGCCTGCCTATGTGCGTATTGTATCTATAAATCAAAGGACTGAACTGATGATTTTGACTGACAGATCGATGTGCGCACTCCAGAAGATGTGATGCATGCATTCAATCATTCGAAGACTACTGGCACCCATCTTGTTATCCATAACACAGGGGTAAGAAGGATGGCATTCGCACACCTCAGATCAGCTGATTCTATCATTCGAACCAGCACGACTATATTGGACGGTCGTTCGCTCCGAATTCCCTCGGTCTATGGGTTCACAATCTCAAAAATGTGAGGTTTAACAGTCTAATCGCACGTAGCTCTTCGTTCATTTTTTTCGTAGATCACACTTCATCGAAACTTTGTACCAAGTGATTGTGATGTGAAACCTGCCTCAGCCGTGACCATGGGGGCCGGAGTCCAGTGGGGAGAGGCGTACGCTTTCGCTGAGGCTAACAATATCACCATTGTCGGAGGTATTCCCTTTTCATACAGTCCATCCACTCAATCATTGACTGTGTTGGGATTTAGGAAGCGACAAAGGTGTCGGGTCAGTCGGTGGATGGCTGCAAGGCGGTGGTCACTCAATGCTCAGCAACACTTTGGGCCTAGGTGTAGACCGCGTGGTAGGTTTTTCGATTTGATGAACTGTAAAGGTGCTAATACTCCGTTCAGATCGAATTCAAAGTCGTGACGCCAGATGGACACTTTAGAATCGCGAACAAGTGTCAGAATCCGGATCTCTTCTTTGCCCTGCGTGGTGGAGGAGGCGGGACTTTTGGTGTTGTACTCGAAGCTACCGTTCTAGCGTCCCCACAACTTACTTTGCAAGCTCTTCGTATAACTTGGTCTCAACCAGACTTCAACTTGACCTCCGATCTGTGGAAACTCATGATTGATAATGCAGAGATACTCGCTCGAAAAGGGTTTGGTGTTACCGGTGTAGCAACATTGACAACATTTGCAAGTCCCGCGGTAACTTCGGGTGAAGCTGAAAAGCTTCTGGCACCTCTCATAGACTTTGGTAACAAAATTGTGGCGGAAGGCGTCCCTGGCGCTCAGGTCATATTCAACGAATATTCAAGTTTTTATCCCTATTATCAAGAGCACATTGCCCCAATTGGCGTCCCAAACGGTATTCCTATTGCTGTTGCATCTCGACTTGTTCCACACGACAATTTCGCCACTTCCCAATCAAAATCCGATCTTCACGCAGCCATGCTCGATATTTTCCCAAACTTTTTCATCCTAGGAACATCTCCTGTTAATTTCAAACATGATGAAGGGACCTCTGTGACTGAAGCTTGGAGAAAGACAGTATGGCATGTCCTCAATTCCAAACTTTGGAATTACGATACGACTTTGGAAGAGAAGAAGGCGATTTATTCACAGGTTAGCAAGTCGGTTGACAAATTGAGAGCGATCACTCCTCCGGCTGCGTATGGGAATGAAGCAGATGTCTATGAACCGGACCATGAAGGCGAGTTATTTGTCTTGAAATTTATATTAGTGATCTAACGGTGGTCCTGTCCCGTTACTTAGTCGCGTTCTGGGGTTCACATTACCCAGACCTCCTGCGCATCAAGAAAAAGTATGACCCTGACCATTTACTGGATTGTTGGCACTGCGGTGAGTGTATCGTCTTCATGTTTGTGTTTATGATATCTGATCAAGTTTGGTAGTCGGTTGGAATCCGCATTCAGCTCGATATAGCTGTTATGTATAATGGTAGACGCGATACACATCTGTAATATTCCATAGTTCTTTCCTAATCACTGCTACGTTCATCTTGGATCAATCTTGAATATTTGAATGCGCCTTGCTCGTATATGAAATTTGTAACGATGAGGAGAGAAATGAAAAAAGTGATGAATTTCCAAGTTTACTACAGGTATCGTACATAAGACTCGACTACGAGTTACTGTAAAAATCGGCGACTGTTAGGAGGAGGAGGAGGAGGAATTATTGCCGCTTGCATAATTCCCCGCCGCACACAAAAAATGATGCAAAACCATCTTTGGAAGTATTTGGATTGTTTTGGGCTCATTTCTTGTTGTATCGGCGTGAATTTTATACCAATCGATTTGGATCATGAATGCGCAGGTGCTCGTAGGAAAATCGCGAGGATTGAATGACATTTTTGGTATCGTTTGTGAGAGGATAGTGTCAGAATGTATTTGGATTGTTTTGAAGTCGGAACATCGATTATGGATGATATTATTACATGCATAGTTTTGTATAGTCTATGTCCAGGTGCTCGTAGTTAAATAAATGTGTCTGGCAAAGTCTTCAACCTTCGAGAGGGGGATATACACTACTAAAAATGAGCTGACTTCTGTGAATATTCATGCGACAGAAATTATATATTTCTTGAAACTGGATATCTCTAACGTTGTAATACTATGCCATCTAGGTCCTCATCTTTTCTTGGGACGATTGAACAGGTGGTGCATGTTGTGCCATGCTCGGAACAGTGCTGTTATGAAGGGTCCTTTTTAGGCGCCCGCAAAATACCCTGTTGTCTGAACCTCACAATGTATGTACCATCCGCTCAATTGTCCCAAAAATAGAGGAGATCATGGATGGCATAGTATTACAACGTTAGAGATATCCAGTTTCAAGAAATATATAATTTCTGTCGCATGAATATTCACAGAAGTCAGCTCATTTTTAGTAGTGTATATCCCCCTCTCGAAGGTTGAAGACTTTGCCAGACACATTTATTTAACTACGAGCACCTGGACATAGACTATACAAAACTATGCATGTAATAATATCATCCATAATCGATGTTCCGACTTCAAAACAATCCAAATACATTCTGACACTATCCTCTCACAAACGATACCAAAAATGTCATTCAATCCTCGCGATTTTCCTACGAGCACCTGCGCATTCATGATCCAAATCGATTGGTATAAAATTCACGCCGATACAACAAGAAATGAGCCCAAAACAATCCAAATACTTCCAAAGATGGTTTTGCATCATTTTTTGTGTGCGGCGGGGAATTATGCAAGCGGCAACAATGGCTTTTGTTCGAACAATCCAAGTCACGGTAGTCACCGTCCGACTAGGCGCCAATCAAAGTTACTACTGAGTCTAAGTGGCCACGAATTCGGGCTTTGCACATTGACCCTCTCGACAGTGAGGCTCTGTGTCAGCGAAAATGTCTTCCAAATCTTCCAGTCCAAGCATCCTGAAACTATCATTAGAACTCCTCAGGGACAGTTTCGAATATCTTAACTACAAAGAACTTGGGCAGGCATCACAGGCACAGCATATCCAGTCCACTGCTTTGGGTGAAAATACCATGAAAATAGTAGCCAAAATGTTCAGAACACTTGACCACTTTTCTCGGTAGGAAAAGTCAAATGACTTTCAGCATTTTTCACACTTTTTCTGCATATCCTTTGATATTTTTACCATTTTGCTTTGCATTTGTTGGGTCAGAAATTTGTTACAAAAGTCTGGATACTTTTGCCGCCTTTTTCATGATATTTGCACGCGAAATCGTGGACTGGATTTGCTGTGAGGTGAGATTCCGTTACTTTCTTGGCTAAACATTGACCGAGATCATCGTTACATTGAATTATGTTTAGGTCTGTCGGTTCTTTCATGACATTATTTCTGAGTCTCCCACCCTTCAATTCAAATTCGAAACGGCTGCATCAGGGCTAGCTGAAGGTCCCTCAGCCGGTAAACTTTCTCTTTGTTCTAAACAAGATCGTTTGAGGAGGTATCAGAAAGCTTGGCAGTCACCTTCGTTCCGTAAACACACCCTGCCAAAGAACCCATCACGAGTCTTCGTACCAGTTGTAAACAGCCAACGTTGTGAAGGCGTGGAGGCATACATTTTAACAGGACTGCGGGACATAGAGTTTACCCTCTTGGGGTCTCCTCTAAATGGCATCCAGGAACGAAAATGGACGATCCACCTTGATTTTGAGGTGGAGAATTTCTGCATATGCCCCTCAGAAGATCTTCTCGTCGTCATCTTTGCTCATCCTGCTCAATCAACTGCCAGGTGCGAACAAATATCATTGACGCTGTATCTTGAAATATTGAATTGTGTCTATCTATCAATTTTCTAGGAGGCCAATCAACTACGGTGTGCATCATCTTAGAATGTCTTCCGGGGAGCACCACGAAAATGCATTCCTATTTCAAGACCCAATACACCCATTCCCATTTAGTAAATATCTTATGATCGACGAGGCCGAGTGTATAGCTTCAGGATCCTATGTAGGAATGTCAATCAATGCCTGGGGAGCTGAAACTGAAACTGGCATCCGAGGTGCCCTATTCATGATGTGGAATTGGCGGACTGGGGTGGTTCTGTGGGTGAGTGGTTAGATAGTTCGTCGTTCTTCCTTAAGTGTCCACTTAGCCTAGTACAATTCGGCCATGTTGCAGGACAACTCCAGAAGTTCTCAAAGTCTTCACCCAGACGAAAATATCCCGTGGTATGAAGGACACTGCTTCCTCGATGATCATCACCTCCTTCGGATAGATCCTGGATAACAAGAGCAGATAGTATGGTATGTGATTCGATGGAAGTCACCGTGGTCGACACTCGACGGGGAATGGATGGCTTTAGAGAGGCCGTTTGTTTCCAACTCCCTGCTCTTGCTTCTGATATCGTTCTGGATGTCGCCGGGATCCAGGTCTTCCGATCATCGTCGTGCCCTAATTCACCTGGTATAACTAGAAGTGTAGACTTTGAAGCCGATAAATCTGCCTCCATCATTGCTCTTCAGATGTCGTTTTACAAGGATCCGGATAGAGACAGTGATGACGATGACGATGATATACAGCCTGTCCATCATACATTCCAATTATTCATACACACTTACAAGATGCTCCAACTCCATGCCTATTTCTCATCCCAAAATATGCAGACCGTTCCGTGGGATCTATGGGGACCCAATAATACAAGAATCACGAACATTTTCCCTCACACTTGGTCGGTTTTTGGAACACGCGTTGTCATAGACCAAGAATTCATCAAATTTCTTGATTTCAACGTGGCTCCATTATCGTCGGACATCCAGACTCGCAATGCGCATGGTAATTCGGGACTGATATCAGAGAGTGGATACCGCGTGAATGGAATATTTCTGGATGACAACCTTACTTCGTCCTTACCTTTCCACTTGACCCTCACACAAGTTCGTTATGACTTTGTCGTGGGAGAGGCGGTCATGCTGAATGCTGATACAATTTTGATTTACAACGTAAGCACACACTCTCTTCTTGATTTGTCCCGTACCAATTTTCTTTTCAATCACAGCGTCCAACGAGTGATCTTCATAGAGACGAAAGTGTTTTTACACTGGAGTACTAAGCTATATAATACTCTCAATTCTATTCTCCAACCTTCTCTATCGTATGAAAGGAACAATGTAAAATCATGCGACTGTATGTCATGTCATGATCCTTTTCGAATTATAAGTATTGCACTCATACCATGGCACCTCAGATTGCAGTCAATAATGGCTAAAATTCTTTTTATTTTTGTATTATTGCTACTCAGTACTCAGTGATCATCGCTCCCAGATGGCCTTCCGACTCGATACATGTTTCGTTCAAGGCTTGCAAGAGTACGGCGCTGAGAGACTGTAACCATCTGTCGATTCGAGACATCACGACAAAAGTCGAATCCATCTTCCACGATGCTCTTTCCGCGAAGAGAGCTAGCCTTGTCAACGATGGTCGTGATCCATTCCACTGCAGACTTGCAACGAGGGACAGATTCTTCCATAGTCTCAGCGCGGTTCTTGTAAATATACCGGAAGATGTTCTCCCAAGTATTCGAGAGTGGTTGGACGAGATCGTGGTGGGTATCGAAGTAAGGACAGAATTTAGCGAGACCCAGAATTACAGTGAATCCAAGGTTTACACGAGCAGAAAATGCATGTCGGGGAGAGGTGGGAATCAGATAGAGGTTGAGGTGATTGAGGAACGACCAATTCTTCCGAGTTACTCACCCAAGTGTTGCCGAGAACCAGCATTGCTGGCTGTTTGGGAACCACAGCTAGCATCATCCACCTATCACGATCATAGCTATCAATTGAGAGTCAGATTGCAGAATGAAGGTCATGGACAAATTCACCTCATCCCGCTTCAAATTTACAGACCAAGTAATTCACCTTGACACAATAATGATGCATGAGTCTATACGAGTCATTGTCCTCGAAAGATGCTCAATCGATGACACGAGCGATCCGCCTACTCGCAGTGGAGGATAAAAATTATTGCACCTTGATACCTGCTGGTATGCAGAAATTTGAATCCATCAGAGCTTTGGATTCATTTTCGACTCACCATATAGCATTGAGGAGTAATATTTCGCTTGGAAGTAGTGGTTTACGCTCTTCTCCTGCTTCCTCTCAAACTTAAAGTTCTCAAGGCAAATTAATACTTTGATTTTGACTATTAAAATCAAAATCCCGTAAGTCACGGTGAGAATTTGGGGACAAGTTTAACTTTGACGGTGCTCGGAGTGCTCCCCTCCGTCGCGTAAACTATCCCACCAGTGCTTTCTATACAGGCTACAATATCTGCCTTTTCTCTCGATACGACAGGTCTGGAATCCCTCTATCTTTTACTATTGGTCACGCGTCACGGTGGAATATAGTTCGGGACGGACTTATCAAATAATCGGTCGTTTTTTTCTTCGAGATCTGGGGGACGAATTTGAAGAATAACTCGGGTCACGATGTCTTTCAGAACTCCCATTCTTTCCACCACTTCAAAGAGGTTGTCTATCATCCGTTTCCCTCCATCTACGCACCGTATATCACTGTTCAGGATGGCCAGTTCCTCTGCAGCTGTTGTGAGTGGTTTCCCCTAAGTTCGAGCTTTCAATCCGAAATTTACAGTGAAATTTGTCTGTAGTTCGGATTGAAGGACTCTACCCTCATCCATAACCAAGGATTCATCGACGGAAAATGGACAGATAGTCAAAAGGGTGCCAAAATTGTAGTGACCAGTAAGTCCTTCGTCTCCTTGTCATTCTAAACAAAATAACATTTGCTCCGATAGACCCTGCGACTCTCGAAGAGCTTGGTCATATTCCCGAAATGGGTCTCGCTGAGACCCAGGAAGCTATTGAGGCTGCTTCGAAGGCATTCAAGACATGGGGAAAGACTACGGCAAAGGTACGTTACTCATATCCAGAGGAGGTTTGCTAGAGAAGTCATCCCGATTCCACGCGAAAGCTCCCGTGGTGAAAACTTGTACTTCATCTGAGAGGTAGTGAGAGCGGATCCGTTCAAGTGATCTTTTTTTGCTTGGAGTCTTTGAAAAGGGTGCCTTGCCTGGAATACTTGTTACACCCGTTCGAACACAGTTTTCACCTCCTCGCGCACGACCTATTTCCATGATGATTCTAGCAAACGTCCTCTGTTCCTGCCTTTGGCACCTTCGTTTGCTCAATGTGACATTCTTATCATGAACAGCACCGACACGATATTCTTATGAAGTTTTACCACCTCATGAAGCAACATGAGGACGATTTAGCCCGTATCATCGTGAGATATCTCGCTGCCTTTGCGTATGCTTTCCCCTCATCCGTCTGCATCGATACATAGACTTTGGAAAACGGCAAGCCTTTTGCTGAAGCAAAGGGTGAGGTTGCCTACAGCGCGTCATTCCTCGAGGTAAGAACGTAGTACAAGTATCTAGTGGCGTTATCCTGACGTCTTTGCTTCTAGTGGTATGGTATGTACATTTCTATAAATCACTCTGAACACTTACTAATATAGTTCATGTAAAGCTGAGGAGGCTGTACGAATCTACGGAGGTGAGTCCTGTACACGATAGTAAGAGGCCATCGACTCAAGTCATCTTTTACAGAAACCATTCCTTCCGCTTTCCCCGGTCTCCGAAATGTTGTCATCAGACAGCCAGTCGGTACGTCAGACCGTATATATTCACTTGTACATTATTAAGTTATTCTTCAGGTGTTGTGTACGATTTTTTCGTATTCCAATGACCGTTTTCACTAATACGAGTCCGTAGTTCCATCTTGACCCCATGGAACTTCCCTTCTGCGATGATTACACGAAAGTTGGGTGCCGCTCTTGCTGCTGGTTGTACCGCAGTCATCAAGCCCCCTCCTGAAACTCCTTTCTCCTGCCTCGCCCTCGTCGAGGTAAATGTATTGGCAGAATCATTGATATTCTAAATTCTGACGCAACGGGTGACATCATTCTAGTTGGCTAACCAAGCTGGTGTACCTGCTGGAGTCATCAACACTGTCACTACTCAAGCTAACGTGGTCGAAGTTGGTAAAGAGATGTGCACAAACCACACTGTGCACAAGATTTCTTTCACGGGAAGCACACCCGTCGCCAAGTTGTTGTACGGCTATGCATCTGGTACCATGAAGAAGTAAGTCTCTGAGTTCCTGCATCGTGATGATGAACATAACCTCATAATGGTTCGCAGGGTTTCCATCGAGGCTGGTGGAAATGCCCCCTTCATTGTATTCGATGATGCCGATATCGACGCTGCCGTCGAAGGTATACTTTTTCACCATTGACATATTTGCCCTTTATTCATAACTTGATTTATCCAGGTGCTATTGCTTGCAAATTCAGGGGATCAGGTCAGACTTGCGTCTGTGCCAACAGGATTTACGTCCAATCTTCCGTCTATGCCGAATTCGCCTCCCGCCTTGCCGAAAAAGTAGCTACGTTCAAAGTTGGAAACGGTCTTGAAAAAGACACCACTCACGGACCTCTCATCCACGAACGCGCCATCGAGAAGGTTGAAACTCACGTTGAAGATGCTTTGAAACGTGGAGCTCAACTTGTTCATGGTGGAAAACGTCTCACCAGCGTCGGTCCTGGAACTTTCTACGCTCCCACCATCCTTTCGGATGTCCCTCACGACGCTCTTATCAACCAGGAAGAAACTTTCGGTCCTGTTGCTTCACTGACAAAATTCGAGACTGAGGAAGAAGTCTTGAAGTTGGCTAACGATGTCCAAGTTGGTTTGGCTGGATACTTCTTCTCGAGAGATATTGGCAGAGTCTGGAGAGTCGCTGAGGCTTTGGAAGTTGGTATGGTTGGTACCAACACTGGTTTGATCAGTCAGGCTGTTATTCCTTTCGGTGGTGTTAAGGAGAGTGGTCTTGGTGAGTTACATTTGCTTTGGTTACGGTCTTAACATCAGCTGATTCATTCTTCTTATTCAGGTCGTGAGGGCAGCCATGGTATCGAGGAATACATGAACACCAAGTTCATCGCCTTCGGTGGTATCTAAGAAATCTAACTGTTCTATACTATAAACATTGTACTGGTACTTTCATCTGTGCTACCTGCGTACACACGAACAATGTATACTTCCTCTCCCTCTTTCATCGCTATAAGTTATCTCCAATCTTCTCGCATAGATTGAAAGAGTGTGTTGAACAGACATCGCAGAGAGCAACTCTTCAGTTGCTAAAACTGAAAAATTGTTGTGTACTCGAAAATGCATTAAGAGGGAATCGAACCCCCGGCGGGTCGAGCTTATTTGCTCAGTGGCAACGACCCAGGTTACCACTACCCCATTAATGCGATGCCTAGTCTTCTCGGTTTATCTATATGACGTTTAGGCAGTTCTCGTGATGGAAGACCTGTTATCTATGTACACGTACAGACTCGGAGATCGATTCTCTGCTCGTACAACTGTGATAACAATATGTATTTCCTTAGTCGACCGGTGAGTTGATATGAGTTACAGTAAGCTATTGAGGATGGCAATGATGTTAGACCTGTAACTCATCTATGAAGGATTTTCCATGAAACGGTATGCCACTAACGGGACAACGATGAATCATGAACTTCCAAACAAAAGGTATGCGGCATTATAAAGGAATACTTACAGAACGCATCAGTCTCAGAGTAGAATATACTTCCATAATAATCCTCGTCATGGTAAGCATCCCTTGGCCATCTATCTCGGAAAGCGCTATCTTCGTAATATTTCCTATCATTCTCAGCAAACCTCGGCACTTTGACTGTTTTGTTGATATCGGACATCTTTTGACTAGCTGCGTACAGTTCCGAAAGAGTAGGGTTGTATGCGAGAGAATTGACGGTTAGGTTACCTGTTGATAAATCGTACACGGTTCGTCCAGCACGGACATCCCAAAATTTGATGGATTCACTCAAATCTCCTCCAGTAAACACACCTAGTAAGAGTTGAATATGCTTGTTCCGATGATAACGTAGGGGATGAGAAGCTTACTAGGGATTCCTCCGGGATGAACATAGATTGCGGATGCTTTATATTGCACTTTATTGTCATCGTGCTCGTAGTCGAAGGTCATGACCGGACACGTCATGCGAACGTCAAACAATCTAGCGTATCCATCCAGCGCAGCAGTCAGGAACAAACTTGGATCATCTTCGCTAGTTGAGATAGTGCAGACATTATCTCCGTGGCCAATGTACTTCGAGACGATCTTGCCCCCGTGTTCCAAATCGATACCTACACATCTCAATCCAACTTCTCCGTGAGTATATTGTGTCGTTTGTCCACAAAGCATGTGCCCAGTGGGTTTGTGAAGATGCCAACATCGCAATTTGAGACCATCTTCTCCAAAAGGAATACTAGAGTGAGGTTCGCTACCAGGAGATTGTTCCGGAGAACCTGTCTCTCGCCAACTATCTTCTTTGAACTCTCCTTCCCCAATGATCTTATTCTCATTTCTTGTTCCATGCGTTTCTAGCTCATCAATGTTCCAAGAGAGGGCCGTTCCTTTACCTCCGGCACGAATCAACCTATTTCCAAGAACAGCAATGGGCCCTTCGTGATCATCTGACTTGAGTGTGTGAGTAGGTAGGCCTCGTCTCTTATCCGCATCCAAGGCCCAAGAATAGGACTTTATTCGTTGCCAGTCTCCAGCGAAAACAAGTTTCCGCGATTCATCCATAACAAGTTGCCTCGCATGATCACATAAACCTGCTTTGAGCCGAAAGAAAACTGGATCAGGGTCTTGTGGAAGGTAAAATGTCAGAAACGGATCTCGGTTTTTATATCCTCCCATTGTCGATACAACCACCGCGGAACAGTCTGATGACATAGCCATCGTCAAAGGTATAGAAATATCGTGAGGAGATATTTCACAGCGGGCTTCGTAAATATATTGAGCAACAGGTGGTATGTCAGGAAAGGTTGTGGTGACCCCTCTGGCTGGTTTACGGAATCGGGAGAAAACGGTAGCTTTGGGAGGTTGTAGTGATCTAACCCAGTGAGGAAGAGTTGGGAATCTTTCCTCATAATTAGCTAAACCGTATCCGTGTGTATGAGTTGAAGGTACATATGTGATCCATGGAAAGTTTACCAACATGTGTCCTGGCCAAGAAGCTGCATCTTGTACAGCACATTGAGCGCTGCGATGAAATGTGAGTATGGAAGTCTGTTTGAAAACTGTCGCTCGTTACTTACACCCTCTAGCTGGCTTTTTGAGCGGGTCAGTGATCAGCTTGTCTCCATGGCCGAAAGATGGCATATTGTCAAAATATGCACCATCTTCTGTGGCAAATCTGACTGTCTCCTCGATGATTTTTTCGACTGCTTTGAATATTTCGGGAGCATCTGGATGGTCGGATTGTTCTGCACGTCGGACGAGTTCTACAGCATATGCGAGACCAGAGATAATTTGCCTCCTATCGTCGTCTCGATTTTCGGACTCCTCTATGTAATCTTCGTCGTTGAACTCGTATAGTCGTGCTTGAAGATCGTTGAGCGTTTTCTTCCAATCCTGCAAATTTGAGGCCATGATAGGGAAGAACAAGTCAAGTTGGCGTTGATAAGTTGTAGAATCATAGATGATCGATCCAGCGCTAATCCGCTTCGCCACGTTGCTACTGAACTTTTGCTAGTAAATCAAAAAGTCCATCTATGAATTTCAAGTTCTAGTCAAGATACAGCAGCAAATCCAGCTAGTAGAAATGTGCATGCATGATACTCTCTTCAAAAGTAAAAATTACCCATGTTGAACTTTCTTCATCTCATGCTGGATAGCCCATTTCACAGCAGCCTCTATATCTTCAACTTCGCGGGTAGGCTTATGTCTAGGTGGACCATTGCATGGGTCATAGACACCAGTACGAACTAGGATTGAGGACCACCCCGCTGCATTGGCTCCGGCAATATCTATTTTTTTGAAATATTCGTAAGAGTATTCCACGGATCCACTGTGGAAACAGACTGAATAGACGTACCAGATTCAGGATTGTCTGCGACGATACAATTCATGTATTCAGCAACAAAACTTCGCACAACATCTCAAGTCAAAAACTTACCACCGACCATGTATCTATCAAATATATCACAGCCGTGTCAAAAAGAAGAACGCGGTATTGTCTGTAACAAAACTTACACATGAGGCATATGTGTTACGGGACTGCCTTGAATTTCTTCCAGTCTGTCTTTCAATACCTTCTCTGCAAATTTGTAAGTAGCAGCTGTAGGTTTCCCGAACTGAATGTGAGGGTATTCGGACCCAGTCATTCCCTAAGAATCCATCCACGCACACGATGTCAATAGTCGTTTGATGGAAGAGGTACATGTAGGTCAAAATACCTTGAATACCGCTTGGAATGCCTCTCTAAATGCACCCTGTCCTAATCTAGGTCTATCAAAGTCACTTCTCCAGATAAGGTCAGGGTTACAAAATACGAGAGGGATTTTGGTAGTCCATGGTTTGACGTAAGGACCTCCGATTATTCCACCCGACATTAGAGTATCACATATAATCTGAATGTCTAATGACCAGTTTCTTGGATCATAGAAGACAAATATAGCATGAATCGGGGTTTTGGAGAAGTCGACTGGCTAGAGATAATATTTTGAGTTTTGGAAATAAAATATGCAGGGCTTTAAAGGAATACTTACCTTTGTACTGGCTCGTTCAGCATCTGACAGTTTATGGAAAGGCCAAACTCTAGAAATAAAAGGTTCTCAGCAATGTATCAACAATTGGGTGTAATAATGTTGAACATACGAGGGGTTCCAAGCATGTACGTCTAACGATGTATAAGCTTTCTTGAATCCGTAACTGATCTCAAGAGTTTGAATGAACAAATCGCATTCACGCTATCAAATCATGCAGTAACTTACCTCTCAGCAACCTTCCTGATATCGTCATGGAGTCCGCCGAGAGCAAGAATAGGAACGTCGGTATACTTGTGCACGACAGACTTGAGAATTGTGTGTGCTTGAATATATTGGGTCGGTTTGATCTGTTGAAAAGGCGTCAATAAGACCCTCTCTTGACGAAGAGAGAAATCAACCTATGCACGTACGTGGAATCCAAGTTTCTCAGTTAGCTTCCTACATCTCTCCTCCTCTCCGATACCTCCTCCGTTGGTAAGCTGAAGGAATCCCCCAAAGTTGAAAACTCAGTAAGAAACCTTCCTCTTCAGGTTTATTGCTTACCAGTATGTAAGGAATCTTTCTTTCAAATTGATCAGCTACAAAGTGCAACATTTGATGTAGTCACGTACATACATATTCAATGGATTCTTTCCCTCCAACATGGACAGAGCTCGCTTTGCTGCGGGGAGAACATTTGGACCACGAATCAAGACTCCATCCTATGGATACGTCTCGGGTCAAGCCATGAATGTGTATGAATAGGTAGTCAACTCACGATATCAAGAGAAAACGCCAAAGGAGATTCTATTCGCTGCTTCACTTCATCTAGTTGGAATCGTGGACTTAGACTAATCGAAGGCCAGGGTGGGAGAAACGTACTGTGTGTTGTTGATATCCATCTCCGTCCAACCTGTATGCTGATCGGGCTACCAGCCTTAGCATTTTGAAGCTGCCTGCTCGCCCTGAGAGTCGAGTGAATGAATCTAGAATAGGAATTTACTGGCAGGTTCATGGTCTCCGCCAAAAAGCAAGTCGTGATTGTCATCTTGTTTGACGTGAACTAAGCGCTGATATTGATTTCGAATTTGAATGAAAGCACGTAAGAGCAAAAGTACGAGTACAAAATTTAAATAGTCTACATGATAAAGATATCCTCTAATGTTTCTTTCTCCCTAAGTTCTTCTTAGAGTTTGTCGGTGTTTCCGCACCACCATCTAAAAACCCTCCTGCATCAAGCGCATTGCGAGCTGCTTGATTAATGTGTTTGAAGCGATCGGGTCCCAAAAGTATACCGCCCCAGTATCGAGTAACAATAACCAAGACGTTATTAATTTCCTAAAATTATGAATATAAATTACAAAATCAGACTCAGGGAAAGTTACAGAGTGACATACCAGAATTTGTAGTAAGTGCGCAAGACGTCCACCAGCTGCAGTTTCTCCATCGTCGTCATTGTCTGTTAGGGATGATTAGAAAACTTCGATGTGACAGAAAAGAATCACAGACCTTGGTGCAAGACATTGCCGACCTGGCATCTCCATGCGTTGATAATAGGGTGGGCAGCTCTGGCTATCCGACGATCCGACATAAGGTAATTGAGGATCAGAGGGACCTGTACAACGTCCACTGTTCGATAAGGATTCAACAAGAACTATTGCTTGGATGCACATACCTCTGAGGGATCTGAGATTTTACATGCTCGTCCAACGAACGAACTTTTCCTATCTGTTATGGGCTCAGCTTCGAAGATTTTGACTCCAGCGGGGATAGAAGCGGGTGGTGGTGGTAATTGAGCATCCGAGCTATGGTCTAATTCGGATATTTTACTATTTTTTCCTTCATCGGCATCAACAGCTCCTCGTTCGTCCTCTCTCAAAAGCTCTCCAGCCAATTTCTCACTTTTCTTTGTTTGGTACCATTCTAAACAACGTTCTTTAACCCATTCTAAGCCATCAAATACGCAGACATTATCTGCTACCCACTCGATGCCTTCGCTAGAGATGTAGGTGCGCAAGACTGCTCCAAATAGTGCTGAGTCGACTCCGAATGCTCCAATATATCTTGACAACAGTTGCAGTTGAGGGGGAGAAGAAACCGGGTATGTGGGAGGTATAGAAACTAGGACAGAGAATGTCACATCGTCATCTGGAAGGCTGCAATTGTTGAATTCGACTCGTTTCCAGACAGGATGAATTACACACACCTCAATTCTACTGTGTATCGAATGGTATCTCCATTGTTCCCATTGCTGTTGAGTCCTTTTGAATCGTTTGTAGCAGACCAAAGTCGTACAGAATCATCTCCATAGATAGACTGAAGAACTAACTGAGGAATAGAGTATGAGGCGAATAGTTGAAGTTATAAGATTTCTTATATCGCGAAATGGCTAGCTCGCACCCCCTAATTCTAACGCGATAGATTCGCGGTCAGGATCCTGTGATAGCTGGGCAATAAATTCCTCCAAGTTGGGCTGCTCGCTGCCTTGTGGATTATCCATATCCAAGAAATAGAATGAGATACTAAGAAGAGGTTGATGATGGAAGGAGATCAAGTAAACGAGCGCTTTATCAAGTATGCCTCTCTCAAGTCTACTGTCTTGCCGTGACTATCATAATCCGCTGGATACATCCCTCCTATGTCCATAGCTAATTGACTGGGATAGCTTTCAGAGCTCCTACGTGTAAATCTTGAACAATGCCAAATACAACGCCGACCATCCGAGTTGTAGTCAGGCTCCCGTACAATCGTCCCGAGGAACCTATACCAGATCCCCCTCGAGTCCGTATGTTCTTTGTCTTTGTGTGGCAGTAATGCTCACCCTGTAGCTATCAACCATTTGGAAAGCTAGGTAGAATGGAACTCTGAGAAAGAACAAATCTTATGGGAAGTAATTGCGAAATCTCGCGCAGTCGAAGGGGCTGGGACAGACTGTATGTTCTATTCTGTTTAGTGGTCGGGCATACTTTTGATATTTCGAGTCTATAGGGAAAGGTCTTGCAGCTCACTTAGAAGTTCCTTTACCATACCTTTTGTATAGGGCACAGACACGTTACGAAGAAGATCTCCGAGGATTACAGGGCATTCGAGAAACACTATCACCTGTGGTCACTTCACCCGCCTCACAATTTCCTTCAAATGGATTCAATATTCTCTCGAAGGGCAATCCTATACTGGGTGAATATTTTCCTCGACTACCGTCTACCGCAGACCGTCCGCACATGGCTCGAAGAGACTCAATGCGGTCTGGAAATGGAAATGTCCCCTCGACTGTCATAGGAAGACCCTTGGGTGTTCGAGCTAGGTTAAACTCACTTGGCAACACCGCTATCCGTTCTCGTACTTTCAGCAATATCTCACAACCGAAGAAAGTGTCGTCATCTTCAACATTAACACTGCAAGGTCCTAAACGGACTCGATCTACAATTCGACCGCCACTCACTCCGACACCATCTAACGACTCCGAGTCCGCCTCTTCGAATGATGCGAGCTCGGATGAGGAACATAACAAACAAGAAGCAGAGGAGAAGAAAGCGGAAGAACAGCAGGCATTGGATCGTAAACTTGAAGAGCTTCAACGAATGATGACTAGAGAAACATTAGGACTTGTTTCCTCACCACCGCCACCACCTCGATTATCTACATCACGAACACAGGGCAGAGATTCGATACATGACCGAGGACGAAATCGTCCACTTTCAGCTTCATCCACATCTTCTAGTTTCAGACAACAACAACAGTTGACTATGTCGAGAAGACATAGTATAAGCCAAACACCCAGCCATCATAGTCTTTCCAGCACCAGCTCTCCTCAAGGTTCTATTCCATCTATTCCTTCACCTCCCCCAGAGGCAAGACAACTACATCAACAATCACCTATGGCTCGTCATCTAAGTCCAGCTGGATCAACTAGTCCTCCTATTGTCTCGAGAGGCGCTGCTTGGGGACAACCTGTCCGGCAAGGTACTTCTGCTAGACCTTATGGCGGAAGGGCTAGTGAAAGAGGGAGCGAAATGGGAAGTGAAGCATCGAGCTTCAGTGATCTAAGTGGTAGGCGGTATTTATAAATTCTAGTTAATGTCATACTGAAGGTTTTTATTGCAGATGCTAGTCTATCTGCATCCGCTCTCGAGAGTGCGTTAATGTCTAATATCCGAGGTGGTGGCTCTCGAATGTAAGTTTGCTTGATATTTCACTGCACCAAATCATCCGTGTTTCTGTTTCCCTCATGCTTCGCGTTACGTCTGTAGATCCAATTTTGCCAGAAACCAGCTTTCTGGTCGACGAAGTAACACAATTCGATAGACGCGAAATATCAGAAAGATGTGTACACACATAATTGAGCTTTGTCAGGAGGAAAGAGGACTTTCGTATCATTGTGTAATAAATTCCCCCGTGCAGACTTACATACTTTAGCATTACGCGTCGAAGGAATATTTTGAATGTGTTTTCTCTATCTTTTCCCGCTTGTTCTAGTACCTTCCATACCCTTTTCACCACCGCAGCTTTCGTTTGTTGTTTGCTTAACAATGGATTTTTTTCAACACGCAAGCATGCTGATTTGTCGCTGAATACGCAAGCTCTTTGACCTTGGATAAATACTTTGAAATTGGGTACGGAAAGTTGAGTATCAAATATTTGCGCCGCCTAGTACGGGACCCTTTGACGTCCCTGTCGAATTCACTCACCACTTCTTACTCCACCATTTATACCTGCTTTATTTCCACCACGACCACAACCTCGAAGTCTGACGATCTAAATCGAAATCAGCATGGAGCTTACTTTTCTCAATGATCTTGGGCAATCTTTCGTCATAGAGATTGACCCGGGCATGGAATTAGAGAATGTAATGGCACTGCTCGAAGTCGAGGTATGTTATCCTTTCTTTTCGTTGTTTGCACCACAGAGAGTCATGATATATGTATCACTAGTCAGGCATTCCCGTCAACGAACAAAGTATCTCTTTCGAAGGAAGAGAGTTAACAAATCCTAAAGCCACCATGAGAGCATTGGGAGTAACCGATAATGCTATGTTAGTAATTCGAAGACGGGTGCAAGTTGCTGGGAGGTACGTTCCTTCCATTACCCAGGATTCTGGCATTGATGCTAATGAATGATTGTGTGGTCTGTATCTTTGTTCAATAGATCTGCAGAACAGGATGCCGAAATGATGAGACTACAAATATTGGGAGACCCTCAACTCATGCGTCAACTACATGAAGTTCGTACCCATTTCTTCCATCGCATTTCTATCATTTCTAAAATCATAAAAAATCATAACGATATCATCTTCTTGCAAATAGACAAATCCAGAGATTGCAGCAGCAGCTTTAACCGACCCTGCACGGTTTGCTGAACTCCTAAGACAAACCAGAGCTCGACAAGTAGAAGCTGAACATGAATTAGATAGATTAAATGCTGATCCTTTCGATGTCGAATCGCAAAGAAGGATCGAGGAAGCAATTAGACAACAGGCCGTTATGGAGAATTTGGAGCATGCCCTTGAATATTCTCCAGAGGCTTTTGGAAGGGTTACCATGCTTTAGTGAGTACTATATAATGCGAAATTATGAACTCAATTGAAAATAACGCTATCTCAATAGTATTCCTGTTGAAGTTAATGGACATCCCGTGAAAGCTTTCGTTGATAGTGGTGCTCAGCAAACTATAAGTGAGCGAAACCCATCTTTTATTGAACGATTACCTGACCATTTTCCCTTACTAGTGAGCCCAGAGTGCGCAGAGGCGTGCGGTCTAATGAGATTAGTCGATAAAAGATTCGCCGGTATCGCTCGTGGAGTTGGGACAGCAAAAATTCTAGGTCGTGTGCATAGTGCACAAATGAAACTGGCGGACCTGCATCTTGCCTGTTCGTTCACAATCATGGAGGTACGTATCACGACAAGATACTTAACTTTGGAGATGCACTTCATATTGACAATTCTTCTTTGTTTTGCCTTTCTGTTTAGGGTCGAGACGTCGATCTTTTATTCGGTTTGGACATGTTAAAAGCACATCAAGCATGTATAGATCTCGAAAAGAACGTTTTACGTATCCAAGGTCGAGAAGTAAAATTCTTAGCAGAACATGAACTTCCTGATAAAGCTCGTATAATGGAATCAGGCGGACCAGAAGATCAACCTCCTGCCACATCGTCGGGGGCGGTAGGATCTTCAAGTCAACCTCAACATTTCCCTGGATCGGGTAGTACCTTGGGTGGTCCGCCTGCGGCTGGTGTTGGTAGAGGTGCGCCTGCTGCTGGAGCTGCGGCGGTTCAGACAAGATATCCTGAAGAACATATTAATACCCTTATGGGACTTGGTGTTTCGAGGGAAGTTGCAATCAGTACATTGGATGCTGCTGGTGGGAATATAGATGTCGCTGCGTCGTTGTTGTTCTCATAAGGGGAGAATGAATCGTCAAGTTGGACTTTGGAAAGAAGTTTGGATTGGTTCGTTTGTACGATGCTGCTAGAAGTCAAAAGAGAGAAAGAGAACTGATGTTTTGGTATTAAGCATTCCCAAGTCCTAGTTGTACAATATATAATATTTATAGCGATACAAGATAATTGATCCTACGCCGAGGTAGACGGGGGATTGTCGCAAAGGTACGGAGCCAAAAAAAAACAGTTAGACATGTGGGCAAACCAAAGCGAGAGATGCAGCGATAGCAAGGTATACAGTGATAACGATCCAAGAAAATATAACGGGAGAAACCAATGCACTCAAATGAGGGTTACGGTAGTACGAACCAGACCCCCTCTCCAATTCCTAAGACCGGCTGAACGTCTTTGTGCCCAATCAGCTTGCATCCTAGCGAACGCATCCTGAATATGTTCAGGTCTCAACGAAGTTCTTTCCTCCGAAGGGGGCATGAAAAGAGTATTAACAGGTAACGGAGAATCGTCAACATCATCAGTTTGATCTGACGCCATTCTCATCCGTTTAGCATCACCTGCTAGAACCCCGCCTGCCTTTCGTTTCCCTAGGATTGGAGAAGAGACAACTCGGACAACGTCTTCGCGTAGGTAAAATTCTTCGAGGGATTTTTTTACTTCGAGGCCAGCGAGGGTAAGGGATCTAACCATTTCAAATGCTAGGAAACCAACGATGTCGACTGTATCATCGTTCGCTTTGAGGTCGAGTGCGGTAGGGAGGTTGAGGAAATCTCGAAAGCGTTTACCTATGCACATGCATATGTTAGTCAAGACAAGGTAGGGGATTCAAATGCAAAGACTTACCTTTACGGTATGTGAAAGATGCTTGTCGACAATCTGAGTAATGTTGATACTCTTCTCTAGTCATTTGGCGAGTTGCATCGTCTGCTTCCTAGAAATGACCTTTCAGAGACACAAAAAGAACAGGGGACAACAGTTAGCCTACCTTTAGACGTTGTATAGAAGCCTCATGTGCCTCAATATCGTCTTCATCCTCTTCGTCATCAGTCTGAAGTACGTCGGAATAGATTGTAGTTATCTCCCAAGGCAGCTTGATAGTAATCTTTTGGGCTTTTGACGCCAGTTTGTCTAAGCAGATGAAAGGATATTCCATGATTATTTGCAAACAAGTTTGAAGTGGGGAAGGGTTGCTTACCATCCGCTCCCTCTTCGACCTCAACTTCCATAGGTCCATCAGCACCTCCAGAATCCTTTGCATGTTTCCGCACGTCCTTCCAAGAGAGATATGTTCTAAGACGATTCACTTTTGCTCTGTCGTGTCTAATCAAGAAAATGAGGTCTTCTGCCGACAGATACCTTGCGCCGCGACGGGAGGCAAGAGCCCTAGCTTGAATAATCTAAAAGGTTGTCATATTACTGGTTCGGAAAATATGGTGTGGTGAGGGGGGACTTACCAATTCAATAATCTGACTTCGGACAATATCCTCTACCAAGTTTACAGTCTCTGGTAATGGCTCCTGTACTTCACCAAAGACAAACATCATCTGGGAAATTTCGGTAAAGTACTTGTATTCCCTAACTCCGGGAGTTTCTGTTTTCTTTGCTGTGGCCATAATTTGGTGATTTGTTGACCGATGAAATGGTAAATGAACGTGACTGTGAGGAGCACTTCAGAGGATACTGTACACTGGCGAAGGTCAAAGATGCTATTATGGGCGTCTTGACAGTACAAGACAATTCACGTGATCATAATGTCACAAATTATGCGTCACGTGTCACTTCGAAAACGCCAGCCCGCCGCAGGACTTACCACTCAGCTACAATCTGAACGACGTTGTCAGCCATCTGGTTCTAATAAATATGTCGCGCAACTGTAACTCCATCTATCTCACACACACATCAAGATGTCCGAGTCAACTATCGCTCCTGCAATGGGAGTTCGAAATCTTCCAGCCGAGCTCGTTGATATGATCATTGACTATCTCTACGACGACAGCGACGCTTTGGAGAATTGTTCCTTGGTTTGTCGGACATGGCTTTGTGCCAGTCGTTTCCAGCTTTTTCGCACCACAACTCTTCAACAATGTTCAAGGCTACTCTCCTTGAATAAATCGCTTGGTCGATACGTCTATGATTTCCGATTAGGATCGGCGCATTCAAGTCGTAGGGATCCCATCTTTGCTCACCCAGTCTTGCTTAGCCAAGGTCTTCGCAACATGTCCAACCTTCAGGTCCTCAAACTCCACGGAACTCATTTCTGTGTCGATCCTATTCCAAGTAAACCTTGTGTTCCTCCTCTCGTTGGAAAGCTCAAGTATCTGGAATTAGAGGACGTTGGCTGTCTGGCGGAATTACCAAGCGATATTCTCCATGTTCTCGATCTCTTCTCAGAAATCGAAACCGTCAAGCTTGGTATGGTCATCTCCAAGGTCAATAAAATCGAAGGGACTCCCCTTATCAAACAATACTCTTGTCCTCACTACAAACTTGCTCTTAGAGTTCGAATCCGTTCGCTTATTGTCGACACTCAACTGCCTTTTCTATGGTGTTATCTGCTTCGGAATTCGTCTGCGGTCACGGTTCTTTCTCAACTTACTATCAAGTGCAAGACGGTAGCGGACGCGATTGGATTTCAAGCACTCGTTGGGCGCGTTGGTCACAAACTCACAGACCTTTCCATCGACCTCGTGTCTGTTATCATGCAATCTAGCATCAGTGAATCCATTCGTGACCATGTTTCCTTTGTTATGCACTTGCTGATTTATGATAATCTTCGTAGGTCAAATTTCTTCCCTTTGGTCTACAGAAACCTTCAGTACTTGTAGCCAGTTGGAAACTCTAGAAGTCATCGGATACATCGCAGGATCCCAAGCCGAAGATGTCGATATCAACGGATACTTCTGGAGACATCTCCTTCGAATCATCTCCTACATACCTCCATCCCTAAAGAACCTTAAATTAATCATCAATACTCCGAACAAGCTATTAGAAGCATTACAAGATCCTTTCGGTTTACCTTGGTTCCATCTAGAGAAGACACTTAGTCAATTCGTCGGCATTCGAACAGTAACTCTTGTCGCTGATGTCAAGTGTATAGGGAAGGACTTCGAAGAATGTCAGCGTTTGATCCAGGGCCATCTGAAGGACCTCCATTCTCGTGGTCGCCTCCATTTTGTTTCGCACACGTCCCTCTCTCAAGAATAATGCCATTGATGACCCCTCCCAAAGTTTTTGAATCTGTCTGTTTTCTATCCTCTTGTTTCCCTTTCTATCGTATTCAGCAACATCGGAATATCATCCCTGTATGTTTCGGATTTTGTTTACGCTTCCTTGCATATACCCTCAGACATCGATATACTTTTCTAATCACATTTACACAAGACATATGCATTTACACTCTAGTTTTAATCTACAGTATTAGTAGTAATATATAATCTCCTATACGTTGCTCTGATATCCTCGAAGATATACTGAACCTAGATTAATCATCGACAGTAAGGTCTATAACTGCGTTTGGGTCATACGTAGTCTTCCGTCTCTTGGGTCTGAGATTCTAGTTCTTTCTTGTTCATTAGGACTAATCTGTTTGAGAAGACTGAAACCTTCAACCTCTCGCTTTGCATTCCGTACGTGATACTTATGCACTGTGATACTAGCGGTATGATAGGTGGTATAGAATTAGAATCGCCCTGAATCGACTTGTCTACCTGTGATCAAACATAATATCGTCTGGATTATCTTGAACCGTTTTCCGCCTCTGGGATTGACTTGGTCCCATTGCATTTAACGTACAAGCGGAACGTGTTGGAGAGCTAATGTCCAATGAAGCTACATGCGAAGTACGTTTGAGGTTTGGTGTTGATGACTGAGTAAAAACTTGCACGGAAGAGGTTGGTATATGATGAGTAGTTGGACTATTAGCCTGAGATATTTCGCTGGAGTTCGAGATGTTTCGGAAAGGTCCTGCTTGAAGTTGTTGTACATTGGATGGTGCCAACAGACCCGGCGAAGTCTGCGAGAAGGAATCAGATGCAGAGGAAATGTTCGACTGTGTAGTGGCGGCAACGGTTACATCCAGCGAGGACATGACATGAGCGTGATGTTCACCTAAGAGCTTGAATTGCTCTTCCTCGTGAGGACTGATTTGTTCAAGTAGCTTGAGGCCTTGATCTCGATTAATTTGCCATTGTTGCAATTTATACAGAATATCCTTCTTTGTAATCTTGTTTGAAAAACACCGTCAACAAAACTGACTCAGAAACAACATGTAAATGAGTTAAATGAATCCTCACCTCTAGGTTTGACGTTTCTAATTCGTGGTATCTTTGAGAGTAATTGGAGATATCTTTCCAGGTAGCCACAGCTGTGCAATGACTGGATAAAAACCGTAGAACATGTGCGGCTACTTTGTCACCAGAAACGAGTAGAGAAGTTCTCTCGTTTACAACAAATTTTTCAACGAGCCATTCCCTGATGCTTTTGCAAAACCTGCAATCGCATGTCCATTTTTTAGCTTCTGCGAGAAGTATTGGTGGTAGATCTGGGGGCTTAGAACCGAGACAATGCTGGATAAACAAGAGCATGATAGATTGAAAAACGGGTGCGAGGACATCCAACATTTCCCAACTTTCTCCAATCTCTCTGATATGAGCCACTAGAGGAACGAGAGAGCTTCGGATTGAACTGTGTTCGACCAGAGGAGGGCTGAAAATTTGTCCTACGAGGTATTCCAATCCTGATAAACCATTTGGGTCTGTGTCGAAGCAATATGTAACTGCTTCCTCGGCTACCTCAAGGGAATCGATTCGAAGGTTGTCAACATAAACTTTCAGTACTGAAGGTATAAGTTGTCTGAGTGATTGTAAGTCTTCGGCGGTTCGAGGAGGAGATGTGTAATCTTCGAGTGCATTGGCAAGGCTATCAGCCACCAGCTCGATGTAATGCTCCGGACCACGGCTGATACTTGTCATCTTGCTGTTGATTCTAAACAATTCTGATTCAGTAAAACATCAGTTATATTTAGATAATTGTGCATACAAAGTTGCCAATGCTTTCGGTCCACTTTGTTCCAGGATACTCCTCATCACGGAAGTAAATTCCTCACTGGACACTTGAGATTCGGTCCAGCGTTGAGAAGACGAAATAATCTCGTCGAACATTCGATAAATTATCGAGGCCTGCAACTCTTGAACTCCTGGAATCCCTGGTTCTGATGGATGGGTTGTATTATAGGAATGAATAAAATCAAGGAAAGGCATCAAAAGTAATCTTGTGAATTCGAGTTCGAAGATATAGCGCTGTTTGCGGATAACTTGTTCGACTATCTTGTATGCCAAATCGTTCCTTTTGAGATACATACACGTGTAGCAAAGGGTTTGGACTGTCAACAAGATGGCGGGCAGGAGTATGGACAGTCGATCTGAATCGAGGGGAAGGATTGATAGTGTTTTGAAAACTTCTTCTTCACGGAACGCCATGTTCAGGAGTTCTATTGCAAGTGCATGTCTTTCTTCAACAGGTGTCAATCCATCTTCCATATCGACCCGGAGTGCTAAAGCTCCGAAAAATTCCTGATTTCCTTTCAACTGTGGTAAAAGACTAGAAAGGGAAAAAAATCAATGATCAACCAACAACAGAGATGGATGGACTACAGACATGTCCCTGAAGAAAGTCAGGCCACCATTGTTTATCGCGAGTTTTACCAAGAACTCCTCTTCACCGATGGAAAATGTTCCAAGAGCATGTATGAACTTGTCCTTTTGTGCCTTGACCCAATCCAAGAGCAGTACAAAGTCAAGAGGGCGATCATAATGTCGGCGAGACGGAGAGTCGGTTTCCACGATGTTCAAGTCAAGTTTTTCTCCCCACTCTTGAAGTAAATCAAGTAATTCGAATATATTTGAATTCTTGGTGTCGGCTTTTAACCAGTGATCCAAACTAGGAACACAATACAAATGATCAATCATAACAGAGTGGATAAATCATCACTGAGGGCATTTCTTACCTGGGCTGAATTTTCTGAAATCCATAGGATGTGATAGCGTCACCGATCAGAGTATGTGAGGGTCGGCCACCATTAGAGCAACGTTTGATAGCACATAGCCATAAATCGAGATCATCCCACAACAAGCTAGCGTACAGAAGTGTACTCAATGCTTCTGTCTTGTTATCCTTAACCCGGCGCACGATAGCCTTGACTAAGGTTAATGCTTTCTGACTTGGTATTCGGGATGCCGATGGAGGATTGGTTAGTTGCCTGAGTTCCGAAAGAGCTTTAGTTAAGGCTTTTTTACCATAGCGGACTTCCCAATCACAGTAGTCGGGCCATAATATGAGAACTGTGCGACGGTACCCTATCAATCACTCATGTCAGAGAAACGGGAACGGATAAGACATCGAGACACAAACATTTCTCTAAAGCTCCACCAGACTAGAAAATCAAAATTATATGTGAATACACAAAATAAGGAAGAGGTAAAGGTATCTTACATTTCCAGTATAGCCTTTATAGTTGTAGTCATCAACATCCCCAGAGGTCATTTCATCCTCCAATTCCCCTTCCCGAGGTATAGTCTGCATTTTCTTCACGTCTTTAGATCGCAGACACTTCTGCAAAAGTGTGCCATCATGAAGGTCAACCAAATTCTCGTATGTCATCTCAAACTCGTTGATACACCAGAAGTCCGGAGGATACATCTCATTGTCCGAATCTGAATCATCCCATCCTCCACGAGGTGGTGCATTCCTAGTATCAACATAACCTTCCAAATGATACTCCACACTCGCCAGTCCCAAGTGAAACCCGAAAGATGTTGCTACTGTATCAAGAAGGGCGGCCTTTTCCGCATCGACACCCTTGAGAGCACTTCCCCGAAGTTGATCATATGAATATGTATGTTCTAACAGGTAAGCGATTTTTTCTGGACCTTTGTCATTTTTACCGAGTTCCTTCCAGGAGGTGAATGTTTCCTGTAGAATTTCTTCGACAATCTTGTGATGTGACAATGCGGGGCGAATGTGATCGGTTAACGTATGGATAAGGTTGAATGCCAGTGCTAGACGATATCCACTGGTTATAGGCTTGATCTCGTGAGTTACATCAGTGTACCAAGCCATAACAGTAGTGTCGACAGAACTTGTCTTGCTTGTGTCATATACCTCCGTTGAGGTTTTGTGCGATACATGGGCAGCACCACCAGTATATTGTGATGGGAGAATCACTATGACCGTCGCGAACATGCCCTGGGCTTTTCCCGTGCTATATCTTGGTGAGTGAGAGGACGAAGAAGACCTGAGTAACAAGACTTACTCGACATGAGGTAGAAAACTTCAAAAGAGGGATCTCAATTTATGTCAAGAAAGGATAGATGGAGGTGACGTACTGTGAACCGACCTCGTACAAGAGGAGCTTGTATAAGTCACATCTAGGTTGACTTGCAGCATAATTAACACCAAGAGTGCGACAAACGGCGACAACGACCTGATTCAACCACGGCTGCCATTCGGGATTATCGAACTTGACCTTATGTACGAGTGTTAGATGTACTAGTTCATTTGACAAAAATCTTCTGATAATATACCTTGCTGGCGTCCAGTTCCCAAGTGTCACGAACGGCTTTGTCGATGATAGTACGCTCCCCCATCCCATAAGGTGCTTGTTCAGCAACGTTCTTGATGGCTAATGCATCTCCAGGTTTTAATGGTAAACCAACCGTCCCGAGACCCTCTATAGACAAGGCGGGATTTGGCACCTTTGGAGATATATAAGTCTGACAAAATGAAAAGGCACTGGGGCATTGAAAGAATGAGAACGCATATTCAAAGCCTTCCTATAAAAGAAAATGTTTCTATTTGTTTCCCAAGCAGTAGAAGCAATTTTGAAAGGTCTATATACCACAATGTCTGTGGATTCGTCTGCATCTGGAGGTTGGGCGTCGGGTCCATCATTGTCGTTCATTCTACGATAGAAAATAGTACATGTGAGTGAATGGTTTCAATGTAGCGTCCTTTAAAGCGTTAATATATGTTCTGAAAGAGAGATAGAAAGAGACCTCCAATGTGTCAGACGAAATCTTGAAGCTTCAAAGTCAAGTTAGCAGTCGGAAAGGATAGATTCACGATTCAGATGATAGAGTGACGGTACTGGTAAATATCAAGGTTAGACGCTCATACAGACGAAATACAGACATTTGGAGAAGGGGCCTTGGTTACTGTAGTACATAGGTATGATTAGATGGTATTATTATCATAGTAAACGAAGTCACAGAGATCGTGATAGAGGCGTTGAAGACACTCGAGGAAAATTGGGCCATTGGGAAACCTGCTTAAACGCGACTGTCATTGGTGTAACGTGACGCAAGGATTGAAGAGAGGATGTTCGAAAAGCTAATGTTCATGATCATGCAGAGGAGATTTTTACGATCCTAACATCACTTCATCATTAGATTCCAGTAACACACAAATAACAAGTCCGCGACACAAATCATAAAAACCACGATGAGATAAGAGGCCAACATGCGAAGGGTAGGAGGTGGGTTGAGAATGTGTGAAGGAGCTAGGGAGAATACTGTTGACAATGGGAGTTGTCTTTTCAGAATCGACAGAGGCCTTGATGTGGGGACGGAACTCGCCGTCGAAAGTCTAGTTTTGCATAAATTGGGTGGTCGATTGCACCGAGCGAATGAGGGCTTGTCTGGAAGGTGAATCTGCCACAGGGGGGATCGCCGTAATAGAGTTATTGGACTGCCAGCAAAATGTCGGGTCTTGTAATACGGAACACACAGGAATCTTCTTCAATCCGTGCAGAGAGATGAGCGTCGATGGATAGAGGTGTTGGAGAAGGGTTGGTCCTAGCTCAAGAACAGTATTATTCTGACCTTCATATAAGTCCATGCCATGCTGGGAATCCATCCTAACGGAAGCACATCAAGCCTGTAAGGGGGCCAGGGAGGCAGGCAAAAATGATTGTATTATTTGAGGTACATATGAATATATTATTGTCCTGAAGAATGATGAATGGTTAGCATTGGCATGTCGAAACAGAGCAAGATTGTAAGGACGAAAATATAGAAACTGCACGCTCCGATTGCAAATTACGACCCTCATCCAGCCAGTTCGTCCATACAAATCGGCGGTTACTGCAATATCATGATATCGCGGAAACGCAGCTCGAATATGTCTAGGACGGCTATCCGGGATGTTGCTTAGTTTCGTCCTTGCGCAACATAAACTGTGCGCTGTATGTCGTCCCGTGATTCCAAGGGATTGATAAGAAAACCATCACGAATACCCTCTCTCTTTCAGGTAGAATAGGGTATGATAGTTCAGCATACACATGTCAACTCTAGAGAAAACGACTTGTGACCCAATCGAAGGCGTTGAATAGACTCACCTTCGAGGGAAAGTCACACCCGTTTTGACTTGGGTTTGACTGAATTCCAGATAAACCAAGGTCGGCATCGCTATATTTTGAATTGCTTGAAAGTGTATTGGATCATGGACGTTGAGAGGAAAGAAAGATTGACAAGAGTCGCTGGTTTGCTGATTCAGACAGTCACGGTCATGGAGATGGTGCGAAGATTGTGCAAAGCGGTTCAGCCAGTCCCCTCCTCCAGATTCGTTTTTGGCTTCAGCTATAAGCTTTCTCTTTCCATCATGCTTTCATCTGTCCCGCAGACCTCATACATCTTTCGATATCACTATCTGGACTAGTTCGTTCCTTTCATAAAACCTGAGATGGCTGTTCAAACACCAGTACCTGAATTCTCGAAACCTCTTCAACTTCCACTTCCCAAGGAGGAATTGGACAAGATCAACGAATATCTCAGTAACCTTACTCCTGAAGATATTCTCAAATGGGCAGTCGACCATATTCCAGGATTATACCAGACCACCGCCTTTGGTTTGACAGGCTTGGTCGCTATCGACATGCTTTCGAAAATCACATCTAACCCCCCTCCCCTCATATTCATCGACACACTTTATCACTTTCCGGAAACTTACGAACTCGTCGAAGAGGTCAAGAAGAAGTATAACGTTCCTGTGAATGTTTACAAACCGGAGGGATGTGAAACTGTTCAAGATTTCGAAACAAAATATGGAGAGAAGTTCTGGGAGACAGATGAGGTTTCGTATGATTTCCATGTCAAGGTATGCTCGAAACTTTCTTAAAACGTTATTGGTAAAAGCTAAAATTCACTTTTTTGTAGGTTGAACCTGCACGTCGAGCATACGAAGAACTTGGCGTGAAAGCCGTTATAACTGGCCGTCGTGCATCTCAAGGAGCCGATCGCGCCAACCTTAAACCTCTCGAGGTTGATAGTACCGGTCTTCTGAAGCTCAATCCTCTGTTTTCCTGGACTTTCCCTTTCGTTGAATGGTACATCAACGAGAACAAAGTTCCTCGTAACAAGCTACTTGATCAGGGCTACCGAAGTGTTGGTGATTGGCATAGTACTGTCAAGAGTGGCGATGGGGATACCGGGGAACGTGCCGGGAGATGGGCTGGAAAGAAAGAGAAGACAGAATGCGGTTTGCACGTTGATTATTTTGCTTTGAAAGCTCAGGCTAAGAAGAATGTCAGTTCCCTTCCTTTTCCTGATATTATGGGGAGATTATATTCTAATATTGCCGTGTTTCACAGGAAGAGCTTCGAGCGCAACAGAAGAGTAACGAAAACGCGGTTTCACCCCCGCAGAGCGAAGCGAAAGCTTGAAAGCTGCATCCATTATCGATAAATGTATTATCCGTCTCTTGTATCTGTTAGACTGTATGTATCGGTTATCTATGCTTCGTTTTGTAAGACTCATACCATCGGTGTAGACTCTTTGCTCTGAATTTATTGCTCTAGCCGTTGAATTCTTTCGAAGATACTTACACGAACAGAGCAAATCACAGTTTTGGTGCTAGGTTGAGTACACTGTATATTGTCCAACGTTGAGATATTCAAAAAGCACTGATCTACCGTGATTGTGCTCGAGATATTGGTGGAAACCGTAGAAAAGCGAAAAAAACTGAAGAGAATTCGTACAGTGACCACCGCAGGACTCGAACCTGCAACCTTTTGGTGCCGTTCAGCGATCGAAGCCAAACGCGCTACCATTGCGCCAGGTAGCCATAATTTCATGAGGTGGATCATTTCATAAGCTGGATCTTCTCTTCTCTAACTGTACTTGACTCGAAGTCCAGCTGCGTTATTAGATCTACTTACCTATGATACAATTGACAGAAAACTACAACAAATGAGAAGAAGGCTCCATTTCACAACTTTGCTCTACTCATATCTTTATTGTCATTATAAGCTACCTCTACTTCCCCAACTTCACCCTCAACCACTGAAATGACTTTGAATGGTCGTTTTCCAACATGATCATCGGGAACTGGTGGATAATAAAGACGAGTTTCACCACTATCACGAATAGCAGATGTGTCCATGTAACGACAATAGAATGACCCGTCTCTGATGACAGAAAAAAATCAGTAACTGACAAAAACAAACACATAGAAGATGAGCTACTTACGGGTTGTTATACTCGTATTTGATACCAAGTCCAGTAGAAGACTCGAAATTGGCCCAATGAGCGTGCTAAAACAAATAGTATAGCGTTAAACAGCATCAATACCAAGGGGTGTACTTACTCTCCGATTTATTCCGCAGGTCACTGGACCTACAGGTGAGTTGGAAGAGTACTTGATGTGGCAGTCCCCACAGTAATATCTGTACTGAGGCATATGGGCGATGGTTTGGGTACACGCTGATAGGTAAACTCGATGCTTCAAAGCTTCACAGACGTTATAGGGTGTCCGAAGATAGGAGCTATGGAGGTAGAAATGTTAGTTTGTTTCCGCTCCCTTATCTGTCGAATAACGCCTTTAGACTTTGCGTAGCCTCACTTTGGCCTTTCAGAACGTGTAGATAGTGGTAGTGGTATTCTGAGCTTGGGCCATACTATCGGGGTCGAGAAACATAAAGGTGGAGTGTGAATAGAATGAAGGATCATCGCGATAGTTCGCAACTTGAAGATGGGTTGTGCTTCGACGTGAGGAATGGGATGAATAGGGATGCATTCTATAGATACATAAGTATACGCACTGATCAAGTAAGGTATGCTGGTGAGTTATAATAATAAGTGGAAAGAAAGAAAAATGGTACTTTTGCGCAAACAATTACGAGCATCCAAGTCAACGCGTCCCTACTTCACTCTGCACATCTATATTATCCATATCCACTATGCCATTGTTCCCCTCTCCTCATACCCATATACACCTTGGACTACCACCGTCCAATCGAAAACGACCACTCACTTCCTGTTCTTCCAAATATCTCTCAATCTCCCTGGATTATCCACCGAAGGAGCACCCCAGACCAAAGTCCTATTCTTAGGATCTAAAACTTCAGGATATCGTTCCTCCAGTAACGAAGCAATGACTCCTCTAGTTTTCCCTCCCTTCGCATCCGCCCTTACGACTTCTGCGTTTATTGCTTCGAGTGATGATTGAGTAGGTGAAGAGGATAGAGAGGATGGAGTTATTGAGGTTGGTGAAGTTGGTGTGGAAGAAGAAACCCCAGTCTCTTTCAGAGCTTTAGCTTCTTCATCAATATCCGAAAAGTCATCTTGAGCGACAGCCGATAGTGAATACGCCCAAACTCCAATTGCGAATGAAGCCAGTATAATTCCTGTCAATGCATTTCGGAATCTGAAAGGTGCTCGCGCTCTTTGAAGACCTGGAGACATTTCCTATAGAGGTTTGTTTCAAAGGAAGACGATGTATTAGAGACTACTGGTGTTGTAACGTTGAAACGAGTTTGAGCATACCCAACTCTTCGGTCTGTAGGATTGATTCACATCCTTGCGGGAGACATATGGGTCTGCCATGGTTGTAGTGAAATGAAAGGAAACGGAGAGCGGAGAACGAGGTGAGTGGATTGGATGGTGGTGGTGGAAGGGGAACAAGAAAGCTCAGTCTATCTCAAGTAGGCTCAAGTCCTGCTTCACACGAAATTCGGGAAAGAGATTCGGAATTCACTAAAGCTCTGACTGAATGTCTGTAAAATCGCTCAATAAAAGTAGTATAGTATCTCTTAGTTTGCAATGTACGGAACTTCACAACGGACGCGGTGAAAACACGATGCAGGTCTAACGGTTCATAACAACGTGTTGGTTGTGTGGAACAACAGTCAAAACGATTGTTTAAGAGGATTAATGTATATATGCATTCTCCTATCCTTATTCTAATCCTCTATTCCTTGGTGGGCTTGGTCTATTGAAACGGGGAGTGTATCTTGAGTAAACTAGACATGATATTGTAGGGGACAGAAACGTACGAAGATCAAGGAGTAAGCAGCATAGACGGAGCCGACACATCCAATACCGAACAAGGTGTAGTATGATCCTATGAGACGTACCACAGTGTTCAGTTTACACAACCAAGAAGACCTATGAAGATTGAATATTCTTACGGAGGAAGAACAAAGCATGAGGTCCCCGACGATGAACATTCTCATGAGATGCCTAGAAGAGTGAGAAGAATATTTAATCTCTATACCCTCACCTACACAAGACATGGGATTCAGAAATGAACATACCTGGTACAAACGTTGGTATTGAACCACACGGTTAGGTCCTAAACAAAAATCACAAATTTTCTCCCCATTTAAAGAATGTTGCAAGTGAGCATAGAATCATGCTCACTGTTGTAGAGTGCACCGAGCATATTTGTTTAATTGTATGTTCGAGAGTGGGGATCTGATTCGTCGAGAAAGAAGGATTTGGAGGATTGAGAGGAATGTCGAGGGCAGAATTGATTGCTAGTGTTAGTCGGAGTCTGAACCCGTTCAGTTCCGAAATTGCCTCGAGCGGTCGCGCCTTTCACTCGATTTACTCCTTCACTCTTCACGCTCATCATTATTTCCTTCCTCCTGGTCGAATAATTTGTACGAATGGCTGACCTGAAAGTCAGACAAAGAGTGTGTAAACCTTTCGAATAAATAATTTTGAAAATTGAAGAACATTGCTGAGGACTAAAGCAGGATTCTAGGGAATTACTGTCGCCAGACCAATAATTTATGGAAACACCGCCGTCGTACTTACACAGAAAGAACGAGATGCACTACCAACCCCGGACCACACACATCGATGGACGGTTGCTGTGAGGTCTGCAGCTTCTGTACCAGATTCTGATATAGTCGGAGGAGCAGACGATATAAGCTACTTCATCAAACGAGTTACATTCAAACTCCATGATACATACTCGAATCCTAATCGAAGTGAGTGGCTTTAAGTCTCTATCTCGATTGTTTCTCATGCTCGGTTGGTGCCACTCCTCAGGCATCGATAAGCCTCCCTTTGAGGTCTCAGAAACAGGGTAAGTTCCTCGTATTGCTAGTCTAAATTGTGTTGCGTACTGACTATGCTTCCTAAGATGGGGTGAATTCGAGGTTCAAATCCGTATAACCTTTGTTCCCGAATCAGGTGAAAAAGCTATCACAATATACCATCACCTTAAACTCCATCCGTGGATGCCAGTCGGAACCGATCCAATCGAAACCCCATCTCTCGAACAAGCTGCCAAAATGGGTCCCGTTCATTCATGGCAATATGACGAAATCATTTTTCACGACCCATTTCAGAATTTCTTGAACGTCTTACTTGCACATCCTCCTACTCCGCTACCAAAGACGAAGAAGAAACCTATACCATTTCACACATCAAACCCGGCTTCTCTTGAAGCTTCTAAAGGTGGAGTACCGGAGTTTACGCAGGAGATGGAGAAAGAGGAAGCTGAGAGATTGGAGAACGCAAAGAAATCTGTCATCGCGGAATGTGAAAAGTGGAGAGCGATCCTGATTGAGAAAGAGAAGGAGTTGGATAGGTTGAACAAGCAGTTGGCTGAGAGTTGAATGTTGAACGTTGAGACACGGTTCAGCCGTTGTGGGTTCTATCCGTTCAGTCTTGTATTATAGTTGTTGTATGATATCATGTTATACCTTGACCTCCTGCTACTCGAGTATCAACTCTTCACAACCATCATAGGATTGCCAAAATAATTTTGAAATTTAAAGACATACATCGTTTGCAGTAACATCGAAATGTGGGACGCGTGAAACAAATGAACGAAATGAATCCTTGGACAGCGAGAGTAAAAGAAATTAGGACACAGATCACCAGACGACTCGAATATCATGATACAACTCAACGTCTCAGCATCCATCTTCTTGAGAATGATGTTCGAATGAAACTACCAAGAGCACCCCTACACAATCCCTTCACATTCAAGCGGGCTGGTATGCTTCTGTACCCAAATCGGCTATACACATCCAGCTTGAGTCTGAAGAATTCATGATGGAGCCTCTCCCTTCATTGTCAACCAATAATGTGTTGTGTTTCCCTACAACGTTTCATCATCAAAGCTCACTTAACAGGAAAGATAAAATACAGAACGAACACTTACGGAACATAGACACCCATGTTCTTCAAACCCTCCTTAGCAGCTTCATTCTTGGCAGCTTTCTTGGTACTTCCTTTTCCTTTTCCTAAACATTTACCTTCAACCATAGCTCTGACAACCCAGATAGGAGTTGTTTTAGTCCCTTCTCCTTCAGTGTCATAATAAACCCATTCGATAGGTTTAGAACTCTGTTGAAGATGTTGATTGAACAAAGAGAGATGACCAATCATTGGAACAGAACGAGGAGGTGGAGGTGAAGACAATGATAATTGGGGGTGAGAAGACCGAAGATTTGATGCAACATTGTTGCTGCCAGCGATGAACTGGGAGTTCATGGTGGGTGGATCTGGATCTGGAGGAAGGCCATGCTCGATACGGACTTTACGATATGCTTCATGGATGAATGGACGAAAGAGGGGTTGCAACCACTGTTTGACAGCCTCCAGACCGCGGTCGAGATAGACTCCTCCAACGTATGACTAGAGAACATCAGCGAGGTCGAGAGAAAGTGAATGTGGTGCAGAAAGGGTATGTACCTCAAAAAGATCAGCTGAAACATTGGAGTTGTTAAATCAATGTTAACGTTAAAAAGCTGGTATAAAAGGCCTACCTTGGATATTAAGTGATGCACGCAAGGTGATAACCTGAGCAGGATGAGTGCGGAGATGGTCGTGAAGCTTGTACAATTGAGAAGAGCTGTGTCGAGAGATGCAGATCAGATCCCGGGTTACGCTGACGCATATTATAATAAAGCAACAAACATGTATGCCAATGTATTGTTGCCAACGAGCAAAGCCCTAATTTTCTACGAAGGAAGGTTATCAGCATATGCATATCATCATAGCAACGGAACCAATGAACAAAAAATCAAGGGCTCTGGGGTTAGGAACTTACGGTAGACGCACCAACTCGTAAGTTGGGGTAAACCTCTCTCAACTGGCCAGTAACGACTAAACTCAAGACCGAGTCTCCAAGATGCTCTAACATTTCGTTATCAGGACTTGGATCTTCAGGAGGGTCTTCGAAGAGATGAGTCGGACGAGCAAAGTAACTTCGATGTGTGAATACTCGAGTTTTGAGACTTTCATCAAGGATTTCTGGTAATTTGGGAAGATCTCCTGGACTGAACTTTACCCTGATAACGAATTGGATACGATAGGTAAAAATGCCAGCGAGTGAATATTTCTTGAACGTACTGGATACTTCGGTAAGGGTTGCGCTTTGGGTTGGCAAGATGGCCTGTAGAATCAGACATTCTAAACGATAGCTAGCTGGAAGTATCATCAGTGAGCATTTAAGGATTCTCGTAGACAGCAAACACCCACAGAGAATCTAAGTCCTCGCAAACCAGACGCGGTTGATTGAGGTCAAGTTGCAACGTTTCTAGGGATCAACGACTGACTCAAAAGAGACCTTATATCTTATTCCTATTCTATCTCCGTTACAGCCTCCGAATATCATGAGAACTCAAGTATACTTACCAAACTTCGCCAGTTCTTCGGCGGTGCCGCAATCAGACAGATTCATGCGAGAACTTAACACGTAGTGATATGATAATATTTTAAAAGTCAGGAACTTGAGAAAGCTGCGTATGAAAATATCTGCTTTGGCGCAGGAGCTTGACTTGCTAGGACTGCGGTATTGGCTCATATGCCAATCTGACAAACTGATGTTTCACTGGTTCAATAGAACCTAGATTCAGATTATAAAATAACTTGACTGAGATTATAAAATAACTTGACTGAGATAAAAATCGGGGTTGGTAAGTAGCCATCTCAAGTCCTTTTCAGTTCCCGATTATTGTCACCCAGGGCAGAGGACTTGAGGAAAACTCAATATAATCAATTCTTTCTTACTGAGATAATAAGGTGAAGGTTACGTCGAGCTCAAGTGCAACACGTCCCGTTTAGAATTGAGAAGATTGGCATGTTGCCGAGGTATCTGAGCAGCGATTTCCGAGAAGCCATCGAGTACAAGACATCCGAGGGTCAGTATGTTATCATTTGAGACGGCGAGGAATCGACAGAGGTCTGCACATGCACAACTTCAGGGATAGTGGACTAAATGAGAACACAATAATAATAAGAGAGTTCGTTGTCATAGTAGCATTACATCGAAAATATATGGCAAATACAAAATACACACCGTTGCGACCTTAGCCAAATGATGATGTCAATGCCAGGGTGCCCACCCAGGATACATCCTCGCCTGAACATGACTCCATGATAAGTACATGTACAGATGGAAGCAAAGAGAAAGCTCACCAAGTTGCAATTATCCATTGCTTCCTGGATCAAAATCTGTACCAAGCTACTCGTCGAAATTGCAGTCTCGGCGGCCCCCTTCTTCTTCTCCTTATCAGGTTGATAAATACCCTTTAACTTCTTCTCTATGGAATTCAGAGCGTTCTTTGCCAAGCTACGAAGGTCGACAGCCGATTTAACATAGTTGTTTTTGGCGTTAGGGTCGTTGCGCCGCCGTTGAGCCTCGCGCTGAGCTTCTCGGTCCTACACAACAAAATCAATATTCAATGACACGATATGAGGCAAGGTTGCGATGGAACCCACCAGTTTCCGTTTCTCATCCTCCCACTCGACGAGAGGATCATGTACGAATGCATCGAGAACACTCATGAGTGTATCTTTGTTATCTCGAAGTAGTTGCAAGGTTATCTCGCATGCGATGCGGAAAACACCTTCGACTCCCGTCACGCCCATTCCGTCGACAATATTCTGTGTAAGGCGGAAGGGAACTTGTTCCGGAGTTTCCAACTGTTTGCCCTATAATTCCATGAAAAATGATGAATACACTCGTCAAACAGGCAGAATAAAAAGATGATAGTCACCTTTTCGAATAAACAGTTGAAATCTACATGCACAACATCTCCACTATTGACATCTAACAAAATGTTCTCGCAATGCCGATCTCCCAAACTACGAAGCAACAACATCAGATTGACTCTTTACTAGAAGAAAGGCAAGTTTCTCACCCTAGGATGAATCCAACCATGGACATGACGGCAGCGGTTCTACTATAAGCCAGCCTGCTGCTTAACCATGCTGATGGTTCGGGGAACGTTTCAATGAACCATTCATGGAATACTGGTGGTATACTGTTAAATTTTTTTCAGTGTGGCTAATGAGAGGATCAATGATAAGATCCCTACCCGGATAGAACATGATTCACGAAAAGGTCTGCCGCCTCTTCTTTACTCACTTCTTTGACCCTGGCGAATACATTTTGCATTTCTGATGACTACACTCCCGTTGAGGAGCCAAAAAAAACTGAAGTTGAGAGAAACACTCACCCAGCTCTTTATATTTTTTGCATCATAGAGCTTTACCAACTCAGGTCTCAGCGGCTCCGTATTTGGCACCCATTGAATGAAACCACATTCCTCGTTCAAGGTCACCACTCCATAGGTCCGAATTCCTTAAAAGTGTGTCAGGATATGGTATGGAGAAAAGCAAGATAAATACTCACGCAACTGACGACGACGAGATTCCGAATTCGACTTTAACAACTTATTAATGATAGCATTGAAATCCATCAGTCTCGCATCCTTCCGTAAGTCGTCCTTCGGTTTGCCTAGGAATCTATAAATTTTCTCGTTGCTTCCGTAGATTGTAATCTTCCTTGGCTTTGCTAGAGACTTCATGACCTCAATTTCGTCGCCAAATCCTGGTGATACCAAACGTGAGTTTGAGCTGGTGGTGAATACTTAGTATAGACTTACTTTGGAATGTGGGTGAATCAATCGGGAATGGCTTATGAGTGGACTCGGCAGAGGAAATCGGGGGCAAATTCGCCGTAAGAGATTCTTGCAGTGGGATAATGAGTTTTGAAGGAAGAAGACGTTGTAAACGGGGAAAATTCTTCGACATGCTCAGCAATTTTTGATCATCTCGAACTGGTGAATCACATAGATTGAGTAGCTCTTCAGTCATGCTGATGCTTGCAGAAATCAGATATGGTACATCATTCTGATGGTTCTGTTAGGGGGGGGTCAGCGAACACGATTATTTACATTGATTAGCTCGAATTTACCCCGAGTTTGTCAAGAATCTTCTTTGACCTTTCAGCTCTCGTCTTCTTCGTCGACTTCACCGATGAGGTGAATGACCACAATGCTTGCCGCGGGTATTCGGATATGACGAGCTGTATTATCTTAGATAATACTGCGAAGACTTCAGGGTTTTCATGGTTAACTCGGGAGACAATTTGAGGGAAAGCGGTGTACCACTGAGAAAACAAAATCAGTCGTGTGCAATGTTCAAAAGTAGTTTTACTTACCTTGTATGTTGGCACTACCGTTATATTCTTTGAAACCTCATTGTTCAATTTGTTGAACATCTCGGTATCCTTGTGATTCTCTCCCATATCGAGCCATATCGTGAGTAATCGGGGGACACTTTGAAAAATATACTTCGAACCGAACCGCATAGCTTTTATGAAATTTCGAACAGTCGAACAATTCATGCGAAGACCTCTGCAATGTCATCAGCAACATAGCACAGATGTTAGCAGAGACCGCTCACCTAGCTCTTTTATCTTGCGTGGCCAATTTCTTATAGCATTCATCCTGATATCGACCCAGATGAAAATGTGCACTCTCCCATCTGTTTGAGGAATAATGTTTCAACATGCTATCACGCAACAACGAAATGACTAGATAGTTACTCTTCCCATTGCTTCTGAGTATCCTGATAAGCTTTGTGAACAACGTTATCCTCGAACCTATCGGAGTCATTCATCCATCGTGCGCGTAAAGCCAGTGCCTGTAGACGGAAACCGTGAGATATTTGACACCGGATTAACGAGTCGTTACACAAACCTTAGCCTTCATCTTCTTTGGATCATCTATATCTTCAGTCAAGTCGATTACATTGTCGAGCTCCGAAAGGCGAATGGAGCTTTCGAGTTCCTGCAGGGCACGCACAGGCTCTCCAGTCGCCCTAGTGAGTTTGGCGCTCTCAATGTAGCAGAATGGATGATGACGCTGTTGAGCTTGTAGCGTGGCGCTGTAGGCAGTTTGTGTATATCCTGCCTTCCTAGCGAGTTTCGCACTTGTCAACCATGCATTTCTCACAACTTGCTTGAAGCGATGATGGTCGGGACTAGCATATTTCGTGAGATAATCGTGAGTACCGCAATCACAGAAGAAACCTACTTTAACCCAAAAGCTGTCCTTCGAATGCTCAGAATCTGCTCTCGAGTTCGGAATGCAGGTAAGGTGGAATCTAATCGAGTGTTCAATTGCTGGAGAAGTGTATTGAGATCCTCGCCGAGACGTTGGGACCCGTCGGGAGGTTGAGCGATGAGTCGATGCACCAAATCGAGGTCATGAACTAGATGGAGATTCAAAATAGCATCGTACGATCGTCGATATCCTTGTGCTCCAGCGGCCATGATCGGTGCACCAAGTAATTCCCGAGTTGTTTTGAGTGATGTCGCAATTTCTTGTTCATTTCCAGAACGCATCGCCAGGAGAACTTGGGCAATCGCTATGGATGGAGATGGGGCAAGTGATCTTTCGACAGCGGAAGAGACTTCCTCCCAGTTCCCAATAATCCATCCAGTTTCGACTTGATATCCGACAAGATTGGGCTCCCATTCTGGTATCCTAGTCAGGATGCCTTTAACATGAGTCCGCATTGTGTCTACAAATTAATTAGAAAGCTGGAATCTGTATATTATATAGTCACAAACCATAATGACCCAGGTTCCGAAGGCATCTCAAGAGGCCTAAGTGTGAGTTCAGATCATTCGGCGATTGTTGAAGTTTTACCTCCCAACAACTTTGGGCGGATGTCCAACGGCCTGTGCTTTCGTGTTGGCGGATTTGATGCTCGAGCGAGGGAGAAAGGATCATTGTCGATATTCCTTCCATACCATCTGGTTCATCTAGGTGTGCGTAGATTTCGTGAAGGCGTTCGTAGTGTGGTTGTAAAGTAAGGTCTGCCTCTTTCATGTAGCGGAGTCCATTGATCTGATGTTCAAAACACATGAGGGCTCGTGCATAAGCTTTGCAATGTAAGGCAGCCTTTGCAATCAGACTTTGGTCAATGCTAGATAAAATAGAGTCGACGATGATCAGATGTTCCTCCTGTCCAGTATTGAACATTGCATTTCCTCTGTTGTGTTTCTTGCCTTCAGCTCTTTTGGCGTTGATGTCCTGCCTGATTAGCCGGACATAGTTGTTTAAATGATCCATGAGCATGAAAACAGCCTTTGGAGACTGGTCAACGCTGAAGCTTCCGGAAAAACAAATCAGACTTGCCTGAGCACTGAGTTCTTTCTTGTCCACGCTAGATCGACTGTCAGGATTCACTTGATCTTGTAGTACAGCAAGAAGCTCGAGTCGGATATTGTCACAATCGTCTCTGTCGCCCGATAAAAGTACATTGAGTACTAAGTGAGGTAGCAGATAATGGGCAACCCCGACGTCTTTGTTCCTTACTACGAGGGAAAATGTAGTAAATATCGTCTTCGCGCGTTCTCCAGATGCATGTTGTATGAGATAAGCGGTCCAGGATTGTATCCATCCACGATACGTTGACACCATAGGATATATAGGAATCGTTGCCGCAGGCTTCTCCGACTGATCTTCCAATGGCGAATATCGAGAATTCAGAAGGGGTGTCACGACTTCAACTACATGCTTTGGAAGTTGATTCCAGCGACGACGGACTTTGATCGAGACTGAAGTACCGGACCCTGGTGATACTAGTGATGAATTGAATTTGCAAAACTTGAGAAGCTCTTGCAGAGTGTATGCAAGATGTGACTGATACAACGTGTCGCTGGTGGATTTGAAGGTTCCTACTAAGACTTCCTGTATGAGATGCAAAGCAAAGTCAATAGACTCTTCTTCGTCATCGTAGTTGCTGGTCACAATGATTCTGTCATTGCCAGCACTGAAGTCGAACCGATCTGGGTCGATTGCGCCCACTATTCCGATACATTCGAATGCGAGCAATCGGAGAGATGCGTACATTTCACCGTCTTTTGAAGCTGCTGTACAGAGGGTGAATATGATATCGCCGATCAAAGGGTCGAACATGTCGCCAGAAGCCAGGGATCGAATATACAAGCTCTCTTCAAGCAGAAACGCTCGGAGTTCTGTGAGTGCTCTAGTGGCGACATAGTTATTATCGCTAGCACTGCGTTCTAGTAATCGTCGCAGTTGGGTTCCAGGTGATATTTGTCCCCGTAGTTGCCTGAGCTTTTGATTGATCACCGTCAGCTGCGGTATGGAACTGAGATCTGCAATGTCTGCCAGAGAATTTCCAAGGTTTGCTCCATTTTCCATTACGATGTAACTGAGACATTTCTTAGCAATTTCTCGAGCAGTATGAGAGAGGTTTTCCCAATGAAACACTATTGCAGCGCTTGTAGGCCCAACGTGACCACCAAGGTCCTGAACATCCAACGTCTTGATGAACATATCCCAGCTCATGAGAGATGCTTCTGATAGTTCCGGTACTGCCAATGTTGTCTGCATCATGGACATCAACTAGCAATGAAAGGCGGTCGCATTAGTACATATGTGTATTTGAACGCGCAGCTACAGAACAAACCTGAGGAGAAACACTGTTGATAGCTGGCCCAACGAGCTCTACGAACGGTCCCAAAGACCGAAGGATTTGCTTTTTGGCCTCGGGTGTCCTCTTAGATCGGGCATCCTGTAATCTTTCATTGAGGTAGGTGACGACACCCAGCATGTGAGTTTTCAGGAACATCCTGACTGTCTCTTCGGAAGCAGGGGTCTTTTGGGATGTCCGCGAATTGAGGAGCTGCTCCGCCTTACTGATCGCCTGAGTCACCTAAATTCGTCAACCATTATAAGAATGCCAGAAGATGAGTAGAACGTATCGGGCGTACCTTGCTAACCGCCGTGTCGTCTTCTTCACCCATGACAATAACCAATTCCGCCGTCAGTGGAACAATAGCCGCTCCAATAATGTTACAAATATGTATATCCATGCTATGAGAATGCTCCCTGAGCATGTCAACAATGAATGTCAGAATCTTGTGCGTATGACCAGGTTTAGGTGTTATGAATGCATAGCAAAGAATTGGTGCGCTGTTGTTCAGATAGAGGATCCCCGGTAAAATCCCAATCTCGGCTGCGATTGTTTCAATGACCTTCATATCCATGTTGGCGAACACGCGAGGAAGGTAGAATGGAAGAGTGAGCTGCAAGAAATGCTTGGTACTCCGACCAAGAAAATTACTCGTCTCGAACACAATTGAAGGATTTGAACAAATGCGGGTGATTATGATGGGTGCTATCCGAGGAAGATAAGGCAATAGGAAAACGTAAGGTGTCTTGTTATGGAATTTTGCGAGTGAGACCAGCTAGAAAGGTTTATAGCAAGTGTACTCGGAAATAGAAATGTGAAGCTCGTACCTGGGTATAAGCTGTACCATGCAACGCGAGATTCCGATGACCCAAGTGTGAAATCAAAAACGAGATGACTTGATGCAGCACGTCTGGGACTGCGATGCTGCAAGAGTGTATCAGTATCACAATAATCATATCAGACCATGAACGTGATGCATACCGTCCTATGAAACCAGCAGTGAGAAGCGCAGTTTCAAGGAAGTGTTGCTCTGAGCCATCGGATATTTGCAAAAGCTTTCTAAACAATGGTTCGGTACGGGTCGAAACCGCACTTCCCACATTTTGGTGAAGACGAACAAGATCAGCGAATGCGCGGCTGAAGAACAGTTATGAGCTAACTCCATCCGAAAAAAAGGTCGACTTAAAAATGTACCCTGCACTAATGCGAACACTTCGGTCCACATCTTTCAAGCCTCTCCCAACAAAATCAGCACAATAGTCCAACATCCCGTGAGCAAAACCACTTGTATGATGGCGTATGGATCTGCCTAACGCTTCGTATACAGCTTTACGGACTAATGGTTTGATTTCATCGGTGGTACCACTGAGTAATTGCTCTGCCACTCGTAAACCAGCCGGTAAAGTAGCCACTGCTGGTTTTCTGATACAAGAAAAGCAATCATCAGTACCATCGTGAACGATTGCACAAGATAATCTGGAAAAGTTCCGAGCGATAGCAATTCTAGAAGTTGCGGACGGGTCGTGGATGGGTCTGAAAACAGGTCATTGTAAATGTAGAGATCAAGGGACCACTGGAATAACATAAATTCTACCTTTCATATCGTCCTTCTACGTCGCTTAATGCACGAGAAATATATTTACCATCGGTGACATTATGGTCATCGTCTATCCAAGTAATTTCGTCAGGTTGTATGATCGTTTCAATGAGATCTCTGACAGTTCTTCGCCAGGGAAGTCGAACAGATTCCGTGTCTTCGTGCATTGCATCCGGAGCCGCCAGTTTCCTATGAACTGCTTGTATCAACTCTGGGAATTGCTCTTCACTTTCTGTCCCCAAGAACACCTTCCTGACGAGCTTCACCTCTTCATCTGTCAAGATGGGAATAATGGTCTGAAGATAAATAAATCCCAGTCGCTGAGACATCAACATGCGTTAGACATAGAATCATGAAAGAGACCGAAAGATTCATACCACCACAGGTTCAGTCCGCTCCTCCCCAGGCAATGATGACAATGTGGAAACTAGATTTTGTATATCAACTGTTTCAGAGAACCATTTGAAAGGTTTTGAGTATATCTCCAATAGAGTTTCATCGCAGATTGTCCATGCCGAGTGCGGACCAGTTTGGAGACGACGAAAGACAAGGTCGTGCCGTAAAGAGTCTCCCAAAAGGTCGAAGTCAGAGTCATATGCCCCGACGTTTACCACTGAGACAACTAATCTCGTGATAGCTCTTGCCCGTTTGACATCGGTTGTAACGCATGAGGGTGATGAAAGATGATCGTAAAGTTTTCGAACTAAGGATATCGTACGACGAGTAATTGTTCGTAGAAAAGGTCTCCACTTCATTTGAGAATAGACACTTTTTAAGCATAGTTCAATAACGAGGGTCATGAAGGTCGGAATATGTGCATTCTGCTCGATGATGATGAAAGCATTCTGATACAATGACAGGGTGAGCTATATGCATGCGAGAGTAAAAGAATAACTGCATACAGCGTTGTCAGGTTTTGATTCACGAATGTAAGGTTTTTGCAGCATTGAGACATAAATGGGAAATTTAGGCCCGACAGAGGATAACAAAGCTATATATGATGGCCATGAGTATCGCTAGATCAATGAGTTATCACAAGAGTAGACACACCATCGCAAAGTGAGAGGGACTCGTCCAGTATTGAACTGAAGATATCCCAGCGCTGAACAAGGCTATCTTCCTGCACTTGGGCACCCTGGCCTAAGCTTCTCAAAAATGCTACAGTATGGTCGACAGCTTTGGCAAGAAACTCCTCAGGGCTATCATAGTCTGCCTCTTTCGGGACCTTGATATCTACCCAGACATCCATTACCGCACAGAAATTTAATAGTCTCAAAAAGACTTCCTTCCCGAATCCGTCTGCTCGAGCGAACATTTCGTTCAGTGCAGAATTGGTGGCTACTTTCCGAATGAGATCCAGAGATGTATTCGTCAACTTGAGAATTTCATGTAGAGCAGACCAATGAGACTTTGTTGGTAAAGGAAGAATTGCCAGTGTGTCTTCGCTGACAGCTCTAACCAGACGTTGATACGAGTTAAGCTGTTTCAGGCGATCTTTAGAGTTAACCAGAACTTGATCAGTTTCTTTCGTGCGTTTGACGAAGTATGCGTGCATTTCTGCGGTTGTAACATCGCCACCTCCAACATCTCCGAAGGTTGGAATTGGGAAAGGTGTCGGTACAGGGACTCCAGAGCTCATGTGAAGCGCGAATTCGAATGTTGTTGTTGCAAGAATGCGAGAACAAGGTGTAGCAGCATAGAAAAGCTAGACAACCGATGTGAGAAGTAGAGTGACAAAGGGATTTTCGCGAGCTTCTTACAAGATGGTTAAAGTAAGTGGCACGCGACTAAGCGCGACGCGTTCAAAGAGTTTGCACGTGATACAACGGACTCGGACTGAGTACTGAGTATTGTGCGATTCCCGTCAATTTTTGGCTATTATGCAAGTACATACTATACTGTGCGACTTGATTTATAGTCGAAGGACGCTCTCCAAAGATCCTGGATCGAGGAGCTGCGGACTGAATTATTGTCAGAATTTCTCTCATTTTCGATGTGATATTTGCGCCCAGTGTTGGTGGATGATTGCAGGAGGACATCTGTACCTAAGGTGTCTACTTACAATACATGCGTTATGAATCCCAAGATAAATAATTTAATGGAATAACAAGAAGGCGAGATGTCAAGTTATTTGCGTCCTGATCTCTTTTTGTCCCTCATCTTTTCCCGTTCCAAAGCTTTCTGCTCCGCTCTTTCACCTTCAATTGTCGAGAATACCCTCTTCATGCGGTCATTATACTCTTTATCTTTAGCCTTTTGCTTCCGTTGCTGTTCAGAGGCCAAGAACCTGGCGTCCTTACGCAATTCACGGATAGCGCCCTTCTTCTCTTGTTTATATTGAGCACGAATCTTCGCGGCCTCGTTACGTTCATGATCAGGATCACGATTGCGCAGATAATTGGATGTGGTGTGCTCGAACTTGGGTACATAGGTTGCGATAGGTATGGGTTTATGTCCTTGAAGATGGAGAGGTTGACGACCTTGCTTCGCGAACTTGAGGAGACGGGAGAGTGTGTCATGAGTCGACGAGATTTTTGTCTAATTATTATACTCAGAATATGTGACTTGGGAAAGAATGAGAGATAACGTACCGCTAAATCAGACGGTAATGACTTCGTAGATATAGCTTCAAGAATAGTGACCAATGGCTGATAAAGTTCGATGAATCCATCTAAACTCTTGTACAGTTCACCAAATTGCGCCAGAAGATCAGTAGAAACACCAAGTAAATCCAACTTAGATTGCTCGTCAGCATCATCACTTGTCAAGAGATGTGCTAGGTCCGGTCGACGAGGAGTTAGCTTCTTGGCCTTCTTGGATTCTATCTTGAGTGCCTGACATTTTTCTGAGAAAACGTCTGGTGAGGGGAATGATCCAGGTAACGAAGCAACATCCTTGAACTTATGGGGTGCAAGGATGAGTAGTGAGTTGGCAAGAAGATTGATGGCTTCTGGGACAAAACGCCTCGATAGCTCCTCATATTGAAGGAAGAGTGTACTGAGGAACAACCCGCTAGCGATGTCTTGTAACGAACGTATACGACAGAGACCAAGATATGATCCCATTAGCAAGCGCGCAGGTGAGACGACATGATGGTTCATATCACTGGTCGGCCATATGATGCTGACAACACGCAGGAGCGACAACTCAGGGAGACCAGGCCATGTTTTTGAAGCCGATTGGGTGACACCATTGGAAAGGCCTCTCTTCAGATTCTTCTGCATCAAATTGAGTTTAGAAATGAAGTGTTGTGCGGATTGAATAGGGTAGGACTTGGTGAGGGCAAACAGATGTGGTATGATTGACGAGAGGGGGGAGAATTTTGGTGAAGGCGGAGCCGTAACATAGAGTATGTGATCAAGGAGGACACCTGTCAATGCCTGTAAATCATTCGTCGTTAGAATACTCGGAGTCCAGATACATGAATGAGATAAATACCAACCTGGAGTTTATACTTATTATCTTCAGCTAAACTAGGATGATGGAGGGTGCGAATGCGTTTCACAACAGTAGGAACATCTGAGTCTGACACGTTCTGGATGATTTCCAAGAACTCATCGTGGCTCTCTGGACAAGGGAAAGTGAAAGGCAATTCACTTGTCGAGGAGGTTGTCTTCTTCTTTCCCTTGCTTGCTTTTTTTGACGGAACCAAAGCCTCTGCATCACCTTCTTCACCCTCAGCCTCATCTTGAGATTCCATATACTCGTCCTCGTCCTCCCCTTCCTCGCTACCTTCATCTTCCTCGTCGCTACCTTCATCCTCTTCATCATCTTCTACATCGCTTCCTTCATCTCCTTTTGCGAGCCCCTTGTCAACCTCTTTTCCGGCTACACCAAGACCAGCACCTAATCCGTTCCATTCATCATCTTCCTCATAGAAATCATCATCCAAATCATCACCACCCCGATCTCTCTTTTTCCCCTTCTTTACCCCACCCGAATCCTCATCATCAGACTCATCAGGCTCTCCATTCATTCGTCTAATCCTCCGCCTCTCTGCCTTTTCTAGTGCTTCTTTCTCCTCTTTGGCCAACTCCTCTTCTGTCTTCGTCCGATCCTTTGGTTTCGCCCTAGCCTCAAAGGCCAGCTCACGAACATACTGGTCATATTCTTGATCTTCATTTTCTTTTCCTGGCTGAGAATCTTTCGAAAGGACGACTTCAGAAGAAGTAACAGTAGCAGCAGAAGTTGAAGTGGGTTCTTTGTGTAATTCAGCCAAAATTTCTTCTGGTGCAATCTTGGCTGCCGGTGTTGGTGCGTACAGTAAGGAACGGATCGAATCGAATTCCTCATCGAGTTCATGTCGGAGCTTTTCGTCCATATCCTGTTGCGTCTGTCGTAGCATCTGAAGCAAAGACAGTCAACGAAAATAAGTGAAATCTCGGACTTCTGAATGCAGACCTTATGCTCTTTACTTTTTGCTATAACTTCGGCCATCACTTCTGCTTTCGTCTTCTTACGTTCGGGCTAAGCAAGAAATTAGCATGTATACCAGGCACTCATAATACGAGAAATTTACTCACCTGGTCCTCTTCATCACTCTCTTCATCGTCACTAAACCCTCCAAAATGATCGTGCATAACAGTCTTTTTATTGATGAGACCTGATTCTCCATGTCAAAAATTAGATCCAAAATAACAAACATAGCACTCACCCCCATCCTCGTCCTCTTCTTCATCCAACCCCAAACCAACATTATCAAAATCGTCCAGCTTCGACAGACTTTGCCCATAGTGTGTAAGTTCGTCGTCGTCTTCAAGGTTAAAAACATCTCCTTTCGAAGTCCGTTGACGTTCTCTTGTGAAACGTTCTAGCATACGTTCCTCTAACGACATGGAGGGGTCATTTTCGCCGAATCGTCGATCTACAATACCACCTGCACGATCTCGTTCCTCGTATTCCTTGAGAAGAGTTTTCTTCCGCTACATTCCGCAAAACAGATTATCATAATATTAGGATATTGAATTTGTTGGACGATGATAAAATAATATACTAACCTGTTCGATACCTGCTTGTTTACTTTGCGCAGGTCTGCCTACTGTTCCAACAATCTTTCTTCCTCCTACATCATGTTTTAGCTTGGTAACCTTAGTATCAAAAGGATTCATTTTTTGTTGGATCTCCTTCAGCTTTGCTGCCCTCCTTTCCTTTTCTTTGTCGTCCAGTACAGCATTTCTCTTTCGTTTCTTGCTATTTTGCTGTGGTTGTCGAGTGAGCCCCGCCTGATTCAGGGCTGTCTTAAGTTGTGAAAGTTGCGATCCTTTGGCCATATGGAGGAAGAACCAAGAGCGTTTTTTCTACTTCTTGGCTTCGAAGCGTATGTGAGGCCAAAATGAATGGGAGGGATCAGACTGAGATATGTGGAAAAGCAGCAATTTGCCAGTGAGGAAACGAAATTTAGGATACATGGGCGCTTCTCAAAATTGTGAGTACACGTGCTACCAAACGCCTAGTCGGTTCAAGTCGCGCGTTGATGGTATATGAGCAATACAAATACGGTCTGGTGTAGTCATATATATTCGCTACTTTCTTACATTCATTCAATCTTAAAGACTACCTTCTCGCCGCTGTTTTTCCCTTCCTGTATGAACTGCAGACCATCAGAAATACTTGCTAATCCTCCTTCCCAAAATTTGATCGGATTAGGTTTCACAAGTTTTCTCGTCACAAATTCAGGAAGCTTTTTGAGGAATTTCGCAATGTGTCCTCTGTCTTCTGCATTGGCGGGATGATGTGTACTACCATAATGAAACTCATTCCCGAGGGCAGTATAAATTAGCGTATCTGGAATACAAAGGATCAGAAATATGGTATAAACGGGTTGACAGATATCGTACGAATTATCGGGACATCCTCGCGAAATTTTGCTTCTGTAGCTGGAGATTGAACGACGACTAGTTTGCCTGGACCAGCAGCCAAAACTTTTACTGAGATAATTTGACTGCTTTCTATGGAGATAGTATCAAAAGCATGGTGCACTGTATCTTTAGTGACCTCTTTGATTTTTTCGACGACATCAGGATCCTTGTACTATCGTATCAATTTAGAATTTCAGTATTTGTAACTATGGGTAGGAGAGATTTATTCAGACCGCTCACGTCGAAGACTGCATCCGCACCATAGGATTTGACCAGATCGAAATTCCTTGGAGATGCAACGGTTACAACTTTGTATCCAGCCAAGTGGGCAAGATCAATGGCGAATAATCCGACGGATGCTGGAATGAAGCAGGAATGAACAACTAATTCAAGTAAATAGAATATTGTCTCACAGCTTCCACCATAAACAAATACCCAATGTTCACCGAACACCTTCTCGGGTGGTTCGACAAGACCGAGGCGGCCTGGATGGAAAAGTGCTTGAACAGATGTCCACAACCTGTTGAAATGACCAGCATATGATGAAGACAATCAATATAAGATAAAACGAGGTGCAAATTTACCCGCATCCCATTGTTGCGGCCTCTTCAAATGTAAGTGAATCATCTGGGATTTTCCATACGAGTTCACCAGCTGTCTTGACGTATTGCGCGAATGCACCTCGATCTTTGTAGACACCGCCATGAACGAAACTAGCAACATTGTCGCCAATGGCAAGACCAGTGACATTCTTGCCGATCCGTGCAATCTTGCCAGCAAAATCAACGCCAGCAATGGTACCAGGACGAGTCACGCCTTTGATGTCTGACCAGAGGGTTGCATCTCAGTAATGATTCAGGAGACAAGAATACCACCAGCACGAGGGAAATATCCTTACGCTTCCAATCGGTTGGATTCAATGCGACTGCAGATGTCCTGATCAAGACTTCATCATCTGCGATTTCTGGGACAGGGATCTCTTCAACGATGGCTGTCTTGTCAGCTTGGGTTACCAGTGCTTTCATCGTCGATGGAGTTTCTTGTCCGAGAGACATGGTGAAGGAAGAATTAAATGGGGGAGAGTTTGGAGGGGTGCTTTGTGTCGTCTCACTCCGCTGAGAATTCCTAGTGTATTTAAAGTGGTGAGTGTTTCGCAACAGTCGCATACCTGACGTCAACCTCCCCCTTCAGGAGGTTTTTTCGGAGGTTTCGCATGGTGACATGTGAAGGAATAGTCTAGAGTCTAGTGGGTATGTTATTACTCATCACTGAATGCATTGAGCGAGTTTGTTAATCAGCAAAGAAAGATGCCGATTTTGGTCATTTGACATGATGATGATGGCCTTCGTGCATAAACTATGTGTTTAAAGGTAACAGGCTGTGGTGGAATTGTGGATACTATCGTGATGCTGGAGGGAAAACAAGTTGAAGGCCATGATCGTGTTCGGAGCATTTGAGAACTGAATTTGAGTAAGTTAGGCTATGAACCTCCAATAGCGTAGCTCCTGGCTAAGTCGTCCTCGTGACACCCTACAGGTGCCGAAAATACACTCCTCCTCCTCCTCCAATTCCGCCAGACACATAATATTTAATCATTTCCAAAAGCTCATCTAGACTACTGCATATCCAGTTCACGAAGTAGTGGAAAGTATAGAAATATATTTTACTAATCACTGAACTGTATGTTGACCGCCGCTATCATTTCTTCATGATTCTCATATAGCAGGACAACAGTTTCCTCGTTGCAACAAATCTTCGATCCTGTAATCATACAAGGGAGTACCTAAATTCTGACATATTTCAAGCTGATACACAGATCTAAAATTTAAACCTCGCAAGTCCCATAATCATGAGTATGAGTTATCAGATACGATAGACAATTTTCTCCCCGCTATTTTTACCTTCTTTCATGTATCGTAACCCATCGTTAATACTGGCTAGACCGCCTTCCCAAAGCTTGACAGGATTTGGTTTTACCAGCCCTTTCTCGACAAGAGCGGGTACTTTCTTGAGGAATTGTACCATGTGCATACGATCCTCTGGGGCTGCTGGATAAAACTTTCCAAAGAGAACAAAATCCCTGCCGAGTGCAGTATAAATCAAAACATCTTGCCAAATTTCAGTGTTATAGAAGGATTATATACCGTCCAACTTACGATCAATTTGAACATCCTCGCGAAGAATTTGAGCATCTGGCTGAGGCGGTTGAATGACGATCAACTTTCCAGGGCCAGGGGCAAACGTCTTCATAGCAAGAGTTTGAGTTTGGAGGGTGCATATAGTGTCAAAAACATGATGGAGAGTATCTTTGGTCACCGCTTTGATTTTTGAAGACACCTCGGGGTCTTTATACTGTCAAAATCATCTCTCCAGTTAAAAAAGTAACAAACACTGAAAATTGTGTTTACGCACATCGAATATTGCATCTGCACCTAAGGATTTGCACAAATCGAAGTTTTTAGGAGAGGTTGTAGTGACCACTTGGTAACCTGCAAGATGTGCTAGTTGTATAGCAAACATCCCGACAGAGCCTTTGATGAATCCGGTCAAGCAATCAGCCTGAGGATAAAGCATTCCTTATATAAAGGTGGCGATAGACTCACTACTGCCCCCGTACACAAATATCCACTGCTCCCTCTCGACCTTATGAAGTATCTCAACGAGACCAAGGCGCGTGGGGTGAAAAAGCCCTTGGATTGCAGTCCAAAAACTGCTCGTTGAGTTAAAATCAATAACAGTGTTTAATCCGAATTTCAACGAAAAGCTCACGCGCATCCCATAGTAGCGGCGTCCTCCCAGGTAACTGTACCATCAGGTATCTTCCAGACAAGATCAGCGGACGCCTTGGAATATTCAGCATATGCGCCACGATCGGTATAGTTTCCTCCCTGTGTGAATGCTGCAACCTTGTCACCAACTGAAATAGACGTAACGTCTTTGCCGATCTTGACGACGTAGCCAGAAAAATCGCAACCGACGATGGTACCGACATTAGTGACACGGTCGATATCTAGATAAAAAGCAGACGAGTCGAAAAACCATTGAACAACATAGTCTGCAAAACAAAAACACGCTTACATTGCCAATCCGTGGGGTTTTGAGCAACAGCGACGTTTTGAATGAGGACTTCATCGTCGTCAATGGAGGGGACTGGGATATCCCGAAGAGAAGCAGTCTGGTTCTCCTGAGTGACCAGAGCTTTCATGGTCATTGGGATAGAAGCTTTCATAGTAGACATCTTGATAGTTTTCGAATTGAAGTTGATCCTCGACCATCATAGGGTTTATAAAGCTCGAAAGGTAGCCGTTTATGTCCTGGAGACCTGAGGAGCTGACACATAGTACTAGAAGGTTTCCCCAGTTCCCCTTGAGATCGCCAGACTGTGGGAGGATATATCAGAATGTTCTCATGTTTTTGGTCACTTTCTCTAGTTATCAGTGAGTACTCGTGAGTAGAGAGTACTTCCTCAACATAGTAATAGAAAACCATACCTGAACTGCTGCTTACTCGTACTACGTATTCATCGGTCTTGACAATTCTAGCATTCTACTTAAGTTGTTAGTTGTTATGTCGTTCCTCTACAGGGTAAACACTCAGACAGGTCACCGTACGGGTGGCGTCCATCATGATGGAAGAGCTTTGGAGGTTTAAAATAACACAGTCGCCATCACATGCCCAGTGAGAGCCCGAGCGCGACAGTAGCTTCGTCACGGTCGCGTAAAGTCACGCTGTGACGTAGCACGTGCCGCACAATGTCACATATGATGGAAGAGGAGGTAACTGTACATGTACTACGCAATTGAATGATATTATGTCCTAGTTGTACTCTACGCTAAAATATATTGAAATCTTCGAAATAAGAATTGCATGTGCAATGTCAAAATGTCAACACATGTTGATAGGCATCATAGTACCAAATAAGTAGCAAAGGCTGGAGGAAAATAGCATGCCTAAGGCTGCATCGACTGTTCGACGACACGACGTTCAAGAACCTCTCGGTCGAACCCCAGAATAACTTCTGGAAAATGCTCCCACCAGTCACTACTGTCATTGCCGTTTCGCGTATTGAGCGCCTTGTACATCTCCCAATATTCGGGATACCATCCACCCATCTCCCAATCGATAATAGCGGAAATATGCACTGTACCTTCCGGGGAATCCACAACCAATATATTCCTCGGATGCAAATCACCATGACTTAGTACTATTCGGTATTCATCGCGAAGCTGTGATCGCAACCACCGCAGATAGAACGGCGAAACATTGGGCAATGGGCGAGATACGAGGAAATCATGGAATTGTGAGATGGTTAGGATATTTGGTGAGCTGACCGCCACGGTCATGTGATAATCTTTGCATACATGGGGTGTAGATAGAGATCCAAGGGGGGTGTTTGTTGGATACGGGAAATTGCGGAGTTCAGTTAGTATGGTGTTGAGTTGATAGCGAACTGATGCTTTCTGCGCTACAGTGAGTGTATCCCACCGACGCTCCAAAGTCTCGCCAGGAATGAAAGTTGTGAAAAGGTAAGATGTGTTTCCTACTTTCACACAACCCATGGAGCGAGGGACCGGGATTGTGGTATGCTCAGCGATGTAGTCCAGCATGGTGAATTCTTCTAGGGCAGCATAGGACCCGAACTTGACCACAGTGAAATTATCCAATTGGACTACTCTGCGAGTGGGAGATGAGTGCAGACACGACCCCTTTTCTATCAGCTCGGAGAGATGGATCTTGAGGACATGGGGTTGCTCTTCATAAGGGATGTTTTCTATCTTTAGTAGTGCCTGTAATACCGATGAGAGTTCCGATAGAATGGTCACAGTTGCAGAAGGGGACTGATGTCCAAAAACTACTTGGGTCGGGCTGCTTATCGAATGAAACTCTACCAAACGCTCTGGAATCATATCAATACAGAAAGGCGCGAAAATGATGTGCGAACATACCTTCGAGAAGTCGATGCTCTGCCTTATTTCGCGCATTGGCCATTCTGCAGCTGTATGACTCTAGCGCATCGTGCAATACGGAATCGAAATCAGCGTCAGGATCTTCTTCAAAAGACTTCACAATATTCTTCTTCGTCAAGGATTTGTTCAAGTTGCGGCGAATCTGCTTAACTGTAGATTGGAATATTTCCGCTTTGGTCGTGGTCTCAGCTGGCATCAAGTCTCCCTAACACGCCATAGCACATAAATATATTAGTTGAGTTATTGAAGACGTGTGGTAGATGATAAAAGTTCCACGATACCCTCTGGAAGTTGGATACAAATTATGATGTTGAACGCGATAAATATGAGTCGAGGAGCCTCACGTCGTGGTTGCCAGTTGAGTAGTATTCAGAACAAAACAAGGACTGCTCTCGGCAAATCCCGTTGTCTATTAGTACAGTTCCCAAGACTTCATTTCTACGTCTATATGGTTGTTGTCTCACATGAAATCTTTCCTTTCACCTTTCTAAGATAACACTCATGATGGTCCAGGGATTGAGCATATTCTTCCAAAGTCTATCCAACTCGTCAGGTCGCGCCTTCCCATATGAAGAACCAACATTCACCCAAGTACTGGTTCTCTTGTCGTTCATCTATTTTCTGAATGTCACTCGATCCCTGTTCGACTCTGCATTCAATGCGGGGTTATTGGCACAAATTGCTCTTGGTATGATTTATGGGACACCTTTGGCGTCCATCTTGCCACCTGGTTGGGAGGCTACATTCACTGCCATGGGATATCTAGGACTCATTGGGATAATATTCGAAGGTCAGAGTCTGCACACAGTTAGATAGTAGTAAGAGTGAATCTAAGACTTACCATCCCCTCTCGAAATAGGTGGCCTATACAGCAATCCTTCGCACATTCTCTCAGGCATTTCACTCTCAGTTACGTGCGCAGTTATAGGAGTGCTCCTGCCAATTGCGTTCTCCATGGCTCTGTTGTTCGGGGCCTTTGGGTATGCACCATTAGAGGCTTTTGCCGCAGGGGCTGCTCTCTGTTCGACAAGCTTGGGTACTACACTTATGGTGCTTAGAAGCATAAACGTCGCAAGCAAGTCCACACTAAAGGAGAAGGGACCAGTGTCAGTGAACGAAACCGAAGCCACAGCTTCTCCAGTAAAGATATTATCCGTGTCCTTCAATCATATATCATACGCTGACCTTGCATTTTAGACGGATTCTTCGGCCACCGATCTCGGTCAAGCACGACTGACGATGGTCCTTGTGAACGCTGCAATGATAGACGATGTCATCGGGCTTGTCTTGTCTTCCGTTATCCAGTCTTTAGGAAATTCTCGTACTCAAACTGGATCGAAACTTGCTTGGACGATCGTAAAACCTCTGCTTTCTTCTTCGTTGATTGCTGGCATTACACCTCTAGCTGCCTATTATATATTGCGCCCAATTTTATCTTCAAGGTCAATTAGAACACATGCTCTTAAATTTGGTACCACAATCAACGCTGTATTGAAGACTTATGCTCGATTCACGATTCAACACAATGATCCTACCGTCCATAACCTCAATCTTTGTCTCATGGTTCTGGCATTAGCTGGGATGTCATCTATCGCATATTGTAAGTATGGTTCATACTGAAGTTACTTACAGCTCATCCAACATTCATTTTAGTCACTGGTAGCAGTGCACTTTTCGGTGCATACCTTGCGGGGATACTACTGAATTATTTTTTCGAGATCTACAACTCCGAATCAAGGGAAAGCGAAAGTACCGAATCACTTCCTACCATACATGACACCTTTGAAAAGTACATTCAGCCCTTACAGCAACATATCTTAGCACCTCTGTTCTTTTCCAGTATAGGTTTCGCCGTTGTAAGTCTTTTCCTTCGAATCGCATTACATTTCTCCAATCTCATGTTCAAATACAGCCGTTCTTATCTTTGTGGAATCGAAAGATCGTTTGGCGAGGGATGTTGTACGCTTTATTGATGGGTATAGGGAAGATCGCAGCTGGTGTACCTGTTGGTATTCGAACCGCATGGATGCATCATTCTTCAGATTTCGACTCTCCCCCTCAAATAAATTTTACTTCTCCTACTGAGCTTCAAGAAATAACAGCATCTGGTGTACTTGCAGAAGGAATACCTACACACCGACTGGGATCACGCAATTCTACGTCGGCTGTCCAGAATGAAGTTGCACCTACCATTAGACGAAGACAGTTCAATCAGCTCCGTAAATTCTGGGAAAATCTCAGTAAGTTTATACTCATTCATTCCTATAACCCAATGTTCTGACTGATTAAATGATATTCAGAATCGATAGAAACACGGATCTCTACGTGTTTCGTTGGAACGGCAATGGTCTCTCGAGGCGAGATTGGACTGCTCATCGCTCAACTTGGAAGAACGACCGGTTCTAGTTCATCAGTTCCACTCTTAGGAGATGAAGCTTTCTTGGTATGTATATGGGCGATTATATTGTGTACTCTGGTGGGACCGATCAGTATGGGGTTCATTGTCAAACGGTGGGGGGTAGTTATAGTGAATTGGCGATAGATCTATCAGTAGCCTCACAAATGTGTCTTATAACTAGCGATTGCGAGATAGAATGTAACATGCAAGGACTTTACAAGAGCAGAAAAAAATAATCCTTTGAAGTAGAGTTGTGAATTGCAGTACAGTGAGCTCCCCGAACTCGTTCAGACATTCGGACCATCGTTGGTTTCTCTCAACACCTTCACGACTGTCTCATAGTGTTGGCCTAGTAACTGTTTAAGCTCGTCCTCGTTTGTACTAATCATCTTCAAATGTCGGAGTCCTTTCTCTTGCTTAAATCTCCAATACAAAGGTGCATATCTCAGAGGCTTCAATTGAATCTGCATGAAGAGGTATTCAGCGAGATTGTACAACATCAGTCGGAGCAAGAATGGTCTCACCTCCAATCCAACGCGACCTCCTTCTCTGATTGTTGACCAACCAGCGATAGCACCAGCACCAGCAGTCAGAAAGTACTGGACATGATCTCGAACGTAAGCTCCACAGTGTTCAAGTCTTTTCTTGTATTGAGTCGGACAATATTTCACCAGTGGCTGTAACAAGAACATTTTGACCGTCTGGCAAGGAACACATTTGCATTTCCATCTATTGATGAATTGCTCAACGATATCGGATCCGTCGTATGTAGGTCTGGGACCTAAACATTGATTGATCCATGTGGTTATAATAATCTGAAAGGTCGAGGCGAATTGGGGTAGTATGTTAAACTTCAGTCCGAGGTCCCGTAGAGGAGTTATCAATCCAATGAAGGTATACTCGACATTTTCAGGAGTGAGTTGTTCGCGACCTGTGATATGGTCCAAGTAGGACTGGGCAGATGAGAGTGCGCCGATGACAATACATCTCCTCAATATATCGCAGATATCCTTAGGATGTTCAAAGCCCACACTCATCACTGCCTTGTGGGTTAACGAGTCAATCGCGTCTTGTACTGAGGAAACTCCCGGAAGCTGGTTCTTGAGACGATGAAGTTGTTCAGCAAATGAGAATGATATGCTTGTTGGGAAATTGCTCGATTCAATTTTCGGTAGGATGCTGATAAGATATCTTGTCTTGAGAAAATATATCAAGCTTGTTCAGGAAAACGAAGCGTACCTTGACTGAAAGTACTGCCATCCGCCAACAAATAATACGGCCTCCATAAATATATCGACATCTGACCTCTTGATTGAATTGTCTGCCCCAGGTCCGGACATGCCCTTGAGGAACAAGGCTGTCGCATGCTTTGCAAGTCCCACTAGCAGTGGGATATCTCTCGTCTTCATACCGTCTGGGAGCTTGGCCGAAAGTGTGTAAGAAATGAGAGGTAGCATAACTTTCTTCACACGATGTTGACTTTGAGAACTTGACAATCCATTCGTGTCTGCAACTTTTCGAAACAATTGACGAAGATGATCGAACATGTCAAGGAGAATACAAATATCCACATATCTCTGTGCACTCTTCAGGTTCGGGTCCATATCATTGTTCGAAGTATTGGCATAGATGTAGGGTTCACGGTGAGGCCTTTTCTGTCCCAGATTCACTCGAGAGATGGCCGTTTGAAGTAAGTGGGATAAGAGTTGTGTCTTCTCGTTTGTAGGTAAGATTCGGGCGTCTTTGAATATCGAGACGGTCAAGGAACTCAAGAATTCAGCGTTCGTGCCATCCAGGATTTGGGGAAGAATCCTTCATCGCAAAAATTGTCAGTTATCAGCAGAAGAAATATGAACAGAGACGTAATGATAGCTATGTCTTACACATTTTGGAGAACGTGTGTTCCGTGAAGAGCGGCAAGTGAGGAAAAAAGCCCTACTTCTGTTTTATCCGGTATTCTCATCGATTGAATGCAATTCTCACTACGGGAATTTCAGAGTTTTTCTCAAGTAAGAATTGTAACAAAGATGGAAAAATGAATTTGATACTTTTGTTGTAATACTATTCTCGCACGAATTTGATGTATTTATGAACAATAAAAGGTGTGTGAAACCATCAAGTTTTCACCGAAATCTTATCGTGAGAGAAAACTTGATACACATTTCCGGATGAAATTGATACAAAGACTTAGGATCTTCTCATCTCAAAAATGAAAAGAAAAACTTGAAATCTTTTTTTGCACCTGGTGAACACAACCCTACACTGGAATTGAGCACTGTGGGCCGTATGCAGAAAAGATTTCAAGTTTTGCTTTTCATTTTTGAGATGAGAAGATCCTAAGTCTTTGTATCAATTTCATCCGGAAATGTGTATCAAGTTTTCTCTCACGATAAGATTTCGGTGAAAACTTGATGGTTTCACACACCTTTTATTGTTCATAAATACATCAAATTCGTGCGAGAATAGTATTACAACAAAAGTATCAAATTCATTTTTCCATCTTTGTTACAATTCTTACTTGAGAAAAACTCTGAAATTCCCATAGTGTCTGTGTTTCAGTGGAGAGCCATTGGGTTAAATCGGGTGAACCTATGATACAGCTCTTCACTTTCTCGAGAAGATTAAACCGAAGTGTGTTCGTTTGTGTATCCTGCAGAAGTATGTCGAGTCTGAGCATAAAAAGAGTTAATGTAACTACTATGATCGTCTGAGCATCAAAAGAGTGACAACGTACTCGGGTCGAATATCAGAGAACGAAAATGTTTGTAATGCTTTGATGACAGTTGTGGTGTGAACGATAGCGAGGCCCCCTTTCAGAGACCCGAGAGCGACAGCTTGTTTCCAAATATCCAAATCGTGCCAGATGAACGCAACGTGACATACCGCCCTCGTAATCATCTGAGCATCCATCGCAGGTTCCTTCCTATGGCCGTCAAGAACGAATTCCACCAACTTCTCGTCTTCAGCAGTTTTTACAGGTGCCTCCACCGTCGAGAGGACTGTACATGCATAGTTGAATCCTTCTTTTCCAATGAAGCAGACCCGGCAATTTTTAGCCTTGGGCCAGATTACTAGGACGTCCTTGCGATAACCTGTGGAATTGTTCAGCAAAGCGATGATATTCTTTAAATTTTACATCTAACTTACAACGTTCCAATGTTCCGCTTTGCTGTTCATGAGAAAGTGTTAGAACGTCCTACTTCATCATACATGTTAGACTTTGAACAGCTCACACGTCCTGCGCATTCGCCCGAGTCATATTCCTGTTCATCGTAGTGGCCTTCCTGAATGACTTTATCCGTATTCTGTGGAATTCTCCCTGACTCGAAAAAGCTGATTCTTGTCCCGATCTCCTCTCCATCGAAGTCAACAAAATTTTCGAAATCCAAATCGGTGTCCCAAATTTGTTCAAATTCAGCCTCATCGCCGGTCTCACTTGTGCAATCTGGATCGTGCATTCGACACGTTGAACCATCCAGTGAATCATCTGATTCAACATCTTGCCAATGCCAACTACAGCGGCAAATGGATCCCCGATAAGTATCTGCAAACCCCCAGAGACGACAAACCAGAGTGGCGTAGCCAAGTTGGAACCCAAGGTCACCTGAAATGACAGAAAGCAGTTCAACTTTCTCAGTGTCCATGGGTGATTCAAAATTGTCGAACACTGAGGATAGAAGGCAGGTTATTGTGTCTGGGCCTGCCTCTCCCGCTTCTTTCCATGCTGTCAAAACAGAAGAGATGTCTGCTTGAAACCTCAGGCTACTTGCTCTATCTTCTATTTCTGGGAATGATTCTAGCACTTCCTCGAACATATCCTGGGATACGGAGATAAAAGAAATGAGAAATAACGACAAGAAAATAGACTCACTCTTATCGGAGTTGCCTGGCTCATGATAAGTATAGATATAGCAATTCTTCTGAGGATAGGATCTTGTGACAGAATCGTCAACTCATCAACTCCATCTATGAGAAGTTATCGTCCATACCTTTGAGTAGAGAGATTTATGTGAGATGTGTATTGGTGAATGAGAGTAGGTTCAGGGTAGCTGGAGCCATCGTGTAGAGCAGAAGTCTATTTAAAAAGAAACAAGATTTGCCACTGGCCACGGTGGCTGAAAGCACCGTTTGAGCTTTCAAATTTCATGAATGGCCATTGTTACACATTCACGAGGCTTTAGTCATTTCATCTAGTCGATCAAATGATTAAAATCGCAATATTACTTCAAAGAATTCAAGAGTACTTGTTGTAATTTAAAGCTTACTGAGTCGAATACGGCCTGTTGCAACTGATCCAGTAGTACTCCGCTACTTTCGATAGGTAAACAAATTAGGCATGGAAGGCCAGGATGATAGAATGTGAGAAAAGTATTCAAAGTCCATTGCTTTGACTTTCTGATGATGGTGAATAACTCGACAGGGCTGAAAACAAAGAATTCGAAGTTCAAGATGCCAGTTCGGATTCGGAGTTTTGTGGATTATTGTGAAATTGATATTCAAAATCAAAACCAAGACAGCCTGAGGAACGTCAAATTGGGACAGAGCGACGACAATAAGCTCGTCGTATTCATTCAACTATTTCAGTTCGTCAACCTGATCTCAGAGGTTTGACAGGCACTTCTCGATTTACCCACTGCGAAACCAAAACTGATGGTAATGAGATTAAATGCATTAGTACTTTAAACCTAGAGGCGGGATGATGTGTGTCGAGTTTCATGGATCGGAAATCTCTGTCAACCCTCTCAGCAGCTCTACAACCGGGGTATAGTGTGGGCCTAGCAGTCGTTGTAGTTCATCCTCGTTGGGGCTCATCAGATTCAAGAATTGACAACCCTTCTTTCGCTTCTCTTCCCAAAGCAAAGTCGCATATCTGAAAGGCTTCAGTTCAACCTGAATAGTAAGACGTTTAATTGAAATGCGTCCCTTTAATAATAACGCAGATGAAGGACTTACTTTCAAGCCAACGAGATCTCCATCATTGGTGACGGTAGACCAATCAGCAATTAAACCCGAAAGACTTCCCCAAAGTTGCAGCTGAACATGATTCAATACATGAGGGTCGCAACATTCCAATGTAATGGCAAACTGTTTCCCGGTTGGTGGCGAGGCCAATAAATCCTTAACGTATTGGCATTCAACACACTTCCAAGGGCATTGCCATTTGGGTAGAAATTTCTTCATCATATACAATTCATCACCGGTGGGTTCAGGTCCTAAGCATTTGTCAATCCAGAATTTAATGATAGCCTGAAAAGTGGAAGCAAAATTGTGAAGTGTGTTGGACTTCAGTCCAAACTGCCGTAGATAGGTGATCAAATCAACGAAAGTAGACTCGATGTCATGTTGGTTGAGGTTACATTGGCCGTTAACACAATCCAGGTAAAATTGAATGGAAGATACAGATTCGATGTCAAGGCATGTTGTTAAAATCTTGCAGATATCGTCTGAAAGTGTTGAGCTGGCATTATTCACTCCCATCCGAGCGAACGAGTCCACCATTTCTTGTAGAGTGGAATGTTGGTCTTCTCGGAGCTGGTTCTTGTACGAATGAAGGTGCTCGGCCCAGCTTAAGAACGGGCATTCAGTAGAGGGACCCGTTGGTTGAGATTTAGGTAGGACGCTTTGAAGCGGATATATTTAAGTAAGAGCAAACCTTTCTCAAAATAAGAAATGTACTTTGACTCGAAGTGTTGCCATCCGCCGGCCACTACGACGGCCTCGATAAACCCGCGAACATCTGATAGCTGGACGGAACCGCGACTCTCGCGGTCAAGTAACGCCATCGCAATAAATGAACCCGCCACATTTCTGGCCAGTTCGGGGAGCATTAAGAATTTGTTTTCCTTAGTATTGCCATCGACCGAAGATAAGTAAGAGATTATTGGAAGCATGAACTACTTCACCCGATGCTGGTGTTCCTTCTCTGACATGCCACTTGCGTCCGCAACTTTCGGGAACAGATAACAGATATGATCCAACCTACGAAGGGAAAGGCAGATATCGATGTATTTCTTTGCAGTCTCGAAATCAGGGTCCAGTCGCATATTTGAAGAGTTAGGCTTGCGATGGAGGTCGTGCCTTAAGTTGACCCTAGATAACGCGATTTGCAGTAAGTGGGATATGAGCTCATCCTTATTCGGTGGTATTTGCTTGTTTTCGAATATTGAAACAGCTAAGGAACTAAGGAATTCAGCATCCACGTCATTTATGACTTGGGGAAGGATTCTGTATTTTGGCACGATGTCACTGAGACGAATTGTTGATATGGAAGTTATAACTTACATATCACGGTAAAATTGGACGCCATGACGAGCAGCAAGTAAGGCATGCAGCCATACCTCTGTTTTCTCGGGAACTCTCATCGACCGGAGACACATTCGTGAGTTTGTGGTGAACCATTGTTCTAAATCGTAGCAACCTATGACATGTTTTCTTAGTTCATCCAGAAGCTTGAATCGAAGTGTGTTCGTCTGCGTATCTTGCAGTAGCATGTCGAAGCTGTGGAAGGATCATTCATACCATTATCACAGCTTCAAGTTGTCAGGCAGAATACAACACACTTACCTTGGACGAATATAAGAGAATGGCAAATTCAGAAATGCTTCAACAACATCCCTGGTAGGAAGGACGGCAAGACCCCCAGAAGGGGATCCGAGAGAAACCGCTCGGTTCCATAGAATGCAATCATGCCGGGCTGATGCAACACGACATACAGCCTTGGTGATCATGCAAGCATTCATGGCAGGCTTTCTCCTATGTCCGTCTAAAATAAACTCTACCAACTTATCATCCGCAGCGGTTCTTCTTGAAGTCTGAATATCTGAGAGGAGAGCACAGGCACGTTGGAATCCATCTTCACCTACATGACATACTTTGGAATTCTTGACCTTAGGCCATATGACTAGAACGGTTCTGCGATACCCTGTAAAAGTATGGATCCAAGTGAGCATGAAGACGTCCATACCGAAATAGAAGAAGTAAAAGCTCACAACGCTCTTTTCTTCTAGCAATAGACATAGGTCAGCATAACTCCGGTCCTAAAATTGGCAGACTCACATCATCACTACATTCAAACGAATCATACTCCTGGTGATAATAATCGCCTTTCCTGAGGACTTCGTCCATATTACTTGGAATCCACTCCGATTTTTTGTAATCGACGTATTTGTATCCAGATGTGATAGCTTCCGAATTAATGCCAATTAAATTCTCGATGAAGAATTCTTCATTCAGCAACCGGTAGTCGTCAGATTCAGTCTGTTCAGTGGTGTCATGATAACAGTATCGTCCACACATTCTAATTGTATCTTTGCATCCTTTTCCACCTTCTGGATCGTCCCGCCCGTATGGATCGTCTGGAGTGTTTGCACATCGACAACACGATGCTCTACACCTCTCAACAGAGAATTGACGAACAAAGGTGGCATGACCAAGTTGAAATCCCAACAGGTCGGCGACCTTTATTAGCGATTGTTCTTTCCGATGGTCGTCCGTCTGTTCGAAAGTGTCGTATTCCGGGCAGAGAAGATAAATTAATTTGTCGGGTCCTGATTCTCCAGCTTCACTCCATGCTTTCAGAACCTTAAAAACATTTGCTCCAAACTTTGCATTGTCTATCATGTTTGATCTTTGAGGCCACGTATCCATTGCAGTGGCAAATTGATCCTGTGTCATGTCTATCATTTAACTGACATATTTGACCGAGTTTAAAGACCTACTCGTATATTCGTTTTGCTATTCATTAGTCTGACAAACAAGTTCTGTGAGAAATTTCAGTAACATAGAAAGGAAGATGACCCATACCTTTGGGTTTCCTGACCTGCTTTTTGAACGAGAATGTAGGTAGGGTTTTGGTAAGTGTCACTAGTAATATTTGCAGAGTACACAATTTCTTGCGAACTGTTTATAGGGCGGGCCACACTTGTGGCTTGAGGCCGCATGCCGCTTTCAGATAAACTTTCATTGGATTGTTGCAAAGAAAAGGACACTTCTCCACTGCACGAGCTGAGTGGTTTATTGGAGTACTTGAGTTATTGCTGCAGGAAATCAGGCCACCTAGATGATATACTGCGATTTATAACAAGTCTGGTTTTGGGTGGCAACTCCTCCTCCATGGGTTGGTGTTGGTTAACATAACCATAACGCTACTTTGCCAAACGTATCAGACTCATTGTGGTGAAGCTGCTTATCATTTACCTAAGGACATGGTCAAAGTCGAGAAGAAGTCGATGGGCGCCTACAATTCTCTGTCTACAACCGCCATGCCCTCAGATATGAACTATCGCCAAAAACAAGGAAACGTGTATTTGCTTCCCTTCAAAGTTCTCCCCTCTCACCAGTGCATTTTCTAAACTGAAACGAGCCTCGTGTGCCATGATGGTATATGTAAAAAGGGGTTGGGTCATGGGGAAATTTGGGATGGCAGTACCGCGCCTCTTAACTTGAACGCTACAAATCCGGGTGAACTGTACACAGCACTCACTTTTAAGACGCCACCATCGGTCGGACCCTTGCTCACATTATAAGTCGGGAGAACATTATTTCTTGTTTCTGAATTACCAGACAGCCTGTATGGGCAACTCTTCATCAAGATCTTCACCTCCTACTCCTCCTCCCAAGTCGGGAGCCGCGATATCATCACCTCGAGCTTTGGGAAACTCTCAACAGCCTGAAATGACTGAGATGTCTTCATCTCGTCAAGATAGGTCTTCCGCAGCTATAGCAAGACGTGCCACAACTGGCACAACTCCTATACAGCCTCACAGAAACTCAGCGAATTCTGGAGCAGGAGTGCAAGTGCATCGAAGGACACGATCAGCACAACCTGTTAGCTCACGAGCTCGAGATACTGCTCCTCCGCCATATTCGACAGTTGTGGCAGAATCGGACATCAGCGAAGCTACATTTTCCTCTAACCCCAATCCACCACACATTAGAAAGAATAATGATGTAAAGACTCCGAATCGCAGCGATCTGAATAGGTCTACAACCCTAGGGTCATCGCACACAAAAGTTGTGGCGATGCCATCTTATCCCAGACTTCCTCCAGTCTCCGAAGATCGCGAGCTTCCTCGTCCTCCAACTTCTAAACGACACAGGACGGTTTCGGCTCGTGAACCCAATCATCGAGAGAGGACCGTCATGAAAGCCACAACAGAACGTATCGAGCCACATGCATACCGCGAAGCACGACGTTCTTCTGCTTCTTCAATTAGCACTACAAATTCAAGCGGGGAAAATGTTTTGGAATCACTGCGAAGATATAACACCGTCATCATTGTCGATGATTCGGGTTCAATGGCAGGAAATCTATGGCATGAAGTGAGTCGCATCTCATCTTTCTTGTGCCCGTATCATGATTGTTATTGACTGCATAATCTTTCGAAGGCCCGTGATGCTCTCGCGGCGTTAGCAGACGTAGCAGCGCGATATGATACAGATGGGATTGACGTGTGTTTTCTCAACAATCCTCGTGTGGGTGCAAATATGACTGTGAGTTTTATTTCCTACGATTACTAGGAGGCAGCTGATCTTTTGTCCTTGTGAACCCCAAAGAACGCGCAAGATGTCAAACGTCTTTTCGATAGTATCCAACCTCATGGACCGACACCTCTAGGCGAGAAGTTGGAAGAACTACTTCTACTCTACCTTTCACAAATCGAGAATGCGAAAAATGCTCCTCATGATAGCAAAGGTTCTCCAAATGTTGTTAAGCCAGTCAACTATATTGTGATAACTGATGGTGTACCAAGTAAGTTCAATTCTGTGGATCAGGTATTATCGTTGAATTGAATCTGACCACCTTTCGTAGCCGATGACCCTGCGGATGTAATTGTGGCCATAGCTAGACGACTGGATTCCAACAATTTCCCTCTAGCCCAAGTGAGTTACTATTTTTTTATTCTTTCACCACATCAAGCCCGACTAAACAAAATCAACATAGCTTGGAATCCAATTCGTTCAAATCGGAAACGATAAAGCTGCCACAAACTACTTACACGAACTAGACGACGAGTTATCCAGAGTTCATGGCATACGTGATATTGTCGATACAACCCCATACAGTGGACAACTCAATGCTGAACGAATCATCAAGATTCTTCTTGGTGGTATAAATCGACGTATTGATCGGAAAGGCGGTTCAAGCGTTTTCTAGTTCGAATTCCTCCACGATCTACCTCTAGCTCTATTTTTTGGATCCCATTTGTATGTACGCTTTTGTTAATGTGTTTTGATACCAGCCTCCGTAATTCTTTCTCTGTATGTTACAATAGCTCCGTATTTTCGTTAATAGCCCTGTGGCTATTTATTGTATTACTAGTACACTTGCGCGTGTTATTACAATGTAACCCCATAGTTCTTCATTATGCCAATCATCATGAACACATCATGCATCACTACCCAATACCCCCCCGTCCCTATCGATCCCAATCTTCCAAAGCAAAAGCAAATATTCCAAACGCACTAGCCGCTTCACTAGTCCCAGCAGCCAGACTCTCAACGCCTCTTCGAATGAACCTTACTAAACCATCCAACTCCGAAGACATCTTGTCTAACCTCTCAGAAAACCCTTCTTCTGCAAAAGAAATACTAGATGTTCCTCCAAACGAAAATGAGGGACCAGGGCCTTCGAATGATTTCTCAGTCTCTTCGAAATCTTCATCTTCTGATTCAGAAGAACTACTATCACTACTGAACATTTCCCTATGATGTTGATGTTGCTCTTCTTGGGATTGGGAAAATCCGATGATATTCTTGCGTTGTTTTCTAAGACGGCGACTTCGATGATGGTGAGGATGGTGATGATGTCGACGAGAACGTGAATGTTGATTGAATCCTCCTGTGATTAAGGATTGTCGAGATATATCATGTGTTGTATCTGTTCCTGCAAAGGCCACGAAACAATCACTGAAGTAGAGTGTCATATCGAGAATGGAGAGTACAGCACGGTGAAGTGCTAATGTCTATGATAGCCGATAACAAGTTCAATTCAGTACTTTGGGTTCCTAGAGAACGAGGGCAGGTGAGATTGTGACTCACATTCTTTTGCAAAAGACAGCGTCCTTCTAGTTTATCGAGACTAAACAGATGACGTTAACTCCGTGTCATGTCTGATAGTATATTCAACCAAAAGAGAACTTACTGAATTTCGTGCATAGATATCATATCATCAAGGGACTTCGCTTCTTTCAACGCCTCATGAAAAGCAAGTACTTGTGTATGTAGTACCTAGAAAACAAGGGTGTTACTACAGAACCAGTGCATAATTGAATGTGGGACCCTACATTGGTGCAAATAAAATTCAACAACGCACTATCGTCGCAAGTTAGTGAATTATTGATAAATTGAAACGAGGGTGAAGGGATCGTACTTGACAAACCATGACAACTTCCCTCTCATCGCATAAAACATCTTGAGATCACTGCCTAGATTCGTTCGTAACTGGGGTATCTTCTCAATGATACTCCTTACAAGAATTTTCTCGAGTGCGCTCTTTGCTCTTCGAATCTGGAGAACTAACCCAAAGATGGAAGAATACGCTTGCATAGTCTTCGGACCGAAAATATACGTGAGAGGGAAAGGGACGGCGTATTCGATGAGAAGACCGTCGATAGCACGGATTGTTCGAGAGATGTGCTTGTCTTTTCCACCTCTGTAGGAGAATCTTACCAGAGAGGGATCTATCCATTTTTGAGGACTGCCTTCGATGACATCTCGGAAGGCTGTGTTGAGGAAGTGGAAGTCTGTCCACGAGAGAGGACTATCCATCTGTCGCGACCGTATTGGTTAAAGTTGGATGCAAGTAAAAGGAATCGACAACACAAATTTACAACTCACCCTGGCGAAGAGAACATCTACAAGGTTGGACATAGTATCTCCTTTCCGCATGAGGAATAAATCTTCCATGGCAGACAAATGAAGCCAAAGATCACATTCGTCCACCAAAACATTTGTCAGCATAGCTTGAGCCTTCTGGCAAGACACGAGCAATTCATCATAGACCACTCTTGAAAAGTCGTCAATTGACATATGCAGCGTTACTTGCGAAGCTCGATGAAGCAGGGTCTTGAACGATAACCATTCGTCCAACCATTTTCCTCCTTCCTCACAAACACTCGACAATCCCAATGCTCTTAACAATCCAATGGACTTACCGGCGCTGAGAACATGCTCCGCAGAATGCTGCAGAAACATAGGGACAGCAGTCGGCCTTCCCGGTACTTCCTCACTGTCCCCAGAGTAACCATCTCCGTCTCTCAAAACGAATCCATCGGCCCAAAAGTCGGGATCCAATAAAGCAAGCTCGTTATCCTCGATGAAGAATTCTTCGTCTATTCGCATTTTGGTGTGATCAAGAGGTCCAGCGACGTCTCTTATAGGCATCCCATCCTTGAGCCACCTCCCAATCATAGCCCATATAGGTTCCGCAGAATGGCTTATGACACTGACCAATGCTGCCGAAGTGATTTCATCTCCCATAGATGAAGATTCTCTGGCGGCGGAAAGTAAAGAATTAAGAAGAAGCGCTGTGAGCGCAGCAGGAGCCATTCGACTGGGAAGGTCCGGGAATGTCCAAATCTCTATGAGGGGTTCGGGGGATCGTGTAGCGCGTTGAACAACTTGACGGATGATGGTAAGTAACACTGCGAAGATTTCAGAGAATGTATCCCTGATTGATTTCTCGAGATTGAGGAGACTGACGGGGAGAGGGGATCCAATACCCGCCTGGGCTGCGACAATGGCTTCTTCATGAGATGAACACCATGCATCGAAACGCCGCACTTGAGAATCAACAGCTTCACAGAATGCTTCCAGTGTTCGAGTACTGCGCCGTTGGAGATATGCTAAATGGGAAGGTTGGTTATGATGGATGGGTGCGTGGGAGGCCTTGTGGAAGACAGCAGAGACAAATTTTCGTAGGTGCTCTACTGTAGTAGCGGTGGTAGCGAATGAAGCAAGTATAGAATACAAGCCATCTTCAGAAAAATGTAGCACAGAAGGTGCCTTCGTTGAGGGCTGAAAACATCATGATGAGAAGACCGAAGTAGAATGGTAGTCAATATTCTCCTACAGTAAATTGGAGAGGACGATCGGACTGTAAGGAAGATATCATAATATTTGTGCGACCCTGCAGACCCATGAGGACCTCTCGTATCACATCATGTTCGTCGATATATTTCTGTTAAGTTATGTCAAGGTAGGCACTTACAGGAAATACAGACATGAGATTACCGGTTGAATTAGGTCACCAGATGGCAGCGCGACTTGTTCGGCCAGCACACGGCGAAACGACGGTCCTACCCAATCAAAGGTTAGCCAAGCAGAAATAAACCTGGATAGGGACAAAATACCTAGCATGGAAGGATCTCCAATGTTAAATGGTCTATCAGTGTTGGCATCAGGATTTTTCCACTCAGGTCTCCAGTATTGTCGCGATTGCAGATTCTCAACTACATCACGGAAATTATATCCAGGTGGTAATTCGTGCTCGTCATCCTGAAATTCAGAATATACTGGCGCACGCGTCTCATTTTCGAGTGGGTTCATTTGGTCTCCAGACCCAAGCGAAGAAAATGAATCATCCAAATCATCGAAGTTGTCACCATCAAGAAGGGGGGAAAGGGATGGAGTGCTGGGTTCACTTCGGGTTTCCCAGCCTTCAACCGTACTTCCTGGCGGAAGACCGTATACACCTTCCCAGTGTTGACCCTCCAACGGCTCTTCAGCCAGGATAGCTTCCCATGTCAATCCTCTGGATGGTTGAGGAGGATAACGTATTCTGTCCATGTATGACTCCGCATAATCCATTGTTTCCGAATTGGGGGGAGAGGAGAGCGATAACTAAGATATGAGATATTTAAGAACAAGCACGAATGGACTCTGGATTGAAGTACGGACCATAAACAATAGATGAAAAGGTAATCGTGAAGTCTGTCATTCTCATGATTAGTGCATACAGTCAAAAGATATGATAAATAACGAACGTTGAATTCAGCATCTAGATCACTTGGCTGATTCTTGAAGTGAATCTTAACTCTAGTCTGAGCGGTATCAAGAGCTGTAGCATAGGTATCCTCAGATATGATTCTCGCTTTCTGTATTAGACTGCTCTTAATCAATCAAGATTTCATTAAATTGGAGCATTGGGAACCCCACCTACCCTCTGATATGCTTATCAATTCTACCAATATCAGCACTTCCACTAGGCTTCACGGTCTGATCCAAATTCTTCGCAACAAAGTCCAGAGCTATCTGAAAGTTCTCCTCGTCATTTTCTGGGGAGATACCCGTGAGATCTGTAATGAGGTCTTGGTATAGAGGATTGAGTCGCGTGGATTGACGAGTGGTTGGTCGAAGAGAAAATCTGGATGAAGCTCTTTGTGTCATTCGGGAACCAGGTCGCGAGGACATGCTCGTCGGAGGGCGCGCAGAAGATGCACTAGAGCTTGGACGCGTCGATGCTACTGAAGAGGGGCGTGTTGAAAGACTTGAAGGTGGCCTCATAGACATAGTGGATGGTGGCCTGACTGAGGGTGGTCGGGTTGATGCACTCGAGGCAGGCCGTCTATGTGGGCCATCGTTCCTCGATCCTGTACCACTCATATGCAAGTAGAATAGTCTAATTTTGTATAATACGTGAATTATGATAGAATGTAAAGAAGGATTGTCAAGATACTGACCTTCAAGATGATAGGCGAAGCCAAAGTTCAGTACTCCGAGTTAGCGCTAGAGACATTTACAAGATTGTTGAATTAGCCGAAGAATGTCTCCAACCAGAACCCTCATGTTCGCTCGAAACCTGCTGCAAGCTCGAGCATTGTCTCTGCGTTCACGCTCTATAGCAACGAAATCATGGACTCCTAGAACTGTTCCAAAATTACAGGCCGCAAAAGCCAGCACGACCTCCACGAATGGAAACAATGCAGAACGCATTACAGCCGACGAAATAGCTGATGAAATTCTCAATTCATCTTCAACACCTCCAGAAAGTGTTCCTTCATCTTCTGTTCTGCAACAACAACAAGAAGTGGGTAGTTTCCCAGCTGAGGGGAATGGCAACGGAAACGGGAATGGGACTACACTGGACACAGGCGCAACGGATTGGTCACGAAGTTACTATGGATTGTCCTCTCAACCTTTCCCCAACGAAGCTGCAGATGTTCTTATGACTCCTGTTGACCCATTGGATGTCGAGATCAAACCTGGTTAGTTTGCTCGATACTTCAGTCACCGACGTGTCATGTATACGACCGCATTTTTTCAGATGGATTAATTTACCTCCCCGAAATCAAGTACCGACGCGTTCTGAACAAAGCTTTCGGTCCTGGTGGATGGGGATTGGCTCCTAGAAGTGAGACTAATGTCGGTCCTAAAGTTGTCAGCAGAGAATATGCTCTTGTTTGTCTTGGAAGGTATGCGACTACTAGGTGTTGTCTCTGTTGTACCCCGCTGAACCAAATGCAGACTAGTTGCCATTGCACGAGGTGAACAAGAGTACTTTGACCCGCATGGGATCCCAACTGCTACTGAAGCTTGCAAGAGCAATGCTCTCATGAGGTGTTGTAAAGATCTTGGAGTTGCCAGCGAACTTTGGTTCGTCTCATCCCTCTAGCTCAATATTGCAAACAATTTATTGACCTAATTTTTCAGGGATCCTCGTTTTATCCGTGAATTTAAAGCGAAATACGCTGTAGAGGTGTTCGCGGAACATGTTCCTACCAAGAAGAAGTACGTTTTCCCTTTCTTGCTTGTTTCTTGGGTGCCTGACTTTAATTGTTTTACGTGGATTCAGGAAGAAACTGTGGAGACGTAAGGACCAACCCAAGTTCGAATACCCTTACAAGGAGTAAGGTCGCATTAAGTTTGTTGTCCGGTATTGCTTAGACCTCACCACTCGCCACTATATATACATCTTCGACATGACTCGCTTTGTGCCATAATTTATTACTACCTCATATTCATTTAATACACCACCTCCGTTCTGGTCCATACCAAGTCATAGCCAAAAAGTCTGCAGTTGTTTATACATGTTGTGAGTATTGTAGCATCTCTTGTTGGAGGAATAACTTGGAACGTCGACTATGTTTCATACGTAGTTTATGTAATCACGCCAATCTGTAAAGTGCCTGGTACTGAGTGTGACGACTCTTGTGGTCTTACGCACTCGATAGTCTACCAGGTAGGTAAAGTAGTATTTCTCTTGAATAATCACGTTGTCTTACGTATTCGATACGAGGTGTCTTAGTGAGGTTCTTCAATATCTGTCTCTCATGCAGGGTCCGAAAGAAATGGCGGGAGACTAGTAGACCCACTTTCTCGCATATTAACGTGCTCTATCAGAGTTGAAACACTAGTGGTCTCCTCAGACTCACCAGGTACGTAGTTCATCGGGAGTCCCTTGGACCCGGGGGCCGTGTGCCTGGTCAGAGTGTTTGGTAGCCTCGAGGCGTAATGATAAAGGAAGATCTCAGATCGACCATATGAAGAATCATGTGAAGCTGTTCCTGGGACAATCTGTCCCACACCCTCCACCAACACAAATGGACACGACGTTCCCGTCTTCGCGTTCAACCACCACGAAGACGACACGCACACAACAACCACAATGAAGCTTTTCTCTGCTCTCGTCTCTCTATCGTCTCTGTCTGTCTTGGTTAACGCACAATATTTCTCGGAAGGATGGAAACCTGGACAAGCACATCCTCCTCGAGATGCCCAATGGTCCCCTCCTCCACCTTCTCAGACTGGTTCACTTCAAGATTCTGTATCTCCTCAATCTAAAGCAACGTCCTCCCCAGCATCCCTCTTCGATGTTACAAACATTCTTCAAAGTGGACCTGTAGCCTCGTTATTTGGAAAGTTTGGTATCAACGTTACAGAGGGTTTGGAAGTCGCCAAAGCTCGTGTAGAGCAACAGTCCAAAGTTTGGGACGAAAGGATCCCTCTTATTACAGATGATAACTACGAAGATATCATTGTCAATGAACAGTTTGAGAGCCCTGAAGAAGAGGAGAAGAGATTATGGTTCGTAATCATGTGAGTTTACATTCTCTCTCTTCCTGCGCTTTCTGGGACCGGGTCGTCAGTAATTCCACGCCGACATGAATATGATTACAGCTGTTTGCAGAACGATAGGTCCCTTGTATCGTTATGCAAACAACCGTCATTTGGACTCAAGATTGTATCACCTTGCATTGTTTATACCTACGTTGCTCAATGATTATCACAGTACTGCACAAACAGGTCAATCAAGCGCAATGTCAAAGTTTTCAGACGAAGCTTTTGATTCTGCTTTCAACACTTCACTGGTTCAAGGTGATCTTCCCGACGTAAAGTGGGCTCGAATAGATTACCTGAACGTGACATATCTTACCACAAAATGGAGTGTTTGGAAGTACGCATTCTTACTAGTTACTACTTTCAACCCTTTCGATTTGCTTACCCATTACATAGAGCACCATACTTGATGGTTATAAGAAATCGGGGCAAAGACCTCTACTTCTACCAAGCTACTCAGATCCGTCTCAATGAAGAAATCCTTCGTGATTTCTTGCTTAACGAACAATGGAAACAAACCCACAAGTGGGATACGGCTCTATCACCCGGTGGAAGCTAGTAAGTTTTTTTCTCTCCTTGCCTACATATCTCTCTACTTTACTGACATTTACTTTCTTTTTTTCCTCCAGCGAATATATCATGCACTACTTCGCTGTCTTTTTGACAAAGCTTTACAACGTCATGGTTGTTATACCCAAATGGCTACTTATGATCATCTCAGGAGCCGTCGCTAGTTTGGTCATGAGACTTATGCATAGTAATCCTGAAAGTGAACTTCCAAAACCTACTCAAACAGTCGAAGAAAACAAAGTTGTCGAACAGCCGAAGGTGGAAGAGAAAAAGACACCGTCGACGCCGAAGAAGAGTAGCGGAAAGGGTTCGAAGAAGAATGGGAAGAAGTGATCAGTAGTGCAACAAGCACTTGAAAGTTGTTGAATAAGGGTGGGATGGATTGGATTATTGGACTCAGATGTACGAGAGATATATCTGAATCATATTGCTGTATCTTTGCTCTTATATTTAGATGGCTTGGGTTCGTACGTGTAATGTTTTAATGTATACCCTTACGATCTATGATATGTTTGTCTCCCCGGAAAACAAATCCAAACTTCAGTGTTGTCAGAGAATCGCACATAATTCGTTTTTTTTTCTACTGAGAATAATTTGACACTCGCAATTTCCTTCTGATTTCTGACGATTTCGTCGTAAATGCCTGTATGACCGTACTCGTACTAAGTATAGTATCTACATATACAGGAGGATAACGAGATCACAGAAGGCAACATTGAAAAGAGTCATAGCACGACTTCTTGAGCCTGAGAACCACGCCATTCAATTGTGGATCTCTGTACATACCTCAAGTGGAAGCGGGAGGATCTCGTGGGCGATATTTAGACGGCATAGTTGGGATTGTCAAGTCAGGCTGCTGAGCATATCGTAAACCATCAATGAAACCCTTTGAAAAGATACTTTAATGTTAGTAACCGTTCAAATAAGATCATATGAAAGACAACATACAGGTTCAGCCTCACTAACCCACTTCTGATATGCACTGATGAGGGCAGAGAGGAGCTGGTCGGCAGCATCATATTTGAACATATAGCAGGCTTCCAACACGCTGCCAAAGTACTTGTTCAACTCCGGATCCTGAATCCTCTCGAAATCCTCTTTGAGATGTTTGTTGCGAGCTACCATTTCTTCACTGGTGGGAACGAGTATCTTCTGAGTATGTGAGGACCGTTCAGCGAGGAGAATAAAGAGCATGACACCGAACGCAAAGACGTCGATAGCAGGAGGTGAGGAGGCCAGTTGATCTTAGACTGTTGAACCGCTCGGAAGAGTCTACTTTACAAATATCTCACGATTCTGTACAACTTATAGAATAACGATCAATTCAGTTCTCTGTTCTGTCGACAACACTGTTTTATATATGCACGGTGAAGACTATCTAAACATGAACATGTGAATATTGCCATCCTGCTAATCCGCACCGAAGGCACGGATCACTGCTAGTCCTTACAACTTAAAGGGTCCCAACAATCGATATCATAAATGTTCTCCTTGCAGTCTTTACAGCAGCGACCTCTGGTAGCGTAGGATCAAGTTCCAGTCTGCCACAGACGGAGTCCGTGCCAAGTATCTCTTAAGCGCCTGTAGGTGCTATAGAGCAGAATTGAATCTTATTTTCGTCCTACGGAGTCCTTGGTATACCCAAACTTTTGTCAGAGACTGAGATCAAACAAGCATTGGAGTCACAGCTATGCTCAAGCTTCTACTGTTGATAACATGATAGATCAACACAAAGTCGGTGAGAAACATCTGGATTGACCCGGGACTCCTCTTGAAACACTGAAGTTACTAGACATAATGACTACTAGCAGGAGTCTATATCTTAGATCTGTCTATATATGGTCAACCTAAGTTTGCAGGAGGAGGTGGAAACCGTGCTCGGAGTTGGTTCGCAGGATGCTAGTGATATGATGTAGACACTACATAAGTCATGTACAATCCATAGTAATCTCACATTGAAACACATACGAATGGTGAATCCAACCGGACTGGCTGGCGTCCTGGTCGGTGCTTTGTTTGTTTGTAAACATGGGGAATACCGACTTTGACGCACTTGTCATTACCATTCGGATCGACACGGCAGTGTCGTTCAGTTGTCCAGATAGCCCAGATGGACTTTTCTTGGCAACTAGTCACATCCCTATGTGTACACCACTGTGCGAAATTCATGACATCCGGGTTGTCTCTGTTCGCGTATGAGTATTGGTGGTAATCACTATGGACCCCGCGTGTCGTAGATATCACCATCTAAGGTGGTGAAAGATGAAAATCACTACCTTCGGTCGTGTTGGGTGGTGGTGGTGATTGAAGTCGTGATTTACACGACTTGCGAGATCACTACCGAAGATGGTGATTAATACTGCGTTGTAATTTTTTCAACCACGACCGAAGAGTCACCACATCAGATGGTGTTTTTCGCGACCTGTAGGTAGTCGTATGCATTACCACTGTACTTATATCAATATATATAAATACATATGCATGTACTCACTCTATACTCAAGTGGATCAATGTCGTAACATCTCGTCGACGTCAGGAATTTACTTCGAATATTTGAACACTTCTCCTGGAATTGCTGCTTTTTCAGTGTGATGTAGAAGAAAATTCTGCGTTGTCTATCAATAGTTCAAGTTATAATTACATGCTGGTATTGATGTTGGTGTCGACGTCCTAGTTGCTATATAAATGATATGCATCTACAATTTGCGAGAAGGATCTGTTTACTATCAATATGAAGACAATGGATGATAATTGGATGAAGATACTCACTGAAAATTCAGCTTTCAACATCCGCATCCTCGTCAACAAATATCGCATGGGATAACGAGCCACTCCTGTCTATTATTGCCCATTTATCATGGTCCCTCACACGTCCAACCAGGCACTGAATGACGAGAGATCAACAACCTTAAGTTTTCCCAGGTCAGAATAGTAGTTGATATCGAGCCTTCGATGCTGCGCAGTGACCTTACAGGTGTGAATGAGTGCGAGAAGAACCATCTGTGATGGTGAGTTGGGAACACCGGGTGTGCTCTGTAAGCGTATCGCCATAATGCGCTCAAGTTGGCCATAGAATGTGGCAGGCCGGAGAACAACGGCGCGACGATGAAACCTTGCATTTTGATCAACCAGAAGTTCATACTGCATAACCAATGTTGAACACATGCATATTAGAGAAAGAGGGATAGTGCTTACTCGAACAAATGATGCATCGCGTGTATCTTCTCCCTTTCTCTGTAAAGTGGCCGCCCGAACCAAATCTCCATCTTTGAAGATGCGAACTTTGCCCCACTCTTCGAAGTCTCGAGGAAGCAAAGCTTCGACTGCCTTGGATGTAACATTGAACCGTAAAGTGAGGTGATTGAGCACCTTCTGCTTGAGTCCAGATTCAAAATAGACGGATTGGCGATAGGGATAGTGTAGAGTGCAGGTGGGATCTAGTGATGATAGAAAATATAGCTACTGCAAACATAGGGTCTATATAAAGTAGAACTCACAGTCTGGGTATGAATTACCTGGTTCTAATCTTGGAGGTCCTAAATGAAGTTTCTCTTCCAAATTATAGATAATTTTGATGTGCCGGAGATGTGAATCATCGAGGATGAAGTGATTGAGAGAAGCATATGGGAATCGCTGGCTGCGAATGGATGGTTGCAAGAATCCACAGTAGCGTTCCATAGGAAATGCCCAATAGGCCCAAGCAGGTCCGGCAGCAATAATTCCATCTGCAAGATGCAGTAGTGCGTGAATGGTCAAAGGGCAAGCTGAGAGACGTGTAGGATCCTGTTGATAGAAGAAGCTGTAGAAAGCAAATGAAAAATCCATAATGAGCATCTTGTCACAGAATGAGATGATAAACTAGGTCCTACTCCTCGTAAGTTTTAACCCATTCGATGAATCCTGCTCAGATCTCGTTAACTTCTTCAACAGTTATATTGAATTGTAAGCATTTGTTGACGAGTCTGACGAGGTCGACAAAGTAGGTGTAGTACTTCAGGCGTTTGAAGCGATGTGACAATAAAACAGGTCCAAGATAGAGAGTCCAGAATGAGCGAGTATCGGCAGTCCAAGACGTTTTATCACTTGCAATGTTTAGAGGTCGTGGGCCAAATATTGTTAGAATCGTCGAACCAGATTGTAAGCTCGCAGTGCCAATCGCATCCCAAACCTTTTTGTCGATCTGATATTCCTCTTTTCCTTCATCGAGACCCTTATATTCACCAGTCCAAAGGAGAAATAGATTTTTAACAACATTCTCCCAGATGAGGTGCATGAAGTCGTAAGGAAAGGAGAGTGGAAATGTAAGAGATGAGAGAGAAGCAAGAATGGGGACACCTTTGATGCCGTATTCCTTCGCTAGACATTCTGCTTGTGCTTGTGTAGGTGCAGAATCAACTTCTTGGCCTTGTTGGATCATCTGCTTGTGAGTTCGAAGGGAGAGATGTTCTGGATCATAGCTTCTGATGGTGTCTGGGGAATTTTGAACATGTGGGTGGTTAGAGCGATCAAGTGGGACATAGAGAGTTTGCTGGTGAGTTCCCGGGATGCCAATTCCCTTGATTGCACACATGCGGCAGGGACAATAACCATTATGACCCTTCATGTGCATAAGGAGTGATACCACTGGAATATCTCCAAAGACCAGTATGAGATATGCACGAAGTAAGAAGAACTCTTCGTCAAGGCAATCCCATGAGGTGACACCATGTTCTAAATGGAGAAGCTCTTTTACAAGTGGCCACATAAAGGAATCGAGGTCATGGGATTTGTTGGGTCCAGGAATAACACCCAGTGAGATGATGTACTCGAGATGAAAGCAGATTTCAGGTGGGAGATTATAGTTGAACAAGATCAAGGGCCAGCAAGTCTTCTTTCGTTGTCAAAAAGGAGCGAAACCATCTGTTGAAAGTCCGAGTGCAATATCACGGTGATCTTCAAAGTAGGTGTGAGAGAGCTTCTTACCACCATCAACTTCAACCTTTTTTCCCAACAACGAACGATAAACTTCTCCATCCATTACATCTAAAATCTCCCCCTTTACATATTCATGCTCCTTGGCATGGTATTGCATGGCGGCAGCCATCTTGGGATTTGTTAGGTATGCTTTGAGCCGAGGGATAATGGGAAGATAGATGAACTTCTGTCATGGTTTTCCAGATAAGTCGAAGTGATTCTCTTCACAGTATGGGCAGGTTGTACTATCGGAATAAGGTCCAGTATAGCATACACATGATTTGATACAGCATTCATAGACCTCAGGTTGAATAGCAGATAGCTGAGTGATGAATGAGTGTGTTGACTTCCACAATGAAAGACCTGCTTTAGGGAAGGCATAGGGGAGTTTTGCAAAAGCTTTTTCTGAAAGATGAGACTCAATCTTGAGTGCAAAGGCTCGAAGAGTATTTAGATCATCTTCATCAATATCATCCGCTAGGTCACAATTCAGAAATAGTAAGTTTGACAACGGTGGAAATATCTGAAATAAAGTTTCATACCTGATGTAGGATGTCGCTGCTTTGTTCGCTCTTTCACAGTATCCCATTCAGAGATGAAATTGTAAATTTCATTCTCCAAGTTATCTTCAAAATCATCAGAGAGCTAACTATCATCATTCTCTGAGTCTGCACTTTCATCCTCCTCATCACTTGAAGAGTAATCCTCAACCGTTGGCTGAAACCTTCTCCTAGAATCTGCCTCCCGCTTCATTCTGGCTTCAATCCCTTCCATGGTACACTCTCTTTCAACCTCCTCTGAGTCCTCAAACAACTCCAACTGGGAAAGATCACCATTATTCTCCCTGATAGAGCCACTCTTTAAAGATCGTGAAGAGGGTACCGTGACATTATTGATAGATGTTAGGGAGATATCTGAATGTGAATTGGAGCGGAAGCTGTGAGTTGATGAAGGTGATGAAGAGTTGGAGTTGTGAGAACCAGAGGAACGTGAGCCTTTTCTTGTAAAAGCTGTGAGAGTGATATCACGCAAACTTTTCCCTAGGTTACTGGCTTGCTCTGCGAGAAGTGAAGCCTTCAATGTAATTGGTGTCTTCCCTTTCATGTGTCGATGAGCAGTTCGCTTGGTAACTGTCTTTCTGCAACCACAGGGACACTCCATACGACCTTTCTTGGATGATTTTGTTTTTATTGAGGGTGGCATTGTAAAGGAATACAGACTTTACAGTCAAGGGGATTAGAAGTGGTATGGTAGTCCCAAGATAATTAGGTAGGTACCAAGGATGTTGACTTAATCAACAGTGACCGAAGGAATTGACAAGTCCATAGATCACGCGTACAAGAAACGGAGAGGTTCGGATGGTCTTTCTCTCTTCACTGCACACAGATCGTCTGCTGCCCATTTTTCTTATCATCAAAATATTGCCCGCCTCCTACCACTCCATTTTGTTACACAATGGGATGTGGGACCCGAAGCAAAGGTGCTGCAAATGAGGTGGAAGCCATGACAGTACCAGCTACACAGGGAAAACCTCCAAAGAGGAAACCTGGCTGACCTAAAAAAGTAAGTACACAGTCAAACATTTTCTATAGCTCACAAGTTATAGTACATACCTTTTGCAGACTCAACCAAGTCCCACACAGGTGCAGGATGATGCTGTTAAGGAGTTACAGGAGCAGCTTGCTGATGCCATTGCTCGGAATGATGCTTTGACCAAAGGTAAGTGTATCAAGTATCTCATCAGAATAAATCATACTTACGATGTTCCTATATGCTAGTAAACTCTGACATCACTGCACGGTTGACCAAACTAGAAGAAGATAGTAAAGCTGTGAAGTCATCACCTGACGATGAGTACAACTGCAAGAAAAAGAAGAAGAAGAAAATTCCCATACCCAAGAAAGATAAGAAGATCTTTGCCAATGCCAAGCTCAGTCGAGAAGACTACAAGGATATTCAGGTCAGTCAACTATGATTAGTTTATAGGTTAATTGAATGACTTACTATTGAGTGCTTCAGTATTTCATTCATCACTTCGTTGACCAAAGTCTCGACTTTACTCGTGAATGGGGTCAGCAGGACCCCGAGATGGTTGCAACATACTTTCAGATGGTAAGTTCACAGTTATACGTGTCAATATTATTGTGACACCATCTATGATTGATGCTTATTTCTGATTGGTGGGCATAGTGCAACAAGTGGTTTCCTGTTCTCAAGGAATACGAGGGCAACTGGCTGTCTGCTCGCATGGCTATCCAGTACCTACAAAACAAACGGAAGACTGGCTGCAATCGCAAAGTTTTAGATCTTCCACTGTGATATGCTCACCTCAAGAATCGACGCCGTCAAACCAAATCTGGGCATCACACTGCAACCACTGTCAACTCTGATGTCGACACAACTGGCAATCCAGGAGACTGTGCAACCGAAGATCTCCAAAGGACAAACGTTAATGTCGATGCATCTGAGTCTACTCATCAAAGCCATGACTCAATTGCGAAGCCTCTTTCAACTACAATCAAACCCAAACCAAGGAGAGCAAAGAAGGCTGATCAGGTTAACACTCCAGATCCTAGTTCTTCTACAACAAAGAATTCGAAGAAGACAAGCAAGAAATCGACTGATCAATCTAATCATTCCAACAGAGATGCAGAGATGGATATTGATGTGAATTATGATTGGAATAAACAAAAGGCGGGTGATGATGATGGCAATGATGATGATATCCTAACTGTGCTTTCAAACTCGAGCAGTAGTGAGGAGGAGGAGACTAGTGACAGCGAGTTGAGTGATGAGGAAGATTAGGGTTGCAACCCATTGGTGGTATCAATGTTTATAGAAAGTCACAACTTCGCTACATTTGTGTAATCTCGAAACTGTGTTGTTGCGCAATTGCCTCCAACTCTTTATTTATGACAATTTTCAGTACTTCAAACCACTATATACCACTACCTGGGATGTGAACATGCTCTACCTATCGGATCATCCTGAACAGGTGAATCAAACACCCGAACGCTACCTGAGGTCATCAAATTTACCACAAATGTTGTTGTTCTAATAACGATGAGTTTTCTGTTGAAAAACACTACCAAACACTACCAACTACGAAATATACAGGGTAGTGTTTTCGGACAAAATGGTGATGATGTCCACCATCTCGTACAACAACCCTCGGTAGTTATTCTCACTACACCAAGGTAGTGTAAACTACAATTGTCGTTAGTGATTACCACAAACTAGAACTACCTTTGGGGTAGTTTTATTGATGACCGGTGGGTTTCACAGTGAATCGGTTCTAAGCTCTCTTTGTGTTTCACAAAGGTGCGGATTTCCACTGGAAGCAGCAGGGAAAGTACCATCGTCATCGATTGCAGCAGTTGTCCCTTGACAGGTATATAGTTTAACAGTAAAATCGTTGTAACACATGATTGGCATTAGGGAGCTGGGGGGTGTTGAAACGAGATGTATAGATGTATGATGAAAGGCACCGGTAGAAATGAGTTGATGTGTTGCAAGTCATCTTCGAGAATGACCTTTTTATATCCACAGAGAGCAAGCGGTGAGTTATCATTCTCCGTTCATAGGGGTCTGTAAACATTGACAACTGGGACAAGTAGCTACGTATAAGGAGTACAACTGAATAAGATCAAAACCGCTATTGTTGATTCACGTATTCCTTGATATATCTCCTGGAATAAAAGGACCTAATAAAAGCGGTAAAATCTTTCTCTTATACAGTTGTACTCAGGTTGTCTGGTTTGCTCCAATCAATGCACAAAACAATAGACTAAGATTTTGCTTGATACGCCTGACTTGGATACCATTAATTACAAAGCTTCACAACATCTGGAGTTCGTTTATTCCGACGGAGTAAATTATTCAAAGTGAATTCCGAAACTGTCCCTGTTCGAATACCGGAAGATAATCAGTTAAATATGTACCTCGATGGGTATTTTTGCTGATATTTTTATATGGTGCTAGCAGTAATTGTTTATACGACATCTGGAGCAGGGTATATCATAGCAACGCCCAAATAAGTGATAATATCAACTCCGTACACAAGGGGACACAACTTGAACGACGGAGAAACGGCGTCTCTGTTACACTCTGGCCGGGCCGGGATGGTTGCACGATTGAGTATATAAATCGTCCTGTTGGAAATTTCATGAACATCAAACAACTCGCTGGTACACACTCTTGACTATTCTCAAGGAATCCCTCTACTTGAACTTCGACCATGTCCGACTGTTCAGATTCTGACCATGGAATATCCGACTTCTCCGACGAAGATTATGAACCAGGTGTGTCCTTTTTGTGGCCCAGAGGGCATGTCGCTGGAACTTGGTTCCAACTGCCCACAGGATGTAACACTAATAACATTTCCAGAAATATGGACTAAGGCCAAGAATACGAATGAGGAATCAGTATACGCTCTCGTTCCCAAGCACCCTCGAATCGCTGACTGTTTGTCCATCGAAAATTCTCGCATAAAACTCAAGTACTACCGAAGAGGGCCTTTGTGGTATCGATTGTTGAACCGCTCGGAAAAGCGTCCCAACAGATCAACTGACCTCCCTCTGACTACTCGCCTCACTTGGGCTATCGACATCGCCCAAGGCATAGCGCACTTACATGCACATAACGTTGTCTGGGCAAACGGTCACCTGAATAACGTTTTGATAAAGGAAGACGGGCATGTTGTTCTCTGCAATTTCGAGAACTCCCGAGTGAACTGTCCATGGTATTACGACTGGGATAACATCAATATTATCCATCCTATATGTCTCCCACCGTACACTTATCTGAACAGACCGCCTCCTTCTATCGACGTCTTTGCGTTCGGTGTCATGTTCTTTATTCTCCTCGTTGAACGGTCTCCGCATACTCAGAAGATACTCGTTCCCACCAGTGAAGAAATGGTAGCTCGCAACAAACATCTCAAAGAGGATTTCGAGAAGCTTCAGGATCCGGAGTTGAACAAGTACTTTGGCAGCGTGTTGGAAGCCTGCTATACTTTCAAATATGATGCTGGCGATCAGCTCCTTTCTGCGCTCGTCAGCGCATATCAGAAGTGGGTTAGTGAGACTAAACCTGTATGTTGTCTTTCATATGGTCTTATTCGAATGGTTACTAACACTAAAGTATTTTTTTCAAGGGTATCATTGATGGTTCACGATTTGCTCAGCAGCCTGATTTGACAATCCCAACTATGCCGTCTAAATATCGCTCACAAGATCCCCCCGCTTCCACTTGAGGTACAGAGATCCACAATTGAATTTCGTAGTTCTCAGGCTCAGGAAGTCGTGCTATGACTCTTTTCAGTGTTGCCTTCTGCGATCTCATAATCCTCCTGTACATGTAGATAAGATACTACGACGAGTACAATGTAAGATATATAGTTATACAACTTGAATGCTCTGTTCACAACTATAGATAATTGGCCGTGACATGTACTAGCTCAAACATAATGCGGATGGAGATATCTGGTGCAAGCTAAAAACGGCTGTCTTTTGTGCAAGCTGCGTTTGAGCAGGCTCCCCTGTCAATGGCACGCACCTAACATACCAATATAAGGCCCATGCAATATACGTCTAAGCTAGCTACGCGCATTCGCGCTTATACATGTCCCAATCTCATAGAAGGGATGGAATCCAAGCCTCAGTGTATCATAATTGACTCATTATAATTGCCCTGAATAGATATAGTAATATAATACGCCATACCGTGTACACTCTATCATACCACCACTCAATGACTCTTCCCTCGGATATCTGCACTCAACTCATCTCCTTCTGCATCATCTCCAATTTCAAAGAGTTCGTCATCTTTAGGTGTGACATCTCTCGCTCTTTCCTTCCCTTTCCGTGCTCTTTGCTGTCTAGTAAAGTCATCATCCGAAGGTTCTCCATTAGTGGTTAAAGGTATCGACTCTTCGGGTAAATCTCGAGAATGTAAGGGTAACCCAACTCCTCCACCACGTCCTAGTAGTCCATTTCCACGTCTTGACCTCCACCAGAGGAAACCACCAATTATCACGGCGATTACGACGAGAACGAGAGCAGCCGAGCCAGCATTATAGTACGCTGTTTAACCATAGTTATAGATCAGCTATCTATCTGTTTTAGCACGAAAATGAATGCGCGGACCTTCCCACATCGCCTTGTCTTGTTCAGGTGAATTCACAGGTGCGGGCGTGGCAGTGGGCTTCTGATCCACAAGCACAGCGATGGGTTTGTGGTCGTTCCCGACTGCACTGGGAATCTTGGCTGATCCATCAGTGATGGCACCAAAGTCAACACCCATGAATCGAAGGATCATGTCATGAGTAACATGAGGTACGTCATACCCAGCCATATGAGAAGCATTGAAAATCTGTCATACATATGTTACGGCACGTGAAAGAAAAGAACTGGTGAAAAACACACTTTGACATATGTCAGATTACGCGAAGTGACCCAGGTACCAGCCGGTGTTGCGTTAACAGCCCATGACTGTGTTTGGACAGTCTGATAGAGTACACACAGAGTTAGAATTAGTATCCAGAACCACTGCATCCAACACTCACCCCAAGACCCGTAGCTCCATTCCAAGTCATGCTCTGCACCATACTCTCGATGCCCATATAGTTGCAAATGAGATCCTGGTCTCCGGCGAACAAAAGGACTGGAATATTTTCAAGGACACGAGGAAGTACTGTAATAGAAGAGTTCGACGTTTTTGTAGTGAACTCTCGATGGATGTTTCCTCTGCATTCCTTCCAAGGTAGCGGAGCGGCCGTAGCATGAATCGCATTGACAACATCTGGTCTCTATATCGTAAGGTTAAATACAATGAAGTGGAGTCGACAACTAGATGATGATGAAACTCACCTGGAGGTAATGACCAATATCCGTCAGGTCTTCAGGCCAGTTCATACCACAAGCAGGGGAGGTATCTTCCAATCGGATATCATAGATATTCAAACATTTCTTTGTGCCCTTTACCATGCTAAATTGAACCACCATCGTAAGATTCGTGACTGAAGATTAAGAGAACACATACTGATTCATCTTATGCTCGACCACAACTCCCATCGTCCTTTCACAAAATTCAGAGTGGACTGGTACGTGGTCAGTGACTTTGGCAAGATCAGCAATACATTTGTCAGTGTATTCTTTGCCTCGTTTGTAGTCCTGAATAGAAAATTTCAATCTTAAGGAACTGCAACTGTATTTTGCCTATAGTCAACCAATCGAGACTGACCTCTGAGTTCTCCTCTACCAATCCATGTTTCACAGCATAATCGAGGAAAGAAGGATACTGAGTCTTGGCATCCGTCCAGCCATTGCCGATGGCTGCACCTCGAATGGGGATATTGAGATTTGATTGCAGAACCGCATCGGCTGGTTTTGAAGAGAAAAAAAACTATTCAAAACGCGAATAGAAGGTTGTTTGATATACTGACATACCAAAATAAGGGATATACTGTCCAGCATAACTTTCACCTCCAATATACATCTATCTCAATGCTCAGTAAAAACGATTCTCATCATGAGATTAAATTTCAACCTACATCCATATTTTTGTATTCAGGAAATACTGTATAAAAGTTTCGAAGGAATTGGACGAAGTGGTTTGATGCCTGGAGGATAGTATCGCAGGATCAAAATTTCAGTATGATTCTAAAAAAAAAAGGAAAGGATAGAACTGACTTCTGGAAGTTCATGAAGGTACTTGTTTGAAGATGTGTACGAAAATCCCGTTCCAGCAGGCTGGTCGACTTAAAATATAGGTGAATACAAACAAAAATCAGAGCTTCGAACTTCGTAACACTCACGATATACCATAGTTGTATACTCTTCCCAACCTCCCTCTTTCGTTTTTAAACCACCTTTTCCGTCAACTCTCCAAGGACCAACTTCCATCATTAACCCATCAAACGACGAACATCCTGGCCCACCCTGACAATACCCTATACTTAACATCAAATATTAGGTATTTAAGGATAATCACTCACATTTAGCCAGAACATAATTCGCTCTTTATCAGCCGTCCTTCTGGCCTTGACCATGAAGAAATATAAGTGCGCAGTCACGTCTGTAGGTGCAACAGATACTTCTGCAGGATCCGAAGGTATATGACCAGCGTACATATGTAATGGACGTGATTCATTCTGGTGCAAGTCTGGGAGATGTGACACGTATAATGAAGCTGCAGAAGGCACTAATAACAAACAAACAAACAAAACATAGCAAAATCAGCTTCAACTTTAGTTACAGATATGAGAAACGAGAACATACGGCCTTGCGAGCTCTGAGCACTTGATCCAGAGAGAAAGAAAAGTGAAGGTACCAATGCCCACAAGAATCCAGTGTACTTGGCTGGAATCATGTTTTGGGGAGATGGTAATGACGGGTCGGTTAAGTATCGTCAATGTGACGCAAGGATATGATTAATTTGAGGATCGTATTATGGTCGTAAAGAAACCTGGCTTGAGCTGAAGCGTTCCAGCGACCTCTAAAGCTCGAAATTACCTTCGAATTCTGGCCCGAAAGACGAGAAAGAGAAGATGTCGGACTGGAGGAAGATGAAACTCGGTGTCGCTGTACACCTGAGAGTTTCAGACGAATAGGCGCTCCTAATATTTCGATGCTCAGCTATTCCATCAAAGATTCAGTTGATGGCCTCTTTCGCTGCTTCAGGGAATTTTGATCGCAAATAATAGGAATTGAGGTATGAACGGAGGAAACTGGTACCAATGTGAGGAATGACAAAATTAAATACAAGAAAACAAGAGACTAAATATCCAATCTATACTGGAGAATCTAGAGGTACACCAAGAGTCAGGGAAATAATACAGTAATAAATGCGAATAAAATAAAATCAAAGACAAAAAAAAAGATGTCAATTCATAGCTATTGACAACGTGATCTATGATTTCCTTCGCTCCAATCCCTGCATAATAAAAGTTAGCTTTTATGTATTCCAGAGAAAAGGGATCATCTCACCGAGCTTGGCATCTTGGACCACAATAGAAAACTTTCCAGCAACCTTTGCAGACACGCATAGGATGCAATGGCTGCCTCTCAAGGCATAGACAATCCTTCCAATGACATCGTTTCCGGAATGGCTTCGAGGGAGAACCAACGGAACTGTCTGTGAATCCCACTGTATTAGCAAACAGTAGCCATGCTTTAAGTAATGCTCTGCGAGGCAGTTGATTCTGAACAGGTATTCTTGTAGATGTGCGAAGCGCATTGATGATCGAAGTGGATGTATGTCGGCTTGTCCGAAGGATTGCCATGGTCTCGTTCGATGATGGGTCGGAGAGGGTTTTCGCCGACACGCATTGAGAGAAAGCGTTCAAAACGGTGAATATGTTTTCTGTTTATAGAACGAAAGAAATTAGAGGACCACCATGGTTAGATATACTCGTACTTACCCATCAGTTGTTCACCCGTTGCTACTACTGCGGGTAATGTCAAGTTAGCACAAAGAGGGAGTAAGACGTGTATATCGGAGACTCCGACAGACTCTGTGCGGAATCGACTGTCACGGTGGTGTGAATATCCCAAATAAGTATTCAAGATGATACTAAGACGCATGAAACGGAAAAAGCCAATTAGCTCGGCGCATTAGAATCATTGAACATGAGCAGAACGTACCAAATGCAATCGAGACCTATAGCAAAAGTTTGCATACCGCCTCCATCTTCACCCGAGCACAGTTGACGCTGCAATGAGTCTGTGATACAACCGATGACATCGAGAGACTCTGCACTAAGGTCGAGGTCTCGGACAGATGGACAACAGCTGATGACCTGCCGAAGCATTCCAAGGTACGATTGCAAGGCAGAGTCTAAAGTGTATTCTGTTTGAAGGTCGGCGCATAAGCGTTCAATCACTTGCGACGTGAAACCGGGGAGGACGATAACTTCATTGAAGAAAGAGGTCCGTTGTGGTCGATCGTAATCGATAATAAGGGATAACGCAAGTTCAAGGGAATGCTGGCTTCGAATTGGGTCGTCTTGAGATAACCAAGCTGTAAAAGCGACGTGGGCAACTTTCTCTGAGATAGGAGGGGTCTTCCAGTCCCTATGTCAAAGAGTGAATAAATCAATTAAAAATATTCCCGTGCCCGACGATTGAAACAAAACACTCAACTGAAAATGTAGATAGCATGCGCAAAGCTCAACCAGACTCTGACGTAGAGAATCCTTGTTGTCCTTCATTGATCTAGTGTCATTAGGGAGGTCGCTGTTATAAATATCCTGCTGTATCCATAGTACACGCCATAGCTGAGAGAACTTGCTGAGATAGTGAGATGTTTGGCTTTCGTCCCTACACTGTTGTCGGAATTCACGCTGTATCGTCGCGCCACAACAGATGTAAAGCGCTCGAAACACCGAGCAAAGATATGTCTGTGCCAGCGAAGATGTAGTCAGAGACGGAAGGTTGAAGATATTCGATAAATGTTTACCTGTAATTGTTCAAATGTTGCATTCCCGGTAGGTTCTAGGTAGTATAGAGAGTCGCTCAAAGCGACTTCCAACAGGGTGCAAATGAGTCTGTGTGAACAAAGCGAGTCGACAGACTGGATTGAAGTTTCTATCGAGTCCGCCAAAGCTTTCGCAAAAGTGAAGCGGTCAGGACTCTGTTCCCAATGTAACTTCCGCAGAGTGTCCACCGCTTGTTCAGGATGTTCGGTCAGGCGAGCCGTCCATACCTTTGATGAACTCGCCACGTTGGCACTGAACGGCATCGGTTGAAGAACCTAATAAGATATTAATTTGAAAGAATCGTTGAGAAGTCTTATACAACGATCATGTACTCGCTGCAGACTTACCAATTCTTACAGCCGGCCTGAAAAGGAAGCGCACCGAGCCCGAGGTGGGAGTTCAAAACAAAACAAATTGTGAAAGCATAAAACATTTTGGGGTGGAAATCGTGTGAATTTCTTGTGTCACCAAACATTTACTAGTAGCGTACTAGGCGCCTTCCCCTCCATGGTCCATATGCTCACTATTCGCTGTGCAACTTTCACCAGATTTATAGTGGAAAACATGTAGAAAAAATATTTTTTGTTCTTCAATGTTTTCCATATGTTTCCTTCATTGCATTATTGTATTGTCTTCACTATTGAAGAAAACATGTGGATAACACAAAGGAACAATGTATATTCTTTCTACGTGTTTTCCTATAGAATTCGGATGAAAGTTACAGTGATTGTCACCATAGCACGGCACACCTCCAGATCAAGTCGACATGGGTTACACTCCAATAATAATGCTCAGGAATCGATGCTCCGTCCCATATTTATCTTTCGGCAGTGTTATTAGGACCTCGGGAATATTTGGTCCTTGAGCAGCCTGGTATTGTCTTTCATTCTTGCCAATGACTACCCTTTCCCGCTGTGTATATCATTCTTTTGACGACCAGAAACCACCTGGATTTTCCCGCTGAAACCAATGAAGGGAATAGCACTCCCGGTGGTTTTCGGAGGAGTATATTTTTCTTCACCAATGTATGATTTCAGCGCCGGGATAAATGCACAGTAAGTTTTGGTCATCATTTATAACAACATGAACAAGTTACTAAAACCAGACCATCAAGAATGAAAATGAAGAAAATAGTATTGTTTGCATTACACTAAGATACTATATACATTGGCAAGGTATTTATAGTGGAGATGTTTGCGTTATGGTTTCACCAAACCGTCAAAGCCACATAGTAGCATCCTCTCTTAAGAGAAGGGGGTACGGAAAGTACAGGAATATAACGCCGCATCATTCTCCAACATCAACCTCCCAAGACGAATCAACATCTCCGTGAAGAGATGGACTCAATCCCAAACGAAAGGGAGTCAAAGAAACAATGCTCGTTCTCGTGAGCACTCCCGAAAGAGCACCTCGCTCCGTCAACCAGAAAGACAAAACGTTACTCAGCGAACTGTGCCTGTAAAAAGAGGCTAACGCTTCCGATGGTTGAGCGGACACTGAGGAGAGAAGAAATTTGCTGATGGGGTTTATATAGCTGGTGAGATTCGGAGTTTTGATCGGAGTGATGGCTATCACCGAAAGCGTACCAAGGTGGTCATCACGTGCATGCTGGAGAGGAGGTTAAGTTGGCGAACTCCTAATTACTCTACTGTATGTACCACCTGTATGGCATGATAGAACACTGTGAAAACTCGAAATTTCCGATTGAAAACTTGTTGATTATCTCTGTTCGAATATCATAGCAGCTTACTCTAGTACGTCAAGGAAGCAGTCATCAATCATCTTCATCTTTACCGTGTTCGACCATCTCACAACATTAAAGACTCACTGACTAGAGACCTTGACCCTAATCGCATTGTTTTACTCCAAACATGTCGCCAATCCAAGTCGCCATACTCACAGGTTCGCATCTTCTCCATACATAAAAGACGAAATGCTAATTATTATTTGAATTTTCGCATCTTGATTTGATTTTGAAGTCAGTGATACTGCTTCGAAAGATGCAACTGCAGACAAATCAGGACCTACCATCAAAGATATCCTCGTTCAATCAGGATTCAAATGCAAACACACAAGTATCGTATCGGATGATGTTCCAGAGATTCATAATACAGTTTTAGGATGGTGTGCAGAAGAGGGGGTTGATTTGATTTTGACGACTGGTGGAACTGGGTTTGGTGTGAGAGATAAAACTCCAGAGGTAAGTCAAAGTCGTGGATCAAGCGTCAAGCTTCAGAGTAAAACCATCGAAATGGAAATTTGTTTTTTACTTACTACCTGGGTTGTAAGCTAGGCAATCTCATCACTCATCGAAAGACCAGCTCCAGGTCTCGTTCATCTCCTACTCTCATCATCCTTACAAAGAACACCTTATGCAGCTCTCTCAAGACCAATCGCAGGAACGTTCAAGAACACGTTAATCATAACTCTCCCTGGGAGTGTTAAAGCTGTTAAAGAAAATTTAGAAGCTTTATTAGCGGATAATATTCTTGGACATGCTGTTGATTTGATTAGAGGGGGAACAGGGAAAGGATTTCATTCACATTTGGCTCAACTACCACAACATCACCATCATTATCATGAGCATAGTACAAGTCATGGTCATAACACTCCGAAACCTAGGTCATCAAGCCCGCTTTCGCAAGATCCTTCTTCTAACGGTCAGTCATTTACATATGTCAATCTATTCTCATTGAATCAGACTCACGGGTTGCGTGTTTGTAGTACCTGGAAGACAGAGAGTTTCACCGTACCCGATGGTATCAGTCAAGGATGCATTGATCATGATCTTACAAGAGATCACTCCCTTGCCTGTTCAAGAACTTGACGTACGTTCTTTACAATCCCCGAGTCTGAAGCTGCTATATGATCACAAAACATCTAGGTCACATCAAAACTACGAGGATGTGTATTAGCAGAAGACATACATTCACCTTCCAACATCCCACCAATTCAAACTTCAAACGTTGACGGTTACGCTGTACGATGTACGTCCTTTCTGAAATATTCATATCCATCACCGAACAGAGCTCATTTTCATTCCTGCAGCAACCTACAAACCAGGGATATATACTGTTCTGACTACTCCGACGACTTCACTCCCACCAAATGACAACAGAGTAGTGTGTCGAGTGAACACAGGTGGACCAGTTCCATCCGGAGCTGATGCGGTGCTGATGGTAGAAGATACTCGAGTACACTCCACTGCAGTAGACTTGCAGGGAAAAGTTGATGAGAAAGAGATCGAAACGTTGGCACAAGTGAACGAAGGGGAGAATTTGAGACAACCAGGATCGGATGTGAAAGAAGGTGACTTGGTGCTCGAGAAAGGAACAGTGTTGGTGAGTGCTGGTGGCGAGATCGGAACGTTGGCTTTCGTAGGAAGGAAGAAGGTGAGTTGATAGGTCACACATAGAATAGTGTGTGAGACTGATAGCAATGCTTCAGGTGAAAGTCCATCCCAAACCCATCGTCGGAATCTTGAGTACAGGGAATGAGTTGAAAGATCTTCATGGTGCTGAAAGCGGCGCAACAATATGGGATACCAACAGGCCATCACTGCAGGCCATCCTCGAAGGAATCGGGTACGAAGTCGTAGATCTTGGAATCGTTCCAGACGAGTAGGTTCTTCCTTTTACTCTTCTGCGCCTTCAGATTCTAAGGCACCCAATTACAGCCTCAACAGTCACGTATCTGCCATAAAACGAGGTCTTGCTTCAACAGATATCCTGATCACGACGGGAGGAACCTCGATGGGGACCTCTGATCTCCTGAAACCAGTGATTGAACGGGAACTCCACGGTACAATCCACTTCGGACGCGTCAACGTGAAACCAGGTAAACCAACAACCTTTGGTATCATCCCAACCCCAGGCGGAAGAAACGAGACTACCCCGATATTCGCGCTTCCAGGTAATCCGGCCAGTGCATTGGTCATGTTCCACATCTTCGTCGTACCGGCATTGAGAAGGTTGAATGGGAGGAAGAAGGAAGACTGTCATTTGCCAAGAGTCAAAGTCAAGGTTCGTCCCAGAGGTCTTTTATCTTTATTGAAACAAGTTTAATGTTCGAGCGCAGTTGCAGGAAGGGATGAGATTAGATCCACGACCAGAATATCATCGCGTGACTATTGTGAGCGAGCATGATGGATTGAAAGCTTACAGCACCGGTGGACAAAGATCGAGCAGAGTGGCGAGTTTGTCGGGAGCGAATGGTTTAGTGGCTTTACCCGCTTTGAAAGAGGGCGGTCCGGATAGGTTGCATGTTGACGAAGTGGCAGAAGCCGTTGTGATTGGAGAATTGCAGATGAAACTTTAGCGTGTCGTCCTTTTGTTAGTGTTTCTTCATTGCAGAAAGTTCCTGTAAGATAGCATGAGCCGTGTTTCACAGTGTAATAGTTTAGTTCAACTGAAGACTCACCATGTCCTCAACTTCCATCTGTAATGCGTGCAGTTCCTCCTCCAGACGTTCACGCTGCCGTACGAGCATTTGAATACGTCTCGCTTCAAGTTTGTTCATTCCAGTGGTGTTCACGTTTGACCTGGACGTAGGGGCAGCCTGACTATAGGTATCAACCTGTGAAAACTGATAAGAACTGTCTTCGTATCAACTAGTAGAAGAAGGATGTACCTTAGCACGGAGGGCCATTTCTCGTTTGTTCAAAAGTTTGAGACCTTTCTCAGCTCGAGACAGCAGTTCATTGATTTGGGGTTCAATCTCTTCAGTGAGATCAGCTTTGTACTTGCGTATTGTACCTTCGTCAATAAGCAGAAAGACCTGCGACAACGACAATACAATAGTTGCATCATTTGAGTCCTATACTCAAATACATGAAAGTAAATAAGAAATGCTTACTCTTTCGTTCTCCAGAACTTTCGTCATTCGCGGCAAGTCGTATGTGCCCTTACGAAGAGCTTCCTGAGCTTCGTGGGACTTTTGAATGGAGAAATAGAATTGGTTTGAGTATTACTCCGATGATTATGAAGTATTGCATATGCATTACCTCGTCGCAACAATCCTCCATGGCCGTAACACACTCTCGCAAAAATGGACTACACACAGCGTTTGTATCTCCTCGATACAAGTCTGGATGACCTGCGAATACAGACTCCCTCGGTCCATATCTGGGATGTACAGAAAGTCTTGATGTCCTTGAGGATCGTTCCATAGCCAGAGTATTGATGGAGGACAGAAATGAAATGATAAAAGAAATCTATATGTCAAGTCAAGTGTCCTTTACGATGGTTGGTTGCACAGTTGTAAATTAGGCGCCTGTGTCTGCAATTGGTAGCGAGTATGCTGATAAGATTAGATTTGGGTAACTGGTCCGAAACTGACCGACTCGCTTCAAGGCTGCTAGGCCATTATTAAGTAAGTTGGTATGCATTTTAAATACTTTTGAAGAAATCCACGTCCATGCAGCTGACACCAGTGGAAAAGAGTGCCCTTGAATATTTTGACACAGCACGCTTCGATGTTTTAGTCAAACATTTGCTCCGGCCGTGACAGTATTTCATTATTTCATGTTCCTATTGAGTTGGGCGTTTTTAATATTCTCACACATACTTAATAGATCCGAAGGTTAAAGGCTATTACTATTACTATTACTATTAGTACTGCAGACGCTTTGACAAACCTACCCGCGGTTGGTGATCGTCGATGCAAAGGCTGGAGATCAGCGAAAGAAGGGAGGAGATTGGAGAAGAAGGTTCGTACACATGTGCCAAAGGCGATAGGAAGAATTGTGGGTGGAATTGGGAGGAGTTTAGCGAACGTTTCATGAAGAGATCATGCGCACGTTCGGTTAACTCTTCGTTCGACCCTGCTGACTCGCGGATCGTTTCAATTCAGACTCTTTCGGAAGAATTGAATGTGTGGTTGTGTAAAATAAAAAAGCCTGGCCATGGTGCGTGTTCCGGCATCTTGAGGGCGGCTACTCTAACAAAACCGTAAACCTTAGCAAAAAAAAAATCAATTTATGCAAGTTTCGCTTCACTCCGAAGAGCCCTGCGCATGCTTTCCTTTCCACTACCAGACCAGCCACAGCCAGCCAGCTTCCTCTGAAATTTCGGATTCGGACCTTGGGTGAATCTCACCGTTTTATATTATTTAGATATTATTTAAACTTCTCCCACCCACTTCAAACTACTCATCTCTACCCCTGACTCCGGTTATGATATCCCAGACATATAAATCACTCGCTGGTTTGACTAGTCATCATCTCTCTTCTCTTGCTTCCCTCTTCATCCCGTCCTTGTCCTCCATCATGTCCTCAACAAGTAGAACTTTCCCTGAATGCTGGGGTCACCGTGGTGTACGTTCCTTCTTCCTACCTCTTAGGCTTTTGTGCCAGCAAACGCCACTGACACTTGGACTGTTATATAGGCCTCAGCTGCGTTACCTGAAAACACACTCGCTAGTTTCGAATCTGCTATCCGTGAAGGAGCTGAAGGCATTGAGAGTGGTATTTCACCCGCTCTGTTTACATTACTTGAGAATGTTGTCCCGTAACCAAAGTAACCAGACGTACACGTATCTGTAGACGACGTTGTCGTTATGTTCCATGACCCTGGTTAGTCCTATTCCTTTACTTTTATCCCTCTCCTCACTCCTCCTCATCCATTCATCCATCCTTCTATTGCCATGTCTTCATCACAGCACTCGACAGGACGACAAATGGAAAAGGTATAGTGTTCATAGTGGATAGTTGAATGTTGTGTTGACGAAAGGTGTTAGGTTTGATTAGGGAGAAGAATTGGCATGGTGAGGATGGAATGGAACATCTTCGAACAGTCAAGGAACCCAAACAATCCATACCAACTTTTTCCGAGACGGTTGACCTCCTCATGAAAGTCCGTATCCTCTCATCTCCAATCCTTTTCGCACTAACTCATCGTCAACCATCCGTAATAGCCCGAAAACCATCATGTCAAATTCAACGTTGATGTCAAAGCTCAAAACAATCCTGAACGACTTTTTACATTGATGCATAATGTCATTTCAGCTCATCCTAATTGGCAAACTGAACTTGCTCCTCGGATCTTGTTGGGATTATGGCATCCTACTTTCCTTCCTCAAGCAAAGAAACATTTACCTTATTGTAGAAGATCGTATATTGGTGCTGATGTTCCTATGGCGAGGAAATATTTTTGGGATAGTGTTGATGTGTTTTCGATGAGTTTTGGATCTTTGACTGGATATGAAGGAGAGAAGTAAGTCGTACCATCCTCTTTTTTTAATTTTACTATTTACGTGGTTTTGACTAACGAATATGCGAAAAGATTTAGGAAAGATTGTAAGGCCGGCGGGAAGAAGATCATGGTTTGGACCGTCAATGACCCACAATTCATGGTCGAAGCTGCACGTTGGGACGTCGACGTAATTCTTACGGATGTTCCTAAGACTTGGCTCAATCTCCGTTCGGCTCTTCAAGGTATGTATATGAATCCTTCATCTCCTTTCCATTCTCGCATTTTCCTCATTCCATTTTTCGTATAGTCGACTACGACAAGATTGTTTCGAAACACAGTAGACTCTTCTTATACACAACATGGCAATTCTACACTCCTTATCAAATGCTTATGCGCAAGTATATCAAGGCTCGGTTGGAAGAAGCTGCAGGACCTTTCAAGTTCAGCGATACTACTACTGTTCCTGAAGCCGTTTCAATCAAAGCATGACATTGATGTAATAGAGATTCAGAATGACGGTTTCTTCTTTTTTTTATTTTTTTTACGACTTCTTGTGCTTTTTTCTTTTCCTCTCTCCATAGATGCCATCTCACGTTTTCATGATTCCCCCCTCCCTCCTCTCGCTGCTATACGTTACATACATACATACATTTTCCCATCCCATCCTCCCTCCCTCCCTTCCTTCCTTGCATATCGTTCTTTTAATGAGTGTCATGAACATGGATATTTTTTCTTGGTCTTGGGTAGAGGTGATTTCAGATTGTGAATTAGAGCCAATTTTATTCTTCCTTTCTTTCTTTCTTTGTATGTTGGTTGGTTGGTATTGTGTTTTGTGTTTTGTAAATATAGTTATTAGTTTTTTTACATCGAACATCGAAATCTTATTGCTCTGCTCCTTGCTCCTCCTCTTCTAACTCTCGTGTGTCTATCGTTCACTAGTTCACTAATCCCTTAAGCTTGTGTGAATTCATTCCGCGATTCTTGCTCACTCATTCACTTTAACTAACTAACTAGTAGTTCCGCATGCGCAGCTTCGGGATTGGGCTTTTGGATCTGCGCACGTTTGAACGCAGCCATGGGTATGCCGTACGAATCTCTACGGCTTCCCCATACCATCCTCCGAGTCTGTATAGCATTCTGAGCCTAGGATCGTGCAAACGTCACCCGGCTCGTTCGTCGGATTTACTTTTTTTGATTATAGATTCATAGATTCATAATGCGGATTTATCTAGAATCTTGGTTTGGTCTGAATCTTGTTAGATTTGAAGAACGACGATCTCATGCACGATGCTAACAAGCTGTGCGGATGCACACACTTTCTTCATCCGATCGTCGACTCTTATTCTGGGTTTATCTACTATCTACTTCGAACTAGGAACCCACTACGGTATACGTACTGGCACATGCATTCATTCGAGTAAGTACTAGAGGACACAAAAAATAAAGGTGGAATGGCATCCCGTCCGTACTGAATATATACCAGGATTCAGATAGTCTATCCTAGACAGTGCACTTCACTTCAGATGTCGGAACGCTGCTTACAGTGATTGAAGTCTTCAATATTTGACCGAGGAGCCTCCGTACGTGTCTTTGCTTAGACTGTTATATAGAACGAACATGCTTAAACCTGGGAACGACGTCATTTCGATCGTGCTACTTACCAGTGCATCTACTTACCATGTGCGTTGTATGGTCCATATATTCGGAACACAAGGATCGTGTCATTGTCAATGTCAATTGTCATATGAAAAAAAACTTGAAAAGGTTAATTTTATCTTCGCGGTTGGGATGCGACGCACGTTCGTGAGGTTGCGACAGAGTGTCAGTAGAGATGATATTGTGAGTAGACTCGGATGTGGGTCAGTTCAATATCTGATTCTGAAAAGATTCAATCCACGGAACGAACAAACTCAGGTTCGGGCTCGGTTCAACTGAGTACATATGTAACCAGTCAAGCTGAGCTAGCTTCAAGTTTTCAAGGCCACAATATTAATCCAGCACGACAAGTAACTCAACTTGAACTACATTTTATATCACTCAAAACACTGACACGGATGGATCACATTTGAAGAATAGGTACGCTTGTACTACACTCAACCTAGACAAAACCTGATGCATCTTCCTTACTATCCTCGTAGTAAATTCGTCGTCAGTTCAATACAGAACTCGAAGTCATAGTACACAGAAAATCCGAAACGACGACTTACCCAAGTCTAAGTCTGATCTTGGATAACCTTCTTGATAGCTTCATCCGGAATACCATACGCTTTCCAAAAGTAAATCAAAGTCTCTTTATCAACTTTATGTCCAAACCCAAACGCTCCAGTGTGTAAATCAAAGTAACTTCCTCCCTGATCAGGATTGACTTTCTCGATGACTTTGAGGACAGCATTAGAGAGATTTGACTTGTATGCAAGCCTTTTTATCGACAACGGCGAGGAAGTAACCCGTCATATGGTCGTGGCCATAGGCGATTGTGATATCTCCTTGTTTAATTTCTGTTCGAACCATTTTTATACTAACTAATAATACGGTCACCAGGGCTTTTAGTCATTCATTCATGAACAACTTGATATTCAACAGGTCCATCTCACCGTGTGATGGGTTAGGTTATACTCTTGCAGGAGGATGGAATGAGAGTGTGAGTGTGAAGGGAGGATAAGGCTTTCTAGCTTCATTCGAAGAGGCTTATAAGTAAACTGGATGAATGGTATTGTACCTATTAAACTCTCCTTTCATATTTGGAAGATCTACCCTGAACTTTGTGTTATAGAGATAAGTTCTTCATCCTAATATGGTACGTATTCTACGCAGTCGTTTGATGAGCTTCCACTGAACGTCGAGCTTCCGTGATCTAGTCGTGCACGAGTACTATCACCGAAGAGTACTCACAGTACTTACCTTACTACCTCCAACGGAGTCGATTCAGATAAAGTTGATCAGCTCTTCAGACTCGTTTACTATCAAGTCACATGTATGTAGCATAAGCCCTTCTTCTTATTCTCGTGAGAGTCGTACAACTTTCTCTCCTCCTACCTCAAATTTTGATGGTAAGTACTCGTACATGTTGATGCAACCATTCCAAAGGTCGGAATTTTTAAATTTATCAAACGAGAATACGTTGCATGGTTTTCATAGTATGTATACGGTATCATTCCAAGAGGCTACTTAGCCTCTTTCTTTCAAAATCGCGAATGGCATGTGATTTCCAAATGAGTGAAAAGCGCTGAGTATCATTTGGTAGCCTCAAGGCAATAAGTATTATATTGTAGCGCGCTGTATAAAACGCCTCACTGGCAAAATCCGAGTCTCTCCCCCTCCATTCGACTCTGCTTCAGTACTTCGACAATGTGTTTTTCAACCCTTTGGTTCCATTGATGACTAGTACTAACACAGAGAAGTGAAAAACAAAATTCAGGTGAGAAAAATGTAAGAGGACAGGACGGGGAAAAATGCGGCAAGAAACAATGAGAGGTATGGTCGATTCGCGAATGAGTGAATTGTATGTCACAAGGTTGATTGGGTGAGGAGAGACAGATAAACATGTCCTGGGGTATAGTTTGGGTGGGAAAACTGAGGGAAAAAACAAAGAAAGGCGGAATGAAGATTGAAACGATGAGTGAACGTATACAAGATTAAGGAAATATATATATATATGAAAAAGTAAATACCCTTTCTAGCGATGAATCGTTTGTTTGTTGGTTCAAAGTGGCGCAGAGAATGAAAAGGGTTGAAAAGTAGAAAAGGGAGGAAATGGAAGAGTAAGTCATGTCGCTAGTCGTAAAAACAAGAGAGCCAAAAAGCAGAAAGAAAAAACAAGTTGAGATAGGTTTAATTTATACCACTGAACGAAACGCGATTAGCTTGATCAAGAAGAGGAAGACAAACGAAGACATACCAGATATGGATCATACAGCCCAATCTTCCAAACTATTCCCAAAACCAGGTCTATTCGACCAACTGGAGGAACGGATGAGTCTATCGTCCTGTCTTCCGATCCCCCCACTCCTCGAAGCGCCCATACTTAGTCCACTAGCACCACTACTGCCAGCTGCACCGAGTAACCAACCAGTCCACCAACCATTTCCTCCATTACTATCTTCACTCCCATTCCCATCTCCAGCTTTCAAAGAAGAAGATTTTCGTTTCGATGACTTTGCTTTTATAGTCTTTGAAGATTTTGAAGACTTCGAAGACCTAAAAGATCGTGTTGGGCTTGTGTCAGAATGGGGTCTTGAACTCGAATAAGATTCGGGAAGTTCCGCGAATGAGATCCGTTTAGGTGTTGAATGTCCTGAACTTAATCCAAGTCCATTGACTATGGCATCTGGTATGCTAAGCATGCTGACTGATGGTGAAGGGGAATGAGAGGTAGGTGTGGCGGGTGTCGAACGAACTTTGAGTGATGAATGTCTGGGTGGAGAGGGCGGTCGTGTGGATGAATGATGTCGGCTTTTGGTGAAAAGACGAGATACAGAGGCTGTGGCTGTCGATGTACCTGAAGAAGGCGCCACAGAAGGTGGGGAGAGTAATGACGGTCGAGGAAGTGGAGGTTTAGAACTAGTTGATGAGGTAGGCCTTGTAGGGGCAGGTTGTTTCTCTAGAATGTTTCGCAATGATTCTAAAGTCCGGTCAACGTGTAATGATTTAGATGATGCTGAGGATTCTGATGATGCTGAAAGTTCCTCTATGGGGGGTGTCATAGGACGATGTACTTTGGATGGTGAACCGGTTCTGAGGGGAGTCACTGAGCGAGAACGGGAACGATTGGGAGAACGGCCATTGGGAGTCGGACCTGTGATGGTGATTGGGGGTGGGGGAGATTTCGTGCGACGGGTCTGAGTGTTCTTACAAGGGGATGTTGAAATGCTTGATCTACGGCTCTTGAAGAAGGATGAGGTCGATGCAGGGACTGATGAGGCGTAGAATGATAACACATCAACAGCACGCTTGGATTCCGCGGTAGACGTTGAGGCAATGGAGCATTCTGATTGTCGAGAGGGAAAGGAAAAGTCTGAAGGAATTGGTGTGGGTGGTAATGTGGTAGTGGATCGAAGACCAAGGGTGTGCGGGAGGATGATAGCACTGGGATCGTCTGTGGAATCAACGTACATGGTCAATGCTCTGGGAGGAGGAGCAATCAAGTCATGCCGGTCGTGGTTTGTATACTGGAGTTGAGAATCTCCCGAGCCATTCCCGTTCCTTCGGAATTCTAGGGATGGTCTGCGTAAATGTGACTGCTTTACACGATCTACGAGCCCATTTGTAGGCAAGCTTCGACTGACCGGCTCCTCACGGCTTGGTCCAGCTTGGCTTCCTTCTCCCTCTTCAAACAAACAATCCACCCCTCTCGATATTTGCTCCAGGTTATTCATCCAAGACTGAACGTTATCATTCGCCTTGATTCGAGAGGACAAAACGAGGGCGTGAGTTTCCAACGACTCGTCTGCAGCACTATCGGAGGACAATACATGGGATAGCTGAGTTTGTGTTGACATGGAAGATTGGAGTAAAGCGTTCGACATCTCCAAAGCGTGAACACTGCGTGCGAGAAGGGAGTCGAGATAGGGATCTGAAGTAGACGATGTGGTATGCCTCCTGCCGCTTCCACTACTGCGTGAGGCCTGTGAACGTCGGTGGGTTAGCCGTCTCGGCGAAAAGGATAAAGGAGGTGTTGATGGGACGTAAACACGTTGATTTTGAGGCTCTATATCAGAATCGTTGTCGTCTGTGTCCGCATCGGCCTCCTCTGCGCTATCCGTGTAGTCTGGTGGTCTGTCAGAAGGGTCTTCGGGTAGCTCTACGGTCCTTTGCCAGGGAGGGGAAGTGTAGAGCGGTAAAGTGGGTACTGTCGAGTCTGAGGAAAGGCGGAGTGCGGATATTCGTTTGCGGTGACCTCGACGATAAGGTGAAGAACTCATCGCGCGGAAAAAAAAGTTGGAGATATAAAATAGAGTGGAATGAAAGTTCGTATCTCTCGAGTCAAAACGGCCCCGACCAGCGTAAAACCAAAAGTGAATCAACCGAGAATTACAGGAGGATGAGCGTCATGAAGCAAAGAATTTCGCAGCCCTGTCTCCCTTGCATGTGGTGTATCAGACCACGTGGTCCTCCATAGCCCGATTTGGGCAAAAGTCAAATTCAGATATTGGTCTTCAATTTCGACTTCTTTCATCTCGAACTCGCTGTTCCCAAGCTACATCGGTCGCTCGGATCGCCAGTCCCATTACCTGCAGCTATAGTCGACATTTTCCATAGCACTTCTCTGGGAAACTCGGCCAAATCCCTTCTCAGGAAACTCCTCCATACTATCTCAAAGAAATACCCACCCGAATGGCATTATCGACTAGTATGATTGTACAATCCATCGAGGCCCAATTCTGAGTCTATCATATATTGCTTAGTGATGAACCCAGGTATTATTTGGATCTAACGCTGTATATGTGGCCTCCAATGACCGATCCATAGTCACTCATGGGCTACCTTTAACCCCCATTGGCATTGACAGTCCGTTGGAACTTGAAACCGTCCTTTGCACGATATGCACCACCATTCCCATTGGTAGACAATTATAAACTTTGTTTCCTTCGATCCTCGGTTACGGTGAGATACTGTACCTCTTCTGCGCAAAAGCCTGAGAAGCCGATTGTCATCGGAGACCGTCGTGTTATGACTCCAGTGACTTCACGAGTCCAGTAAACGCAATACATGGTGTTTGAGCTTGAACTAACAGTGTTATATATTATAATTAACTAGAGATGAATTCAAAACATCATGAATGTGTGAACGATACTTGAATGATGAAACTCACTGCTAAATTATTTAAATAGTTCATCTACTAGATCTCGCTATTCCTTCTTTCAATACTATTACGAATAAAGATTGCGGTGACAAGCACAACGAGGGGTCTGATCGGCTTGCAAACGATGGGGCAAATAACGACCAACCTGACGAAATTAATCTGTCAATACCCAAGACCTTGAAAGTAACGGGGATAAAACTGAACACCCTAACGCAAGCTTTAGCATACAAAGCGATGAAGGAAAGGCATCCCGAGAAAACTCACAGAACGAAGACAAGCCCAGTTAAATCAAGAAGAGGTGAAATACGCAATTGAAGACTTGTTCAAAGTCTCACAGCGACCGTCGAAAGATGAGGTATGGAAGTCAGTATGGAATAAGACCTGTGAAGGGAGTCTAGGAATTTCTTATGGAGAGCATTGCATGATGCCTATATCATAGGAACGCACTGGCTCTGGCCAACAATGAGTGAAGAACTACAAGAGAGCAGCAGGTGTAAATCATGTGGATGCATAAAGACAATGGAATATATATTTACAGAATGTGAGTCACCAGCCCAAGAACTGACATGGAAACTGGCAGGAGAAACCTGGAGGAAAACGGGCCTTGAATGACACAAACCAATGAGTGGGAGTATCTTAGGATGTGGCCTGTCAAAATCCGTCCGAGGAAACAAAGTACTCATGGGCGCAAATTGACTGTACAGAATAATAATCTCGGAGTCGGCGCATTTGATATGGAAACTCAGGTGCGAAAGGGTAATCACGAGAGATGGGGCCGCAATTGCAACCTAAGAAGTCTATGACAGATGGAAGAGTATGATAAACAAAAGATTAGACACAGACAAGAGACTGACCGATAAAAAGAGATACAAGAAGAAAGCGATAAAAAAGAAAAAGTCCTGGAAACCTGGTCAGAAGTTTTAGAGGACCTCATCGATCTTCCGGAGGATTGGACGTTAAAAAAAGGGGTTTTAGTGGGTATTAAGCCATTCGAGCAGATAAGGAAGGAATTGGGTGTAGGGTAAGTATGGGGAGGTGTGTATGTTGTCGGGTATCTGCAGCCATCCAATGGCGACGGTTCTGGTTTGAGTCCCACACTGAGTGCGTAAAAGCATTTCCTCGTGGTGATTATTAGGTTTCAAGGGCTCTGTCCTTGGTTTAAACTGCAGGCAAAGGGAGGGCGAATATGTCGTTATCCTAAAGTTAAGATCGCTAGAAAGCGAAACGCTCCACCAAAAAAAAACTAATGAATATTGGATTAAACGACGGTCGCCTTTGCTACAAATTTCTTGGCCGCGGTCCTGGTCCTGTAGATTTTCTTGCTGTCTGCTTAGTTGTATACACTGGAGATGGTGATCTAATGTCCTTCCGCGATAACCTTGTAGAGCTCGGTGCATCGTTCATGAACATCCCATACGATGGTTGAGCTGATTCAAAGACTTCATCATCATCATCGTCTTCTGTTTTAAGATCAATGACCTCCCCTCCGAACGTTATATCGTCTGATGTTTTCCGTTTCTTGCTAGCCGGCGGGGTATGATTGATTAGATGCCGTTTGGGTGGTCCGATTCCAGCTGACTTCCTTGCCGTTTGTTTCTTTCTCGGACTTTTGCTCTTGGGTTTTGACGACCCAGCAGTAGAGAATTCCTAGACACGAGATATAATCAGTTTGGTCATTTGGCACAGGAGGTGAAATGTTGGATGTTGTTCCTTACATTCGAGGTTGCGATTGTGGCCTTTGCGTTAAATTTTTGTGCCAAGGATTCCTGCAATTTGCCTTGTTCGGGCCACAGAACCAGAAATACTCGACGGTACCCTGATAGCACAGTTAGGAAAACAAACAAATATTAAAACAGGAAACTCTCACATTTGATGCTGCCAGCGGGATCCTGAAGTGAACAAATATGTGAGTGAATGAATGAAAAAGACAGATCAAGTATTGTCCGTACATAGCCTGTGTATCCTCGATAACGTTCAACCTTGTCTGCGCTTTGTTTCTCCAGCTTGTCATACAATCTCCTTGGAATCACTTCGTTATCACGGTCGGACTCTGGCCACACACCATCCTCGTTATCAAGGGCAACATCGAGGTTATCCGAGAGCTTGTTTCCGTCCAAGTCAACGACAATCCTTGTCCTAAATGTGCTCTCTGTTGATGCATCTTCCTCGTTGTGTTTTTTCGATGTCTTCGATTGAACTGCCTTCAACTCTGCTGCATCTAAAAATTCGAAGTCTGACCAATCCCATTCTTTGTCAGGAATCCTGTCATCATCATCATGGCTTCCGCCGTAGATAGACATTGTTACACAGGCAAGTCCGAGGCGAAAGTTGAGATCCTTCATGATTGGTTGTAATAAACCAATTTTGTGAGCGTCCCGTCCTTTCAACGCACTTCCTCGAAGATCGGCACGAGAATATTTGTGATCAAGAAGTATCAATATCTTCTCAGGAGCACTATAATCTCCATCATCTATCGAGGTACTCCAATGCGTGAATATGGATCGGAGTTCTTCGATGTTTCCGATGCTCGCTGAGAAGGTAGGGAGAGGGGAGGTAGTTGTGTGAACTAAGTTGTACTGCAATGCCAGTTTATATCCTTTTAAAATTGGTTGAAACTCGTGGTGAACGTCTGTATACCAGGATATGATGGTAGTCTCCGATGCGCTGAATGCGCTGCAGTCATACGTTGTGGACAGAGAGCCGCCATGCGACAAATAAGTTTCACCACCTGAGAACTCAGAAGGAAGGGTGACATTGATTGTGGCAAAAGTTCCCTCCTGGTTCTCGCAGGTTCTGACGAGAACACCAATTCATATCAGACAAACTGTTGGAAGGAAAAGTCGATAACTTACTTCAATGTTCTGCAAATACTAATAAAGAGAAACTTCAGAATCAGAGACATAATGCCCAATGCAGAAGTACTTACGTGTCTTCATCGAATAAGATCAATTTGAAGAGTTCACATCTTGGTCGACTTGAATCGTAGTCGATACCTAATGCTTGGCAAACTTCTTTCGCAACATTTTCCATAAATATCGGCCAGTTTTTACTTCCAATAGTAATCTGATACAGAACCGAATAGATTTAAGGCATTTGTATGGAGACTCGGAGACCTGGACGTACCTTACTCGAATCAATCTCCCAACTGGTTGTGATAATAGGTAGAATGTACCCAGTTGGTTTGACCTCCTTGATTTTTTGTGCTTTCTCCTTAAAAACTTCGGCTTCACGAGGGTTCAGAGGAAGACCGATTACTCCCAAGTCTTTCACTTGCAAGATTGGATTGGGTGCCTCGGGACAGACACGACTGAACGCAAACGACCCCGATGCCTTGGCATTTTTGCCTTGATTCTTGTACAGAATATGTTCCAATCTTCCCTGCGAGTTTTACTGATAGGTAAGATATTGAAAGTCGGTGGGTATTGATAGGATATTCTTACACGTATATCCTCATCGTCGTCATCAAAGGTGTTGTCACTTTCCGAGTCGCTTGCAGAGTCTTCTTCCATTTTTCCTTTAGGCATGCTTGGTATTCGATGTGCTGAAATGGGGCTTGGTAAGCGTATGTCGAAAAGCTAGCACGATGATGATGCGGCTCACCACTGGCAGCGTCGCTTTGGTTCAAGCTCCCTGCCCCTAAGCTCCTACGACGCGCGACGGTCACACCGGTCACATGCACGAACTCATGAAGCCCTGGGCCATTGGCATTAACTCGACAATTGATTCTGAGTTAACGAATACTAGCTTGAATTTATACACGAAAGGTTGAATTGATTACTGTTGAGAACTAGGATGTACAAAATCGTGATACACACTATTTGAACGTTAGAGTAGAGTGTCCAAAAATGGATAGTAAATGAAGCCTGGGGTACAAAAAGAGGGTCAACCTCGACGATTCCTGAGTGTGCGGTCTCAGACGCAAGTAAGTAAGCAACTGGCCATAAAGTGGCTTTCTGCATCGAGCAGGTCTGGGTCACTTTGTCGGTGCGAGGGTATTGATCACATCTTCCACCATTTGAAGATCTCTACATAGAGCTGCCATGAAACACAACCAACAGGCATTTATTTAATACACCATCTTAAGTCGTAGATTGAATGAATCTTATTCACCTTAGAATGTGGGTGGTTTCCAGATCGCGAGTAGCGCGATTGTTCAGTCAGATAGATATCCTCGATGAATCGCTCGCAGACATCATCTATCTCATCGTCAGTCTGAATTTAAACAATATCCATTGACATAGCCAATTCACCTGGGAGTTCAGAGGTAACCACTAAAATATACTTCTTGTTCTGCATAATGCTCGTCCTAGAAAGAATATTTTGCACGCTGATCGACAGGGGAAAATATTCTTGACGGTTAGGTTGATGGTAGGCCATTAAGCGATCCAGTTCTTCAACACTTTTGGCTATCTGAGCCCGTGGCGAACTGGAAAACGATACATCCACTTTGTTATAGGACCTTTGACGGAAGTAACTGGATAAAATGGCCCATAGTGGTCTGAATATAGCCTACAAAAGAAGTGGCGGCTTAATAGTTTGAAACGAAAGCAGATCTGATAGGGCATTCGCACCTCTTCTTTACGACCGCCATCGAAAATCTGATCATCACAGATGAGGTAGATATCTGCATCGTACAAGATCCGGCTATGCGATGCTAGCCATGACTTGACGCTGTGAAGAGACTGTGGTGGAGGGTACATGAAGAATATATGGTATGGGATGATGTGTAGTATGTGGGAGGTTGTAGGTGACTGTGTGCTATGTTCGAACCGATGTAAACATTATATATCCGACTCCGCCTTCCTGATAGTTCCGGCCTTATACTCGTAAGTGAGTCACCTGTAAATGCTAAGAGTTGGCAAGGTGAGACCGAAGGTCAAAGCGACGCGAAGGTGATGCACTGGATCAGTCAAGGAGCTTGCAACGATGTTGGAGGGCAGGGACTCACGATTCCAAGGCAACTTCAACGCTGCGTCAACCTTGCAAAGACAACAAGCATCAGTATAGTTGGTCGCGATTATGATCCACCTTTATATATAAACGCCACGATTCTAGGGAACAGGCCCTAGACGCAGACGCGCGAGGTGTAGACCGGTCCCATCTTAGCCAGTGTACTAGGAATATCAGAGTCGCATGACGCACTAAATGTCAGCCCCAAAAACCCTACGACAATCTGTGTATTCAAGACATTGATCATCGTCGGACGATTTTGGATTATGCTGAGACGGAAGCTCCGTGTGAGTGAGCAATGTGAGGATCGCCACATAATTGGTGTTAAGAAACAACAGAACCTGAAAGCGCTGACTCAATCGATACGAGTTGTGGACCTTGTGGTAGAGTTGTGTATCCTAAAATGTCGCATTAGAAGAATCTTTATGTGAAAACAAGGAACCATCTTACCATGCCTGAATACATCTTATCGTTTCTGACTAACGAGAGAAGTACAATGCGATATGTGCCATTGAGTGAGGGTTGCTGGCATGGAGGCAAAGTCGGCGTTTAAAGAAGGTATTTGCTGTTCGCAGTAGAGAAGATTGAAGTCCGATGAGAACAAATAGTACATGCAGGACCATATTGGTGACAAGCAGCATGTTCAGGAGACGGAAGTGGAGTTCGTCTGGAATGATCGAAATGAATGATACCATTGAGCGATCACGCCGAGCATTCGCTGGAACCCTACAGTACGCCTCCATCGTCCTCGATCATGCCTCGCTTAGACTGCAAGACAACCTTACTTTGAGTCGACTCTAATGCTGAAGGTTATTCAGTGTAAATCAATTAATAGCAGCACATGAAGGGGCTGGTGAACAGAAACCCTCACCTAGTAAGACTCCAATCATCATACCGATCGTCGATCTAGATGACGGCAGTGAAAAACGTGTATACCATGAGTTTGACTATCATCTAGGTGGATAACTGGATGATGAATGAAGAAGTTCTAGGCGACCGTGGACACGAGACTGGGCTAGTTGATGGCCAAGCAGTGTGCTGCCTGCAGCGGTGGCCCCCGGTACGAAAAGGAACATCTTGCACGAAGTTGGTTCTGAAGGGCACAATAGTCTGAATAGATCGGACAATAATTTCCTACAAGCAGCGTGAAGCCTGAACGGTCTTAAAGCGGTAACAACAATTTTGATGAGAGGACAGTCTTCTTCGCAACAAATGATTCAGTGCTTGACACCACGAGAAAGGAGTTCATTGAGATGACACCTGAATGTGTTATCAGAGATAGGTTAGCTGAGCGCCCCGCAGCTGACGGGCATTCCATTCTTGGTGCTACAGAAAAAGACTGTCCAGTCGTATTAGCAGTGATCAATGTGGCATGGCGAATCAACACGTACAAGGCCACGACACGACGCTATGTATGGAACACAACGGCCCGGAAGTTCTACTACATACAATCCAAGCATAGATTGTAGGAACGAAAGTCGCGCGAGCCAATCCGATCTTTGGGAACTCTTGGGTTATTTTTCGTGAAGCTCACGGCGACATACAAACAAAAGATAGACCAATTTGACGAACGTTTGCGCGTGATAAACTAAACTATAAGGCATGCATTGAAGTGACTGACAGAAGTATCGTGGATAACACGCACTTGCATAGCTTTTACTATCTCAATTGAAAACGCAGCCAGCTTTGTTCTGGCAGTGATCTATTCTCATGCTTGAGAATACTTAAACGGACCACGGCTGATCCTTGCTCTACAGATGGTACAGATGCAGATACAGGACGTCAGTTGCAGATATTAACAAAAGAAAGAAAACAAAGCACTCACCATATCCATCGAAGCCACATTCAACGAGAGAACTTCAAGGATTGTTCGCTTCTAGATTTCATCTGTATAACAATTCAAATTCGAGTAAAGTTTAGAGAATAATGCGTACGAAACCGAGACAGCGGTTACACTGTACCGTACCGTTATACTCAATCCTGCAGCTGCGGACAGACATGCTTGATCGAAATTCGCATTTCACTTGGGGAATAGCAAAACGCAAGGCGTCACGATATAAGGGCAAGATGATACTTGTGCTGTTGTCCTCGGACAACCTAGATACGATGGTCGATATTATATAAGTATGAAATATCAATGAACAGAAAATATGGCATATACATTTTTGGATAAACGGGTGGTGAAATGTCCTTGCCAGGTCTGTTGTTAGGATGTGTTCGGATTCGCCAGACTCCTCTCGAAATCTTCTCCAGCGATTCGTCATTAAACGGGACACTTGGGGGTATCATTGTTGCCAGAAACGAAGAGAAGAGGTCATCCAGAACAGGAAGGATTTCACGAGTTGGAAGATGATCGCGAAGAATTCGAAGGATGAGGGAATAGATTGGGATTCGTGTTGCAGAATGAGATTGGTATATGAAGACAAATACCACCTCATGCAAACTGGCTGTTGTTAGATGCCAATTCCAGAACTACACAGACTGTTAAAAGCATCAATAAATGATGTTGAACAAACTCAATGCCGTGAGAAGATGAGACAACCAGCTTCATTCCAGAAGCTTGGATATTAAAAACGGCGACACGTCTGAGATATGGAATGCCTTGTATCAAATGTTGCAGTGAGGTGGTGACCTCAGATATGATGACAATAGGAGAACCTATCAATACTCTAGAGAAGCCATATAGCTTAGAAAAATGAGCGGTGTATTACATGGCACTCACCAGGAAAATTTATATCAGAATCAATATAGTACACACGAATGTAGTAGATGATCAATGTTCAACGTTCAACCTCAGGTCACTAGAACAAGATTGATTATTCGCGGTGTCTCCTCAAGCCTCATCTATGATAGTTAGCCGTGTCATTTACCTCATATTATGTACTAACTCAGATCTCAGACATGTCGTAGATTCGGATACGATGCTTAAGTGCTTTCCATGAATGCTGAGAGTGGGGCGAAGAGGAAAATGATGATACTATTTGTCACATGTCACACTAGAAAGATTAATTTGAAATGACCCGTGACCGGGAAACGCCGACTACACAGAAGCGTCAAAGAATCCATTTTATGGCGCACTTCATCTTACTCTAATAACTACTTTGCACACCGAAATCATAATCTCCTCAGAGCTTTCAAAATGCCGCCGATGAGCTTTTCTACTTTCCTTACCCAAATTGCCGATGCTTTACGAAGGGAAAACGGAGCTGAACTTGCATATTTACTAAAGCCAGTTGAGGAACATGGAAAGTCGATCGTCAAGGAGTTCAGAAATCCAACAGTGCGTGATGTATTGAGTCGTATTCGAATCATGTTACGAATAATTGCTTCAGAAGCAGTCTTTATCTTACTATGAAGGGAGTATGGAAAGCCCTTGGGACGAGATTGCAATACAGTATGTTCTAGTTGTCAATCACTGTGCGAAGAATAGGGCAACAGAGGCTTTTAAGGAAGAGTGTGCTCTTGCATCGTAAGTACATTACCTCACCTCATTTTCAGCTTGCATGAAATGTTGATTCCTGCGTGTATAGATTATTCTTCCGTTACTTTGCGAACAACAGTGGTTGGACGTTACCAGCTTTATTCTCAATACTACGTGACCTAAGAGACCTTGCTTTCGATGTATGTACCTTCAGTTTCTTTTCTTGGAATGATACGCTTCATCTTCCATCAGGCAGACTTGGAAGCGAGAAGCAAGGGCCAAGGAGGAACAGCTAACATGGAAGAAGCGGCTCGTGTTTTGAGCAAAGCTTTTACAAATTGTGTCACAGACCGGTATGTACACTTGCATATTTATATAATATACGTCAGTCACGGTAATCTTCTTCAACAAGCCAGTCTCCATATGCCGAATCACGAAAATGGGGTGTCTACTACGTTGTGGGCTTGATTCTAAAATGTTACTTTCGTGTGAGTTTCATATTGTGGCAACTATACCTCGTTTGTTCGACCCTCATTTTTCTAAGTTCTTCTTCATTTTTAGGTGAAAAGAATATCATTGTCGAAGAATATTCTGAGAGCCATCGAAGCGAATCCTGATATTCCACCATTGTCTGCGTACCCAAGGTCACATCAGGTAAGGATCACCTTCAACGCTAAGGAAGACTTTCACTTATTAATTTTACAATATAGGTGACCTACCGGTATTACATTGGCATGCTCAGCTTTTTAAATGAAGATTTTGCAAAAGTATGTATTTCAACAAGCCTTTCCTTTCAGGTTCTCCGAGGATTAATTTATACATGTTAGTCTGAACAAGAGCTCACACTCGCCTTCTATAACTGCCATCTCGAAGCACATGGGAATCAACAGTAAGTCCGTGCTGCTCTCTGTCTTTGTTACTGACCTTTCTATTTCAACACTGCAGACGGGTTCTGACGTACCTCATCCCACTTCGCATTCTCCGCGGCCATCTTCCAACTCGTGAGCTCCTCGATCGATTCCCTGTTCTCGACGATCTCTACTCTCCGTTCATCGTGGCAATGAAAACCGGTAATATCCGTTCTTATGACGAACTGCTCGAGAAATTCGAACGGAGGTTAGCGAATCTGAACCTATATTTGACAATGGAGCGTGCCAGGGAGATTGTTATCAGAGGTTTATTCAGAAGAGTGTACGTTTTTCTCCTCTTCGTATGACAAATTGGATTAATTATGGTATATCACGTCTTAGCTGGGTAATGTCTGAGAAGAGCACCCGTATCCCCATTTCGATGTTCCATGTAGCCTTGCAATTTGCTGGTTCAACAGACACACCAGTCGAAGAAGCCGAATGTCTGGTTGCCAATATGATTTACAAAGGCTATATGAAAGGGTATATTTCCCATGAAAAACAAACTGTCGTTCTTTCAGCCAAGAACGCATTTCCCCGACTGTGCGATAGGGTGCAGCCATATGCTATCGTGTAATGGTAACTGTTCATGTATAGATATATTATGTTTTCCGCTTTGTCTCTGCGTGTAAAGCTGAAGCTGTGAGACGAGGCAACCTGATCAGGGTCGAGAAGTTGGTAGCAAGGCAAAGATGTTGCGTTTGGGTGAGTAAATGTTCTCTTTGAGCCTCGAGCTCTCAACCTTTAACTGACTTTTTGTTATGTGTCTAGCGAAAGAACTCCTCGTGGCCGCGAAAACATAAATTAGACCGTTTTTCAAATGAACTTGCTCATCTATCATCAATATCCGCTGAATAGTTCGATTGGTGCGTTGGCTGCGATATTCTTGTTGAGTTGTGCAGTCTACGATTGTAGCATTGACGATATCCTAATCGAGATATCTTTGGGGCGTAAGTGTACAGTTTTTATCAAATGGCTTCTCTCTATTCATTACTCATGGCTCCTAGTCTCTGCGATCGTTTTTGGAAAATCCTTGAGGTGCAGTCAATCGCTGAACCTGTGTTTGAAGAAGCTATCTCCCTCGTTCAGGATGCATGTTCGTCGGTGACATCTTTTGTGACATGTTGTAACACCCTGTGACATGACGCGACGAGTGTCACTCTTGTAGATGTACGAGTGCAGCGTGCTCATTCGCCTTTCGCTCCCAACTGCCATCTGTGAACCCTGCTAGTTTTCCAACGGGTTTCCAAAGAAATTTCAAAGTCAACGTCAAAGTGTTAAGTGCGTCTAATTCTGCCGTCATTCAGTCGACCATTATCAACCAATCTTTGTGTTTGAAAAGGAAGTAACAACTATAACCAGAACCAATCATATCTTCATGAATCGAAAGATAGAAATACGTGTAAGCAGTCATGTAATTTCTGCATCCGTTCTATATAACTCATGTGTTCGACGTCAGGACTGCATGGAGAGAGCCCTTGACACGGAGTTAGAGTTGTCTGGCTCGGTTTCCTATCACCGTACTTGTCCAAATGCGCCGAACCCTGCGATACAAGTCGAAGGACTTGGGACTATCGGTTTACCATTGAGCTCTCGAGATGTGGAAGCGCTCAAATCCAAGGCCCATAAGGTCACTTTCGATAAATGTGAGCGAACCGAAGTCGATGTGACTATATGCGATACTTGGGAAATGGATGCGAAAACGGTATGTTTCATCGTTGGATTAGTCTTTATGAGATATTGATAGACCATATATTTTTAGGTCGTTTTAGCCAACCCAGATTGGCAGACATTCTTGACGAACACCGTTACCGAGGTTTGCGATGTTTTAGGTGTCGTCATGGAGGCCGGTGCTTCCCGTTACGAGCTATTCAAGCTCTTGTTTCACGGGACGGGCTCACAGTGAGCATAATATATATCTTCACTTTTTCAACCCCTCATGAAGATCTCTCTCAGTTCTTTGCCACATTTTTAGTGAGTATGACTTTTCACAATCGTTCCGCATATATCCACTTAAATTTTATGTATAGTACCGAAAAGGGCGATGGGACGTTCGCGACAATCATCTTTGTGCTTCCCTCCGAATTCACAGGTGGACAATCTCGTGTCAACTACGACGCTACCTCGGAAGTGTACGACTGCAGCACGAAGAGTCTTTTCCAAACTTCTGTCATGGCTTGGTACACAGGGGTGACCCATGAACTCAAACCTATCTCCAGTGGTTATAGACTTGTTCTAACCTACCATCTCGTTCACACATCGGAGTCGCCACTTCCAGCAGTGTCTACCAATACACAATTTACTAAAGAAGTTTCTGCTCCCTTCGACCAGTGGAGAGAAGCTGGCGATGAAGGCCCACAGAAACTTGTCTATCTTCTGTCTCACAAGTACTCAGAAACCGGTATCCGAAGAAGTGCTCTAAAAGGTGAAGATGCCGTCAGATTAGCTATCCTCTCCGTTATTAGCAAGGAGCTAGGATTTCAGCTTGGCCTCTCAAATGTCTTTTGTACCATCGGAGGGGTTGCATGCGAGTATTCCCGTGACCCGAAGACAGGAACATACTCTGGTGGGCGAGATATCGATCCGAATGTGGTGTAATTTCGAGAGATTCACGGAAGGATAATGAGTCTTGAAGGTTTCGTTGATATGGATGGCGACGTGATTAGCAACCGTTTGGAGCGTTTGAATGAGGAAGACGAATTCATTCCCTTGGAATTACACAATCTACTCACAAAAGACCCTCAACAAGGACAGGATTTGGGACCAAATAGAGGCTTTGTGAGTGGTCATTACCGAATCGCATGTTTGCATTATTCGCTCAACATGTTTTGAAGATGGGAAGGTCCTTATGCCGTTGTACGCACAAATATCGTTTTCAAAGCTTTCTATCCCTTAACGGCTGCATATTCTAGGGTATCGAAGGACCGCACTCGTCATTTGGCCTAATATCAACAACTACGAGGTCCGTTTTTCAGGAAACGGCGGTTTCCGTTACGCATGTAAAAGACTATTTCGCGCGAAGGCATCTGAAGTAGTAACATCGGAGGAGCAGAAGATAGTAAATTTGGTGCTTTCTTACCAAGACTCCACCAGAAAGCGCAGAAATGATCACCAATGCGGTATGCCATGCGGCTGTGGTTTGGGAAGATCACAATCTTTGGAACCAAGCCATTGAAGCTGGATGTCCTGCAGGAGGTCTTGCCATTATAGACGATGAAGATATTGTCGCAGCCTTGAAGGCGTTTACTTTGATCCCTATACAAGCAAGGTTCCGTGTTTTCTACTCTATCAACTTCAACATTCGATCTGATGGTAATCTCTGTTCAGCCTGGAAGCGCTCCTTAAGGAGACAAAGACAAATTCTCGACGGTTTGAATTCTTGAACGCAATTAAAGAACTCAATGATGACCCCCAATATCCCCGAGGAGGCGAATTGTTACCATGGGCCTACACTCAAACCCAAACTTGTCTGCGTTCAATAAGAAAGCCAGCAGATGATGAAATCGGGTTATTCACCTCCCTTGCTGAAATATACGCCACCTCGGATCTTCGCGACGTGTAATTGTGTTTTCCCCATATGATCTTTCTTTGTCTACTTACTTGCTCCTTTAAGGGTTCTTTCCCAAGTTCGAGACCAAGTCGGTTGTAATTTTCTTTCAGAGTTGGCCGTATCTATTTCCACCGACACCGAACTCTCGACATCTGACAAGAAACTTCAACTGATCTCTGACATCGTTCGGAACGCCATTGACGGGCTCAAGATTGACTTCACGCAGAATTCAAGACTTGCAAGATATGACACATATCGTATAAATCGAGTTTCTCCATCGCAAGAATCGCGAGAAGATCCGAACCTTCAGACAGTAAAGAAATTCATCGACACGTGCCTTTCACTAAATCTGGTCGACCACATCGGCGAACTGCTCATCAAGGCTATGGGTTTCTCTGGGGTGTCTGCAGATGATGGGGAAACTCTACTCGAAGACTTCATTCTTCCCCTCATAGCTTTCATGTCGTCGATGAAGCTTCCAGATGGTATGCAAGTAAACCAGATCCCGGAGATGGTTGAGTTCTCCCAGAAAGCCGTGGGGTTATATCTTGCATGTATCTCACAGCCCACACCACGGAGGACCATAAAACCATTGAAAACGGTTAACGATCCAGACTTCATGAACATAATCATTGCTGGCGGCGGGTGGAATTTCCTTCAGTCAATGTAAGTAACCGCGAGATTCGTGAGCTCTGAATTCGACTAATCATTCGTGGCCTTCAGCGTCCTACCACTTGTTAACTCGCTTCCGTGGCTCCCATGAAATATTTAGATTTGGCGTCCGCAATTGATTGTTTCAGTGACAAGCTTCAGCCAGCACAAAATCTTCAAGCCGTAATCACCTCCTTGGCCAACAAGTGCATCATGAAAAGCAGCTTTACAGAAGCACACAACATATGTAAGATCATATCAAGATGCATTGAGGTCCGGGCATTTCGCTCTGTCAAGCTCTATCTTGGTCGTATCGCAAATACCGACGGCTTGAATAAGAAATACATCAGTGATACCTTAATTCCTCTTATTCCACGTCTTCGGGAAATCGGGAACCAATACGGCACTTTGGACACATTCGCTCCAACTTTTCAATTCATCCTCGCAGTATGGATTAACAAATGCCTCGGACCCAAACCGACTATGGAGGATGGATCTGGTGTTGTAGCGCAAATCGCAGGAAGCTGGAAATGTTCTTGTTCCTCCTGCACTAGTGCTAAGAATTTTTTAGTTCGAGTTCCCGTTGCTGGTCATCAATCATACAGTCTCAATCGGATCGGAGCTCCAGGAAGAAGGCATGTTGAAACACAACTATCCGTAGCTGGCGCACATAGGGTCGCCAATTGGGCACAGATATCTAGTTGCCCTCAAGGTCTTCAAGTAAGTTCATTTATCCTCGTCAATGGAAGATGACCATTTGAATCCACATCAATTTGCTCGTAGATTATCCTCAAAACTTTTCGGTACAATCCTGCGATTTGGCGGAGAAACTTGGCTTTGGGTGCGAAATATTTGGAGGAAGTGAGCCCCGATGAAGATGAGCTCCGCAGATTACTCGGTCAAAACTATACGACCATTGTCAAAACTATCAGACAAACAACAGATTCTACCCATCCCCAAACAACTGAGTCATCTTCTCCTGCCGTCAATCCACTAGTGGATGGCAATTCATCTGCTACTCCTCAGCAAGTCGTTGCACAGGATACTGTGAATATCTGTCCTCCTGCGAAGAAACGGAAGATTACCGACGATATAGATTCAATCAATTGAGGTTCAAGTTTGGCTGACATGACTTTCTTATACCCGCTACCCAAGTTTGCATGACTTGCTATAGTATTGTGCGTGCTAGTTCTGTAATATATTGCACGTTGATCGTCAATTTCCCAATGTCCTTTCACTCAAGACTCAATGAGGTTAGTGAACGATGAAGTTCAGACGTTCAGTATACACGTGCTGCCTACTTCTAGCGCCAATCATTTCCGTGGTACTAGACTACTTAATGTGAACTTCAACTTCAACAAAAATGATTGTGATTCGTTTCCACTATCCAGTAGAATCAACTCGAGATCAAGCTCAGCGTACCCTTTCTCCACATTGTTGTGCAAGATCTCAATGAGCAAAAACAATAGAAATCCGGGTGAGTAACCAATCACATACATCTTGTTTTGCTTAACTCTATTGAATACGTGCCTTCAACAGGACTGCCTGGAACGCGCGCTGGACACGAAGCTGGACTTATGCGGTTCAATTTCATATCACAGAACTTTTGAAGATGCACCAAATCCTGTGTTACAACTGGAAGAGCTGGGAACGATGGGGTTACCGTTGAGCTCTCCAGATGTAACAGCAATCACATCAAACATTAAAAAGGCCGCTTTCAAGAGAAACGTGCGAGCGACAGTGGATGCGTCTGTGTGCAATACTTGGGAAATGGATGCGAAATCGGTAGGGTCTGGCTTTGAATATTATCTATGTTGCAAAATTGCCACTTCTTGAACTGTATTCTGGTCGCATCACAGGTCGTGTTGGCCAACCCAGCTTGGCAGACATTCTTGAAGAAGACTGTGGCCAATGTCTGTGAAGTCTTAGGTGTCGATACGGACGCCCGAATTCCGCGTTGCGAACTATACAAACTGTCTCTACACGGGACCGGCTCTCAGTGCGTCATATGATTCTTCGCTTTACCAATCTCAACTGACATTGCATATTAGTTTCTCTCCACCCGTCGAGTAAGTACTAACCTTTGCCCTCTGGTCATATCATATATTCAATGTAATCATTAATTTCGGTTGCATAGCACTGATATCAACGACGGCACATTTGCGACAATTGTCTTTGTGCTCCCTTCCCAATTCACCGGTGGCCAAACACACCTCACCTACGGATCCATCTCAGAAGTGTATGATTGCAGTGAGAATAGTCTCTTCCGAACTTCTGTAATGGCTTGGTACACGGGAGTGTCCCATGAAACCAAACCCATCACAAGCGGATATCAACTTGCTCTAGCCTATAATCTTGTCCACATCTCTGAGACACCACGTCCCGCCGTATTTGCTAACTTGGACTTTGTCGACGCAGTTTCTGCCGCCTTGAAGCAGTGGAAAGAAGCTGGTTCTAGCGGTCCAGAAAAGATCATCTATCTACTTTCACAAAAGTATCGAGAAACTAGTCTTCAGAGGAGTGATCTGGGGCGCCAAGATGCTGTACGAATCGCTCTTCTCTCCAACATCGCCCAAGAATCAGGATTTCAAGTTGGGATTGCAAGCGTCATATGTAACATCATTCGTGCTGCAATTCATTCCCAGTATAGTTGGAAGGAGCCATATTTACACAGACGAGGTGTATCTCAAAGGGAGAAGAGCGCCGATTTGACAGATTCGGAGTCTAAGATGATGCTTAGCAGTTTCATTGATATGGATGGCTATCTGGTCAACAGGTATTTAGAAGTCGATGAAGAATACGAAGCCATCCCACCTCAATTGTCGGACGTTCTTGCCAAAGAACAGGCAGAAAGTTATGAGTATAGAAGACGTATAGAAGTTGTGAGTCTTCCACCTACACCTTCCTGGCACATACTAAACGTACGGTGAAGCTTACGACGGGGACTCTAGGTAGTTGTAAGCCTGTCTAGCAATGCGAAAACAACACCCTTTTTCTGATGATTGTTTGTGACAGTGTATCGAAGGACTGCACTTGTAATCTGGCCAAAAAGAAATGACTACGAGGTCTGTTATGCAGGAAAGGATGGTTTCCAGTACGCTTGCAAAATACTCTCGCAAGCAAAAACATCCCAACTCGTAACACCCGAAGATCAAAAACTGCTAGATTTTGTATTGTCTGGATACACAAAGACTCCATTGGAGGACGCGGAAACTATCACGAAAGCAGTATGTCATGCTGCTGTAGTTCGGGGAGATTGCGATCTATGGCAAAAAGGTATCGAAGCTGGGTGCCCTTCAAAAGGTGTTGCAGCGGTGGATGATATGAACATCATCAAGGCCTTGAAAGTGTTTTCATTGGTTCGCATACAGACAAGGTTCATCTTTATTCACGTTTTAAGCTATCCAACTCGCAAACTAATAGGATAATTTATATCCAGTCTCGAGATGCTACTTCGAGAAGCACGCACAAACTCGCGGCGATTCAATCTTTTAAAACTTTTGGAAGAAGTCAGCATTGATCCTGAGTACCCTCAAGCACAGGATGAATTGTCCCCATGGGTCCACACACAAATCCAAGCTTTCCTGCGTTCTATCAGGGTACCAGAAAAGGACGATGTCACCATATTCACTTCTATTGCCGCTCTTTATGGCATATCGACTCTTCGTGACATGTTAGGGTTTGATCCTTTTTCTCTGTTTCAGTTCAAACTCATAGTACCATGTACCCTAGTGTTCTGACCCAGGTTCAAGACGACGTGCACTTATCTTTCTTTTTAGATTTAGCCATATCTGTCTCTACCCATGCAGAAATCTCGGAATCTAACGTCAAACTTCAATTCCTCTCCCAGCTTGTTGAATCTGCAATCAGCAAGTCTACATACAACCAAGAGTATGCAATTTGTCTGCCATCTAACGAGGGGAGCTATCCACACAACTTGCGAAATGTGTTGAATATCAAGACGGCAAAAGCTTACATCGACGTGTGTCGCTCGTTGAATCTGGTCACCCACACCGGCAAATTGTTCGATAAAATTATCACCATTGATGGCTCGCCTAAAAATGACTCGGACATTCTGCTGCTCAACGACTTCATACTCCCTCTCATAAATTATTTGTTGTTGGTGAAGTTTCCACGACATATGCAGGCAAATCAGCTTCCGCGAATGGCAGAGTTCGCCCAGAAAGCCATGCGGATTTATCTAGGAGGCATGCTTAAGTCGCGGAAGGCCGAGAGATACTGGATATCAATGGACAATCCAGACTTTATGAACATAGTCATGGCTGGTGGTGGCTGGGATTTCCTTCAATCATTGTAAGTATCGTCGCCGTCCGCTATTTCTGACTGTTGGCCACTAACCTGTTATGCTGTACTAGTGTCATATCAAAAGTCGATTCATTTTCATGGTCTCCCCACCGATTTCTAGATCTCGCATTCGTGATTTATCGCAGCCGTGACAAGCTTCACAACCCACAAAACCTGCAAGAGGTCATCACTTCTTTGAGTACCAAGTGCATTATCAAGATCCACTTCGAAACGACGAATGATATATGCAGCATAATATCAAAATGTGTCGAGTCAAGGCTCTCCGTTCTGTCAAAATCTTCCTTGGGCGTATCGTGAAGACCGAAAATCTGGATGAAAATTACCTCAAAAATACCCTCATTCCTCTCCTTCCCCGTCTGCGAGAAATTGGAAATAAATATGACATTTTGAAAATATTCGCACCAACTTTCCAATATATCATCGCAACATGGATCACCAAATGCTTTGGTCCCAAACTTACGCTTAATGGGTCTGACGCTGTGGTAAAGATCAGGGAGAAATGGACGTGTTCTTGTAGCTTCTGCAAGGATGCACAGCAGTTTTTATTCAAAGATCCAGTTGCTGGTAAGCGAGTGTGCTCTCTGGAACGAATAGGAGCACCTGGAAGAAAGCATGTTGAGGAGCATCTCCTTCTGTCTGGCGCAGAGGAGATTGCTGAGTGGGGATTAATAGATAGTCATCCACAAGGTCTTATAGTGAGTTTGAATCCTCTCAGTGGGATGTGAGTACTGAACACGAAACTAACGGTGGGTATGAATACAGATAATACTAAAGCCGTTGCGATACAATCCTCCCATGTGGAATAGCAAGTAAGCTTTGGGTATGGAATATCTCTCACAAATCAGTACCGACGAGAATGAATTACGCAGAACTACTCGGTCAAAATTATTCGATGATCGTCAACACTATCCGAGTAGGTACCGATCCCGATTATCCTCAATTATATGGATGGTCTTCCGTTGCCGCACCGGTCCAAATGCCAGCGGGTGAAACCCCATCTACCGCGGCAACTCGTAAATCTCCTGAACACGCATTTTCTGACAGAGGTCGACCTGCGAAGAAACGGAAAACCACATCTTATGACGAGGACGAGGAGGACAATATCTACGTTGATGCTAGTAGTGATTACGAGTCAAGGTCTCAATCCGAGTAAGATCTGAACTGTATTTTCACAATATCTTGGATATATGATTGTGTACTCTCAATTACCAGCAGTAGCAATACTATTACACCGGCTGGATTTACAAGCTCTAAGCTTCAATTTCTTACACGTGATCTGGAATGGTGACACACTGGACACCCACTCGACCAGGACCATTTTCTTACCACACCGCGACCACTGAGAATTGCAATGACTTGCTGCTCTCTTATACCACGATCAACCACTGGCAATACGCTGAAACTGAAAATAATCCTCCGCTCGAAACCATGAACAGTGACTATCGGATGCAACTTGTACGAGACAAAAATTTACAATTGTTGGCGCGCTCCGTGAATGACGGATAGTCAGTAATGTACCTCTGCATCCCCGAGGTTCATCTCATCAGCAGTTTCCTTCTATATGTTCATCATCCGTAATGCTAACTTGTTTCTAGGATCGATGACAGATACATGTCGTTAATAACGAGACTTCCGTTGACTGAATCCAATACTTCGAGCTGTGCCAATATTCAGGTGAGGGGCACGGATTTAGCTAGTTGACAACATCAGTTTACTTACAAATGTTCTGATTTACAGAACTACTATGCAGGATGGTTTTGATTTCTCCTAGAACGCTTCACGGGGTAGGGCAATCGTGATAGTCATTCAACGTTCAACGCCATGACCTACCGCTCATACCCAATTTTGGTCTACAAGTTGTACTCGTACTTTCACAGGTTCACCGAAGGATGAACGATTGGAAATTCGCTCAGTCACCTTTGTCTATGGCTGATTCATGAAGAAGGCAACAGGAGTTGTGGTCATCATTCAGAAACAAGAGGGCCCGCCTTGTTGAAGAGACGTGCTATTGCGAATCTTTTCACTTTCTAACTCAGAGAGGAATGAATGCTTGACAATTGTTTCTTATCGATAGGTCACGGTACCGCTCTTTCTGCTACTAACCAACATCACCGCTTACTAACTCTGCTCTAGGATGTACCTCGGTGTACTCAACGATGAATAACGCGGAACTATGTTTATACTCATCGCTGTCGCATACAGGAGTGCAGGAGGTAGATGTTGTCATTGGTGAGTGCGCAACCCACTAATATAATATCTATGGGTGCCGGTATAAATACCAGGAATTCACCGTCGAATGCTGAAGTCAACACTCACAGCTCGAAACTCAAGAACTTCGTAGTCTTACCCCCGGCCTCATTCTAAACATGTCTGTCGCACAAATCCCATTAACAATGAAGGCCTTGATCACACAAGCCAACAACACCGCAACCGTTGAAGTTATCTCTGTCCCGACGATTGCAGATGACGAAGTTTTAGTGCGAACTGCAGCAGTCGCATTGAATCCTATCGATTGGAAATGTATGTATATGTCGTTCGCTGAGCCCAGACGTATTAATCAAAATGAGCTCCCTAGTTATCGACTTCTTTAACCATCCTGGAACGATCATTGGAGTCGACTTTGCAGGAAAGATTGTCAAAGTCGGCAAAAATGTCACCGACGTTGCAGTTGGTGATAATGTCGCCAGTTTCGTTCACGGAGGGATCAAATCCGATCGTGGAGCATTCGCGCAGTATGTTAAAGCAGCTGATGAACTCGTTTGGAAAATCCCAGATGGATCCATCACATTTGAAGAGGCTGCTACGTTGAACTGCGGGTAAGATACATTTTACCAATTGCTTCAGTGAATCATTGCTCATACGATAATGAATAGTTTTTGGACGGGTGTTCAATCTCTCTTTCATCCTAAACGCCTAGGCTTAGTTGAGCCACCGAAGAAAGTCTCCGGCGAAGAGTGGGTCTTCATCAACGGCGGAAGCTGTAAGGAATAACATCATTCGTTCTTACTGTTTACTCATTCGTTTTTGTGCAGCTTCTCTCGGACTATATGGTGTCAATCTCGCTCATTTGGCTGGATATAAAGTTGTTTCTGTCGCATCTCCCAAGAACATTGAAGTTGTCAAATCCTACGGTGCAGATGCCGTCTTTGATGTAAGGAATGCTTTATCTTTGTTCATCTTGAAGGAGATAGCTTGCTCATTCTTTCCATCGTCATTTACATAGTACAATGATCTCGATATCATCAAGAAAATCAAAGAGGTATCAAAAGACAGCATCCACAACGTTTACGATACCATTTCTTCCGAAAGCAGTCAAATTCTCTCGGTTCAGGTTTTAGCTCCAGGTCCTGGCAAGGTGCTCGTCGTTCGCGTCCTTGATGAGACAGACAAATTGCGAAAAGATGTTCAAATTATCCGTAAGCCACTCTCACAATTGTATAAACTCCCCACCTTCATCAACTTCTCTCTTCTAGATACTTTGCTTTTCACCGCCCTCGGAAGTAATTTCTATCATCTCGGTAATGAATTCTATCCTGCTTCGTCTGAGGATCGTGCACAGGTGGCACAATTTGTGAAGAAAATGCCGGAGCTCGTCAAGAATAAACTTGTCAAACCTAACCCTGTAAAATCCTTTGCAGGCGGATTGGCTGGTATTCCCGAGGCTTTGCAGTATTTGAAGGAAGGGAAGAACAGCGGAGAGAAGGTCGTCCTTAGAGTTGACTGATAATGCTTGCAGTATCTTTTCCACCCAAGGTGTATCAGATGTAGATTTTTAAACTTGTAATACTTACTCCGGATACGGACATGCTGTTCCACAAACTGAGTCGAACGATAGTCACAACAGTCTGCGAAGCGCTCAGCGTTCAGTAGGCACGTGTCTGATTGTCCTTGAACCGTAACTATCATAGAGCTTCTATGCTTCCCCTCTCTTAGTTTCTCTGAACGATCTCAGAAATCTGACTATCGAACGCTCTCATTAAAAACTATCCAGCTCCTACGCGGTCTCCAAAACACAACTGCAACTTTCCTCATTATTATGTACTCGAGTGAATGAGTGCTAAAATGTTCAGGCTGCTCACTAGCTAACCCACTTAGTCATCTTCCCAGTCGTTTCTATGCAGCTTACGAAGACAATATTTCAAGCCACTGCTTGAAGAGGGGGACTCAAGATGCACCAAAAATCATCAACCCACTCCTTATCTGATGTCTATGGCGCAAATCCCAACAACCATGCAAGCATTGGTTACGCAAGCCGACAAGACAGCTATTGTCGAAGATGTCCCAGTTCCAGCGATCTCAGCTCATGAAGTTTTGGTACAAACCAGAGCTGTTGCATTGAATCCGGTCGATTGGAGCCGTGCGTATATATGTAATGTTCACAGATATACCGTACTGACTATACAATGTTTTCTTTGAATAGTCATTGATTTCTTCAATATACCTGGAACGATTGTTGGATCTGACTTCGCTGGAACAGTCGTCAAAATTGGCAAGAATGTCACTAATGTTACTGTCGGTGACAATGTCGCAGGTTTCGTTCATGGAGGAATTAAATCCGACCAAGGCGCGTTTGCTCAGTATGTTAAAGCGGTCGATGAACTTGTGTGGAAAATTCCAGATGGTTCAATTACATTTGAGGAAGCTGCATCTTTGGGTTGTAGGTATGCTTCTTCGATCGTCCAATGTCCCCGTTTTAGTTTGTGGAGTCATAACTATATTGTCAGCTTTTGGACAGGTGTCCAATCGCTCTTTCATCCTGAACGCTTGGGATTAGTCGAACCACCAAAGAAAGTCATCGGCGACCATTGGATTTTTATCAACGGCGGAAGCTGTACGACGAAATTTGCTTTTCATCGTTGTGATATTTGTGCACTCATGTTTCTTTGCAGCCTCTGTTGGACTTTGTGGTGTCAACCTTGCTCATCTCTCTGGATATAAAGTTGTCTCTGTTACTTCCCCGAAGAACTTTGAACTGGTCAAATCATATGGAGCCGATGCTGTTTTTGATGTGAGCACCTCAATGTTTCACATCAGGAGTCCATACGCTGACTAAGTCTACCGCAGTACAATGACCCCGATGTCATCGGAAAAATCAAAGAGGCAACAATGAACACTATACACAACGTCTATGATGCCATTGGGTCCGAAAGCAGTCAAATTCTCTCGATGAAAGCTTTAGCTCCTGGACCAGGCAAAATTGTCGTTGTTAGGGCTCCTACAGAAGGCGCAAAGGCAAATTTGCCAAATCATGTTCAAATTATTCGTAAGTTCCTCTCTAACGTATGATTGATTATTCTCGTTATTCATTGTACTCGCTCCAGCTACTCTAATCTATACTGCCCTCGGCAATGACTTCTACTTTCTGGGCAACACATTCTTCCCTGCCTCTCCTGGAGATCGCGCTCATATGGTGCAATTCTTGAAGAAACTTCCGGAACTTGTCAAGGATCGTCTAGTCAAACCTAACCCCCTTCGAGTATGGGATGGCGGCTTGTCAGGAATTCCTAAAGGTTTACAATATCTGAAAGATGGAAAGACTAGCGGTGAGAAGGTAGTCCTAAGTATCAATTGATGCTGAGAATTAAATTTACTACTGCTCAATTCAATTGATTTTTTCGCTCCGAGACCCACCTCGCAGGCCGTGAGGAGAGAAGATTATTCAAATTGACGTTCAGTATACATGTGCCGATGTCGTCATTCCTTCGTGGCGCGGCCAACCAGAACAACGACCATGTCTGTGCAATGCCTTTGGAGCTGCTTGAAGGGACCTACCTTCTCGATAAACATCATTCCTTGCCATTCAAATCATCTCAGAGTTGAGAAGATGTCAAAATTGCGAGGAGAATTCTGTTGATTTGACTTTGAACTTGGGCTCAGGGGCGAAGAAGTATCCCAAACACTGATCGTTTACAGTTTGATTAGTAATCTCCTCAACTCGGAGCACTTTCTCTACTCTACAGCTTACTAACGAACCTGAACATCTAAAGAGCTAACTCCTGACCTGGGCTGCTTACAAACGTTTTCAAAGGAGGGGCGTCGGTTTCAGTCACCCTCATACATTTGGCCGCACCTATAAATACAGCGTTGCATTGTACTCTATTCAAGCACCATCACATTTGAATCATGTCTGCGACACAAATTCCAACAACGATGAAGGCTTTAATCACACAAGCCAATAATACATCCAAGGTGCAAGATGTCCCAGTCCCGACAACTGAAGACGACGAAGTCTTGGTACGGACTGTTGCGGTTGCATTGAATCCCGTCGATTGGAAATGTATGTATATGGATACTTCCCTCTTAACGGCCCAACATCGGACTAATAATGAAAATTTGTCATTCTAGTCATCGACTTTTTCAATATACCTGGAACTATTGTCGGATGTGACGTCGCAGGAAAGGTTGTCAAAGTCGGCAAGAATGTTACCAATGTCGCTGTTGGTGACAATGTTGCTAGCTTCGTCCACGGTGGAATCAAACCAGATCTTGGCTCACATGCTCAGTATGTGAAAGCAGCTGGTGAACTCGTCTGGAAGATTCCAGATGGGTCAATCACGTTGGAGGAGGCTGCCACCATCAGTTGCGGGTAAGTTTTTGTTTCCTTGCCACCAGCTCAACTGGGAAGCGCCATGCTAATGTCGACCATGTTGGTAGCTTGTATACAGGTGTTCAAGCATTATTCCATCCTAAACGATTGGGACTTGTCGAGCCACCGCAAAAAGTCTCCGGAGAACAGTGGGTTTTCATCTATGGTGGAAGCTGTATGACCAATATTGCACTTTATCGTTCGTTACGGTATCTCCTACCTTATTCTAATCCTAGCCTCCCTTGGATTGTACGGCATCAACCTCGCTCACCTAGCTGGGTACAAAGTCGTGACAGTCGCTTCACCGAGGAATTTTGAACTGGTCAAATCATATGGCGCTGACGCCGTTTTTGATGTAAGTAATCTTCTTCTAGTTCATTATGAGGATGCAAGTTTGACTGTGTCCTTCATAGTACAAGGACCCTTCAGTTGTTGACAAAATCAAAGGTGTAACGCACAACACCCTTCATCATGTTTATGATACTATCTCCTCCCCCAGTAGTCAAATTCTCTCCATCAAAGCTTTAGCTCCAGGCCCTGGCACAGTGATTACTGTTACTGTTGTTACAGAAGAAGCGAAGAAATTACGCCACGAAGATGTTCATATTGAACGTATGGATACTCTCAATCTGCACGTTCGCGATGAGACTGATCTCCGCCATTGATTTTTTAGATACTGTGATTTACTCTGCCCTTGGAAGAGAGTACCCCTTTATAGATGGACTGCGTCCCGCTGAACCTGCCGATCGTGCACATATGGCACACTTCTTGAAGAGCCTTCCACAATTCGTGAAGGACAAGCTCATCAGACCTAACCCTGTGAAGTTATGGGAAGGAGGCCTAGAAAGCATTCCTGATGGTTTGCAGTACTTGAAAGATGGCAAGAATAGTGGAGAGAAACTAGTTATCAGAGTCGATTAATGCTCCGCAACTTCTGAGTATGATGTGCTAGGTTTGGTTCGAATATGTTTTGTCGTGTATTATCTTAATTCATGAATTACCGAGTGAAATACTGTTGAATATGAATGTTTGCATGACCTCAAGTCAGAGTGTGATAGCGACTGTAGCCTCGTCTGCAGTACGTTGTTTCTGTTGGAGCTCACGTGGCTTACGTGTCGCTGAACTCCGTGTCACGAGCACAACACGTGACTGAATACGGAATGATTTGTGAGAGCCCAATCGATATCTTGCCTCGACTTTCGTGTATTCGTAGTTAACTCGCGCAAGAACGTTCGGTGAGTGCGCGATATCTATTTATCATCTCTCTATTCGTATTGTGAGCTCCTCGGCGTGCTACGGCGTCGACGAGATTGGTCAGTCGTTTGAGAGATATAAGTGCAGACTTTCTGGAGTGCTAAGTCCTTTGCACTCTCACCTCTACATCTCTCGAGCGCATTGTATTGTTCGCTCAACTATAAAATACCAACAGATCCTTAGTAACAGAAATATAGTCGAAAGATGGCTCTCCAACCAACCCTTCGCCCACTAATCATCGCAGGAACGGCAGATGCACCTCACACACTCGATATCTTCCGTACGTTCCATGTTCCATCCCCCTCGGCCATTGTTCTAAACTTTCAATATTCTCTATTCAATAGTCGACTACGTCTGCCCATTCAGTGCGAAACTGTCTCTCGCAATCGGCAGCGTTCTTGTACCCCTATTAGGCCCACAGGGCAAATATCACGGCAAAGTCAAAGCTATCTTCCGTAACCAAGTTCAACCATGGCATGCGAGCTCTACTTGGGTTCATGAAGCCAGCTTAGCTGTTGCTCGTACTTCTCCTGACAAGTTTTGGGCGTTCTCATTGGCTGTATGCAGCATATAGCTTGTCTTTCGATCTACCTGAAATTGATACTGACATTTATTCATCAGTTATTCAAAGCTCAAGACGATTTCTTTGATATCCCTACTTCGACTCTCACCCCCACTCAAGTACGCGAGAAACTTGCAAAGTTAGCTGAGCAAGCTACAGGAGCCCCAGCTGCAAAAGTTCAAGATCTCCTCACCAACAAGACTTCCCCCAATGGTGGCGTTGATGTCACTGATGACTTGAAGTATACCAGTACGTCTCTCACCGATGTTTTCTCTTTCTTGCGGGAAAGAATCTGAATACGATGGATTTTTAGTCAAGTTCAGTCGACAAAACGGCATTCATGTTTCTCCTACCGTCCTTTGGGACGGGTTGATCGTCAACGAGATCTCTAGCTCTTGGGGAGAGAAGGAGTGGACTCAGTTCTTGGAGCAGAAAGTTCTGGTTTAAATATCATGAATGATGAAGAAGCAAAGAAGTCTGCTAGATGGTTTGTATGTATGGTCAGAGACTCTCATGTACGAATAGCAAGTTTGTCTGGAATCGATATGATATTGTTCATGAGGTTCATGGCATTGACACTTGTTCACACAATGAAGTGTTGAAGGATTGTTACGTGCATCGATAATATACGACATATCCAGATACTCTAAATACTTGAAGAACTGCCGACTACGAATATGAAAAAAATGCTAATATGTTAAAAGTGCGTTGGTACAAGCGTCGAAAACAGAAAAGAAAGGATCGTGCAAATGCGAGATAGCGTTAGTCTATATAGTATGCAATGTGTGGTCATGAGTTAGTTCAATATATGCGTGTGTTCCGATCGTAAATGATAAATGCATCAACAGTTCCCTCTGCCCTCCTCGATCCTAGTCGGACTATCCTTACTTGCCTGTCTCTCTCTTCGTGCTACTCGCACTAGCGGTCTTTGCGTGTTTAACCTGTGGACCAGGACCAGGAGCTTTCTTAACACCACGACGAGCAGCACCGTTAGGCTTGAGCCCACCACCATTTGCAACTTTCTTCGCTCCAGGAGCCCTTGTAGTACCCTCTTCAGCGATCTTTTTCGTGTTCTTCAAAGGCTTTACAGTGTTACCAGCACGGACAGCAGCCGAAACCTTTGGGCCATTCTTGGCTGAAGGAGGTAACTTCAAAGTCTTCTTGACCACTCCTCCTTCCCCGTCGAGTTTCTGCTTTTTCACAGACTCTTCATCATCGTCTTCTCTGACAGTTTCAGAGGCTGATGATCCAGCAAGTGTCGAAGTCGAACTTTCAGAAAGACCTCCTGACGGTACGTTTTGGCGCTGTTGACGAGTTTGTTGAGCGAGAGGTTTCTTGACTCCACCACCAACCACTCTTTTCTTGCCACCTGAATTGGAAGATAATTTGGAAGTTTCGGAACTTGTTCGAGTTAGAGGAAAGTCGAGACCTGCATCCGTGGTGCTTAATCCGGAAGCGTTGGATTCGATGGTAGACGATGAAGTGCCACGGGCAACTCGTCGTGGTGGACGGTAAGGAGTTCGAAGAGGTGTAGTGTTGAAGACATCATCATCGTCTGTGGTATCTTCGTCTTCTTCGTAATCCTCGTCGTCGTAGTCGACATGTTCTTCCAAGCCTTCTACTTCCTCTTCAGGTTCATATTCCCCATCAGAATCAACATCCATTTCTTCACCACCTTCTTCCTCTTCTACATCTTCATCGCCATCCTCCTCACCCTCTTCAATCCCACCCATTCTGTTGGACTCTCCATTGAGCTTGGGTAACTTGGACCTCGTAACCATTGGAGTATTAGGGTATGCCGAGGGAAAATCTTCATACTTTCTCCATTCCTCAACAACCTTTACACTTTCAGCATCCATTTCTACCTCCACTTCTTCCACAATTTCGGTCATGTGAGCTCCCATTGATGGAAGGGAAGACGTGGCATGCGCAGGGGTAGGAGGGTAAGCAGAAGGGAAAGCTTCATATTGCCTCCATTCCTCCGAATCTGACTGCAAAGTTTCAGCGGTTAGAGCAGACGTAGGTGTTTTGCCTTGAAGAGAATTCGAGGAGACAGGCGGGGTCGGTAAACCATTTTCGTTTGCAGATGAGGGAGGCATGCTATCCTCAGAGGTATATGCTGATGGAGGTGGGTACCATATCTCATGTTTCTCTAAGTTACCGTTTCCATTTCCATTTGCAGCAGACCTTCCTCTTGACTGAGAACGAGCACGAGCCGCTTCAAGAGGTCTACGTCGAGTACGTGTTGCTCCATGCTCAGTCTCTGTAGGTTCGGTTTGGGCGCGTTGGTGTAATGATGGTCTTCCACGAGATTCTACTGATTGTTGCGATACGGGCTCTGGACCAGCTGTACCTGTCAAGCGACGGTACGTGCCAACCACGTAGCCTATTGGTATACTGGCGACAAGGAGTGCGAAATCCCCAAAAGAATGGACATATTCAAGGAGGGCGTCCAGTGTCGTTACGTATGGTTTGACGAGGGGGCGGAGGATATGAAGGTATACGGGTTCTGCGCCCTGTAAACAACAACATAATTAGTATACATAGGTATACCGTTGGGATTCAAGTACGGCATACAGACCTTGGCTCTTGTTAGCATAAAGAATACGAGTACAAGCGCCTTGAATTCATTATAGAATGGTATAAATATGCTGATGATTCCGTCGATCGTTCGTTCATACACCATGAAGCAAACCTATCGGTCAGTGAAAAATCCAGTGCAGAGGACAGGTTTCCTTCAGAAATCAATCATGCGAGTTCACGATCGACGAACTCACCCAAACCAACCAAACGGTCATGACACCTTTCATAGCTCTCTTTCGTTGACTCAGAGCTCTTACAGTCGGTTGACCCCCATTCCTTGCCGAAGGCGGGGGCATCTTCAAAGTCTTGAAGGTTTCAAAGATGTTTGAAAAAACATAGATTGCGCGTAGTGCAGGTACGATGAGCGGCATCGTCGTATTGAGGATTGTTTACTGAATGAATCGTTCAAAGATGGTGGAGGTCAAAGAGAGAGAAATAACATGTGCGGAGGTCGAGGGCGACAGTGTTGGCGAGAATGTCGTGGTCAAGATATTATCAACGGCTTTGTGGTAGTTAACGAGTTCAATGAGGACGACAACGAACAGTGACTGCAATAAAGCTTAAAACTAGGCGCTCATGGTCGCGTTTCTGACTGTTTCTGGGAAGCAAATTCGGATTATGTAACACGTGTTCATAGCATTGTTCCTTCAACACCAACCACCACCATGCCAAAGATTAAGACAACTAGAACTAAGAAGCCTCCTGAAGGCTTCGAAGATATAGAATCGGTGAGTCCAGTTCATTATCAAAAAGATAAACTTGACAAACTGTGATTATAATTTATAGATTCTTGATGAGTACGCAAAGAAGATGCGTGATGCAGAGAACGAATCTCACGAAGGAAAGCGCAAGACAGAGTCGCTGTGGCCGATTATGAGGATTGCTCATACTCGCTCGCGGTACATCTATGAGCTATACTACAAACGAGAAGCTATCAGCAAGGAATTGTATGACTGGCTTTTGAAGGAAGGTTACGCAGATGGAAAGTACGTCTCATCATCCACCATTCCAATCATAGATAACACTATTTCGTTTTTCTTATTTATCTTTTACTACAGTTTGATTGCAAAGTGGAAGAAACCAGGTTACGAGAAACTTTGCTGTTTGCGGTGTATCCAGACAAGAGTACGTAAAACGCCCCCATATCTTTTCACTCTAGACAATTCTAAACTCTCTCGTGATTCATTTACATCTCCAGGACATGAACTATCAAGGTTCTACTTGCATTTGCCATGTTCCCAAAGCTCAACTCCGAGCTGGTACTATCGTCGAATGTGTCCATTGCGGTTAGTTCATTCCACCTTTCCTTAACCGAGATTAACTCAGCACCCCTTCCCCCCTTTCCCCTTCCCTCCTGTCTGCGATTCTTTTGAACAGGATGCCGAGGTTGTAGTTCAGACTCTTGAAAACATCATCCCAAGTGCATCATGAAATCGGTGCCAGGCGCGTTCCACACTATCCACGCATGGCTCCATTCAATCCTGGGTTTCAAGAAGGCTAATCCCGGTGAGGCACTTGGAGTTTCGGTCCAGCAATACCGGGCAGCGCTACCAGGTTTTTTCAGTCTCACCTCGAAATGTGTTCCGATGGTTAGACCCTCAGGTGACAAGTAGTTTTTTGTCATTTTACCTCTCGTTATCAGTGCGTGTATTCATATGCCTCCTGTATTATACCTCGCGCAACGATTTGCATTTACCTGCTTGGAGCTTTCTCAGAGTTCTCGCTGGACACATCTCCTGAATCTCTTCATCGACATTGGTTAGTATAGGTTAGTATGATGGTTGTGAGAATCTTAAAATTACTACTCCTCATCTAAGAGTCATCTTGATCCGCGACAACTAGGCAAAATTCTGGAAGCTTTACGATCAAAGGACAAGAAATGTATTGCCAGCTTCTTCCCCACAAATGAATTTGAATGTTGATGATGTACGAATTCACTTGTAATTTCTCTTTCTCAGAGATACTTTCCTCCTTTCAATAGAGGAGGATCTCTACCTCACCTGGTCATACAACCTTGAGCTCTTCGTCTCAAAGTAGAGCGTTGAAACTTGAAAAGACTGAAATTAGCGGAACAAGCAATATCAGTGTGGTGCCTCATCTCCGCCAAGAGCGGCTAACCGCTTACCGCAGCGCCTCATCTTATTCAAAATCCCCGTATCATAAATTCGAATGTTTACCTCTTCACTACTCCTCTCTTGGTGTCTCTGCGGTGAGGTCGTCGACGAAGAGTGAACAGCTTTATTCTTTCTACTTTCACTCGTCCTGTACATTGTCGATATCTGGATTCTTGTATTTACAGACACTTGGCCTCCTTTCAAGAATGGTCATGATTCCCCAAGTTAACCCAGAGTCATTCTCTGGCCAAATAATCAGGGTGGCCAATGCGGTATTGACAAAGAGAGCGCAGGCACCTGAACAAGTATGCATCCTTTTTCTGTGCAAGCTACTGAGTTGCTTATTCTCATTATCATAGGCTGGTGTGTTTGCTGGGGACGATCCTTCAAACTACAATACCAACGATCCGTTCCGACTATGGGTTATTCAAGTTGGTAAGTGCATGGCCTTTTAAATACCACCACTTCGATTGATCATTGACTATCAACACTATGTTCACTAGTTATCATTATTGCAATGACCCAATTCCTATCCCTCTTCCTGTCCCGTATTCGCCAACCTCGTGTTATTGCAGAAGTCATTGGTGGTGTTTTGCTCGGTCCCTCAGTAATGGGTCATATTCCAAACTTCTCGAACAAGATTTTCCCTCAGCAGTCTTTGACTATGCTTAACCTCACCTCTACCATTGGGCTCGTCTTCTTCCTTTTCCTGGTCGGCCTCGAGATTGATGTACGCATCGTCAAAAGGAACTTCAGAGCATCCATGATCATCTCAGTCGCAGGGTTGATCATTCCCTTAGGTCTTGGGGCTGCTTTAGCCGTTCCAATCTACCACACATTCACTGATCCAAGTGTGAATTTTGGATACTTTATCTTGTTTGTCGCAGTCGCTGTTGGGATTACGGCTTTCCCTGTGCTCTGCCGTATCCTCACGGAGTTGAGACTTCTGGACGATACCGTCGGTGTCGTTACTCTAGCCGCTGGCGTTGGTAATGATGTAAGTTCTTCGGTCTCACTTTAAGTTCAACCGCAGCTAATTTCGTCCTTCGTAGGTGGTCGGCTGGATTCTTTTGGCTCTCACAGTCGCCCTTGTCAACGCAGGCAGCGGTTTGACGGCTCTCTGGGTTCTCCTCACAGCGATTGGATATGTCATCTTCCTTTTGTTCCCAGTCAAGTGGCTTTTCCGATGGGTAGCTGGTCGAACTGGAAGTTTGGAGAACGGGACGCCAACTACTTCCATGATGACTCTGACCCTTATCCTCGTCTTGGGATCAGCATTCTTTACCGATATCATTGGTATCCATGCTATCTTTGGTGAGCCATCATCTCAATTTAGGTCCGTAAAAATAGGTGCTGATAGTGTTTCCCCCCTTCAGGTGGTTTCCTTGCCGGTTTGATCATTCCTAAGGATAACGGCTTTGATATTGCACTGGTCGAGAAGTTGGAAGACTTTGTGACTATCCTCTTGTTGCCGATTGTGAGTGGGTTTTCAATTCTTTGGCTTGTACTACTTCCTAAGCAATCGGTCATTTAGTATTTCGCGCTCTCCGGTCTCAAGACCAACCTGGGTCTCTTAAACAATGGCATTACATGGGGATACACTATTCTCATCTGTGTTGTTGCCTTCTTCTCCAAATTTCTGGGATGCGCTGTCACAGCCAAGCTTACCGGTTTCAATCTTCGTCAATCCGGTGCGATTGGAGCTCTTATGAGTTGCAAAGGGCTCGTTGAACTCATTGTCCTCAACGTCGGATTCTCCGCTGGTATCCTGGATACACGTACATTCTCCATGTTCGTTTTGCATGCTCTTGTGTTAACGTTCATGACAACTCCTCTCACTCTCCTGATCTACCCATCGAAATACCGATCATACGCTGGAGCTCCGGCAGAACCACAACCTTCGATCAAAGAGAGCACCTCTTCAGGAGACACCAAGAAGGGATTGTTCGAAGACAGTTTCAAGACTAGATTCTCGGTTGTTGTGGACAAGATCGAACAGCTACCTGCGATCATGACACTCACACAATTACTCCAGAATACTGCTCTCAAGTCCGCCATTACCCAAGTTCCTCCTTCCAGAGTTTCGACGAACGATGAGAAAGCTTCCGCCGTTGCAGCTCCTGAACTTCCTTACAGTCCAACCAGAGTTTCAAGTTCTCCTGAACAGGGACAGATCTCAGTGGATGCTTTGCGGTTGATCGAATTAACTGATCGTACTTCCGCTGTCCTCAAATCCCACTCTGCCTCTGCGGATTCACTCATTCACAGCGACCCTATCCTCTCTGTTATCCGCACTTTCGGGTACTTGAATCGCATGATTGTGTCGACTGCTCTCTCGGTCATTGGATATGACGAGTTCTCCGCCACCGTTGCCAAGCACGTTCACAGAGTTGGCTCACAAATGGTTGTTCTTCCATGGGGAAGTGGATCCAAGTTTGGTGAAGAGGTTACTCTGGATTCAGAAGGATCTTCTTCACCCGTTGCAAGCTCCAATCCTTTCGACGGTCTTTTCATCAAGAATGGTGGAACTCAAGCTCGAGAACAAACTGCCGCGGTAGTTCACACCCAATTCATCCGCAAGATCTTCGCAAATACACCAGCTGATGTGGCATTATTCATTGACCGAGGTCTTCCTCCAACCACTGATACTCAATATGGTCAACACATATTCTTACCTTTCTTCGGCGGTCCTGATGACAGATTGGCACTTTCTTTCGTTGTTCAACTGTGTCTCAACCCTGCTATCACCGCTACTGTTGTGAAGTACACCAAGGTAGATGATGAACTATCCCCAATGAATACCATCGAGGAGGAGAAAGCGCAACATTTGCACAACACTATTGCCTCTGTACACAATGTAAGCATCTTGGTCCCATACTCTTTTTTCAATGCGTTGATTTCTAACAAAATTGCAGATCGCATTCCCGGATACTATTTACGGCCAAGGTGATACACAAACCCGTCTTGCTTCAGACACAGCCGACAACATCCTCTGGGACAAATACTCCCAACACTCTGTCCCCGATCTCGAACCCGCCCTCAGTCGAATTCAATTCTCCATCAAATTAACTCCTAGACCAATACATTTAGTCCTCGAAACAGCCTCCTCAATTATCTCAGAACAAATTCAACTCCAAAGTCGTGTCATCGTTGCTTTAGGTCGTTCAAGACGTCTCGCGACTGAATCTCTTACAGCAGAACTGAAAGTTCTGTTTAATGAGAAAAACATCACTGTTGGAACCGAATTGCCGAAGACTGTCGGAGATCTTGGTGCAGCACTTGTCACTACAAGCTCGACGACGAGTTTGTTGGTTCTTCAAGCTTGTACGATCTCTTCATGAAGTTGATCATTCGTTGTTTATGTACGCTCCCTTTGGGTGTGGGTCGAGTGGTTGATTTCCGCCTCCCACATTTTGTTTGTTGGTCGCATTGTATTGGGTCTGGACTCTATCTGGTGGATTTACTTAGCTGTATTAGGAGTTGCGACGTGTGCTTTTATTATCTATTTACATGATTTTTACGATCTCTTTTTGCTCTCTAGACGTTTTCCGCCTTTCACTAGATCTGTATAATATATCCCTCTGAACAGCTTTGAACATAAGTACAAGCCAGGTTATGGAAGGAGGTTAGTACTCAGATAATAATTACTTACGTAATTAAAAACAACAGAATCAATCACGTGGTGCCCTGTGTAATCTCACGATTCCAATGTCCATACCTTCATTCATTGTCATTCACGACCTTCGCTTGTCTCTCACTGCTGGATTCGGGCTACGCTGACTTTCACTTACGCTAATTCTATTATCTACTGCTTTCTGCATCTCGTAGCTTTTCAATAATCCTAGTCATCCGAGACATTTCCAAAACGTCCAAGATTCGTTCAAACATGGGTGAAGTGGTGAATGTGATTGTGGCTTTTGCTGTCATTGTTTTCATAGTTCGTTGGGCTACATCAGGTATCTCTCTATATTTCCGTATGTCTTACAATGTTTAACTGATATATATTACAATAGGCAAGGAATCCTCAGCAGAGCCTTCGCCTGCTTCCATACTCGGATTCAGACCCAGAAATGTAACCAATGAGATGGTATGTCTATCTTCTCAATTCACTCATTTTAGAACAACATTGACACGAAATCCAGGTAGAAACAATACACAGTATGTTTCCAGACATCCCGACGTGAGCATGGATCATATTGAAGGACGCGTTCTCAAATGACTTACACACGATTTCAGGGATAACATACGTTACGATCTCTTAAGAACTGGAAGTGTTGAAGTGACATCGAATAAGCTGATAGAACGTGGTTTCTTACCTGCAGTATGCTGAACTTTCCTTCACCAACATTCCATCTTATTCACGTATAATATTCTCGCAGCCGCCACCATCATATTATACTTTGTATCCTCGCACTCCTGTTAATACCGCCCCGCAAACCCCCAACAATGGTCGAGCACCCGCTCCTGCTGCACCGTCAAGCAAAGAGAAGCGAGATAATCTGATTTCTAAATATCATCTGGAAAGCCGACTTACTTCTGGTTCGTCTTCGGCGATTGTAAACCCGGAGGAGGCTGGTGGAAAGGCTGTTTGGGAAGATACCCCGGAGAAGCGTGAGGCCAGTCTACGAGAAAGAAAGGCCAAGATGATATTGGCTGCTCGAGAGTATGTTGTTCTTATATTTTCCTTGTGCTTGAAACCTCACCCCTAATATCTTGACCAATCTGCAGACGCCTGCTGGCTCAACAAAAGGCTGAACAAGAGAAAAGATCTTCATAACATTCTAGCATGTAGTGTCCTGCTGCGAATTGTCATTGAATGGAATTTATTTTGGATGAATATTATCACAGCTCTGTAATATAAGTATTTTATGATAAAGTTAAATTACCGCTCTGTGACGTTAGACCTTGGGCATCGAGAGCGGCGCGGCATGTGAACTCCTTCTCTTGACCAGCACTGGCTCAGTGAGCTACCGACAATATGCCTGGCCGTTATGGCTGCTGCACGTTTTCCCTCCATTTATTTCAGATGTTCATTCTTTGCTTTTTGCTTCTACTCTCTTGCTTTCAATGTACTCTAGCCCAACCGGCGAACCTCACTTTCTCGGATTGTTTTAGCGGAAATAGCAGTCTGAAGCTCAACATCTCAAATGTCTACGCACAGATGCATAAACACGATGGAGGAGCTTTACTCAACTTCACCTTACTCGGTCAAAACCCTCTCCCAATCGTAGCAGCATCAAATGACAGTCAACCCGTCGCTAGTGAGCCTATCTACAACTCGGTCATGTACGAAATCCCATTAATACATTCGCAGCAACCCTTTTCACTACGACGGAGATGCTCACATTCGAGGTCCAGAACTTGAATTCTTTTTTCTGCTCGAATGTCCGACCTCCTTCACCACTACCAGCTCCGAATGATCAAGGAACATACTGCCCTCTTCCTGCAGGACCATTTGCCTTAACCAGCTCTGTCGAATTAGGGAAAGGTTTCGAACTAGCAACGTTCTACACCAGACTTCGTGCATTGGATCCATTTCAAAATGAACTTCTTTGTATCGATGTGGACGCTACACCACTGGAACCCGGAGCAGTCGATTCTCCGTACGGTCATGCTCACCTCATTTTTTGGGTCACTGTTTGCTTGGCTATCGCATATTGGTTAGTGGTTGGAATCGCACGGTTAGTTTCAGCATGGGGACGAGGTGCGACTAGAAGTGGACCTGGTGTATGGGCACGGATAGAGAGTGCGGGATTCATACTCGCTAGTGCGATCAGTGGAGAAAGGTTTGCTACTTCACCTGCTTTAATGCGATTTTGTAAGCACAGTCCAATATTCGTTCTCATAAACATTTAATTGAGAAACGTGGTGTAGGCACACCATCTCTCAGGGATATAATCTTTCACACACAGTGGTGTGCAGCGTTGAGCATGGTTGCAGTACAGTGGCCAGATTTTGTCTGTGCGTACCAACATGTTGTGTTTCTAGTAGAAACATCTCATCCTTCCTTTCAGATCCGATACTTTCACAAACCGCATGGTCTATGCTCTCTTACAGTAATATTTCCATGTCTTTTAATATGGGGTTTCGCTTATTCTCTATGTTTAGACATAACCATATCTCAGGGTGCTGATGCATCTTCGTCCCATTGGAATCCATTAGCGGTTGACCCTTACAACCCTCCTTCAAACTTCGCTGATCAATTGAATGACACGACGTCTCCAATCCATATGGATCCAACTGAACCAAACCTACTCTTTCAGCTACCTAAGAACGCTACAGATGGCATTAGTTCCTATGCATACGCGGTCGGACTCATGCCTCGAGATTTGTTTGGCATCTGTCTATCAATCTTCCTTGCAATCAATGCAGCGACCATAGTCATCAGCGTCGCCGTCTGGCTTCTGGACTGGGTTGCATGCAGATTGTTTGGCGGTGCTACCGTTCGTTCCACCCCAGGAATCAATGGTTCTCGTAGCCCGCGTTACTCCGCCGGTAGCAAAGACATGCTTGACGCTATCACACAATTGCAGGCTACAGACGAGAACAGGTCATCAAATGGACATTTCCTCTTCAGGACCACATCTAGATTTGCTTCCGGGAGACCATGGTGGAGGTTGCAAAGCTCTAGCTTTGTGTCGCTGCATGGAAGTGTGTTGCAGGGCAATTTAGTCCGAATTCTCATTCTGTTCCACCTGCCGGTGACAATTTTCTCCTGCTATCAGTTCACGCTCAGTCGTGAAAGTGCAAGTTTGGCTTCTATCATCCTTGCTGTTTTATCCTTCGCGGTGTTCTCTGTACTCCTTCCAATCTTCCTAATTGTTCGACTTACTTTCACAAACACGACGAAGCTTTACGATGAAACTTGGACGTTACTGTTTTTAGGACCTCTCTACAATCATTACAGGCATGGATCTCAGCTCTTTGCATGTTTGTTATTTGCAACAAACATTGCCTTCGGTGTCACCATAGGTTGCGGACAACGGAATGGAACAGTGCAAGCTATCATCATTCTGGTTGTTGAGGTCATGTCAGCTCTTGGAACAAGTATATGGCTACCTTGGGGTCAAGGCGCCAGCATGGGTCTCATTAGCTTCTTGTTTTGTGTGGCGCGAATTGTTATCTCAGTGTTGCTTGTCATTTTGACTCCAATAGTGAGTGTTCATAGTCTTCGCTAAGTTCTCATGGGCACAACTGAAACAATTGCTCTATCATCTTGTAGGTTTCGGTCGGGAATGGTGCAGCACAATGGGTCGCTTACGCTATTCTTTTCATCCTTGGGCTTGTGTATTTTGCATTCTTCATGATGCTGTTTGTCAAGCTCATTGAAGCTTTGGTCCGGATCATCGGTGGAGTTGGGTTTCATCGTAGTAGACATGTCGTGGACAGCGGGTTACTTGGAGCAATGGGTCTTGTTGGATGCTGCGGATCGAGAAAACCTCAGAGAGGTCGCTACGAGCCCGATGATTCTCAACCATCTACTCTGCCACTTAGCAGACCCTCGATTCCATACAAAGACGTTACGCCTACGCCTTCAGGCCCACCTTCTGTGCTCAAACCAGAACATGCTCTACAACCTTACAAAGAGGATAGCGACGATGAAACTGGATACATCATGGGTGCATGGCAGCCGTTCCCTCGTCCAGGATATAGTCATGTAGATGATCATGCTTCATCTTCTGTTGTAACACCTGGATCAGAAACACCCAAAACAGGATTCGCTCGTGTAGGAGGTGGACGAGCTCATTATGATTCACCATACGCCATAACATCTTCCGGGTCCACACAAACCTTCCCATCTTCAGAACGGAACAATTACAGTTATGAGAGGAATGCACCAGGTTCTTCCTCCTTACATAACGAATATTCAAGACCACCTACACCTTCCGTGGTTGGTGATGTTGCAAAGAAAGCAGACTTCAATTCATTGCCTCCTGGTGCTATGCCACCATCTCACATCAGGACGAAGTCTCAAACTGCCATCATTGAAGATGCTTCAGCTTTGGCAGCTTTGCAGGCAGCAGCCAATTCGCGACCAAATCAAGCTAGTGCATCATCATCAGCTCCTCTACCCCAATCCGCTGATATTACAGCCAATGATGAAGCCCCCAAGAAGAAGTGGTATAATCTTCGAAAATCCCGTAAATCGATCGATGGGAGTGAAGCTCTGGACGTTCCTGCTGTACCACCACCTGCGCCCGCAGAGCCACCTACGGAACCTGGAAGGTCGTTTGTTGTTGTTAGGAAGCAACGACCCGGGACTGGTAATTCGAAGAACAGCAGCCCTGAGCAACAACAGTCTGATCCACCACGGTCTTTCGCTGTTCTTCGGGGTAAAAACCAGGACAGTGCATCGTAACATATCCTTCCCCATACCAGCTATTCGTCTCGTGTTGTCATCTTTTGCTTTCGTTACTCGTATTTCTCGATGTTCTATGATTGATGATTCCTTGTCTTTAGTTCTACTTACCTACCAGTAGCTTATATTTTTCTCATGGACTTTGTACAAGCCCGGATAGTTTTACTTACAATCGGTAACAGCAGCAACATTCCGCTTTATCGCATGGACTATGGAATGTTCGTACAAATTCTTGTTTTCATCATCCCGCACTATGTACTCCTACAACATACATCACATTTCTAACTACTTAGATCTCTGAAAAAAACAAAAGTCCGTGTGTGCAATTAATTGAAAGACAAAATACAAGCTAAGTGCTAAGCATAGTCGTCCCGATCTCCTGAACCGCCCACCCAAAACACCCTCCAATCTTCCTGTCCTCTCTGTACCCAGCCATACAGCCCTTCGTCTGGTTTCCTCTGATAAGTCCCATCGCCCAACCTAACATCTTCCAAAGTGATGGTAGAATCACCACTAGCAGTCGAATTTGAACGACCCAAATCTGAATGAAAAAACCCATTCTCCCATTCCCCACCATAACAAAGATACCCAGTATCACCGCCTAAATCTGCTTGTGCATGGATAGGCATAGCAGTAGATTTTCCTTTACCTTTAATTTCCGACAGAGATGAAAGTGTTATCTCGTAAACTTCAACACCTTCCTCGCTGAACGCTATAACTTGAAGAAATGAAGATGACATTCCCATCTTTGAATCTTCTGGAGAGAGTTGTCGTTGACATATTCTGGTACAAACGTTTGTTGGAACGCAACTCCATTGGAAAGTTCGATAAGGTGGTGTTGATGCGATACTTGCAGGTAAGGGGTGAGGAAGAAGATGAGACTGTTTTCCTCTGGTTAAGATATACATCGTTTGGGAGAAAGCGGGTCGACTAGATGGTCCTGGTAAGACAACTCTTGAAGGTGGAATCCATATTGCTTTATGTTCTTTATGAAAACCTTTCGATGAAGAACCATCCCACGAAGATCTGGATTTCCGAATCGTACTTGCAGAAGGTGGTCCAAACGCCGCAGCCGGAGATAATGATGATCGATAATTATTCACAGGAAAGTTTTCGTCAAATAATTCGACTTCGCCTACGGCTGAATCTGCTAGTCGAATTACACCTGCCTTTTTGTCAAATATAACAAAAAGACAGAGTTGTTGAGGATATAAGGACATTGGACGATGATTGAGTGAAAGTCCTTTGGAGTGACGACTATGACTATGACTATGTCCGTGCATTCGAGGACTGGCATCTGAAGGACTTCGAGACATGGGGTCTTGTACAGATTGGTGAACGAAGGTAGCGCGTCGAACAGATAACGGAGTATAAAATTCCTACAAAAATAACATCAATTAGATTACTACATATTTGAGAATGAACAGACGAACCTTGACAAACCGGAAGGCCCTTTCACCCTTCGGAGTTTCATACACGAATATATTGTTTTTCACCATGATAGCTAGGTAAGCACCACCCCTCGTTCTGGAATTCTCATCCCTCCACAAGGCATAGGACAAAACGGGAGTATTCACCAATCGAGATCCTGCACTTGCAAGCGGAACATAATCCGTCGCCCATCTTAACGGCAGGTCCTCAATAACATCCCATGACGAATCCACAGTACTAGCAGAATCCAAAGTATCTTGTCGATACACCGGAGATCTGAATGGAGTAAAGGTAGATTGTGAATCGTACGATGAAGGTAATGTTGACGTTGATTGTAAGTCGACTTTGGTTGGCGTCGGAGATATTCCCGAGACAGGAGAATCGAGAGTGAGATTTCTGAGACCTTTCGGTAAGCTGGGTCTACTCTTATGTTTCTTCGGTGAGACAGTTTGTAAAGGACGACCTGAACCAGGATGTCTGAGATCCAACGGACGCGTTCCCTGAATATAGATATATTAGCTTAAATCATTATCACCTTGGAATGAAACCGCAATTGTACGGTGAAACTAACCCTTTGAACTACAGCCCATTTGGCAAGACTGACCAAACTTGAGAGTGTATACATTCGCACCGTTCTCAGACATTCCTGGTCCTTTGCCACATCACCATCCGGTCCTACAAGTGCTAGCACAACGCCTTGTGGAGTACCGTCACCATGATCTTCCGCTTCCAAAATATTCATTTGGTAAACCCTGTATAAAAATGAAAGATACCATTCTGTTGTTGCACAATCTATAGATATGATATGATTTCACGTACCCTTCTCCAACCCATATAGGTCGTGCTTCTGCGTCGTTCGGTCCTCTTTCCACTAAACCTGTCTCTGTCCATTCCTTGGGATACATATCTAAGACAGATAATCCATCGTCGTGTCCAATAAGAAGCAAACGGTCTCCAAGGATAGGAAGAAGACATCGAATTGGTGAAGTCGTATGAGGAAGGAAACGCGAGCCAAACTGGTGAACTTGTAGTCGAGAGGGTAAGATAGGTTCACCTATAGAAGCTGAGGGTGCACTAGGCGGCGGAAGAAAGCCTGGAGGAGTAACAGGAAGAGTAATACCATTGAAAGCAGTCTGGATCTGCAGATTGGGATGTAACGACGATGATCCACCGTCGCAACAACCACCACTACTACTAGACTGTCCGACCTTTGGTGGTGTCGGTGAACCAAGTGTCTCTTCCGTCTGAACATTTGTATGAAAGAGTTAGAAATATAAATTGAACAATGCATTGAAGGATTGATAACACGGACTTACGTCCTGCCCCCACCCTTTCTGCCGCCTCCTCTGAAGATCATCTGGAGTCAAATCTGCATAACGTTCAGCTGCCCTACAAGATCAAGTTCACAAAATCTCAACAAATCATACATAAAAGGATGATCAACCATCGACTTACCTTTTCTCAATCCATTCTCTCCAGCGCCCGAATCTAACACATTGTCTCAGTTAATGATTCAAACAAACATTAAACAATGAAATGAGAGGAATTACTTCACCTAGAATTTGGGCCATTCTGTGCAGCTAAATCATCATAAGTTGGAAGGTCGTCTCCGCCAAACGGATCGACCTCGGGCACAGTTGGTATTTCTCCTGGTCGGCCACCAGAAGTCGTGTTGTTAGATTGCATTGTTGTAGTTTTAACCTTGAATAATACGTGGTTGAGAACAAGAAGGTAGTTAACGTTACGGAGAATGTAGACCGTGGTGGTCCATTGCAATTGCAACGGGTTATTTGTGCAGCTGTAAAGAGCGTTGGCGACCAGCGCCTCAACTTCAGAACAGCCTCCACTTGGCACTTCCAATTTACACTGTGACTAAAAAGAATTAAAAACACTCTTCATTCCTCGGAAATGATCCCTCCGAGATTATACATGACATTCATGATTTGACATGAGGTGGATATTCGATACAAAAAGACATAAAACACAGGACGAAAAAGAAACTTGAAAAAATCATTCGGGATCCAACAGTTATCTATCCCAGTAGACAAGTGAACGCCCGCAGTTGGCCGGAGCAATCCACCACTCGTCCTTAGACTCATATAAAACGCAAATCATCCCAGTCGATGACCAACGCCACCTCTTGATCGACTACAATCTGCAACCTCTTTCCTCCAACTATCAATTCGCAGAATCTCCTCATGCGTCATATTGTAACGAGCACGATCATAAAACAAAGCATCCATCGACTCTGGTATCTTGACCTTAGCCCGTGTCCCAGACGAATCCACCATATCTTCAGATGAATTGGTGGTCTCCATGTTTGCCTTGCTAACTACAGCGCTAGGAGGAGACCTGATGTTCCGAGGGGAGCGCACAGAAAGGTATTGAGGTTTCGATCTACCAGCATTGGGAGTTACTGGTTGAATGGGGGTGATGGGATTAGCGAGATGCCTTGTGCGACCAGGGGTAGCCATTGTGAGAGAAGAATTCGGATTCGGATATCGCAAGAGAAGGGGAAGAATGAATGGCGATGTCAAAAGACGCGAACGCGAAGGGGGCTGTTCATTTTCATGGTCGGGAAGTTGTCCTTTATACCGGTGCAGACACTTCTTGTGGGTCAAAGGGAAATGGCGTGACCAATGGTCCATAGCAAGTATGAGAAGTGGCGGCAAGACAAAGACATTGAGACCCTCTTCGGTGAGTAAATGAAAGACCATGAGACAACGGTTTTAGGACAGCATTGCTAGCCAAGCGTTAAGGATTCAAGCTCCAAAGACAATCTCAAAGTATTCTTGCAAGAAGTGACAACCGAGATGGCAGAACAGAGATTGTCATGTCGAGATCCTATGATTGACCGCATGGATTGTAGAACTGGGAATAACTTGGAGTGTCCTTTCTTGCAAGAAGTTGATAATTCTTTGATGATGATTTCGAGATTTCTTCCTTCCTGTTGTAAGGTGTCTTTGTCCAACAGTTAGTTGTGACATGGTAACGAATGTGATAGCATGGGCATACGTAGATTCTGAAGTAAAACATTACATTGGTCGAATTCAGATGGTTTCAAGTGGACAACGTTCAATGCATCTTTCATAGTTTTGTTGTAGGTTTCTTCGTGTTTGATGAATCCATCTACAAGTACAGGCAAACGTGAGGCAATCTGTCAAAGGAGGTCTCAAGTTCAGATACACGCATGTTAGAGTTCAAGTTAAACAACATGCAACACTCACCCTTTCCTCTGATATCTCGTCATAGAAGTCGAGGATCTGTTCTGCTTCATATCGAGTCCTGCTGTCAGCGATTTCAGCCTCTTCAGCTTCAAGTTGAGCAGTCCTTTTCTGAAGTAATTTCGACACATTTTGCTGGGTGCTGAGACGGCATTTTTCCAAACTAGAAGTCATATAATACCACGAGTATAATTGTGCCGCAATCTGCAGAACATCATGACTTCCGGGCTCTCCTTGCGCAGATGAAGTCGTAGTGATACGAGCCTGGAATCTAATAAATCATCATGAGGCCTTACAAGATTATGATAAGCGTACAGTTTCTTTGACTACTCCAGTTTGCTTCGATTTCCAAGAAAGGTTATGATGATTATTGGCCTTTGAAGTTCTCGTTCCGGGAGTGGATTTGCTCTCAGTTCTAGTCAATGAACTCTTCGGTGCTGTTTGGGAGACACTTAGAGGAGAAGGTTCGACTTTTCTTGTAGTTTTTCCGGTCCTGATCGTCGATACTGAAGTCGGAGTAGGGGCTTTGGACCTTGAAGTACCGGTAGTACTGCCTAGATGTCAATGAACCAAGCCACGCCATTGCATGATAGTAATCGCCTCCATATAAGAAAGGCCACGTACCTCCAGCACTTTGCTTTGACAATCCCTTCACAGGTTTATGGGAAGACATGGCAGTAAAAGTCAAAGAAACCAAAAACAGTTCTCGTGACCCGTGAATTTTGCCGCTACGCAAAGCGGTTTACACGCGCGCGATATTCAAGTTCCCGCTTCTTCCTACTTCACTTTGCACTTTGCACTGTCCTCTTTCCTTCCATCTGATTCCCTACTTACCCTCTTCATCTAAAGGGAGGGGACCCGCACCTTTAGAGTGATTCGAAACGTCGACGATAACGAAAAAGATGTCTATCTTTGGTTATGTCGTGAAGCCTCTAGCTTACGTCTCAGTCCCAGTCTTTCTTCTCCACAAATTCGCAGACGTTTCTCCATTCGCAAGATACTATATTCGACTAACGTTATATCTTTCTACTCTTGGACTTTGTTCGGTATGGGGAGCTATGTGTGCTGTTGGGATGTCTCTGGTAGGACAAAGGTTCAACGCTCATTGGGTTACTGCAAGATCATTTTATTACCTTGCAAGTCGAGCGGTGGATATCAATGTAGAAATAGAAGGAGAGGAATATCTGGAAACTAGACCAGCTGTTCTCGTAGCAAATCATCAAAGCATGGTTGATATCCTAGTTCTCGGAAGGTAAGCTCTCTCTCTTCTTCCTCTTCCTCCTCCCTTCTCATCCTGAAATCATATTTACATCTTATCTAACTATATACTTTGACCTTATAGAGTCTTCCCTAAACGCGGTTCCATAATGGCCAAGAAAGAGCTCAAATGGACACCTCTACTAGGGCAATTCATGACTCTTTCCGGAGCAGTTTTCGTCGATAGAGGCAACAACGCACAAGCTGTTCGTTCACTTACAGCAGCTGGTGAAGCCATGAGGAATAACAATATTTCACTTTGGTTATTCCCTGAAGGAACACGTTCAATGCGTCCCTACAATGACATGTTACCTTTCAAAAAAGGTGCTTTTCATACAGCTGTCAATGCCGGTGTACCCATTCTTCCTGTTATCGTCGAAAACTATTGGAAGCTGTATAGAAAGGGAGTTTTTGAAGCTGGTACGATTAAAGTTAAAGGTATGTTTTTATTTACTTATTTATATTCTCTCCATTTCTGTATTACCTGTCATTTGTGAATACGAATTGGATTCAATTCATGTGCGTACTTATGTATGCTTATTCTTGGTTTTTCTCTCTTTTTTTTTACAGTTCTGCCGCCAATCGATACAACTGGACTTACTGCTGCGGATGTCGGGGCACTTTCGGAGAGAGTTCGAGATTCGATGATTGTAGCATTAAAAGAAATTTCAAGGCCAACTCCCACTCCTTCACCATCCAACGACGATGACGAAAAACCATACATTTCAACTCCTCCTCATCCTCCTCCTTCACCACCATCTCAAATTCAAACCCAACCATCACAACAACAACCTATCATCATCGAAGCTTCATCACGTTCCGAAAGTAGAGCATCAGCATCTTCTACAAACGTATCCGAAGAACCTTCTTCTCCTGCTTTAAGTAGACTTGGGGATAATAGTGAGAATGGAGTAGAAACGGAAGAAGATGAAGGAATGGTTCTTGTTGGAAGACCTAAACCATGATACCTCCATCGTCTCGTCGACAAATCACAAATAACGAATGATTTAATTCAGAATTCTTCTCTCCCATCCATCCATTCGTTCATTCGGTTTCCAATCTTGTCTTATCCCTTTTGGTAAAACAGTGCTAATTGTTATTGACGATGAATACCTTGCGCTTTTTAGGGTAGATGATGGGTTTAATAAATGGCTATGCTTTTTGCGAGTTTTTGAAGTTCGAACCGATGAAGACGAACGAAGCGAACCTCTTCCTTCCTCTCTTACATGATCACTTCAAATTTTAACGTCTCAACCTCAAAGTTCCAATGCAGATTTCGATGAAACATACTATTAGCAAGGATCACAGACGATATTGTCTATATGATTCGCAGAGAACGATCACATCTTACATGACGCACGACGCAGTCTACGACAGAAGTCATCGACTCGAATAAAATCGCGACGATAGTACGTATAGGTCTGAGGTGAGCTCTAATGTTTCCAATATGCATCCGTACTCACCCATATTAATATTATTATTCAGCAGAAGATATATGTATACTGTAAACAGTGATCAAAATCAAAGCAAGGGGATATCGTATGTAAATCAAGCTGCGGGCACCACGAGAATTAAACATGACCTCTGTATTCATGCTTACCCATATTGTGAGTATTACCACTTCAACAAAATATTCGTCATTTGAACGTTCATCCCCCACTATATCTATAGCTATCACTGGCATCACAATCCCCGCTACCTCAACGTACTTGACATCTGAATCTTCTCAGGATAGCATTCGCATCACGGTCAACCCTGAGCCCTCCCAACTTTCCCCTATATCTCAAGTCAAAGCCGTTCAACGTTCAACCGTAGTACGTATACCGTGACCTTACCTCTAAAGAATAGCGATCCTCAACTTACTTTTTCTCTAGTCAACTCTTCAGAGAGTTGTCAAATGTGGATGCTCCAGTGCTCAATACTTCTCAAAGCGATCATGAAAAGCATCGACATTTCTGATGATATAAATATTGACAGTTTTTATGTATCTAGCGTCAGTCACCAACCGGTAACCCCGAACTTGAAGAATCTTCTACATATACATACAAACGTCTCGAGGTTCTTGGGATAGGAATGACAATTGACAATGAATGATGGTTGGGAGTATCATAGCCATGTGTTGAGCACTTTCCTTTGATGGATCCTGGATCCGGATTTCAATCTTTGAACTTCGTCAGGGTCGTGATACTAAGGGCCCGGGTTACTATGCCCGTCTGACAGTGGCACCGACTTTTCATTATACAAAGTATCTATTGGGTATACGCTATACTTCCATCAGGCAAAAGAAGGTAAAAACACGTACTGAGTATTTACTACCAACCGGACTGCAAGCTTCCCCCCAAATACTAGCTAACTACTTATAACATTATTTGTAGATACATGATGAACGTGGTCTATGTATCAGTTCTCCTCCGAAGTGCTCAGCTGCGTCTTCGGAGAATTATCATCCGTATGTACTCTAGATAACATAACCACCCGGCTTCTGAATCTTCTCATGCAAATGAATATCATGATGATTCGGATCGTGGGGCCCCGCCGGTGAAGAAACAAAGAAGCGACTTTGAAGTTGAATCCCAGACTCGCTAAGTAACTGCAGTCTGCAACGACGGTCCTTCGCGGGAAGGAGACTAAAACGAGTGGTTATGTAACTTATGAACTTCGTTATAGCACTAGTGAGCCGAACCCGAACGAGTGCATTGGCCATGGGTATGTACTGTAAGTAGAATACACCGGGTTACTGACAATAACATTATGTATCAGCGACACAGAACGGGACCCTGGAATTTAAAGATGGGTATGTCCAAGAATGCCCGACATACGGTAACACACCAGATCCCAATATTCGTACTCACTCGCGGCAAGCCTTTAGATTGTATACGTACGTACAGTTAGCAACCAAGCAAAGTACGCCCGGGAATCTCCCTCCAACAAAAGGTCTGATCTACAACCTTGTTTTGTTTTGGAGGGGGCGTTAGGATGCATCGTGTAAGTTGGACGGATTAATATTTGTTTAACCGTTACGTTGTCAGTTTCCACTCTTCTGGCTCTCTTCTCGGGAATCGTTACTAATCCCGTTCCATGTTTTTCTTTGTTTTTGTTTTTCCATGATACAGTAGACAATGACATGTTTCTGTTTCCAACCGTAGCGTCGACAGAACTATACACAGTGAGTGATAGAACTGTGACACTTTGCCACCGCGTCCATGTCAACCTTCAATACTTCAGCCACGCCATTAATATTTATACTAGTGTACTGCAGGACATACTCCTCAATCCTGAGCCAAGCCAAGAATAATGGATTTCAACTTCAAGTACTTTACTTCTTCCGTTGATACCCACGTTTTACTGCGCGAACAACCAAACGACAAATGATAACCTCGATATCGATGAGAAGAAACACACACCACTTCTCTCTTCTCCCCTTCTCCACAAACGCTAACGAAAGTCAAGCCAGTCAGCGACCAAACCACCCCATTCTCACCGGCCACAACCTGACTTTGTTTCTTGGGGAAGTACGTACGTCTGTCTGTCTAAGTACCATTCATATATTCATAACCAGCTGCGAAGCTTGTGATAATAATAAAACAAAAACTGACAAGCAGCGGAATCTATAGACGTTTTCGTTCTTCCTCCTCTTCGGCCCTCCAGACTGAAACGCGCCTAACAAATGACAATGACAATGTCATCTACTTATGCCCCCCTCTTTCTTCTCCGGAGATTCTTCAGCACACGAACAGTCTCATTCACACGTTACACAGCTCTTGAATCCACTGAGGATTCAGAAGAGCTAGCCCTACAGAAGGTTCGTGTTTCAGACTTTTCGTTATCAATTCATTCAACTCCATTTCTCACTACTTATGCAGGCTTTTCCCCGATAATCCGGGTTCATTAAGTCTAGCTGCTGATCATGCCTTTATAGTAACAAAAGACCAAGTTGAACTAATAGCGGCTCTGTAAGTACTCGGATGTAGCCAGATAGTGAGTGACGCTGACGAATCCCTTGCTCAGAACTCTACATACTGCACTACATACTTCTCAGTGACATCTCAGGAACCCGCTAAATTCCCTCTATCTCAAGTTATCTATCTATAACTTACCATGGATCTCGGGCTCCCCAACGCATCATACCATATCAGCGTCAACAAGCTATTCAATGTATATCAATCGCGGGAAGGCTTTCCAGTCAATCACTGACCGTGATATGACTATGTACGATCTTCCGCTAACCCGGCATTAATATTTCTGAATATTCATATTCATACTATACCATACCAAACGTCGTCGTATAACGAATCGCACAAAGGCTTTTCAGTTGGCAATCACTGGCCATGATATGACTATCTTCCGCTAACCCGGCATGCATTCTTCAATCCTTCAATTCATATTCATGCAGGCGGCGAGGGTGAAGAGGAGTCTTTCTTATGACTTGTTTTAATGTGTTGAAGACGCGGACACGATGTTCTTCATTTCTAAGTGTATACACATACGTCCTTGACAACATTAATGAGACCATTAATCCATTTCTATCTATGAATCCACTCGGTCGAACGATCGCGGTCACGATCATCAGGAACCTATTAGATAGTATCCCACCCTCCCGTGATCGATTGAAATCTAGATCTGGGGCTGATTCAGGAAATTGCTTTGTCATCCAATTTAGTATTTACTGAACGCGGGGGAGCGCTTAAACTTGACCTTAACTCACAACCACAACCACCACCGTCGCGGCCAATTGTGGTACATTGCCTTGAGAAACGTTGATACTACTAACGCGAATCTTTAGGGTCGTTTATATCAGATATTGTATATATTCACAGACCTATACCTACCTATACTCGAGAAATGAGTACGACGAATTTGGAAGAGGCGGCCACTGTGGCTGCAGAGTTTGTTTCGAGTAAGTGTTGTGTGTTTTCGTTTTTTCGTTTCGTTTTTGTAAACATGGATGATGGTTTTATGCTTATAATGCGCCGCGACTGCGACTGCGATTTTTTTTTGGTAGGTCTTGAAAACCTTCCTGCAGAAGTTCAATTCCTTCTTGCTGAGTTGAAACATAAAGATATTCGTGTCCAAGGTTCGTTCGTCTTTTTGTTCAATAACTCAATGATACAGTATATCGTGATGCTGACCTTTTCTTCTCTCTTATATTTATATTCATATTCATATTCCTCATCGTTGGCCGAATCGGTTTAATGGGTATGGGTGTGATTGAATCACATTACTGGTTTCAACAATCGTCGGTTTGGCCTGGCCTCTTATAATCTCATACCATCCAACGCCTTCATTCAAAAACTCAGAACTTCAACAAGAAATAAACAAAGAAGGCGCCAAATACATCCGTCATTCCAACCGATCAGCAGGTCAACCACTCTCCTCCAAAGACCTCTCAATCCCCACCTTAATCCGACAAAACACCACCGAAATCTTAAAACTATCCAACGAAAAAGAACAACTAGCCGAACGAATTGTCTCAATCATAGCAAGAGCTAGATTACGATTAGACAATGACCTACAAAAAGTTTTGAGACTTCAAGGGGATCTTTCGGATGAAGGAATTGGCGGTGGTAGTAGTAGTGGTGGTATTCTTCATCAGCAAGGTCCTGTTTATATTGGAGCTTCTAGGAATCCGGTTTTACCGATCAATGAGAGTTTGAGGTCGGCTTTGGGGGGAGGTGTTGGTGCTGGTATGGGTGTTGGGAGTGGACTTGGTGGGAGTTCGGAGGCTTTGGCTTCGATACCTAGTGCTTCTACTCCTTCTGCTGCAGCTCCTCCTCATAAGAGTACGTCCCGTTTTTCTTTACTCTTTTAAACTTTGTTTTTCATTATTATAAGAACGTTTACTGACTTGATGTTTTTCCATGTCCTTGCTGATTCGACTTTGGGTTGTCCTACCGCCATATCATCCACTATCTGCGTCCACAGAACGTAAGATCACATCAACAGCCTCCGCAGGATCAATCAAACTTCCAAGTCCAGTTCCCTCATCGACAACAACATCCGCAAGTATAAGTGGAGCAGTAACAGCAAGGTCTAGATTATCTCAACAAGTAACAGCAAGAAATTCACCTACACCTCGACATGGACAACGTAGAGGTGGTGGTGGTGGGATTGAACCAACTTCTTCTGCAGCTGCTAATGTTGTAGAAGACGAAGATGCTGTTGGTGAAGAAGATGTTGATGAGAATGGTGAAGATGGTGGTGAGGATGGTGCGGATGTTGATGATACAGAACTTTATTGTTTCTGTAGAAAGTTGTCTTATGGAGAGGTGCGTTCTTCTTTGTTTTCCATCATACTCAATATTTTTTAGATGGAATTATGGATTACGCTTGTACTGCGATCGTGGTTGGACCGTTTCCGAGTCGATGAGGTCAAAAACGAAGGAATCGTCGGAACCGCTTCTTACTTCTTACGGAACGTTCAATACCACACCAACTATGGATGGACTACCGGTTATTCGTGGGGCGTGTTATGCTCATGAGTGTCCTAATTGAAGAAGACGTAAACGACGGAATAGGCAACTCACTTGCCTGTTTGTCTTCCTGTATCCATCCATGTTGGTTATGATAAGATCCGAGACGTTTTTGACGTTTCTAAGATTATGTTGTGGATTTTAACCTTTTCTTGCTTCTTTGAAGTTTCTTGATATTCTTTTTTTTTGCGTTCTTTTTTCTGGAATAGTTACTAACGATTATTTCTTTTTTCTATCTTTAGATGATTGGATGCGACAATCCTGCTTGTCGATATCAATGGGTACGTTGAATCTTCTTAATCTTCTTTATATCTTTTATATTCTCTTTATCTTTCTTTTTATCTTCTATGTTCTATGTTTCATTTATCCCCTCCTCTTTCCCCCGCTGGACCGGGGTAGGTTTGGGGTTTTACTTTTGCATTCCTTTTCCGTTTTCCTTTTTTCGTGGTTTTATTTATCCCATTCATTCCCTTTACACCACACCCGCTGTCATGAGGTGGAGGGTCCGACTCCGCCTGGACTCGGATTGGTCGTGGGGTGTCTCCGCCGCTCTGAAACGCGGAAACGGATACAGCAGGCAGCCCCATTCTTTTTTTTTCATTTATACTGTCAGGCGTTTTCTTTTTCTTTTTATTAAGAATCTGAAAGTATAAGTATCCGAGCGGTGGCGTTGAGACATTTGGGGTTTTGCGAGTCGGAGTGGTGTATCTATCTATCTATATGGAGTTTTGGTTTCTTTGTTTGGACTTGGTTTTTTTCATTATCCAACTCCTCTATTTCTATTTCTACTTCTTGAAAGGATCTACGTCGCATTGCTTTTTTGATGTTGGGTTTCATTCGTTCATTTTATTCATATTTTGTTGTCGAATGATTGCTTCTTTGTACGGTTTTTTGTTTGCTTTTCTCCTTTGTTTCATTTGTTTGTTTGTTTGTTTGTTTGACATTGACTTTACTACATTCCCGCACACTCCCGCTTCGCTTCTCTTCTCCGGTACCGCGTTCCAAGACAGAGAGAGAGAGGTTACTTTCATGATCAATCTACCGTTTCAAACTCTTTTCTTTGTCTTCTTTCTCTTTCCCTTCTCTTTCTACAAACTCGAAACTCACTAATCTCTTTGTTTAATTCTTTTCTATTTAGTTCCACCTCACGTGTGTCAACCTGAAACCACCTCTTCCAGATCGATGGTATTGTTCTGAATGTACACAAAAATTGGGAAGTGCTGGGAGTGGAGGGAGTGAGAGGCAGAGGAAGGGAAGGAAGAAGTAGTTATGTATGTTAGTAGGGAGGAGATGGAAATCGTTTTGTGGCTTTGTTCAAGGTGAGTTCAGTCTACTTACGATTTTGTTTCCTTTCTTTTCGTTGACTCGGACCTTTTACCTTTGTAGAACGTCGATTGTTACATAATTGTACAGTATGTTGAAATGTTACAGTAAAAACTTGAATATCGTAAAGGCTATTATATACCTGAGTTTTTCTTTCTACTTCTTTTTCTTTTCTTTGTAATATCATTCATGGCATGCCGTTCGTTTTTCAAGAGTGTAATCGTGGTTTCGTATTTTACGGCAGACACTCGAGACCGCCGCTGCGTATTATATACTTACCTACCATGTGCTTCCTCTTCACCTCCGTCTCCATGAATCAAATTCGATTTTCCTTCTCACTGCTTGTTAATTGTGCTGAATAATTACCGACTTGACATCGTGTATCATGCCGTGTTGTTTCGTATGCTCAGTTTCCCTACTTACTATTTAATGTTGCTGCGTGCTGCGTACTTACAACCATCCATCCATCGGCGAACATCCTACCTCATGAGAAAGCTTATAATTTACAGGTGAACGTTTTGAACGTTGTGAGTCTCTTCAAGGAAGGAAGTCTTGATCCCTCCAGAATCCATAATCCATAATCGAACATTCCCCAAACTCACAACGACTAAACTTGTAAGTAATGATAAAGTCAAAATCGATATCGATATCGATATTGTACTGATTACATATAACCTATCAATAATTCTCGTCCCTGGACGCACCGTACGTGTAGTATGTAGTGTACTTCTGATCGCTACTTACAAATTGCGCACTAAAGTAAATCCCGGTTCAACGTTAGACGTTAAACATACGAAAACAAATCATGGAACAAGTCCGAAATCAAAGGATCTCACTGAGATACACCGGGGGGCGGCGGTGGCGGACGAATGCGCATGATTATGGTCCATAGGTACGGCGGGAATAACTAGACTGTAGTCTATAGAGGCGTAGTAACCTTGATTCAGATAAACTTGAATACCCGGACGTGCTGCGTGAAGGATAGTCGACAGTCGATGGCGGTGTGTTGTTTACATAGCCCATTTGCATATCATGCTTTTCAGTGTGACTTGGAGCTTCGAATGCTAGACGTGAATGACAGTAACTACGTATACGTACGGTATACATGGCTTCACCATGACTTGACGAATGTTGAATTCCATGTGGAGTGTCGACAACTTGTCACAGCCAGTCGTCAAGCAAAAGCCTGTACTCTACAGACATTAGAAAATTCGAAGTCGAGAAATTTCCTCAGACTCGGAGGTCTTACTATTATACTCTCCTGTGCCTTCCTGTACGTGCCATATACTGCTGTCGTAGTAGTAAGTCTTAACCATATGTGAACGCCTCCTCCAACTAGGCTTACTCCTCCTCCTTGCGCGGATGGGAAACTTTGAACTTCCTTTGCTACCCTCGAGGCGGCGGAGTAGTAGTAGGGAAAGATCAATATTAACGCGAGTCGGTGTTTTGTTTTGTCAGGTGTATACATATTGATTATTCTCCACCATGTATATTGAGACATAATTGAAAGCCGCATGCGCGCGCATTACATACGGTGATTCAGATTTTTAAACGTTCTACTTTCCTTCCTCAGCTTATGATCATAAGGCCAACGCGTACGGGATGACAAGCATCGCCTCTCAGATCTCATTATGCATCAAACCCATCCGTATCTTGACATACTTAGCCTGTGGTGTGAGAACTCCAGACTCAGAGATGCAGTGTTGAGTTGAAGGTTCCGCCGGGTGGTAAGGTAAGTCGACCAGACTGACTGGAACGAACAAAAAAGGAACTGACTCAGAACGAGACGACGAGTATATATATATATATACCAATTTAGATGTACGAGTACATACTTCCAATTGATATCTAGGGTCGACGAAGACGAAAGGCGTATTGTGACCGTTCGTTAGTTGTAAGACCCTTAGGGTTACTTGTCTCGAGTCTTTGTCTTGTCTTGTCTTGTCTTGTCTCGTCTCGTCTCGTCTTTTCTCCTCTCGTCGTGTCCGGATCCTTTTCGCAGGATAAACTTCGAGCTCGAGTCAACCTGAGTCCTGAGTCCTGAATAGTACAAATCTGAATCTGAACAGTGAACACCCGTTCCTTAACCCTGAGAGTTTCCAAGCTTTCATTTCGAGGTTTTGTTCCTATTTTCAAAATTAGATCTACAGTACCTAATCCACTCCAACTTCAACTCCACCTAACTTACTGATACCGACGGACGGACGGATAGGCGACAGGACGGGGGATGAGATGATAAGTAAGGACATTGGACATTGGACAGGATGGGTGTATGACAACAAGAGACAAGACAAGACAAGACAAGACAAGGCAGGTATAGACCGACTTCCTTCCTTACTATCATCAAGTACGGACCCACGGAATGTCATTGTCATAGAGTGTAATTTGAAGATTGAGAATTGGAAAAAAACTGTGTAAATTTTGAATTTGAGGAGCGACATGTGCATGTGTAGTATGGAGAAGGGAGACAGAAAGGATATATATACATATATAAAAGAAAAAAAAACCGAAGAAAAAGAAAGAGAAAGCAAAAAAAGGGAAGAAGAGCTTGAAGAGGAAAGGCGAAAAAAAAGACAAAATGAGATCAAGTAAGAAAAAGACACATGGGTATTTCTCATCTCACTCAGGCCCGGCATGGAGTAACTAGTAAGTGCTCCATATGCATAGACTCCATAATACAGTATGGCCTACGAGGACAACAAATTCCGAATGTAGTTTGGTATAGCGACGTTACAACGATACACCGAAAACCTCCTCACACGCCCATCCTAGCCGCTACGGTCATTTTCATTTCATTTCACTCAGTCTCGTCTACTCGGAACGAAAGCTGAAGGAGTATGAGAGACGCGTGTACACCACCCTACCAACGCAGACCGACAAGCCAAACAAACAATTGACGTGTGTATGTAATTAGAAAAAAAAGGGGGGTGTTTACACTGGTACCAAACGCCGAATTCAAAAAACGCCACCATGCCTTTGCAAAACAAAGCGCGTGGGTGGCGCGTGTGTACGCAGTAGTTACTGTACGTTATTTACCTGTTACTTGTAACTTAGATCTTTAACCTCTTTTGAGTTTCTTTCTTCGTGTCAACTTGAATCTGGTTTGTTTATTTAAATTTGTAGGGGAGGGAGGGAGTGTTGTTTGTAAGCCCTGAGTGAGGTCGGTTGTCATTTTCCCAAACGTCGGTTGGGTGTGTAACGACCTCCGAAAGGCTTCTTACTCAACTTGCGAGTGAACGAAAAACAGAGGGTCTAGAATAAGGTCTTACTTAGCTTACTACTTATGTACCTTGGCGGGTTCCGTCGCGGGAAGGTAAAAGGAACTTTTTCGACGTTCGCTCGGTTTCCACTTTCCAGCCACACACACACCGCACCCAACCACTCCGCCCGCGAGTCAGCTTCGGAGTCGGATGTACTCAAAGTTGGAAAACAAGAAACGCCCTTGATTCCTTGTGAACGTTTGGTTGCGCAGTGGATACGAAGTGAGTGTCAAGACATATAACAGGGTCTTGACTTAGTGACTCTTTGTTAGGTTGTTTAGAGGGCAAAGGTGGGACGAGGGTAAGGGCGCTAGAAGGGTATATCGACGAGCGTCTGAAAATGCTATATGACGAGAGCGAGATCTGTGGTATGAGATGCGGTCACCACGCAGTTCGGCAAAGAGGGTTCGGTACATCCCGGACGAAAAATAAATGTTTTGTTTCAAGGGCGATAATAATATTTTCTTTCTGTTAAACCCGATGAACGTGTGACGCGCCTCCCCCGACGAAAATCCTTTTATGGCAAACGACGCAAAGTATTTTCTGTATGTTTGTTTTGGAGAATGGGAGATACCGAAGAGCAAGTGTTTGGGATGGGTGACTGAACTCTGCAGCGCCGCCTTTGGAGGGAGCTGGCGTGAGAGGGGGGAGGAGGAAAGGGGAGCGTTGTCCCGATAAGATGGAGGAGGCCGATAGTGGGCCTGTGTACCTCGTTCTTCTTTTTTTTCGAAGGCCTGGAGAGGAGGATATGTTTTGGAATTTTTGCCAGAACGAGCCAATTGGAAAACTCGGCTTTTGGGGACGACGGCGAACGCATGGTGCACTGCGACTGTTTGGCGATGTTTGGCTCTGCTTGGCCCTGTGAGCCCAGTCCCAGACCGTTGGTTCCCACTTGTCACTCGCCTGTGACGCTAGGCCTAAACTAGATACCATCGGACTCTGCACAGCTCGGACAGGGACTCACGACACCCCCCGAGCGGACCCCAGCCACCTCGCGCACCCTGGTTCTGAGTGAGTCGGTACAAAACCCGGTGCTCCCTCTCAAGTTCAAATGCACTCTCTCCGTTGCCAGCCCGTCCGCTGCTAGTCTTTTTGCTAGTTCTACTCTCCCGTGTTCGACCACAAACTGCCTTTATTCTGAAGCTGCAGTCCCTCGTCTCCTCCTCAGTAAGTTCCCCTCGCTACCAACTCTCAATGTCTCTTTCATCTCACCCGCTATTTCTACTCCAGCTCCCCTCGACGCCTGATGGATTTGCAGTTCGATAACTACACCTCGTACTCGGACGCTTCAACTCCTCGAACCCCCTCACCTCGAGGTTCCATCGACGATCATCTCCGCCCAGCTCCTCCCTTCCACTATAAGCCTCAGGTAGACATCGCCATTCACAGAAACATCTTTGACCACCAATCAGACGATACGGTCATTCCAGAGTCGCACGCCCTCGAAGCAGCTCAGATGTGGTCAAACCAGTACGGCTACCCCCAGCCCCCAGGCTCCCGAGGTTCACTCCTCGAGGAGTTGTACGAGCACGATATCCCCGAGCAGAACATGACACACGAGATCTATCCAAACGACGCGGCCTACCACGGTGGGAACTGGTCCCATATACCCCAGTCCGCACACGGCGACCACCACATTCACCCGCCACCAATGCGACACACCCATGATATCGCCATGACGCGTCGAGCCACTTTCCCTTACGTTCGACACGACAGAGCAGACATGATCCCATACCCGAATCAGCCATTCATATCTGAAGCTGACTCTCTCAATTCCAGTCCTTACTCTTCGCGTCCAGGAACGATGTACGGAGAGCCTCTTTCAATGGACGGCTCGCCACACATGCCTCTCTCTCATCATCTCGACGAGCCCTTTGCACATACTGTCACAATGGGGTATGACCACCTCGATGGCATTAAAACAGAGGACTCAGCGCCCGTCATCGTACCCTCTCAGACAGCTTTCTGCCGACCTCCCTCAGCAGGGATGCATCCTCTCCCTTGTCTTTCTCCGCACGCTGGTCTTCTCGTGCAACACACAGACGACGCTGCTTCCAAGGAGACCCAATATCTCCGAAGACGCTGCTTCAACTGTCACACAACAGAGCCTCCGAGTTGGCGCCGATCGACGCTCAACCCCGGCAAAATTGTATGTAACAAGTGCGGGCTTTACGAACGCACTCACTTGCGTCCGCGGCCTTTACGCTTTGACGAGCTTCGCGCTGGTAGCAAAACGAGGAAGCAGCCGAAAGTGGGTGGGAGCCCAAAATCTTCAGCGAAGATGGCACAAATCGTCAAGAAGGAGCCTCAGGGTGAAGAGGCGCCGTTGATGCAAAGACGCTCCTCTGTCTCTTCTGCGTCTTCAGTTCATTCTGGAGGTGCAACCAGTGATTGGGATGACAGTGGTAAGTCCCTTTGATTGGGCGGCACCTCTTGTTCAAGAGTGCTAATTGTTATTGGCTTGATGTTGAATGTTAGTATCTGTTTATTCTTCCTCAGGGTCTGCTCCTCCATCTTCCTTCAACTCACCCGCCGTCTCTCCCTTCTCTATTCCCAGGGATCCAAACTCTCAGTCCCCACCGCTCCCTCGAGATGGAGGTATTCGTCTCCCCAACACACCTCTCTCTGACATCGCTTCGCTGCAATCTCAGGAGTCGCAATCGCCCACCATGAACTCATTATCGCCTCCCACACCGAGAAAAGCTGCAACTGCTCCGTCGGCATACTTTGTGGACCAACAACAGCAACAATCATCGGAGATGTTCGCCAGACGTGGATCACTCCCTCTTGACGCGCAAAGACAACAGCAACAGGCTGTCGATATCCCTATACCCGAGGTGACGGGGTGGCAAAACGTTCCTATGACCGACTTGGCACCTGCCGAAAAACCTCTCGTCAAGTCGAGAAGCAACAGCTTGAGGAAACCCGTCGCCGCATAGATTTGGGGTTTCCTTTGTTTATACACCTCTAGACGTCATCTCTTTCGTGTGCATACTTGGTTCCCGTTCATTCGCCCCTCGCCCACACCTCACATACCTCCTCGCTGCTCAAATACCGTCTGCCAGTTCGTGTAGTTTTTATTACGTTTTGAATGGTCCTCACTTGCTTCTCTTTCTTTGCTTGCGGTGGTCTCTGCGTCTCCCACCCTCTACCTCACTATTTATTGCCACCTCGCAAAAAATTGCTTCCTTTCTCTTCTTTTCTGCAAGCATACCACCTCGCACGCACTGCAACAATCACCCATTGTACTTCTTTCCTCTCGACATACAATTGTATTACTCAAACCGCGCAATTACCCCCATATATACATATTATCAGGCATGTTCTTGTTTTTTCTTTCATTTTATATATAGCCCTTCCCTTGCCGTACATGCAACTACCCTTTTGCTTGTCATTTATTTTCTTTCTTTCGGTTGCTTGTTGCTTTTCTCCCTTGTTCTTTTTCTGTCGCTCCTTATATTCGTCGCTTGTCCGGTATGGTTTTGGGCTGTTGTTGTTGTTTCCACCCTCTCCCGCTGCATTTCCCCTCGAGTGGACTATTATGCTCGTTCTCTCTTATCTATTTTCGGGTATTGTTTTCCCTCTCTTGTGCCGTATCTACTACTGTGTCGATCGTATATCCCCCTCCTTTTTTTTGCATTTTCATTTATTTCTTTTTTCTTCTTTACGTTTCGGTTGTTTCTTTGCCTCCGCCTCATGTAATGGTAACATACAACTTTGTCAAGAGTTTCTCTCTCTGCTGATGAATATATAAAAAGAGAAATACCAACCAATTTGTTCTAGTTGATACTTCCGTGCATGTGATCTACGTCTTAGGTTTGGTTTTGGGTTGAACCAATGTGCGGTATTCTATGTACATTGTCATCCGATCGGCACATAAATTCCAACCGTTGTTCAACTGAGAATTGGAAGTTTGAACGGATAAAAAGAGTGGCCTAACCACTAGCGTCTAATCTTATTCCATAATCTCACCTCACCCGTTCGGACGTTTTACTGTAAAACTCGTAAAATTTTTGACATACTGACAGCACACCAACACAAGCCGCAAGCCGATAAACTGTACTACCAATATCATGAATGATGGGCTTGCGGCTCGCTACCTATCTATGTATGAGTTATGCCGACCTACTTCTGTATGTAGGTGTTAGAATAGAGTGAACGAGACCCACCCATGACAGACTTGTACTCGTACAGTATCATTATTGTATTGTATTGTATTGAATACTGAACAGGCGCTGGAAATTCACCGAAGTTCGGTAGACTCGAGCTCTTGTGAAGATTTCAATGCGCCCAGTTCGCTTATAGGGTTCAACCCACATCCTGACATCCCCTGGGCCCTGGAGAGATTTAAGGGTGGGAAGGAGGAGGAACTTGAAGGAGGATCATGTACGTATCTCTGGTTTTGTACATCGCGTCGTTTCGCGGGAGATGATTTCGGAACTCAGTACACAGTAGGTACAATCCAAAAAATGCTCAGAATACTGCACACTACTAGACTATTATCTATTCTTTTCCGGATTCAGAGTGGCTGGAAACCGAGAAACCGACAGACTCGGGGTCGGATTTAAGAATAGACTTTTGTTATTATCGTAAATAGTACGATGTCGAACACGGAATGATGAGACTCGGAGCTCGAGAGCTCGATGTGAGTAAGTGAGGGAGTTGGTTCTCTGACCTTCAGTTTGAAGTCATTATCGTCTAAATTCTGTTTAGCAGAAATGGATGGTTTAAAACGTGCGTATGTACAGTAATATTACTTAGTCCTCCCTTTTGAATTCTAGTTTCTGCCAATCTCCTACCACTGAAGCTTCCAGCGTTTTGATGTACACATACATACCATGGCCGGTTAAGTAGGCTAGTAGCTTACAACCTACACGCATTCTGTCTAGAGTTCAAGATGACATAGAAATGCCGGGATTCGGATACTACCGCAGACGAAGACAAAAAAAGGTCAGTTTTACTCAAGGTAAACAAGTTTGAGCCTTTGAATTTCGAAGCCTTCCCGAGGCTAGAGCTCGAGGTTTTCATTCACCCTTTTAGCCTCTTCTGAACTTCTACCAAGGCTAACTTCGAGAGGACACATGTACAATCTATACCCCTCCGTATGTATGTTACAGTGTTTTTGAGCTGACTCTCTGCCATAGCCAAGCCATAGTCCCGCCCGCTCGTCAAATATCCTAGGGAATTCCAAACCGAATGACAATAGAATTCGATTCCTTTGAGAATACCTATGCAGACCTCGGGACGCTCTTCCAACATTCCAAGCGCGCTCATCCAAGTAAGACTGTACCCGGAAAAGTTTAAGTGCATTAGCAAGCTTCCAACGGAAAAATCAAGCTATACTGTATACAGAGATACATTTTCTAACAAGAAAAGAGAGCAAGATTTGCGGGCCTGAGCCGCGAGCGGGAGATCGAAAAAAGCTTGTTCCTTCTGCTGATACTACCGTGACCAGTTGACCACTTTACACCGACTTTCCCCTTCCTTCCTTCTCCTTCACCCCTTATTTCCGAAAACTCTTCAAGCCGCCGTCTCTCCTCACCACAACCCCCCACCTTTCCGCGTAACTGGTCAAATTCCCCCGTTTATCAAATTTCTCCACAACCTAGAACTCGGAAACGCATGCATTTTATGGGGACACATGTTACGTTACGTCCATGGTATTGTTTACCAACCCCCCCGTATAGATAGGATAACAGATTCAGACAATATACAAATACTTCAAATGCAACCAATATGGCGTGCTTGAAATTTCTTTTTTTCTTTTTTTTCGGGTGTACTGGAATGTACTCGTACAATACTTACCCTGACCATCGCGGTCGTCGTGCGACCATGTGTTTCGGAACGAACGAACGAAACGGGCATGCTCTTATGTACAAAAATAATAAGCTTTCTTGAGACTTCAAATTCGATTGTTTGTATATATACGTATTGAGGTTCGAATTCCTTCTTCCTTTGAATCAGGCTTGCCGCTTTTAAATTTATAATAACGGCTTGTATCGATTTGCTTATGGTCCGTCCCTTCGCACTTCATGCTTCAAGCTTCAAGTATCGCCCTTGAAGTTACCGTATCGGTATACAAACAACGACGAATTTTGGATAATGCGTGGTTTATGGTTGGTTACTATGACATCCTCGCCGCATAATACACACCACCAACCAGTAAAACAGTCTAAGAGGGTATGTAAACGAAATAAATAACAACACAAACAACTCCTGAAAGTTAGTTTTTAAAGCACAAACCCCTCCTTCCCTAGTAACAGCAACCGGCATACACTAAGTACGTCGTGGGTTGGTTGGTTGGTAATTCCAATCATAAGATGCACGAGGCTCTTTATACCTCGATCGCGTTCACACAATACAGTAAAGGACCGTTTTCCCGGTGACCACGGCAACAAACCAAAACTGTTTCGGCTCGAATTCGCTGACGAACTGAACCTCGAGGCCACCCCCGCACTATCGAATATCGAAATCATTACGACTATGGCTTACTAGGTATATATGGTACGGAGAAGAATAATCAATGGCTTTCTTCCGTCGACGGTCATTAATATTATTCGACTTGGAAGGTCAGGGACCCTTCGGAAATATGTTTGACTTTTGTTCTTGAAAGAAGCATGGTTCAAAGTTATAGTAAAATTTTTGTGCGACCCTCTAATACTTAGCCCACGTTTTTCATAGGGAGGAGGAGGCTGCATGAACGAATTCCAAATTTCAACCTTCTCGTTTTTTCAGTTATCGCGGGTACCTTCAACGTCACACCTTCAACTTGAAGTCCGTTTAGCACCGAAACTTTGAGGCAAGGCAAGGTCAATACGTTATGATGATGATTTATGGAACGGAATGTAATATACGAGGGCACGAACGTTGCAAATCATCAAAGGTCAAAATCAATGATCAAACATACCTTGAAAATGATTTTGATCTCGGACTGCGAAATCGGGGATGAGATAGAAAGGGATCGACCTTGCAGTAGAGTAAGTCTTGCATGCTATAGGTTGATAATGATGCATGATGAATGATCTACGAAGTAGCATCAGGGACGAAATTGGTAGGAAAATGTTATCAAAGTAAGAATGTATTTTCTAGATAATCACAATAGATATATAGATTTCTGAGATTCTTCTGAATCGTATCTTGAGACAACCTCAGACCAAACTGTGTATGGAAAAATCAAACCGTCTCAAGGGCGTTGATTGCGATACGAAAGATTCAGAACTGACCCGCCGGTTAGCCTATAAAATGTTTTTTTAGGTCTGTATGATACTTGCAAGGGTGAATTCGAATGATGCGTCTTTCCTTATGTATGATCTCAACTTGAGAGATAATGAGGAAAGCAGCAGCGACCAGCGCTTTTTGAAGTTTGGAAGATAGAAGGGGCGTGTGGCGTATAGCAAGCACCTTACGGATCCATGCGTTGTGGCGCAAGAGGATAGGGCGTGGTACCATTTCTGAAATGAAATGTATAAAAAAAATGAGAGATACATATCATATGCGTTTATCGGAAGTCGCACCTTGCAGCCAAAAAAAAACAGCCCGTTTTGTCGTGACTAAGTCGTAAGCACGGTTATAGTTAGCTTTACTGGTAGGTTTTGTGTGTAGTGTAACCTTGCGTTTGCTTGGAGTCTTTTTTTTTCACCTCAGCGACGGTTCAGGACTTCAGATGATTCGGCAGTTTGGAGACGTTGCATATGGAGGAGGCTCATCTGACTTTGTGTGGCCCGTATCGGTGCGGATACCTTACGGTCGTTTCGCGTAATTCATTGGTGATAACTTGAGTCCAGTATATGTTTGAAACATATCCTTTGGCTTCATGCAAGGAGGGGTGAAGGGGAAAGTCACGGTGCGCAGACAAGCCGAGCGCCACCAAGCCATATTGATAAAAAACACGTGGACTGACCCTCAGACGAATGGGGTAGACTCAGATTTCGTAGATGAGCTCAAGTCAATGTCCTTCCATCATGAACTCGAATACTGTAACTTTTCCAACAGCCTCTTCTGTTTCTTTAACCCAAGACCAAAACTATTCAGCAGCTTTGGAAATCTTTGATGTCGTCTATGGTTCGACTCCATCGTCTTGGGATGCGATTGAACGATTTTATGAACCATCTGCGACTTACGAGAATCCTCTCGTAACCGCAACTTCACGTTCTGTTATTTCTGATATCAACACTGTCGCGGCTCATCTAGCTCAAGTTGACGTGCCGAAACCTGTCGCTTTGCTTTTTGCTCTGCTTAGAATAGAAAGAACAGGACGGTGGAAAGATCCTTGGTTCAGAGCTATTCGAGTATGGAGTGAAGTCGGGGACATATGTGAGAGTGATAGTTTTGGTAAGTATTCATTGAATGTATAACCTCCTTGGACTATTGACTGACATGAAATAGATGGTCATCGTAAAGTAATGCTAGAACATACACTTCACGTCTTAATACTCCCAGGACTACATTCCGCTACATCTCAACCACCCCCTACTTCGGGATATGATCGTACTCCTACGGCTTCAGATCTCTCTCTTTCTACATATTCTCACCAACATACTACCCTTGGAATAGACTTGTCATTTCCCTCACCACTACATCTTCGGTTGCCAATCATAACGAAGTTACAGTTCAATGATGCTGGAAGAATATCATATCATAGAGATTACTGGGATGCCAAGGTAAAGTTCATTTTTCTCCTGATCTTGTTGGATCATAGACTAATAAGGACGCTTCAGGACTTGTTAGGATTGATCCCTGGTATGAGTTTAACGCAGTGGATCACTGGACGTTTGTTCGCCCAGGGCATCCACGGTGTCGTTAGTATCGGCAAAGCTCTTTTCATGAATCACAGCAAGGAGACGATACCAGTAGCTCGACAAGACGAAGAAACGGGGATATCACCGGCGCAAGAACATGCTAAGAGCATCAAAAGCAGCAATAATCCTTCACGACGAGTGTCAATATCACGACGGCCTCAATAACTTCATCCTACGACGGATGGTCTTTGTCAACCGCCTACACATCTTCTCCCACTGTTCAAGTTCACATTGAATGTTTGTTGTCAAGACTGAAGGCCGTGTTCACCCGCTATTATCTCGTGTTTTCCTACTACACCCTCCTTCGGCTAAACCCATGACGACAACGATAACAACGATGATCCGTCTGACATCTTGATTTTCACTCAACATTCCTTCTTCCGTTTTCCTTTTGTGGAATGTTACTTCCGGTTGGAGATTGTTGTTAATACTGACATTCGTCCATCTGTTATCCTCGTCCCAAACTGCCAAATGTCAGATAGATGGTGGTTACGCCTTTTGAATCCGCATGTGCACGATACCTATCATAATCGCACAAACCATTTTCCTTTTCGTATAGATCATCATCTCATCTATTCATCCATGCTTGAGCCTCGTAATCACAATCCTTCTCTCTTTGTCCTTTTTTCAGTATTATCCGAGCCCTGTCCTATCCTTCGCTCGACTCTTTTCTCTCTATTCTGTATAACAGTTTGGGTCCTTCCACCTTTCCATAATTAATGTGGCTGGGAGAGGTTCGTAGTTTTTTGTTTCCAAATTTGAAGCTCTGTAATAATTTTTGCTGTGATTTTTATATTGTACGAGGTATAATGGGACATCTGTATACTGATTCACGGTTGTATTTCTTTGTCCGGAAAAATACTTACGATGGCTTGTTTTTTTTTTTTTTGGTTATCCAATACTGGCCTGTGGTGAGACGTCGTTCCTTTGCCATATATTGAGATGAAGGAATCGTGGATATTAGACAGGCAGCACCTAACCCAAACTTCGTTATATCAACGACCGTATACTTGCTAAGTTACTTTGCTTGATCGACCTTGCGTTCGTTGTTTTCTTTGGTCACCGGTCGTCGGAAATGTAGTTGTATCCTCTGATCCTGATTCTGACCTGTGCAGCACACTCTTCTTCGTAAGTAACGGTTTCATTTTGGGAGCATGATCAAGGTCTTGCAAGCTTCCATTCAGAGCCATTGATTGACAGTCACCTAACAAACAACCTTTTCATCATTTATTTTTCATGTTGTTAAAGACTGACCTTTTATTACTCAATTCTCCGAAAAGTAAAGGTGGACGAATTGCATCGAATTCGAAACTCCCCAAGGTTACTCGTTCCACCGTTACACCTCTATACAAAGGAACGACTATAGAGGTCAGCCACGGAGACTACCGTTACACTAGCCTGTACAGGACCGACCCCGATTCCGATTCCGATTCAAATACCGGGATGCCTATGGAGGTTTTACTCGGAGAATGTTAATGAATGAAGGACTGGCCGTCAATGCATATGAGTTTTTCTTAGTTCATACTGCGGCGTTACGACAAGAACTCCAAGCCAGGGTTCAGAGACGCTGTAATGATGGCCTGTCGGATGGATGGATCCTTCAGGGTACAATTACATCGCCATTCTCATCCACCGTCAATGGTGGTCTTCTTGAACCTTGAATTTTTAGTTCAGTTATTGGTTTTTCTTTTTTTGCTCGCTCTATTCATACCGGAATGAATTTTCGGAATTTGAACTATATTATTATCATGCACTCGTACATAACATGCAGACTTCAGAGAGACGTTTGAAACTCTTTGAGAATGTCATCTGAATGAATGAATGAATGTTGTATGTTGAACTTCGAATTGATTATAGGGTAGAGTGGAAGAGGGAGAGAATGAATTTACGGGTACTGTACTATAATCATAGCTTGCCTTGAGTTTCTTCTTCAAGTTTCATGTTCACGCAGTTTCGAGTTATTTAAGGTTAGACGTTCAACGGTTCATATTGACACCATTCATTCATTCAAAACCGCTTTAGATGTCTCAGGGTGAACCCCTAGGAAGAAAAAATAAAATAACACCACGATGCAAAAGTGATCTGCATTCTTCCGCAACTAGTACTGTTTTAATATCAGGTGTATTGGTATAATTGATATCAATTTCTTTATCCTGGATGATCGATATCTACATGTGGAAGTTGGGATTGTGATCGTCATAGGTTGAGAGAAAAGCGATGCTATGTGAGTGATGGTATGTATGTGCGTGTACATGTACTGCTAACTGAAACGGGAGACTCTAGGGTAAACACCGTAGCAGCGTCAAGATTCCACTCGGAGCCTTTGAGCCTTGGAGAAGTACGACCGTCGACCGGTGGGTAATTGGAATTTGGTGTGCACTGGTTTGAGTATACTGTCAATATTTCGAACAATGAATGAACCATGCCCTGTCTGACTCTTTGAAAAATGAAAAACCGGTGTGGCCATTGTGTGACCGTATTAACACCGTAAATCATAATGTCATTTGCCAATGATGTCGATTGTCCACAAGGAGGGCCGCATTTCGGCGGCAACTTGACTCGGAAGGGTGGATTATTTTCTTCCTCTGAAAAGCAAAGTCTGCTCACAACGGATTTGTCTATCCTGGATCCACACTTATCAGGTCCTTCCGGGGCGGAGCCACTGATGAAAAGGAAAATAAAAGGGATCATAAGATTGTAAACCGGTGATTAATATCCTTATTGTTACTAAGGATCAAGCTTTCATTGTACGAGTATAATTAATTCCTTCGTACGGGGTTTCCGAGTCGACTGGTACGCCACAATCTTATGAACACGGGCAGTTATACAAACACTGTCATCGATGAAACAGGTCCCTTGACTAAGGAGTCTCTCTGAGACAATGACGAGATCAAGCGTTTGTTGAGAATGACAGGAAGTATGTTCATACGTACTTACTTGTGCTCAGCGGGCCGTGTCTGTGTCTGGTACAGGAATTTTGAAGTCCGGGTCTTCGGGATATACAGCATTGTGAGTAGCACCCTACTTACCCTACCAATCATGTGTGGCGTGCCAGTCCAAATTCAAAGATGAAACGAATGAGATGAAGATCAAAAATCCTAGCCTTGAGGGGTACTAAAGTCATTGATCACATGTACAGCTTTTATTTTATTTTCGGTTTGCTTGATCATCGTGTTCTCACAATCTCGAAAACGCCCATTTTGACTGATACGCATCACTACCCCCCTCCAAGCCTGTGAATTGATCCGCATCATAAGGAATTTCCATAGTTGCTACTTACTTGGTACTTATGACTGGATTACCGTATAACCGTGCAATCTCCCTTTTGTGATTTCTCAGGCCTGGAGTTATTTCGGTATACTATCATAGCTCTTGCGTGGCGTCGAAATGAGAATCGAATGTCTACTTACTTATTCTTGGTGTGAGATTCGATGTGGGGTTGGTTAGACTTGATGCATGGTTCGTACGTTACTAGTGGAGTTAGGACTATGATGGCATTTTACAGAAATTTATTAGTTAATTACCGATTTATGTTTCTCGGATTTAAGAAGTTGAGTTTCCATTCTTTCGAAGAGATCAAACATGGTAGGTACAAAGAGTTCTTGACAATACCGGGTCCGCAACTCTTGATGGCCCTTTCGATTCCTTCTTCTTCTTGTGCCGTTACTCAACCGCTCCGTCTCAAATGCTACGACCTTGTTCCTGTATATCATATCCGGGGCATCTCTCATACACACGCACTCGAAGGAAATTTCCACAACCGCATGACTTAGCTTTTAGTCTCGACGATATATTACCGTGTACTAGACAGACTTCACACCGATATTCTAGAACTTGGGAAGAAAGTTGCTACCGTTTTTTGTGATGAAATAGAAAAGTAAACGGCTTAAATTCGTGGGTGTGGGTTCGGAGGGATGTGCGCCTAAACTTGTTCCTTCTTCTCCTAACTAGGAAGCGCTTGGTGGCGTCCCGAAGGTTTGCGATCAATTCGTGGCAAGCTCTTCACCCGCAACCACTACCACACTCTCAAGAGTCAAACACTTGCGCACATTCCTACGTCCTTACTACCGGCATGTCTTTTGAACATGCGTCAGTGACAAAAGGTACATCATTTTGGTATATCACTATCACCGGTTATATGAATATGAATATGGTTCTTTTTTGCTTGTAAGCTTTGATTGTAGGACTGGCTTTGACCTCTATAACTGCCGGGATTTTTGATGTGAAACATTTGCTGCATTTGCAGCTTGTACCTCATATATCGAAATACTTTCAAGTGAGAACGGCCATAACTATGTTTTCCGTTTCAACCCAAGCTTACCAGATACATATGCGTGCATCATAATACTAATAGTACTGGAGAATCCTTTCACATCATTTTGCATGTGCAAACTCAAGCGATCTCTTCCTAATCGAGTTGATTTTGTACAATGCCGCTGTTCACATTGAACGAGCTTATGGGAGCGTGAAATTTGCGGCAAGTTTTTTTTTTCATCCAATTTGCTTGTCAACTTCGTCGTTGCTGACACACTTTCAACTTTTCTTAAGTCATTTTTGGTGTTGGCAACCGCAATCAACAGTATAGCTGAATTCTTGACGTTACTTCTGTTGTATCCGATCCCGTTATTGAGGAACGGTTTCAATTCCATCCCGGCAGGACCTTTGGCGTTGACATTTACGATATTGTATCAGTACTCTCGGTTGATACCTCGGGCGTACCAATTCAAAGTGTTTGGCGTCACAATGAGCGATAAAATTTGGGTTTATGCTCTTGTTTTTCAAGTAAGTGCAATACTCGTCTCAATTTCACTTTTGGATGGCTGTGAAAACCATACTTCATTAACGTTTTATTGATATTTTTTGAAGCTCACTCTATCACAATTTCCTGCCACATTAATTACCGCATTACTTGGTGTCTTTACGGGTTATCTTTATCGGTCTGATTTGCTCCAATTGAAAGGATGGAGGATACCCCACAGGTAAATGTTCCCAACCAATCCTCGTTATCGGTCCTTGATAACTTTTGATGATATTAACCCTAATTCATCAGGTTAGTCAACCTATCAGAAACTTGGATCGCACCTGTTTTAGCCAGTGGTGGAAGAACCGTTCGTCGCACAAATCGTGTGCTTCCGGAGACACGTACAGCTTCAGTATCAAATGAAGAAGATGAAGTTATTACCACGGCTAGGCTAACGACAACTGGGTCATCTGCTGCTACCCCACGTTCGCGGATGTCAGTGTCGATAGATGATATAGGATCTGGATCAATGAACCCTACGGGTGGAGTGGTTCGTCAGTGGGTAACGGAGTTGACCGATGCTGCTCGTCCTAGTACCGGCGGAGAAGGAACTGTTAGAGTGCCTAGTGATGGAGAAATTCAGATCTTGACTGGAATGTTTCCTCATCTTGAACGAAGTGTCATTCTTGGTGCTTTGCAAAGAAGGTATGTAATCTTTTACTTTTTTGGTATCTCCTCAATGGGAAGACTATTAGTCCGACATTGAAATCTTGTTCTTCTGCTTCTTCTCTCGCTCTCATTTTTTTAAACCTTTTATCTCGTGCCTTCAGTCGATATTAAAACTATATCGAGCATAACTTGAAAGCTGACTAACTTGTTACTTGTCTTTTTTCTTCTCATTAGTCCTAACATCGAAGCTGCGGCGGAGACTTTACTTAGCTCACAATCCTGAAGGGTGGGGGAATGGGGGTTCAAGTTGAATATAGCAAGATTGAGGGTAGAACATTGCTCGATATCAATGGTTGCCTCTTGAATTTGGTAGCACCATGGCCGGTAACCCAATGATTTCATATAAACGGAAATATAAAAATTCCATACCAACAACACAGAGTGCACACACACACATGGATCATTGGATGCCGAGTCCCGTCGTTCGTGGGGTTTTCCTCTATTTTTCTACTACAGTACTTATCATTATCAAGAAACTTCTCGAGATAGAGATTGCCGAGGCTATCAATACCTTTTAGTGAGTTTGACAAAGTTACGAAGCTCTGGTAGCTACCATACGAATGAGATTTCTGAGCTTCTTTAGGTCCAGGAGGAAGATTCGAATTCAGAGGAACACGTTCGACAATGATGATGATTCATCAACATCACGTCGAGAAATGAGATATTTTTAACAGAACTTGAAAGGTTCACAGGCTCTCTAGCTAACGTGGGCACTGTAAGAGGTGTTTTTTATACTAACTTATCTGTTGTTCGTTGGTTGGATGTGCTGAGAACCCGGCATTAATAGAAGTTCAGATTCATCGCAGTGACAAGACGGTCGACAAGCTGTATCTTGTGTTGCATGTGTACTGGTTTGAAATTTATGAAGACATCCTTGAGAGTCGTTCATAAGTGGGTTGCTCGCGTATCTACAAGACTTTGAGTCTACTGAACAATTCAACGATGGGTATGTAGGTATGCGGTGATGTCACTTGAAGTTGCGATTTTTGTATCGGTTAGATTCATGAAATAAATTCATACCGAAGTGTTGACTCCCCCCGGATTCACTTGAACGGCATCAAGGTTGGAATTGACTGCCACCAGTGGCTGACATATGTCGACAACGGCACCGCATCATCATGGCATTGACAATGACAATGACAATTCGTTTCTCGGTTTCTCATGTGGATTAGACAGGTACCCTTCATGTGTCATATTGTCAGTTAGAGGGTGCGTTTCTTTTCGACTCTGTGACTAAGTTGAATTTCGTTTCTTCAAATCTAGAGTGTCAGTACGCGCAGTATCATCTGAATCAGACATATTGAGTAACCTTAAAAACGCCACGAAGGTCTCAATCATCCGAATTCAAATTCGTCCATGTTCAAGTTCATGCAGTTCATGAATAGTTTGACAATAGAATAGAATAGAACTGATTACCCCGTCTGATTCGTTATGTACCTCAAGTTTCAGGACAGTGTATATGTTGATATTCTCTCACCGTTACACACTGACAACTTATGTTTTCTACAGTACTAGGAACGATAACGAGAAACGTTTGCTCAGTTCAAACAAATTCAATTTGGGCTATACAACGAACTGAAGTTTCATCTCAGTTGAGCTCGCTAACCAACAAATTTGCTTGATGTTGCTCTGCTTTAGATCTTGTTGTGTAGATCGGTTGGTTCCATGATGATGATGATGGCCTCGCAGCTGTGATTCAGAATGTCATTTTTGATTGCTGATCTTTCCCTTACCTTGGGCCCTTCCACTGTAAGTAAGATGTAAGATCATCAATCTTTTCGCAGTTTACCAACCCAAGAACCAACCGAGAGAAAAAAGCAATACTTGAGTGGAACTTCGGACATTCGGAAGGCGGTATCTTAACAAAGATGCATATGTCCTGATCGTTTCCTTAGATTCATGAAAGAAACTTTCCACAAAAGGAGAGCGGAACAAATGAACAAAGCTCGTTCGTGATTTCGGAACAGTTCAATTCATTAATATTTTAGCGACCTTTGACTTGAGAGTGCAACCGTGCTTGAGATCATGAGGGACCTACAGTGCTAGTGGAAAGAGTACACGACATTGATATCGCATAATGAAAGAGGATCATATGAAGATATAGCTACAATCTGAAGATTGAACAAGTAAGTAAGGAAACAACCGTGCTAATCGTCTCGTACATCAGTGCACCTATCTCCGGTTTTAACCATGTTTATATTGTGTACACACAAAAGATTCCACCATGTCTGGAGCGAAGAAAAGGATCATCACAGAAGCTGTGAAGACATATTTGCATCTAGACACCAGACTCGGGTTCTTCCCCGTCAAAACCCTCTTCATCATCTTCCTCAGCTGTGAAGGCGTTGGCAGGAACGGCATACAGACGAATGACAGGCTGTGAAGAAGACAGATCTTAGTATTTGGAGTTCATCACGGAGAAGACGCAAGAAGAACAGGATTCTGAAGAAGATAGCTTCGAGGCGTTTGTGCTATTTTTCGAAGCGTTTGTGGGGATGTAACACAATTCCGATCTTGAAGCGCAGATCATGTAGGAGTACCCTCGGGACATGATGGTTACCATCATGTTCAACGGAAGCAAAGTGGATGGTATAGAGAGAAGAAGATGAAGTATTGAAAGCGTGCGACTCACTTTGTTGGGATCCTTCACGAGGACGTATTTGCCTTCAGGCTGCTTCATACACAAGTCAGTGACCGTGCGAACGATACCCCATCCATTGGCGAGAGAGACGTTGAGTTGAGCGGCAAAGTCCGTAGGACGGGTCGACGTAGTGCTCAAAATAACGTGACGAGTATTATCTCTAGGGTTTGCTCGGGAGATATAGCTGTATAGCCATGTTAGTAAAAAGTGCAGGAAGGAACAAGAATGTGGATGAAGCGTACCCAATCTTCATGAGTTCTGCACCTGCAAGGACACTCTGAACGGTCCATTTGGCGAGCTTGCAGCTGTTGTTCTTCATCTCAGTAGCGACAACAGCTCCACGTTGAGAGTCAAGCTTGGTTCTCCAATCTGGTGCTCCACCAGCCCCTTGCGCTCTGGGGTCAAATTCATTCAGAGCGCGTATGGTGACAAGACCCTGACCAAGACGAGCATTTTGGCCAGCAGAATAAGCGTCAACTTCAGTTCTGACACAAATCTTAATATCTTCTTCCTCAGTGACGCCTAAGTCAAAGAGACGGTAACGATATCCGCAAGAAGCGAGCGGTTCCGTTTCGTCTGGGCCATAGAATGGGTTAGGTTTATCCAGTTCGACAGCGGGGGGCGGTGGTGTCTCAATAACGGACTGGAATCCAAAGTTTTGATTGATGTACGTAGCCTCCAGTGAGAGAGATGTCGCAGAGTTAATTGAAGGCGTCTCGGGTACAACCCTTTCGGTTGGGTTGTTCGGGTTGACGGGGGGTGTATCTTGCGGCGGGTCTGAGGCGTTTTCATTTACTGTGACAGTATCGAAGGGTCCGCCATCGCGCTTATCCAAGAAGAGTTTGTTACCTTCCCGCACGATTACGATATCCCAAGGGTACACTGATCTTGGGGCGCACATGAGCACGGAAAGAATGACATCTGTAGTGTAAACAGTGGCCTTTTCTTTGGAAGCCAGCTAAACAACGCTACTTCAATACAAGCTGCTATTTCAGAGAACAGTTCACCTACACTTTGGATCACAGGATCATCGGAGGTAGTGGTGTTGTACTTGATACGATCCACCAGTTGCAATGGTTTCTCGCTCTTGGTAGTGATACGATCATACGATTTATCGTAAGCAAACAACTTTCCGTACGATCCCCTGTCATAAAAGTCAGGGAAAGTCTACTGATAAGATGTACATGTCCAACGTACAATTCTTCGGGTTCGTCAACTTCAAGACGAAGCTTGGCCAATCGATGGAATTCAATTTCTTCCAACATGGACCATTCAGGCGAAATGGCAACAGAAGATTCGCGTGTGCGGTTGTTCTAACCAGAAAAAAAACACAGGTTAGAAATGACACCATCTTGTAGTAATAAACATACCGACCTTTTCCCAATCTCTCCATCCTCTTCGTCCACCACGCTGACCGCCTCCACCGCGACCAGAAAATCCACCGCGACCGCCCCGTTGAGCAGCACCTCTGTTTGAATACGAAGAACCTCCACGACCAGCCCCACGGCCCCTTGATAAAGCACCACCCCGACTACGAACTGCGCTGGTCTTGGTATCAACCAAAGAGAAACTGGATTCATCTTCAACATGGAAGTATGCGAATGCACTTGCAGTTCCACTTCCGAAAGCAGGTTGTCCATCTCTTCTTCCACGAGCACCTTGTCCTGTTCTTTGATTTCCTTGTTGTGTAGTTTGTCCTACGTTTGTAGGTCTGTTATCACCTGAGATATCATTCCAATCGGCGAAACGTCCAAGCTTGTCTGATTTTGAGTAAGGCGCATATGGGATGTCCTTAAACTTGAAATTTGGTGGAAGGTTTGAGGAAGAGGGTCCCCATCCTCCACCTGGATTGTCGTTGATAGTTGGCAACGTGAAAGGTGCCATATTTTCTCTCTTTTTTGTAGAGTTTTGAGGAAGAGAAAGTTGAGATCGCTTAACAAGCCAAAATTTCGATTGTTATGAAATGCACGTGATCAACATGAAGCGCCCATTTTATTCATTGAACTCTTCAACCGCGACCACTACACTCTCATCCTATTGTTCGGTCGTTGAGATTTATACCATGAAGTAAGCACAGTCATAGCTGTATCTAATGTGCGCACTAATGATTCTATTAGCATTGTTCGAGAGATCAACAAGATAAACGAGCGAGAGTTGGACATTGGTGGAACCGGTTCATGGCATGACGATTATAAAGGTATGTTGCACAAAGTACGCGTCCAGAGATTTTGTGAAATACTAATCATATTATTTATAGACTCTGCCTATATATTCATTGGAGGCCTGAACACAGAATTAACAGAGGGAGATGTCATTACTATATTCTCGCAGTGCGTTGAAGGTCTTCATTCATATGATCCTATATTCACTTATTATCTAGGTATGGAGAAGTCATGGATGTCAATCTTCCTAGGGACAAGAACACAGGAAAAACCAAAGGATTTGGTTTCTTAATGTATGAGGACCAAAGGTCGACTATCCTCGCAGTAGACAATCTGAATGGTGCTAAGGTCCTAGAACGAACATTAAGGGTTGATCACGTCAAGAATTACAAGCAACCGAAGGTTATGAACGACGAGGGGGAGTTGGTGGAACGTGAAGAGCAGAGTTTGAACGCTAAGCCCGAGGTGATCGTTGGTGAGTTTGTTCATACTAGTATCTGCATAAAAGACAATTTGGCCTGAATTGTCTTCTTATTATTTCTGTGATAGATGAGGGAGCTGCGTCAGAGTCCTCTGACGATTCCGGTCCAGAGATAGATCCAGAAGATCCTATGCGAGACTACCTTCTAGCGAAATGGAAGCAGGAGAAGGCTGAGAAGAAAGAGAAGAAGTCAAAATCGAAAGGGAAATATAAAGACGAGACACCCGAAGAGAGAAAGGCCAGAAAAGAGCGAAAGAAAGAAAAGAAGTTGAAAAAACAACTTGGAAGATCCGAAGCTATGCGTGGCGTAGAAGAGTTGTTGAATGAACTAGACAGCAGGAAGGATGTAGACCGCCGTCGTGGTAATTCGCCTCGTAGGAGTGAACGCTCGCGGAGTAGGGGAGTATCTCCCCGGATACGGCACGCTAGCGTCGATAGAACTCGCAATCGTTCTCCAGGGGACAGACGCTACAGATCTCGCAGTCGGACACCACCTCGATACTCCAATTCCAATAAACGGACTCGTTCGCGTTCTCCAGAACATCGTGACCATTCAATTCGGTCTTCCAGGGACGACGATAGGGGGAGCGATTATGACCGGACACCCCCACGACGACGGAGAGACCGTGATTAAGTGTTTGGGGCGGAATAGCTATAGTATGTATGAAATCACAGACTAAACTGTACGTTCGAATGTCCTGATATTTTTATCGCAGCACCCGGCTGAACATATCCAGGTGTCTTTGCTCTTGAAGCTCGAGGCGTCGTGTATCGCATGCAGCAGGAATCCAAGCACCAGAGAAATCCTTTTGAAACACCGCCGTTCATTCTATTCGCTATTCAAGGGACGGTGTTTACTCAGCACTGGGACGCAGTACTGACATGCTTTACTGCCGCTCAATGGCACAACTCTGGAATTGTCTCGGCAATACCCAAACATCTTGCATCGGTGGACATGCTGCTACATTTTTACATGTAACACTATACACTTCACGGGTAATACATTGAGCCTATGTGGCGAGCGTCGTGGTGTGCAGGAAATCTCCTTCACTTCTTCACTTTATCGCCCCTAATACATTCGGCGTCCGCGTCATCCAGGTCTCACGATCTTCTGCAGATAGTTTAACTCAGCGATTTCAAGCACAATGCCAGCAGTAGACTATTTAGTTATGATTCAAATTACAAAGTCAATCGATTATCCCCTATCAGGGAGTCAAGTCACCAGTGGTGTGTGGCCACAAAGGATCTTCGCTGACTGGAAAGAAGAGTATTCGATATTCAAGTCAATACATAGCACGAATGCATTATCCCTCCGAAGGAGAGTATACGCTAGGTTCAAACTTATGTCATCTCGGTGCCATCCACGCGAAGTAACGAACACCTGTTGCGCACTCCTCGGAACTTGTTCTTGACTGTAGAGTTCTTCCGCTACCCTCGGGCGAAGTTCGTTCATGTGAGTGCACCCCAAGCTGTCAAGATAGACTGCCGCGGCGGATAGCAAAGTGTGAGATTCAACAAAGATATGTACCAATGAACGTATATCCCCCCACCCCGGAGAGGAATGTGGAAGCGTTTAGTCTAGAACGGAACCATGTACGTACTGCATCCCTTTTGAGAACCGAAAGAAATTGGAAAGAAAGAAAGCCAACATTGGCAACCTAGTATGAGCAATGCGCAGAAGGCATTCCATATTGCTTGAAAGCGTCGTTCTCGGATTGGATAGAAGACAGGTATCATTCTCACCATGTATAATTGTCATTGAGCGGCACATAGGCAGTGCAGCTCTGTGTGGCCTCATTTACATCCTTCCCGTAAAGCGCCAACCTTGAAGGAACGTTGGCTGGAATAAGTAGTCGGCAGAAGGTGGATATCACGCTGCAACAGGTACTGACCAGGCTTCGCGGAAGGGTCATTTGGTCGTGGCACCGACAAGCACGGCGGCAGGCACTTACTGAACGATGTAAAGCCTAACCTGTTTCAAATACAACAGAAGGGAAACATGGAATCCCCATGAATACCTTTCGACCGAGACTTTGCGTCAAAAGCCAAGTCTGAAAATGACGCTGCATAGGTTTCATTTCCCATGGCGTCCAACTTCAGGGCTTGTCCGGGAAAGTACCCTAAGTTGAGTTGAAATTATCAGGAACAAACTGGGCGAAGTATGATAACGTAGTATGTACTCACCATCGGAATAAAATTGGCTTCGTGGACCAGTGGCTTTGATACCGCAGTGGGAGAAGAAGGTCATTTTAGTGATGCTCTTACACAAGATTCCTATCGATACGCAGAAAAATCAGGTGAAGTGGCAGATGTTAACATGTTTACCATTAGGTGCTCCCACTCGGAAATAGGAATGGCCAAGTCTTTCTCCAGTTGAGATTCATTGAACGTTACCATTCCACAGAAGTCCGCTCGGCTCGCTGGGGCTTTCCAGGTGATGGTGGGGTAGCGAAAACCAATATTTCGGAAGTTGAGATGATGTTATCATGGCCGCGAGTGAGAAATGAGATCGTAACAGTTGTTGTGATTCAAGGTGCAAGATGACGGCGGTAGCAGCAAGGGGATCAGATTGTTGTAGAAAACAGCACTGGAAGTACGCACACGGACGTTGACGTCCGAGCACCAGGTCCTCCAAGCAATCTTGGAGCACCAAACTTCAAAGAACGATTATACAATATTAATGATTAAATACCTGTGGATGTCTCCATGAGATGAATCAAGATAAATTCAACTTTCAGAACTCACAAGTACGTGAATTATCACTGTAATAGTTGCTGTAGCAGTGCACGGGTATCCTTTGCGTTGGCTCTACCCTTGCTAACTTTCATGACCCTCCCAATCAATCTGTTGAGAACATTAGCGTTGCCATTGCGATACGACTTCACTTCATCAGGAAGTCCCTCTATCGCAGCTTTACACCATTCTTCAAGAGCTGCTATATCACCAGATTGAGAAAGTAGTGAGAGATTTTTAGCAAGTTGTAATGGGTGCTCCTTGGAACGATTCGCGATCATATGACGAAGTAGGTTTTTGCCAGCAGTCCCTGCAATTGACTATTGAGATAAAATATTCAAATGTGATAATGATGATTATACCTGTTAACTTATTTTCTTCGACAAGATCGATTAACTCCCCCAATTGTTCAGGGGATAGTGAATTATCTTTGAAAGTTTCATGTCGCAAGGACAATTGTCCCAATAGTTCATGAGTGATCCTTTGTGGCATATATCAACGGCACTTCATGGACAAAATTGGGTGAAATATACCAATTGACAACAACTTTGGGATTTCGGCCAGTAGACACGGTATCAAAATACGCGACGGCACCTAAACCAAGTTTACCGTCATAGCCTACCTCTCTCCCCATATCAATAGACATGAGAACATCAGCATCTCGTGCAGTGAGACCCTGTTCCAGAAGTCGGGATTTTGTAGCATCTGGGAGTTCGGGCATTCCTTCACGTATCCTGGCGATATAACCCTGTGCGTGAAAGATTGATTAGTGACCGAGTATCGAGGAATGTGTGACATACCTCATCGAGTAACAAGGGAGGTAGATTTGGGTCGGGCATATAACGATAATCAGGAGCATCTTCTTTGCTGCGCAAGGAATAGGTGGATGCTGTATCTTCGTTGAATCCACGCGTTTCCTGGACTACTGAGCCTCCTTTCTGTAGAACTTCGATCTGACGGAAGACCTCACAAGCTAGCGTGGGGGTTTCAATCAATGGCAAGTCCCTCAATTCGATTGGTGTTCGTCAAAACATACTAATAGCTATCATCATGAACTTGACACTGTTGATGTTCTTGATTTCACATCGAGTTCCAGGAGGACCGCCAGGTTTATTCACAGAGACGTTAACGTCGCAGCGTAACGAACCCTACAGGAGCTTTGAGTATGGAATAAACTACATTCCTGAGTAAACTGACCTGTTCCATGTTGCCATCGCTAGAGCCAACTGATCGGAGGACTGCTTGCAGCATCCGAACATATTCTCCAGCTTCTTCAGGAGATCTAAACAACAGAGTTAGGAATTTTAAGAGGCCATATAACTAAGGGTTGGGTTCTTACCGCATGTCCGGTTCAGAGACAATTTCCATAAGACCAGTGCCAGCCCTATTCAGGTCAATAGCGGACAGATGGTGTCGAGCATCGAAAGTTGATTTCCCTGTATCCTAGATATTACTTTAGTGATAACTAATAAAACAGGAGTTTTTATATATACCTGTTCCAACTGTATCTGTGTTATGCGGACCTCAGTGCCCGCCGAAGGCAACCTCAGTGTCCCTCGAGTTGCAATCGGTGCTGACAGCCGATTTCAGTTATAATTACAGTATATTCCGGCGAAAATGATTGATGCTAACCATAGTGTTGAGTTATCTGGTAACCTGAAGGGAGATCGGAATAGAAGTAGTGTTTCCGGTCAAATGCAGACCTTGGTTGAACATTAGAATTGAGAGCAATCGCTGTTCGGACTCCCAATTCAACACATTTGGGATTCAACCTCTGTTGAAGATTGTTTAGTCGAATTATACTCCGAATATAATGGGACTTACTGGTAAAGTGCCTGGAAAAGCTGCATCGTAGGGAGACACATGAGTGTTAGAAGGAGAACTCAAGTCAGAGGTCAATGAATCTTCAGTCGTTAGATAGGTTAATTTATGTGCATATTTGAAGAATCGCGAGACTAACTGGAGAATAACTTGTGTCGGGACTTGATTTGCGCGTGAACTTCAATACCGACTACAACCTCCCAGCCAGGCCACCTTGAATCTTCTTTGTATGTTCTAAGAGTATGCTGGCAACGAATATGCGATATATTTCTGAGCGAAAGCCATGGCCGTGCTCGAGCCCACATGAGCTGGTGACGGTCGGAGGAGAAGGTGGCGAGAATATACAAGTGGTACGGGAAATGCCGAGTTTGGCAAGTCCACAAACCCGCCGGGTGTCACTGGTTTGCTGTTACACCTTCCTCTTCAACCGTCATCTTCGTATTTCGCAAACTCATATAGATTTCCTCAAAACTCTGTATCATTATGGCTGCAACGAATGGGTATGCTTCTAGCATTCTCCAACTAATCTTTCTCATGAATTGGGCCACAGGTATCTTGGCGTTACTCCTCCAATCTCCATAAGCGAATCCAACGACCGTGAAAAGGAAGTTACTGTTACTCTCATGGAAGAACTGCGACGGCAAGGAACTTTTGAGACTGAGGAAGAAGCAAAAACAAGGTGAGGTGCTCTTCCAGTCTACGTTCGTTGATATTTGGCTTCGACTACCAGGCTTTCAAAGGTCTGAGGACGCAGATATGAATATCTTCGTGCTTCACGTCCCACTCCCACACTGAGATTTCGGCATTATGTCCTCTCCGTCATATCGTCCTCCGAATGATGTACATCGAAAGCTAACTATTTCTGGTCTGGCCATCGTCCTTTAACGTTCTCAGAGAAATTGTACTTGGTCGGTTGGCCGCATTAGTCAAGAAATTCGTACATAAAGTATCTCTCTCTCATGGCTTATCTGAGGCGGCTGCCGTCGCTGCTGGAGGCAAGATCTTCACCTTCGGTTCATATCGACTAGGTGTTCATGGCCCAGGATCCGATATCGATACTTTATGCGTGGTGCCAAAACATGTATCGCGAGAAGACTTTTTCGAAGTGTTTGAAGACATGCTTAAAGAAACAGAGGGCGTGTCCGAGGCATCTGTAAGCCAGTTTATAGGTCGTGCTGAACGCTCTCAGTACTCAGCGTGTTTTCAGGGTGTTCCCGATGCATATGTGCCGATCATCAAAACGAAAATATCTGGCATCCCAATCGATCTTGTCATGGCTCGTCTTGCTCTTCCTTCAATACCTGAGGATCTTACATTACAGGATGATAACTTGTTACGAAACTTGGATGAACGATGTGTTCGAAGTTTGAATGGTCGGTTTGTTGATGCTTTATAAGACGTCATGCTTACCTCAAGTCAGGTTCACGTGTCACCGACGAGATTCTACGACTGGTACCTAACGTTACAGTCTTCCGAGACGCACTGCGGTGTATCAAGCTATGGGCAACAAGTGAGTATCACAATAGACTATGCTTGTCCCAATGCTGACTGAGGAGGAAGGGCGAGCCATTTATTCCAATGTGAATGGTTTCTTGGGTGGCGTTGCTTGGGCCATGCTTGTAGCTCGGATATGTCAATTATACCCAAATGCAGTTGCAGGGGCAATTGTCAGCCGGTTCTTCATCATCATGTATCAATGGTATGACAATTTTATATCTTCATTTTACTCGATCTCACTGTTCTTAGGACCTGGCCGCAACCCGTGCTATTGAAGCAGATCGAAGACGGGCCTCTTCCCGTTCGAGTGTGGAATCCAAAAGTTCGTTCTGTTTCTCAAATGATTTAATGTGTGCTCACTATGGTTTAGGTTTACCCTGCTGACCGATCACATCGTATGCCTATCATCACTCCTGCTTATCCCTCAATGTGTGCCACGCACAATGTCACGTCCTCTACCCAAATGATTATGACGGAAGAATTCAAAAAGGGTATAATTCTTCGTTTTGCCATTGCACGTTGCTTGTATTCACACCATCACAGGGTCAGAAATCGTAGATAAAGTGATTGTTGGAACTGCCCAATGGTCGGATCTTTTCGTCAAGCATGACTTCTTCCACAAATATCGATATTATTTGCAAGTGATAGCTTCAACAGGAAGCTCAGAAGCCCAGATCAAATGGTTTGGACATCATGTTTCTGAACGCCCCTGTTCATACTTGACTCACATTGTCACCAGGTCGGGAACGGTTGAATCTCGGATACGACAACTGGTCATGAAACTTGAGTATATTGATTCACTAACACTTGCTCATCCATTCATCAAGGGCTTTGAGCAAACACATTATTGTTTGACGGAAGAAGAGGTGCGCGCTGTGGCACAAGGCGAGATATCCGACGCTGTTTCCAAAAGGAAGAAGTCAGATATTGAAGGCAAGGAGGGTGCTAGGGTAGTCTATTCAACAACATTCTATATTGGTTTGGCTATTGAACCGAAGCAACGTGCGTCCTCACTTCATCATTGGTCGAATCAATCCATCTATGGAGTATGAAACTCACACTTCCCGACGTTTGAAGCCGGCACAGTGGGACCTCGCAAATTAGACATATCGTATCCAACTACCGAATTCACAAAATTGGTCAAAATGTGGGAGAAGTTCGACGAGCAGACCATGGGTATCGTTGTTCGACATATCAAGAGGTATATGTTTGCTATCAAATAACACGTATACACAAACTTACAAATGCAACTCAAGTTCTGGTCTGCCGGACTATGTCTTTGACGAAGGAGAGCGACAACCAAGAAGTGCGCAGAAACGACCCAAACCGAAGGTATGTCAATTGTCCATATACTCCTTTATCAACTTTTCATTAACACCTGATGTTCTCGACAAGGGCACTGGCAAGTCATACAACACGTCGCCAGACGTACCGAATAAGAAACGACGGTTGGTTCAGTGATACTCTGGGTGAATGCTTTTACTTGAACGTCTGGTATCATCGAACTCTACAGATCATCGCATACTACCTCGGAATCAATTTCTACGACTCCGATCCCAAGTAAGGCAGCTTCTCACAACGGTACCCTCTCAACGTCATCAGGCATTCCTGGATTGGATATGTCCTCCAATGGTTCTGGAATGTTCACTACGAATGTAAAAGATCCAACTCAAATCAAGACACCTCAACTTCCCTTTGGTGAAAATGTCGCTGTCGCCACCAGCGCTGCTTCATGATATTCGGTTCAAGTTTCCGTCTCTCCTCTTTCTCTCCATTATTCGGTGCCTCTCTCAATACCGTCAAACTTGCTGGACCCCAACGTCATAGATTAGTGCAAATGCACACTCGCCCCGTTGACTTATTCAATGTTGATTGCGGCCCAAATTCGCCTTGGTTTATTTTACTTTACAATTTCGGCATAGTCGTTCAGGGATTGCACATCAGCCGGTCGGTCGTGGTAGGGTAAGACCCTTCATTTCATCTTATACGCCTTGGATTTCTTCGTCCTAATCCTTTGCGACCGTCATCACTATCGCTGCCGTGGGTCCTCTTTTCTGCCCTTGGGATCGTTCCTTGTTCTTTTTTGTTTTCTGTATTTTTCATAAATAACCATTGTGTATTGTAATACCTGAAATCTAACGCTATCTCTTGACTTTTGCGATGAAAAACACACTGAACCCGTCCGATGAATTTGAAGCTTCCCGCATTAAATTCGGTTGTCAAATTTATCCAAAGTATATCATAGTGGACGCCAAGCGCCCTCGGCCAACTTTGCCTTTAGCTTGCTACAGTCGCAGTGCGTCTGAGAGGCGGCCTTGAGGAATTTCTTTGCCCTGAAACCTCCCTCCCTCACTCTTTTGGCCCGGACATCCAACACCTTTCTTCTTTCTTCGACTTGTTTCTTTTCTCGGTACATACTCTTGAAATCAACAGACCTACAGTCATTATTCGTACTCTTATCTAGGATCTCAGCTCATCCATTGAGCTCGGTCCTACTTTGAAGATGAAGTTCCACCACCGGAGGCATGCTGCAGAGCGAAACATATTCTCCAGGTAAGCTTGGTCCTTGAGTAAATGAATGTTCCAGAAGATGATGTATTGGTTCGCTATAGAACTCTTTCTGATATACATGCTAGAGCAGACTGCGAACCTGCAGATCCCTCCGACACACTGACAGACCGCCTAAATCTTTTGCTTAATTCATCTGGACCTGGATACATACTACCCCTTTGCCCCAGTACCCAATATTTCATCCAGGCTCCTATTCTATTCAATGCACCAAACCAGGAGATTAGTACTGTTGGATATCCTACGGGGGACGAACGAGCTACCCTTGTTGTTGCCGGACCCGTAGCCAATGGCCAAGGGCACACTACTGCCGTTGATGGAACGTGTTCCAACTGCAGTGGGGTAACGCTGCGCAACATTCAGGCAAGTCTTCTATCGTCCTATGTTGGAACAAAAATAAACAAACCTTGGTCGCTTACAGATAAATGGAACGCGACTCGGGGCTAGTCCAACAGGTGGAGGAGCTAATATTGAAATGGGAGGCGGCAATTCGAACCAACTTATTGAATACGTCCATTCTTTCGATCCTAGGAGTTGGTCTTGTTTACATATAGCGGAGGGACCATTCACTTGCAACAATGTTACCGTTCAACATAACGACATTGGTCCCTGTGGTTCCGACACATTTCAAGAATGGGCTGATGGAATTAGCGTCAGTTGTCGCAACAGTTATGTGTTCAATAATACCGTAAACAATCCTACGGTGAGCTAAAACTGTAATGACGGTATTTTGGTCACTGAGTTTATTCTGTTTGATAAACAGGATGGTGGAATTGTTCTGTTCGGTTCACCTGGGACTGTGGTGGTAAACAACACGGTGTATGTAGAAACGGTACGTCGGATTTCTCTACTACTCTTCGCCGTAGGCTGACGTTCGAGACAGCAAACCCTACTTGGCGGTATTAACATGGTGGATTATGACCCATGGCAAGGCGATTACACCAATACCGTCGTCCGGGACAACATAATTCTAGGTGGTTTCTCCACTGAACAGCCTAATACCGGCGAACAGAAAGGCACTAACAACGAGGATGTCATCATTAAGTACAAGCTTTTTAAAGAAATTCTCGAATTCTCTCGTCTGTATGCTGACATCTTCTATCAGGATTGGTATTGCGATAGGTCCCCGTACCTGGTTTGGTGATCGCTACGGGAATAACGTGAGCCAGTCAGGAACTGTCCTTAACAATCGTCTTTCCGGTGCCTTCGGTTATGGCATAGCTATGACTTCAGCTCGCAACTTCACCGTCGAGAACAACGTCCTTTTCGGAAATACATCTTTCATCGGTGCTCGTGGTCCTAATTGCAGTACTACAGATGCAACGCCCAATCCCGGTCCTTTTGTTGTAGATTATAATACTACCCAGCAGTCAACAGTTCAAGTCGACTTCCAGAACATAACGGACGGTGATGGGTTGACTTGTATCTTACCCCCTGATGGCGGTGATTACTGGCCGTTCGGCGGTAATCCTTCAAATCCCACTAGTTCTGGTACTCCGACATTGGGTCAAGGTGCCACATCTTCAAACGGACTTTCTGGAGGTGCCAAGGCCGGAATCGCTATTGGTGTCATTCTTGGTGTGGTTGCAGTTGCGATCTTGACCTACTTTCTCCGAAAGAGGGCTATCGATCGAGCTACAGCTGCTAAAGTCAAGCCGTGGACATCGACTGGTTATGCACGCCACAAAGAGGATGTTGGATCCTACCCTCCTTGAATACCTCTCATCATTCTACGCCCACATTTGCGACTTTTCTGCCGTTTAACTTATTTCTTCTTCTCATTGATGACCGAATCATTGTACGTTCATCCTCCCTTGCGTCCCCTTCTCTATCATGTGTTGTTCATAGTGAATGAACTTTAATGACACTGATACATATACCTCTCCTTCCTCAGATGCTGATGTTAACATGTTCATTCCTATGAGCTCGCTTTGTTTCTGACATGTACTTTTGTGTCACCCAACCTTTGCAGGAGGTTCACAAATAATCCTGTGTCCATCCCCTTCCCCTACTTAGAATATGGACTACTATCTGGTGCTCTTTATATAGATGATTACTACTCTACCCACTACTTTGTGTAAATGTATCATTTGTCTACCTTTCTCAAATCATTTTTTAGTTTCTTCCCCTGTGAACGTTTTGTATCACGATTATGTTGTACTTCTTTCTAGGTATGCATTGATATTGTTTTTTCTTCAGGTATTGAACCTTTCCTCAAGACGATATTCGAGATGTGAAGTTGCAACCTGGATATTTCAATGGCATCCATTTTATAATTTTTATAGGATTTGTCCCAACTGCATCATGTTCTCAACTGACGGTATCCTTCACATAGATACCCGAAGAATTGCGGACGGTTTTCAACTTTGAGTTTAGATCTGAATGCACAAGTCGACACTTTGGCAGTGTCCCGAGGACCCCCATTTGTGGTTAACTCTGATTCTTTGGCAGCAGCGAATTTGGGTCATCAAGGATTACATTCGAAGTATTAGTGCAGGACGCTAGTTCAGCCGAAGGATCCCCTGTATCAAACTAACCCTCTTCTACTGGTGGCTTTATCAACGGAACCCAATATTCGCTGCATCCAAGCAGTACATGCAGTGCGTTATACTATCACATGACTGGTCTATCAATGTTTTCTCGTCAAGAAGGGACCCCTTATCGATTTTGGTGATGCTATCGACGAGTACTTGAGTACTGTGAATTTTCATGTTTTTGCTCAAGTGGCTACTGACGATTTTCCTCACTCGTGTAGGAAACATTTTAAAGAGTATCCTGCCAGTGGGCATTCAGTACGACTGACTATCTTGGGTACCTCGACATCCTATAGCCTGTGATTTCAGGATTCGGGAAGAAGAGGACACGACAAAAGAGACGTCCAAACCACCCAACTATGCAACTGTCGTGCGTCTTTTGTACAAGCATTTTTTGTGTGTCCGTCGGAATTTCCATCCTCATGATTTACACGTTCGGGCCAATTTCGAATGGCGGTTCTAGATTGGTGAAATACTCGTGTATGTGGCATCTGCTTCTCAGCTTTCGTGTTGAGCACTAAACTTCTTTTACGGCCTAGTACCGGAAAGGTACAGATGTTCTCATAGATCCCAGCCAAAGCTTTCTTGCGGTGTTTTTAGGGCGAGTTCAACTGAGGCTCCTTTCTGAATCCAACTTCAACTCCTCAGTCCATTCTCGCGTCGCTACTACAGCGTACAGACTTCAAAGGTCTGCGGCTCCCATTCAGATGTGAAAGAACAATTGACGACACATTTTCAGAATCGCGTCCAAGAAGCGAGTACCTGGACCTGTCAAATACACCAGTGCCGTTCATCTGCTTCTCCCACATACAATTGTGAAGGCGGACGCAAATTAAAACGACCGGTGTTCTATCATCATTTCCGGAATAGATGATCGTCGAATGTACTTGGCGACGTGTAGGAGTACCAAATTTATGTTACACCGCAGTGGCCCTCCTGTATTTTCTTACTGTGTGCAGCGATATATGCAACGTTGAAGGCTGACTCGAGCATAGCCTGAGGTTCCGGCGAAATGGTCACGTTTGCACCTCAGAAATTGGTTACAACTATAGTAATTTTCAATCAGATAATGTTGGCTGGCTTACCATCGTTCTGACATTGACTCTGCAAGAGACCATCTACCACTCCTAACATATCAAATACTAGACCCTTGATTACGAGACTGTGGGAATCACAATTATCTTCACAATCAACAAAGGTGGGAATTTGATCAACATCTGCCATTGTGTTAAGATTCCTAGGACCTTGCAATTGTCTACCTTTGGGGATACTCGGAAATATCAAAAGATGTATCTCCATTTTTATATTCTCATCAGTTGCTGAGATCCAATATTCAACTTGTCTGGTTCTTTTCATTCTGCAAAACAAGGTTTGCCTTCGGCATCCTGATCTGCGAACAATAATTCTTGTTTCTTGAATCGGCTCTCAAAAAAAGAAGCATATTAGGTCAATAATTCAAGAGGCTTATATACTGACTTTCGATGGTACTGCACACTTCACCACTCAGCTTCAATCCTCTAGTGCCACCCTCTAAAGAAATACCAACCTCTTGTTCTAGCGACGGCTTGTGCATCAAAAGGTCAGTCAACGCAATCTTTTCTCGGAAGCGAAAATCAAATTAAATCATCTCCAGCTTCATACTATATAACATGGAATTCGAACGCACTCCCACCTCTTTTCCTTACCTCGTTCACTTGTCTTTGGCGCAACAAAATTGCGAAATCATCATTGATGATGAACATTTTGATTCTCCAGGAGCAAAGTCTCGTTTGGTACGCCAACTCTCTCTGAGTGGCTCACTTGTGGGGCAACAAAAAAACGACCTTACGATCCTTAATGACAGGCGCAATGGGTACTTCCTCACCTCGTAGAGACATTGAATGTACTACTCGGTAATGACGATCCACAAATCTCCTTGGTGAATTCAAAAGGACAACCACACATATCATTTCTTCGGTCTTCTTACTGGACTGAAGTCAAGGTCGGTATTTCGTAGAAACATGTCATATTTGCATGTGGAACAGCAAGTCGTATAGTCTAACGGTGTTATTTCTTATAGACTCCTGATTCGGTCTTGAATTTTCTTCTCGACGCACAGAACCCTGGAAAACGTTATCAAACTAACGAAAGTTTGGTGGAGAAAATCAATACCCGTAAGAGAGAAATGGGGTCCGACAAGCAAATATATTTCTTTGTCCTCACGAATCGTATCAATGGTAAGTCACTTCATCAAGAAATAGCGTAGCATCTTGTACTGACAAATATCGTGCAGCTGCTAAGTGGGCGAAGACCAGAGACGAGGTCCAACCGGAGAAGGTAGAGACTGAGAGGGACTACGTGAGCACCGTTATTTGATTCATGTTGGGCTGCTTTTTGTTAACGAGTTCCATAGATTGGAGTTGATATAATCAATACCGAGGACATCTCAAGTATGCCTGGTGCTTACAGCCTTGTTGAACGTGAAGCACAGAACTTTGCCGGTTTCATTGGTGTCAAGGCTGCCAATCGTTATATACCCAAGAAGGATAAGAAAACTATCTTGTCGTATTCAGAGATGGAAGAGGCGCAGAACGAGGTGGCTGGGCATGCGAGATCGACGTCCAGTAGACAGTAAAGACTCATCGTCTTCCGGTTGGATTTTGAATAGCATGCCTGCTAGTGTTTGTTTGTCAACCAGTACAATTGCGATTATCTTCAAAATAAGCAAAACTTACCAACCATGAAACTTGAGCTGCTAATGATATGTACGTCCCAGTTCAACCCGATCATGCTGTACTAGCTTTCCGCGACTTGCTACGTAACGGTAGCTTTCTGGACCTGTCGTCTCCGAGTCCTCGTTGATTAGTCACTGCAGTATTTTCGTGGCACTCACTGTCAGTCGAACTCCTTTGAATTTTGATGAACTGCTTCATATCTTCACTGTAATATAAAACCTGCCTCCAACTAATACTAGGCCAAGATTTTTGTGACACGTCGTGACATCACGTCGTTAACTCCATATATTCAGATCATTCCTTCTTCTTGGTGAGTTCCTTCCACCGACTACATTGATGCTTTTTCTACCATTTTCGCTCACCGTCACACTGATTTCATGTCTACATGGAGTGGCAGAGGTATGTTTCAAAATCCTCTTTAATGAAACGAGGATCTTACACTGAAATAAATATTATAGGAATTGCAGGAGATTCCGCTGGCAAAGCCAGTAGTTCCGACAAAATGTCGTAACCACGAAGTACCATGGCATTGGTACATTAGTATCAAGGGTATTACTCCAGATTATGAAGATACTGCAAGTCACCTAGAATTACCAACCTGCAATGCAGACTCGGTATCCGATGTTTATTACACCGATATCGACTATGTATCTCAATTTGCGGATTCATTGAACAAGATGGTGGAAAAGCTGAATAGCTCTCCTAAAAATCGACTATTTGAAGTATGTTTATCCTCATAGGCTACATAAATTTTTAACTCAATAAGCACAGGTTGGACCTAGTGGAACACTCCTCGGTGGCGATATTTTCATGGCTAGTTTAGGTCCTGAACACGAATTAGAAGCTGTTATTCATGGAGCTAAACCAGGAATTTGGGGTATCAAGAATTTACCACAAGATGATCCTTTTGAATATAAAGGAACACTTCTCCGGTGGTTGGCCGACGGACATTTGGATTACAACGATTTACCAACTTCCCTTTCACTTCCTCAGTTATCGCCGTTGTCGCGATGGAAACAGTTGGTTATATTCAGTGTTGATTCGGGTACACAAGGAATTTTGGACAATGACTCGTTGGAAGTTATGCTTGCAGAAGCTCGCCGCGAAGATCCAGAAACCGATGTGGAGTATATCCTTGACATGCTTGCTGAGTACAGCTATTCAGAAGGTAACCTTGCTGTGAAAGCTGGCTATGGTATGTCACAATTTGATGTGCAGGTCAATTCTTGCTGATGCTTGTTCTTTTGAAGTGATTGCTAGCGGCGACGGATTTTATCAGACCTTAGGACGGAGTCATGGTGATTCTATCGTGGAGCTACTGACAAAACCATACCATTGGGATGAGTGATGGAAAAGGTTATGTGCAACTGTAGAATTACCTTACAAGTTACAACTAGTAATCCCTTTAATGGCATGAAAATAGTGTTCATTCTCCATTCTTCAACCTTGGAGCTCTAGACTTCAGTCAACAACAATAGCCCACTGTGACGGCACAAAGTACTATCCAACTAACTGTGAGACTTTCATGTATTATCTATATAAACAATGAATCGATTCAATAGAGCATTCCAACGAGACATACTATTTGGGATATCAAAATTCAATTATTTCCTCCGTCAAAGTCAATTTCACCCAAGCTGTTCTTCCACCTCATCCCACCGCGCACCGAATATCTTCTTATCCCCCCCGGTCGCAGAAGTTGGCCAAAGCTCAATAGAGTGGACATTCGGGAACAAATGTTTGAGGAAACGAATATATTCAAGGGTATGCTCATTCGACAAACAGCATCGTAGAGCCAAATGCCCGACCCGATTCAGAGAAGGTATATTGTCTGTGAGAGGAGGTGGGTCATTGCTCTCCGTATCGAGATATAGATCTAGGTCTTCAAGATTGAGACAGTACTGGGCAAGCGGGAGTAAAGCTTTCAAGGTGATGGATTTATTGGCAAGTTTCCACACTGCGGCGGTTGGGAAAAGCTGGAGAGCAGTAAGATTTCGCCATGTCTGTGCAAGATCCCGGAGGAAATCATCATCTAAAGATATGATCCAACGACCTATTACACTGAATTCTTCCATCTTGTGAAACCGGAAAAGTGGATGCAATGCATCGCCGCATATAGGAACACTATCTTCGCCTACGTTTCTTCCACGGAAGTCGACAGATTGGAGAGAAAAGTATATTAAATGATTTGGAGAACATTGCTCGGCTATGAGTCGAGTCAACTTTCCAAAATGTGGCTCGATGAGAAACTCCTCCATCTCGACAGTAATATTCAGGGTAGAGAGTCGTGGAAAGGAGAACTGTAACATGAAAAAGAAGAGTGTTTGAAGATCCTCTGTGAATATTTCAAGTGTGACCAATGCAGGAAAACTCCCAGTCCGGGATAAGGCTAAGGATTCTGAATCCTGGAGATCACTTGGGAGACAAAAGGTGCGAAAGGATAAGGATGTGAGATGCGGGAGGATCGCCATGGTATGTGTCCATTTATATGGAATTTCGCCATAAGAAGCTGCGATTTGTTGAAGCTGCAGTGCATCCTGCAGATAGTTACCGAGTGTGGATGTACCGATTGACTTGTACTTGCCATCCAGGGAGAGTCTCGTCAGATTGGGGCATTGTTTGTGCAGAGAGGAAAATACTGTTTGGGAGAGCTGATTGTTTTCAAGTGAAAGGTTGAGAGTATGTAGACATGGGGACAGGAATAAAGATAGGACAGGTAGCTGTCCCTTCAAGCTATGCGATATGCCTTTAACGGGCCAAAGCAATTCTCGCAAGTTTGGGAAGAGTGGATGAGACCACTGCATGATGTGTTGTATGACTGAGTCGTCTATTTCGCAATTTCTGATACCAAATGCGACCGAAAAACTATGGATCCGTTTGGCGTATATATCAAATCTATAGTGTTCGGGTGTTAGAACGTTCCTCGAGAGAACCTATAGATTTGTTCATAAGTGATAATTTGAAGACTTTCGATGCAGAGATTTACCAACGATGTTCTATGCCTTCCCAGTAAATGATCCCATACCGATCGCTCACCAATCGCATCCCCAAGTATGCGAACAATAGGCAGAATGTCTGTTTGACGGTACCAAAGGGTGTCCAGAGCAGCATCGGATACTGCTTTACATGTTCGAGCAAGGGCTGCGAGTGCCACTCTGTTTTCGCGATTATCCCGGTTGCCGTCAAGGTTCTGCAGAATGGTTTGAAATATTTCGTTTATCAGAAAAACAGGATGCATAATAAGTAGATATCGTGGCCTGGGATGAAGAAGTCGAAAGCGCCAAATTGAAAGTAGTTTATAGCTGTCGCGATCCCTCAATCAAGAGTCTGACACTCGGGGTCGACAAACTATTTCAAAGCGCAGAACGCGACACTACATTATTGGAATGGTCATGATCTAAGGAAGTATATGAATAGAGGCTGCAATATTCATGCCCTGCCATCATGAAAAAAGTTAGGATACAGGCGAAGTGTATGAATACGTATGGACTAGAAAAATTATTCTTTTCGGACATCCAAAGATTGTAGAGATTCGAGTAGAGGAAATTGTAGATGAATCGCTGGTGGCATATCCGTTGTATCACATTGCTTCAAATCAACTGCAGACTCCAAGAAATATATAACTACACACGGCTTGTAAAAGTACTTCTCTTTGCGAGAGATGACGTGCAGATATGTATCAACACAGTGGAAATTGACTTGACCAACTTCAGAAGTAGTTTTGAATTCCAAATGAAGGGAAACTTCTTCCAACGGCGCATATTTTGAAATCGATGATAAGACCTCGTAGAAGCGTGCTGGGACCGACGTGTCCATACCGTGAAGAGAGAGGTATTTCAATCGCTGGTTCTTGCTAAGATCTAATACGTGGTGAACATTCTCTTGGGCTGTAAAATTTCTGAAATATCAGAGGTGGCATTGGAGAATTAGGAGTTTCCTTACACGTGGATTCGTCCCAGAGAGAGAACGCAAAGAAACTGAGCCACAGCTTCAACGATCTCAGCTGATCTCCAAGCTCGTGAAGAAAAGCTCTAGTATCGACACTCTGTGCCAGGGTCCAAACAGGTATTTCGATTGATGTGAGTTTCTGTCGTATTCCAGTGGAACGTACCCAGTCAATCACCATTTGGACAGTCATAGTTCGAGGTCGGATGTCTAAAGTGGTAAGACGGGAGAAACCTGCTAATGAATCTTTCAACGTCCTCCTGTTTCTGATTTGAACATCCAGAGTGATTCGTTCTAGCTTGGGCATCCAGCTCATGAATACAGACAAATCATCCATATTCACTATAGAACACTGTTGGAGGATCAATCGCTTGACTAGGGGGAATCTCTGCACAGAACAAAATTCGAAAATGTCTCGACGGTGAGTCTGTCTACCGTTCGGAGGATCTCCGACAGGTATGAAGATATGCTGGACCTGCAAGGTGTGAACTTGGGTGAAAGTAAAGTAGGGTAGGTCTGATAATCCATCTTCCCCGCCTTGTCGTAAGTAGGAAGGCCACTCGTTCTGGAAAAGTACACCTGGAGCTGGGGAAGTATGTGTAGATATTGTAAGACGTCGCACCCAGAATTGAGTCTCGGGTTCGTCTCGTAGGATTTGGAGGTAAGAATCCCTGTGCTTTTTTGTTGACCATGTCATATCATGGAAAAGCTGTGGTCTGCAGGCATCGTGCCAAGCTCGACAAGTTTGAATGAGACATAAGAGAGTCTGTTTATCTGAAATCAAAAATGTCGAGATGGAAATTATGAGTTCGACAGGCAAAGTGACTGACATGGTAGATACGAAGAAATAAATAGCCTCGGAAGACAGCGAATTTTTGGCAATAGGCTGGCTCCTGGAAAATTGCCTTTTTGGGTCGCTCAAATATTGGCCTTCGGGCGCTTGGAGGTTTTATATACTTTCCATTTGCACCTCTTGGACGGTCTGTTTTATGATCATAAAATCTAGGTCAGCAAGCACAACATTTGGTCTCACCAGACTCAAGATCACAACTCCCTACCTCTCGCTACTCCCATGAGTGCAATCAACGATCCTTTCGTTCTTGCAACTTACCCCCAGAACAAAAGTCCCAAAAAACCTGCAAGTTCTTACAGGAACGTGTATGTTACGCACCAACAGGCATCTTCCAGCAAATCTGATGGATATGCCACAGTAGCTGCTCAAGGGGATGGCATTCATGTCCTTGAGGTATGAAATAAGCTCATTCTTTGGGAAACCATGCTAAACTACACACATAGCTTTCAACACTCCACCCGGCCGCATCTACCTCTTTAGGCCCACAGACTACATTCTCGTGTCCTCCCGTCTCAAGAATAAGACTTACAGATGGATCACGTGAATGCGAAGTTACTGCCGTGCTTGAAACAGCCCAAGATTTACCTTCAGACGGTGCAGGACGAACCTTACGAAGATGGAGGCAGAATCTATCGGGGGAATCTTTTTCAAAGGATGCACTGCGTACGCATACTGTGAGTAGATGATACATCTCATCCCCCACTCCTCCAAATTGAAAAAGTCATGAACTTTCAGATAAAACACCCAGTCTCTTCGCTTTATGTCCCAGATGAATTTCCAGACCGTCTGGTGTGCACTGGCCCACATTGTGAAGTCTCTGTATTCGACCAGGACTTCGATGAATATGAGTCGCTACCCGCTGAAGATGGGGACCTTGTAAAAAGCTTCATCTTCTCTCGTCGAAGCTGTTCATTTGTTCCTACCAGGATAGCTTCCTCGCAAGGGTCCATTTTAGTCTTGATTTTCAAGAAAAATTCCGCATTGTTCATTCGTGTCATCGCTGTTCATGCTGAGGGCTCTTTGCAATCTGTAGGAGATTGTCTGATACCATTGGATATTCAGGTAAGCTCAAGTGTTGAATTGACTTACGATCACAACATGACCATCGTATGTTTAGGTTGTTAATGCATCATGTAGTTCACATGGAACTCTGAGTATATTAGGTACGCATTTTCCCGTCTTGCTAGTGAAATTCATGCATGACGTCGTCACTCAGGTCGTACTGGTCTGTGGCAATCCTTCCGACTTGAATACACCGACGGGACATCGCTTTCTCTGTCTAATCTCTCGGACCCCACTCAGTTACGATCGCTTTCATTCCTCGCATCCTCCGAACCTTCCTCTCCGTTTGCGAATGAAGTATCCCTAGTCGCGCTAGGATCCTCCCATGTCCTCCTTGCCGGTGTTTCAAGCGGCTCGTCTGCTGAGATTACCTTACTGCTTTGGGACCTGCAATACTCTGTGGTTCTTGCATCGCAAACACATTCAATACCTTCCTCGCTTTCGCGCACCAAAAAACAGGGTATCATAATAGACCTTGTGGGTAGTAGCGAGAAACAAGATCAAGTGTTGCTTGTGCTCTCCCCAAATGGTGCTGCTGATGTGTCAAACGACTCTGCGCGGTCTAGCATCCTCGTTGTTCCCCTCTCCGTTCCTGCATCATCAACGATTGCTAATGCAATGGGCCGTGCTTCATCGACATCGAAATGGATAACACCTTCACAAACGCAACAATCTACATTCGATCCATCTTCAAACCTGGAACCTTCTCAGAACAAACTCCTCAAGGCGATGCTTTCTTCTATGGAACAAAAACGGGTGGAGGCCGCTGACGATGCATTCTTCAACTGGGTATCCCAAGAGGAAGCTAAGCGAACCCAACGTCCTGACGGTTCTCAGGAGGGATCCAAACTTGGGTACCGCTTTGTTCAACAACTCCTGGAGATTGTGTTCCGAAAACCAAAGGGTTCATCGTCATCCTCTGATATTCCATATTCACCTAAAGTAGTTCAATACCTCATGGAAAAACGCGTAGTTAGTTCAGGCATGGTGGATGGTGGGCTGGTCGGTGTACTGCGGTTGCGCAACGATTGGGTGAGTATCCTAAGTCTTGTCTCCGACGACCACAACAATCTCATTAACCAAATCTCCATAGGAATCATTGATGTTAGCCATGAAGACTGTGATCGATATTCCTGAAGAAGATATTGTTCTCATTCTTCATGAGGCTTCCCGCGACAGTTCTGCTAATCCCAGTGATGATGCCATGCAAATTGATTCTCCTTCCACACAGCCTTCACTTGAGCGAGTCCTATCCTCATGTGTAGAATACCCGATATCAACCCCTCCATTTCGGCTGGCGATCCATCGTCAGATTCGCGAGGCCGACGAGGTGGACCGCATACTGCAGGTCCTATTGACTTGGGTCGATCAATGGTATTCGGAGGATCAAGAAAGCCACTTACTTCCTGAGAAGGTTATCAAAAATTCGCATGGAGTCTTAGTAGCTATACCCACACCGAAGATCCTAGATGGTGTTCCATCACTCAAAAAGGTATGCACACATCTCACCGTAGCTGTCCCTCAACTAAGCCATCCGTAGATGTTGACGTTCCTACAAACTATCTTGGATTCGGCTTTCCTAACATTACTTTCACACCCACCGTCGCATCAACTTATTCGACGAATCTTCGATCGTCTTCAACCTGAGGTCGCGTTCAATGGAGAGTTAGAGATTCTACGGGGCCCGTTGGAACAATTTACCAAGGCCCAACAAAAGGCACTACTTGAATCGACACAAGGTCCTCAACGAGCTGATCAGAAAGTCGATTGGAGACGCAGGCGAAAAGCTGCTCATGAGCAAGCAAGCGTTGCTATCGGTCTGTATCAAGTGGAGGAGCTTGTGTTATGATACGATGCACACTACCTTTTCCCATTCCAAAACTATCAGTACTATTTGCCTATTTTGCTACCGGTACTCGTACAACAATACACATACAGTGTCCGTCCCTATCTCGACTTCAGCAATCTTCAACAAGCATGATCTATCATCGTTGCGTCCTCTCGCGTATGTTCATGTGTGGCTTACCACCTGGGTCCTCCGCTCGTATCGTAAGATTCCGACCAAATAGCGTCCAGTTTCTCCGTGGAGAAGCGTTCTCTGATCCCCTTAGCCTTTACTTTAAGTTCCTTTGCCAAACTCTTCCAATCCACCTTAGTCAATTTGCCATCACGCTTGACGATATCACCATTGACCATGACAAGTTCAACGTCAGCATTGGACGCATTGAAAACGATAGCTTGGAAAGGGTCTAAGCTCCCTGCGAGATTTGCTGAGTCTGTGTCGAATACGACGAGATCTGCTTTTTTCCCCACTTCGATTGTGCCAATCTGATGAGAGAGATTGATTGCTTCAGCTCCTCCGAGTGTACCTAATCTGAAGGCTTCATGGGAGGTATGGGTGTTGTATTTAGGTGGGTCGACCTTTGACAGCAATGTCTTTTCATGACGACGACCTAGGTATGAGTTTTTTTTGTTTGAGTTCCCCGGTTTTGTGAATTTACTGATTTTAAACATGCGAATGTAGACAAAAGATCAAGATACATACCTCTATCCCATTGAAGAACAATGCGCATCTGTGTAAATATGTCTCCACTGTTAATGGACGTGCAGTCCTATAATAGACAAGAAGATATCTCAGTCCTTTTGAACCATCGAAAACAGATGCGGCGCGACTTACAATACCAAGCCCGCATTTGACACCTCTTTCCACAGCTTGGAATGCAACTGGGTTTCCATGAGCCATACCAAGTTCATCTTCGGGGGTTGAACCAATGCCAACTCCGTGTTTCTTCATGATAGCCCACATCTCATCATCGGGTTCATCTCGATGAGCAAGTACGTTGCAATGAGAGAAGACAACATCAGGACCTAACAAACCTCCTTCATTCCACAGCATGATGTGAGGTCCTAGAAGGGCACATGATGTCAAGTTTGGCAATGAAAAAGTATAGACTGTGACAAACCACCGACGACATGGGCAGTTATAATTTCAACTCCTAATTCTCTGACTTGTTTTAAGATTTGTTGATTGACTTCGATAGGTAATCCAAATCCTACTTGGTCATACCTGGCATATTCAACCAATTCAATCAATTTTTCCAAAGCCAACAAAACTAATCAGGGTCGAAGAAGAGATTCATGGCACTTACGCAAAACCCAAAGTAACTCTTCCATCAGGACTCAACTTACACCCATCTTTTGTCGCCCATTCTTTCATTTTAGCCATTTGCCAATTCGTAGCATCCGGTTCAAGACCAAATTCCATCTTCAAATCCGGAGTGATGGAAGTCGGTGCACTCTGACGAGCAGGACATAATATAACTCTTGCTCCTGATTCAACTGTAGCTTTCAAAGCTGCTTCGCAATGTTCTGGGGAGTGAGCTGTGTGGAAATGATCTAAGATGGTTGTTACTCCGGAATGGAGAGCTTCGAGACATCCTGTCAGTTGACCGATGTAGAGTTCGTCGACTGTGATTGTTCCTTGTACATGCCTATAGGCAAAAAAAAAACGATGAAAGTGAGTTTTCATGTCTGATATTCACATTGTTTGTTTTTACCAAGCGTTTTTGACTAGGTACTCAGTAAGCAACCAACTGCATACCGACGAGTGTTATACTTTATTAATCTCTGGGCTAATGAAAAGGAGAATCAACACATACTCTGCTTGAGAAGCTCGCATAACTGTCATCCATGTATGCCTGTTTCAATTTTAAGAGACCAATCTCTGCCAAGTGGAGGCTAACTACTTACCTATGTGTGTCGACGAAACCAGGAGTAATCCATTTATCGGTAACATCAATGATCTCGACATCAGGAGGAGGTTGAATATCCTTTTCGATCTTCACGATAGTCGATCCCTCAACGAGGATATCAGACTTGTACGAGCGAGGTTTGTTATCCTTGTCGTAAGTAACAACAATGCCGCCTTTCAGGAGGTAAGTCATGGTCAATTTTCGATGATGGTGTCCTGCTAATATATGGTTGTCAACTTCAATATATAGTTTGGTTGTTTAGATAGAGGGAGAGAACTGAGAACCTTCAAATATTGCTGGTTGTGAATCAAATCCGGATCCCAAGTCATCATAGCTCCTATATATACTCCATCCAAGCCTCAACCCAGCCGCTCAATACCTTCTCGAAATACTTCAGAACATGATCTACATTCAAATTGAGCGGTCCATCAGGTTTGTTTTGGAGCTTTTTATGACAAAACTTACTCACAGTGCGGGTGTACGGGTATGCAAGGTAATATTATATCGCATCTGATCAATCCTCTCCTCTGCTAGATGGTTTAGATCTGTATGACGTCCTGGTATAATGGTTTCCAAGATCAGTATCATCAGCCCACTACTAGTAGTGCCGCTAGTCCACATGCCAGACGGTCACCCTCGAAAGTCCGGGTCCTTCACATACTACACGCCTTCATATTGAATTCGAAAGGGAAGCTGAGATCTAAAGGATATGCAAGAATACCATCAGCATGTCAGTTGAATGGATATGTCTACTGCTCACAAGCGGGAATCAAGCTGAGGTCACCGTCTAGTGGATATCATTTATTTGAACACCTGCGACAGAATGAAACCAGTGGTGAAGTCGGTGGAGAAGCACCAAGTGATAGCTGGTGACTAAATTATCACTCGCTTAGCCGTCTGAATGAATTAACGCTGCTAGGTGTTTGGCTAGGTGTATTATTCATATTTGCATGGATAAATCGGTCAAAGCATAGTGTTAATCATATAGTATATACACATAAAAAAGCACATAATCACGATAAAACAACGATAGCAAGTAGATGTGACAACGTTACAATTTCTAAGAAAAGTCAGCCAGTGAATTCGCCTATGAAAACAAACAACAATTTCAACGTTCAAGAGTCGAGAACCTTATAACTGAGATACAAGAAAGTTCCAATGACACCTAGAAGCAACCAAGTAAGGCTGCCACCCAAATTATAGTTGACCACTGTTGTTTGCGGTGGAAAACTACCTGCCATATCTTTTCCATCCTGCTTGTACTGGAGAAGACCAATGTTCTCCCTCTCCTGCAAGTCAATGAGATGCATGACTTCCCCCATGTCTTGTCCGATGACAACCAGCATTTCACTCTGTGGCCCATTAATTGCGTTGCCATTAGGAGACATATCCGCAAACCCTTCGTCGCTATCCTCTCGCTTGACAAGAGGAGGCTGACGACGTGGTCGTTGTAACAAGCCAGTGTACATTCCTTGTCGTCTTGCTTCCCCAGTGACTCGTGAGACGTCTTCCATAGGTGTGCGAAAGATGCTCAGCAAAGGGACACTAGTGGACAAGGCTTGAGTCAAAGACCGGTATATCATCGAAGGAGTGCTTGAATTGGAACTTGAAGATGACGAAGAGGATATAGAGTCACTTCGACACTGCTGAAGCTGTTGAGCTAGTACAACACCACCCGATTGTCTTCGCGTCTGATTGTGGAAGTTCGCAGAGATAGATTGACCAATTTCCCGTTTAACTGCAGGAATATCATCTGCGGGTTCGGTCGACACCCAAGTCATAGGTGTATCAGGTCTATGGAAACTGTCTGATCGACGCGTTGGTACTGGTTCAACCCAGTTAGGATTTCGTCGGTGGACGAACCCATGAGGGCCTAAGTCAGTAGGAATAATGAACCCAGCAGATTCACGTCGAAGGGGAGAGGGGGAACCGGGAGGTGCTGAAGCTGACGGACCATCCTTATTCTGGACAATAGAAGGGGAGGGGAATCGGTTGTTATTGATTCCTACGGGGGAGTCGGTGGCAGGGTTGTGAATAGGACATATGGGTGAGCCATTGGGTCGCTTGTGGCCTTCCATAGGGGACCCACATGTCTGACAGCAAGGTTTCTTCCTAGCTGGTGTCATGCGGGTCGCAGGCTCAGGTGAGCTTTCTGTGAGGGGAGCCACGGTAGCAGATATGAACGGTGTTCAGATGTTGTTGCTCTAGGATGTCTGTGGTAGTAGTAAACCTGAAGAATAGACAGGATTTTGGCATAAGTTTACGCGATTAAATAACCAACTCGACCCGCAACAAAGGAAACTTTCAACATCTACAAGGGGGAAACCTAAGCCAGTAGAAACTAAGTAAACCACTCACCACTGTTGAAACTGACACGACTGGCTGCTGGGTGGTCGCGAGCAGCAGCTCAACAATGTCAGTCTAAAGGACCTTTCTTTTTATCTTGCTCACCTAGCAGTATTTCCTTATACTAGAACAAAGCAGTTGCCCTGACTACCGTGTATTTTGAGCAAGTCGCAAGGAATAAAGAGGTGTTGTACAGACTGCGACTGCGAGATGAGGGGAAATACAAAGGTTCATTTGGACCCAGTTGGCTCTTGTCCAACAATGGGAGGCGCCCGCGCTTTCTTCTTTTAGCCATCACTACTGCACTGCCCATAATACTATTCAACGCCTTCTTCATCGCATTTATTATATTGTTCAAATTGTTATTCACAGTCTTCGGCGAACAGCTGGTCAACGTCGAAAACCCAATCCTGAAGTTGTCAAAACAGCTAATGCAAGTGGCTCTGCGGTCCTAGTTGGAAGAGATAGAGATTCGGAAGCTTGGTCTTGGTTAAAATCGCGGTCGAGTTTCCAGACAGTTTAATTTCGTCGCACGCTGCTCCACTTCACAGTGGAGAGAATATCGAATCCTGGATGCCAGTAACCTGTTGGTGGTACGACTGCGTTCTCACATCTCGCGACCCGAACTACTACTTTTCCGACTTGCATTGGATTCGCTGCTTAGGTCTAGGAATGGATGGACGAATGGACGATTATTCTCAATATAGGTGGTACGGCCATATGAGCAGAGCAGGGATGTCGGATGTACCAAAGGATTATCGCCTTTTTGTGCGCCCATGCCCTTCACTTTGAAGACCTCTCTTCAACAGTGTGTAAATTATCTGGAGACTTCGCCGTCGAGTCTTGTGCATTCTCTTCTCTCACATGGTAAAATATTGATCATTCGACAGTGTATGCTTCTCGACACAAAAGACCCCCGTCTTCATGCCCCGCCTACCCAACATTGACCAGGTGAAGTGGTGAAGCTTTGAAGCTCCGTACAGACCTATTTCCACATGATTGTATATTTCTTCGTTCACACATTGATCACTCACCACAGTTTCAGGGAGATTTTTTCAACTAAGTGAATTATCGCTTTGGACTGTATTGAATCAGGTCTGCCTATCTCTCGGGCGGACTTTCAGGCTCCTTCTAGAGATAATGAATTAGATATCAGAATCTGGCTTAAAAGTGGGTGCCTTGAAGTGCATGTGCCTGTATTCGGGGTGGGGTCGCTGCAGTGGTCTAGTTTTACTGGAAACCAAGTATGCCATTGTCCTCCTCGTTCAACATAGTCTAACTGTCTAAGGTCGGTCGGATTATATGCATGCACCTCAATCTATCAACTTGAACTCATGCGTTGAATGTCAGCAGGCTATCAGTTTGTTGCCCGTTGGTAAAGTTCAATTTTCTCTCTCTTCTTCCATCTACCATAGCAGGGTGCTATGATTGACATCTTGCTTGACCATTCTATCACCGGCTGGTATTTGATTCACGGTGTGAAGGTCATGTACGTCTTCCTGTGTTCTAGTCTCTCGTACATACTAAATTCTTCCTGTCCAGCAGTCATCTGGTGTTAAATTCACACTGGTATCTAACAGCTCCGATTTCGCGGAACAAAGAACAAAGTTTCCACATATAGCACACCATTTGTTGCTATTCCCATCCTCAGCTGTATCATGGTATTTGCATTTCATCTTGAGCAGAAACCAATCGCGCTTTGTTCTTACTTCCACCCATTTCCGAAGGTTTAGCGAACGTGTTTATGAGTCTCTCATCTCAATCCCTACTCATGGTCAGCAAAAGTTGATATTGTGTTGATATCCGGAAGAAGAGGTGTCATATTTACTCGGATCGGCTGAAAAAGCTTCATTCAGTACGTATATTCCTTCAATTCAGACCCTGCATGAGAACCGATGAATTTTCAGGATTCACATGCATATGGACCTCAATGTTATGATTCGATTTCCTGCCCGCCGAGACGGAGAGGTCATCGAAGACTATCCCACCAATAATTCCAGTTACGTTTGCATATTTGCAAAGTACGACACCAATAATTCGATGCATGCTATTTGCGATATTGACCTTGGATTATGTCAAATGCTCTGCGGGTTAAATTGCGTTAGTCGTTATTCTTGCTGCACGCTTTCTGATATCCTTCTCTTTTCAAAACACAGGAAAGTCTTCCATTTGTGTCTTGACACCCTGCTCGGAAGCTGCTCAATGTTTGTCTTTTAAAAATCGCCTATAGTCGTAGGGTCCGAATCTCCCTTTGCAATTTTTCCAGGTTAGGCATCGTGAATACCTAGCCAAAATCTCTTGAGCCCAACGTGGATCAGGAGGTGCAGTGAGAGAAACAGCGAGAAGGAAGAGCATGCCTCGTGTAAACTGCCATTGATAAGCCAATGCACTACCTGGGTTCGAAAAGATAGAAATCAAGATGGAGTGGTCAAGCGTTCATTAACGTTCATTTATGACAGCGACACGTACGGTGTGTTCATTGGATGAACTCCCATTGTTCCGACGGTAGCCCACTCCTTGAAGACCCTGTGGAGAGACTCCTGTTGAAGAACAAGGTATAAGTCGCGATATTGATTGGCCTTGATCGAACACTCATTCTTATTGTCCATTGCTTGACAGTCCGAGGAGATAGCAGCGATGATGTATCTTCGTCGTCAGAAAAATCCATAGAGTGATTAGGTATAAAATACACATGATCTTAGAGGTGTCTCAGCTGCCTCTGAGGGCTGCACCTCTCAGTGATTAATTGTGTGAAAATTTCGTTTCAAGTTGAGGAGAAGGGAAATAAGAGAAGAACGGGTAGTATTGGTCGTGACGCGTAACGCCGCGTCACCGTCCACAAGCTTAGGTTCTTGAATCTGAACATTGCATTGCCACCATGCACGACTCAGTAGTTCAAAAACATAATTACGTTTTCCTGTGTGCACGAAGGTTTGCCGTCATATTTGTGTTGTCTAATTCGGGTGAGAACTCATGACAATTTCTGCTGCAGATCTGTCCGAAAGAACCCAATATAATCATCCGTAGTAAGTTATCACATATGTACTACAAATAAGTACCGTCCAAGCTACCAAAAATTTATACGGAGCCAAGGCATGTTTTTCCTGAATGTGGCATACCATTACCATCTGACATGAATGTCAGGAACCTGTTGTCGGTGGTTATGTTGCCACTTGAATGTCCGACTGCCACAAGTAGTCAAATTAGAAGACTTCCTCTGGGAATACATTGAGTACATTTCGAGCAGGTTCCGGCTCCTAGTATTAGGCGCATTTACAAGTACGATACCTTGCTCTTATGTGACTTCCTTCTGCATACTGCCGCCACTCCAGCACCCTCTCTATTTCCGGCTCTTCTTTCAACTGATATGCGAAAATTCGGTACGCCCTCCCCTATTCTAGTTTCTTCAACGTGCTGAATTGCATCCATGACACATCGTATCTAGCGGTCACTTGGCACCTATGTTCTCACTGGTGTCCAAACTTACGGTTTTGCGGAGCTCAGTGCCAGTATACATATACATATAGGCCTCACTTGATTGATTTTTTCAGCTAAAGGATGGATTCCAAATCCCTCCTTGAACAGAACCCAATCTTGCTATTCTTTCTCGCACTCTCTTTCGTCTATGCCGTCGACAGATGGGTGAAGAGAAGACCAACTCTTCCCCTTCCCCCAGGTCCCAAGGGTTTACCCATTGTAGGCAATTTGTTTGACGCACCAGTAGCAGACCCGGAGATCCATAAAACATTCAGGCAATGGTCTGAAAAATATGGTGATATAATCATTGTTTTGCATATTGAGGTCCATATACTCAAACGGCATTGACCACAGGTTCAGATATTGTGTTCTTCGCCCTTCCTTCCCAACCGACCCTAATCATCAACAAAGCTAAGATAGCATTTGATCTCCTCGAGAAGAGATCGCATATTTATTCGGATCGGCCAACTTCCATGATGACTGAATTGTACGAATGTCCCACTCGTTCAAGTTCGTATATGAAAATTCACGGTTGTAATTCTGCAGGACAGGCTTGGATTTCAACTTTGCATTGATGTCATACTCCCCGAAGTGGAGATTGCATCGAAGGATATTCCACCAGTACTTTAATGCCAACATGATCTCTCGATATGATTCAGAGCAAATTAATTCCGTTCGTGCATTTATACGCCGCACGCTTAACGCGAAGCCGTCGGATGATTTGATGTCCAGTGTCAGTCTGTAAGTACGCTCCCTGATCTCTTGTCTGAGGCCTTCAGGGCGATTCTTCTAACTCATCGGATTCAGAGCCTTCGGTGCCAGCATATTGAAGGTCGTTTACGGAGTGGACATTGACGATACTCACCACGAATACATCACGCTGGCTCATGACCATGGTCAAATTGCAAGCGAAGTGCACGAACTCGGCAGGTTTTGGATAGACTACTTTCCGTTTTTCAAGAATGTTCCGGCATGGATACCTGGTGTTCAATTCAAACGCTACGCCCAAGAGAAGAGACCTATCATGGAAGTGTCAATACGGAAACCATATGACGACATGAAAAATGCAGCTGTACGTTCTTCTTGAAACCTGATTTCTCCGTGTCTCCAATAGAATCAACCTTGATCACACAGGCAAGTGGGAAAGCAGAGCCATCGGTGGCACATAGCCTTTTAGTTAAACTCCAAGCCCTGCACGATGAGGTACCATTGGATGAATACCTTAAACATGAAGAGGCTACTATCAACACAACTGGGGTTGCATATGCTGGTGAGTTCAAGTTACACCCTTTCACTTGGGTACAACCGTCAAACTCAAACGGTCGTCGATGACGTGACTTGATTTCAGGTGGAACAGATACGGTAAGATGAATTCACAATGAGAGTCAAAAAAAGATATTCATCATAATTATTACCCTACAGTCTTCCTCCAGTGCTCTCTCTTTTCTCATTGCTATGGCCAAGTATCCACATATTCAGAAGAAAGCGCAAGCCGAGCTCGATGACCACCTCGGTGTTTCCAGATTACCAGATTTTAGTGATTATGACTCTCTTCCATACATACGTGCCATTGCAATGGAAATAATGAGATTCAAGCCGGTCACTCCTTTGGGAGTTCCACACAAGTTGATGGAGGATGATGAATATAATGGATACTTCATTCCAAAAGGAACTATAATTATACCTGTACGTCTATGCTCCCCTTTGAAAGCCCATTGATTCCATTGAACTAATCGGTGCTTCTCTCTTTCAGAATTTCTGGTAAGTCGCTCTGAAGCTATTAGGTTGGTGGTACCTGGCGAACTTACTATCATTCTACTACGACAGGGCGACTTTACATGACCCCGAAGATTATCCTGACCCTGAAGCATTCAAACCAGAACGCTTTTTGAAAGACGGTCAACTGGACCCAACTGTTCGAGACCCGATGACACTTGCATTCGGCTATGGTAGACGGTGAGCCATCCTCATTACCAAGTACTTGTAATCCCACTCATTTTAACCATCGTCGGCCATAATACTAGGATTTGCCCAGGTCGATTTTTCAGTAATAAAGCAATGTTCTTGTTCATCGCATCAACTCTTCAAGTTTTCAATATTGAACCTGCAAAAGACGCGAACGGAAATCCAGTCGACCTTGATTCCGTCAAATACAATGCGGGTCTTATTGCGTTAGTATCTCATTATTGATCTGCTCACAAGTTTATTGACTGTTTGTTTTTAGGACGCCGGAAAGTCTTCCATGTATCTTGACACCACGCTCGGAAGGTGCTCGATGTTTAGTCCTTGAATCAGCGTAGGACGGGATCCCGGAAGTGTTGTGCCTATATGCATCTGTGGACAGTGACATGGTCCAGAGAAATATCGGCAGAGTGGATGCATGGGGATAAATATTGATTTCTAGCATTAACTTCCGATGACTGGCATTTGAGGACTCATTCTACTATGAATTACATTCAGTCGCTATGAGAATAATAGTGGTAGTAGCACAAGTAGTTGTCAGAGATATAACAACGATGGCTCTATGCGATACATATAGATATATACAAATGGCAGTATTGCTTAGATAGCGTGTGATTGAATGAAAGAGCTGGTACCGATCAATTTGTGCTCTATCGCATCCCACCGGCCACCATAAATCTCTCCATCTCCTGGACAAATACTCCCAGGGATATATGATGCCCACGCATCCACAGATCGAACACTTGGAAACAAATGCTCTATGAATGGCATATATTTATCCACCGGTTCACCTATCAAAGAGCATCCAAGGGATAGTTGTTGAACTTTTTCGAAAGAAGATAGATCTGCTGTGACAGAAGGTGGCTCATTATTCTCCGCATCGAGGTGAATTCCTAATTTTCGGAGGTCACAGCAGTGTTGCGCAAGTGGTAATAAACCTTTCAACGTGATAGAAGAAGCCGACTTAGTCCATGTACCGTTCTGGAAAAGCTCTAATGAAACGAGTTTGGGCCAAGACTGGGCGAGTGACTGAAGCAGGTCGTCATCTAGAGACATATACCAAAGACTGTTGACATAGAACTGCTCCATCTTGTGGAATCGGAGGAGTGGCTGTAGTGTATCTCCACGTATGGGGGGAATACGGTCATCATTTAGACTTCTCCTGGTCTTCGTATCGACGGAATGAATGAAAACAGAGAGCAGATTTTCCGGTGAACATTTGTTAGATATAAGGTGCACCAGTTCGCTGAATCGAGACTCCATGTAAAATTCCTCGACCTCGATGTTGATAATCAGGTTAGAGAGCGTTGGAAAGGTAAAGGTGGTCATGAAACGAAAGAGCGTTTGGAGGTCCTCAGAGGTAATGTTTAATACACGTAGCGCAGGAAAAGCGGTCAAGAGAGTGGGTTCTTTGAGGTCACTTGGGCGACAATAGGTGCGAATGCATAAGTGTGTGAGATGTGGAAGAATCGCGATGGTGGACGTAAGTTTATATGGAAGCTGAGCTTTGATTGAAAGGTGTTGAAGTTGTAACGCATTTCTGAGATAGTCTTCCAATGTCGATACACCATTCAACTCGAACCTCCCCTGCATGGTGAGGGTGATTAAGTTTGGACACTGTTCATGCAGAGATGAGAAGAGCATTTGAGAGAGCTGAGTGCTGTTGGCAAGCGACAGATGGAAATTTCGTAGGCGTGGCGATATAAACATAGAAAAGGTAGAAAGTTGCATCTTCATGTTGTGTGAGATGCCCTGCACAGGCCAAGTTAGGTTCTCCAAATTCGGGAAGAGCGGAAAAGACCATTGGATGAGATGCTTGATGACAGTGTCGTCTACATCAAGTTCTCTGATCCCAAATGCGACACCTAAAACACGTATTCTTTTGGCATATAGTTCGAACCTGCTGCGCTCACTGGGCAGAACATTTCTCGAAAGAACCTATAGAATTGTTCGTCGATGAAGATATACGAAAACAAATTTTGAAAAAATACCAGTGTTGTCCTATTCCTTCCTAGAAGATGATCCCAGTCCAGTCGTGTACCAAGTGCAGCTCCAAGGGTACGGGTGACAGGTATAATATCTGCTTGGTAGTACCAAAGACTATCTAAAGCAGCATCGGACACTGCTCTACATGTTCGAGCAAATGCTGTGAGTGCAATCCTACTATCACCGTTCTTCTTATCAATGATATTCTCTGTTATTTTTCGAAGAATTTCCTCGATCAAAAAGATATGGTGCATGATGATGATATTCTAGGTAAACTGTCATGAAAGTGAAAGTAAAGTCGAAGAGTAAGTAGCTGATCTTGCAAAACTACTCATTTTGACCAAGCCGGCAGTTCCCGTGGGCGTTCCTACCAATCATCCTCAACGCTTTGGACGACCACCACGACCTCTTCCTCATTCTTGCAACAATGCCCGTTCCTTGGGAAGCACTTCTGCCATTCGGTAAGTACAGTGAGTCTACTCGAAATTTGACAAACCTTGACATTGGGAAATAGGTCTTGTCACGACTATGTTCGCGGCAGCCGGAACTCTCTTGAACGTTTCCAAGAGGGCTCAAAATCAGGGCAAGGTTCGTCCCCTTTTACGCCTCATGGATATCTTTGAATTGTTTACGATGGTTCTCCTGCAGCCCATTCGATATCATGTCGATTCTTGGGATGAGATGATGATGGAGAGGGATAGACGGCTAACTGGACATCATAGAGGGCAAAGTGTATGTACCATCGTTCGTCTTCACTATATTTATGTTGATGGTTTACTATCGCAGACGGAGCCATTCGCGCCGGAAGGATTTGAAACAAACAGCGAATGGTATACACAGAAAGCTGCCAACACTTAGTACTAATAGAAATAGCCATCCCTTTTGCATTCAACATTGCTTTCTGCTTGGACTTTCTTTTGTGTGACGACCAAGCCTCCCAAATGAAACGGTTCCACACGGTATAGTCATTCTACTACGGAAATCTGCAGAACCGAATATCTATTCTCGGCCATCCATCGCACACTCTATCCATTCCACCACGTCCCTTGCTATCCGACCTTCCGACGCTGAACTCTTCAGTTTGTCATCGAGAAATCCGTACTTTTGACCCTTGAACTGTATAGCAAGTTCTCCCAGTTCCTTTACACGGTGCCCCTCTAATTCTCCTCGACTGGTGAACGAACAGTCCAAAATGACTCCGTGCTTCGAGTGTATATGTGCATCCTACCGACACAAGGTCAGAAAGAATATTAAAATGGTAAAAGAAAGAGCTGACAATGTCACCCCATTTGAACGACTTTGTGTCCTTATAAGTGAATTCTGGTGTTTGACCATAGGCCCAGTCCCAGCTCTGCGTAGCATGCTTTAATGGAGTAGTTGGAACGATGTATTACAATCACATACCGGAAGTTCTTGCATTCCACGAGTCACATACTCCAGACTGCTTGCTTCATTTTCTTCAACTAGGTGTGGCTTTGCTAACAATGAGGACGAAATCACGAAGAAGTGTGGTCAAACTCACTGGATCATCGACACCATACTCGTTTCTGAAACATTCTACCACAGCTTCAACGAAGCTGCTATGGGAAACAACGGGATTATATTGTTGCAGGGTAGTGACGGGTGATCGTACAGATGTTACGCCTTTAGTTTCTATCAAGTGTGGCTGGTTGGATGTGAAGGCAACAGCTTAAACACAGTGTGACCTGACTGACCTTGTTGACATGCAGTAAGTTTCCAAGATCTTTCAGCTTTGTTGAAATGAGCATGGTACCGTGATGGTATGCTCTATTATTCACAATCTTATAAGCAGAACCTGACACGTAGAAACAAACATCAATTAGTTGGTTACATACTGAACGAAGTAGCGTACTCATCTTTTCCTTTCCGATACATATGTCATTACGGTCGTTGACGACAGCATTGTCAAGACCCAATGAACGAACAGCTCGCAAGACTACCTGAGCAGTTGCATGTCTATCGAAGGATGACCGAGGCAGATGAATAGAAAAGTTCGTATTCCCTCTGTCCTATACGTATATTCTTCAATCAATTATTCCTGCAGCTCAGAATAGATAGATGAACGTACATGGTATACCGTTCCACCACCACTTCTTCTTCGAATGAAGGGGACTCCAGACTTGCGTAAAGCATGCAAATTAACTTCAGCCCATGGATTTTGGTTACGACCTATCACCACACATGGTTCATCTCGGTACATGAATAGGAGAGGATCCTTGTGATCTTTATGTCTGAATAGCCTTTAAATCAAACCTCTCAGTTACTGTTTTGCTTCTCGGGCATAACGAATAGACAGACAGACCAGTCTTCATAAGAGAGATTAAAATATGGGTTGGTAGAGTTGGAGACATAAATCGAATGATTAGGATTTACTGCATTAGAGCCATTGGATATAAAACGAGATAGAATTCTATGAGTGCATTTTGTTCTAAAGGATGTTGTACTGAGTGACAACATGAAGGAAGAGATGAGCGGAAGAAGGCGCCTAATCCATCGTCAAATTCTAACGGAAACGGTCATGACCATTTTACCAACATGAAGGTTGTTCTCAATCGTTTCTAATTTTCATCAGTAGCTTCTCACTTCTGTGCGTCCATCAAGACTAGAGGAGGATCGTAAACCCGTAAGTCCATCTTCCTCCCCAAATGCCCAGAATTTTGATGAATTATGTACAGTACTTGATTCTAGGACCAGCAATGAGACTGGACTACATATGGCTGCGCGGCGACCTACCACCGTTATCTGATAGGTCATCTATATTTCTACTTACCTCCACCCAACTAGAATGATTACCAGCGATGCAGGTGTATAACCTCATGACCAGGTCCTCACTCCTGAATTATATGCATGTGGAGAGGGAGGATTTAAGCTACTGAAACATCCCTAGATCTGTGCCAATAGGTCTGGCATTAGCCAATCTGCCAAAGTGGAGCAAAGGGTGAAATATGCGCCTCCAGGTGATCTTCGGATTCCTTGGCCTATTTGAACGTGGCTGGCGTTCGGTGCACTCCTCCCGCCCTGGTCAGCCTGCTTCCGGGTAATACACACCGATTCAACTCTGAAGATCGGAGAAAACTTCTGAGGCTCGCTGCTTTGTCAATCGTCGAGAAGCACCCGAGGCTGGCCATATTCATCCTTCTGGAATACGCAGGCTGGCAGCGGCTTACCCTTCACTTCGCATGGCCAACCGCAAAGTGGCTGCAACATACTTCTGCTGCACTGGGAATCGTTATGAGTTGAGATAGCCTACTACGAGAAGACGCCACAATATCGTTCACACAAATGGTAGACTTTAGCCTTCACTATTAGCTGTTTGAATCATCGAATGCTTCTGGATCAGTTCTTTGAGTTCCGGCCTACTGAATTGTCTACACGTTACAGGATGTCAGGCCTCAAAACCAGTGTCGATTCCAGCCTCCAGGTGACCTTCGGACCCCTTGGCAAATTCGACATGGGCTGGATATTTTGGTACGAAGTTGACTCTGCTAGCCTCTTTGCGGGCAGTATTCACCGACTAGAGATCGGAACGACGTTCTTGCTCGCCGCTTTGACATTCGAGAAGCCCCCGAGGCTGGCTGCCTTTGGTATCCTCTCTGCCTATAAAATCCTACCACATTGACGGTTTTCATACCCATCCCACTTTACACTCAACCACATATCCAACTAAACACACACTTCATTCTCATCATCCTCACGATGCGTTTCACTTCCGTCCTCGCCGTCCTCTCATTATTCCTCGCACCAACCCTTGCTTGGCCTTCCACGAAGACCTTGCGTGTCGCGTACTCCACTCAATACGACAAGAAGGACGAAAATTCTGTCGGTGTTGCTTGCTCTAGCACCCTCATCCACAAAGGTTATAAGACCTACGGCTCACTGAAGAATTTCCCATTCATTGGTGGTGCTGAATTCATTACGGGGGCGAACTCTGACCAGTGCGGAACGTGCTGGAAGTTGACTTACAAGGACCAGAGTGTTAACATCCTTGCTATCGATCATATTGCAGAGGGATTTATCATTTCCAAAGAGGCTATGGATGCTTTGACTGACGGCGAAGCTCTCGACCTTGGTCATGTCCAGGCAGAGGTCAGCCAGTTGCCTGCTTCAGCATGCAAGTTTTAACCGTAAGTATTTCGGATTCGAGCTGTTTCGTTAATGTTGTGGCTGACATTTTCTGGTAGATTTTGCTGGTACATAATGTTACGGACTTATCACGATATCATGGACATAGGAATCTTCGGACTTACTTTCTCTAATACCTTGTTACATTATACCTTATAAGTTTTGGACTTTCTTGTGTTTGTTACGAACGTGGACTTATTTCGCTGTGTTGTACCAAGAGTCAATTGCATGTAGTAGTTCGAAGTAGAGGACAGTTTGGTACAGTAGCATTTTCAAAGCTGTTCCCACAATATCGCACAAATTCTCCGTTGACGAACATATTTACGGCGGGATGCTGAAATCGTTATTAAAATAATCATTCACGACGTGAATCAGATATTGAGGTATTCATTAGTATAAGTGACAACGATCCATGTTCAAATTGACACTATAACGATCTTGTGAGACGTCGGGTCCGTTGAAGGGCGCGGGTTGTATGGACCGGAGAGTCGAGCAGTTCAGGTCTATGGAGTATATGTCATACTGATGCATTGCATGGAGGGAGAATAAGAACCATCAATGCAAGCGAATATTTGTCGACCCGTATGTCATCCGCACTGGCAGGTCTGAGTATTCAACTAACGACCTCTTTGTAAGACCAGTACTTTCGACCCATTATCTTCTTTCGTAAAGAAATCCAGATAAAAGACGAATTGACCACCAGACTGGGACATGGTTGGACAATGAGATGGACGCAGTTATTCCTTCTCCTCTTTCAATCTCTTTGCAGATAGTGCGACCGCCTCAAAAGAGTGGCTTGTGTCTCACACCAAACATGCAAGCAAGTAAGGCACCTTCAACAGAGCAAGCGGAGCACCACCTCATGTAATCATCCACCCCGGACGTTATCTGTCGAACATGCATCGATACAAGACCTAGCTGCGCACACTCCATAGCACAAAAGGCTGCATTGAATAATATATCTGTATCCCAGTCGAAAAAGTTTTCGTCGACATTATCGTTGTTATCGTCTGAATTGGGATTACGCATATCCCAGTAGGCGTTGGCAATGCATGACAAGGAACGGGCTGTGAGGTAAGTAGGAGGTAATCCTTGACGGCTTGAAGCGCGTTGAAAGTATGGATCGTTTGCGTCCACTCCTTCTTTCCACAACGCGATGCATCTCTCGGGTGGAGCTTTCGGAAATCCACAACCAGTATACATCCTGAAAAGTGCGATATCAGATATTCATACTAGCGTATCGAGGTGGAACACTAACACTTACCTCATACCAAGTTCAAAATTGGCTTCAAAGTCGCCCTCGTTGTGACGCTTCATCAATTCGATTGAGGGATTGTCGTGAATCGATTGAGCGAGCTGCAATGCATCTAGAGAGTAATCGAGCCAATCTCGACGGGAGAATGTATGAAGATGTGTATAATCAATCAGCGCGGTGTTCGATAGCCCTATACTTTCGATCTATTCCGATATCTCTGCCCTTGTGAAGAAATTCAAGAGGCATATAAACTCCGGATCTGACATGAAGTTGCGGAAGAGAAGTAGGGTGTATCAACACGACTCTTGTGAATATAGCATACCTAAAGCGTGCAGGACGCATTGTTAAACCTAGAAACTCCGACTATTAGTCGAAAGCCTCACACACGAGGATCGGAATATAAACATGGGATTCCAGAATTGTGTCCGTACGTTATTTAAAGCTACTCATCGACGATATTGTCTCTTCTTAAATATCAAAATAGTTCAACTGTCTTCTTCTTGGGTAAGGCCACGCCTATAACCTTGCTGGACAAACTAAAGACGTCTCCTCCATCGTAGATAGCCAGAGCACCATCTAACTTCAACCAGCCTGTGATACCGTAAAGTTTCTCGAGGTTGGTGGTGATAAGGTCATACGTTTTTCCTTTGTCGAGACGGCCATTTGACTCTAGAGCGGCCTACGACACAAGAAACATCAGGATTTGCGTAGGAAAGAGGTATGGATGATGGATGGTTGAACCATACCCAAGCTGCGTCAAAGCGGATACCTCCTGCTTCCGAAGGTTCTGTGATACTGATGCCAACCACTACCCCGTGTTCGAGGAGGGTTGTGATAGCAGTATTATTGGTAAGAGGAGGGCCTGCAACACTATACATAATGTTAGCAAAATCATCATCTCGAATGGTGAAACTTACATCCTGCGACGATCCCATACGAGTGGGAACTGTCTTGGTAACATGATCACTCCTACTTTTGCTTTCGCTATCAAACATCAGGGTTAACAACAAGTGGCATGCTGATAGTGAACGGAAGTTACCAAGTTCTTTCGCTAATAAGTGAGCTTCAGTAGCTCCATTAAAGACCATATGCATACGAGAGCCTCTTTGATCTTCAATGTCGGCTTTGAGATGGAGAAGAGTAGCCATAATGTCCGCGCTCTCCACCGAAATGATGAGTGGGATAGCCCCCTAGGAAATATTGAACGTCAATGGTAAAGACTTGATGCGAATGATAGACTACATACCTCTGCAGCCTTGTGGAACCAATGTCCCGTTTCAGTGTTGTGATCTTCAGCACTCAACAGTAATCTCCTAAGAGCAGCAATTTGACTCCCAACTGACACACCAGTAATACCGAAAGGTCGAACGATGTGAACGTGCAAAGCTGTGATATCTTTGACAATTGCTCCTGATTCCAGAGCATGCACGGACCCAGTACGGAATGTTGTTTCGAGCGTGTAAACCGAGTCTCTAAGAGTTGAAGTGCCATATGTTACGCCAGCACGATGGGCAACTCTGATAAAAGGGATTAAGATCGATAATAGTATATATCGTGAGGATTCTAATGATGAAGGGACACTCACAATGCATCTCGAGTCTGGAACTTCAGAGAATCTACAGCTCTCACCAAGCCACCAGCATCTTCCAAAACTTTCGGAACATTCTTGATGTAAGGATTGAAGGAAATACCAGGTCCGGTTGATGTCTCAAATCCCATCTCCTCTGTTCCCAATCTTGAACCCACAGTCATAAGCCCTGGTCCAACCATTCCTCCATGAATATCAATGGTAGTATCCGCATTTGCGGCTGCAGCGAAACACCATCCATCACGTCCAACACATGATATCTCACCATCGGCCAGTACAACAGTTCCAAAACCTTGACTGGGACGAGCCGACCACCTTTCTTTGACCCCCGAATCTCCTCTTTCCCAAACCTCTTTCACGTTCTTCAATACCACTTTGCCTGAGATGACTTTGTTGGGTCCTAAAGGAGGTAAACCTTCGTACTGCACTGTCGCTGCGCTTTCTTCATCCCAAGTAGGAACAAGTGGTGTCTCCTGTACTTCTTTTCTTTCCCTCGTTTCACCTACTAGACCTTTCGACGTTGCGTTGAGTTGAGGAATACCGTCGATCCAGACTTGTCGAGGGGTAGCACCAAGATTGAGGGGGTGAGAATCCCATATCACAACGTCCGCATCAACACCTTCATGAAGAACCCCCACCCGATGAGCGACTCCTGCAGCATATGCGGGTGTGGATGTAACAGCAGTTAAAGCAAGGTGGGGTTGGAGACCGTAGTAATGTGCTTGCTGAGCCTCATGAAGAAGATAGCGACTGTTGACAAGAGGATGATCAGACTACGACAAGTTAGCTTCTTAGACAGTGACATCAGGTAAATGACATGAACCTTCATGATTACTGAAATATTGTGATCTGTAAGGATTCGAGGCGCGAATTCAGAACCTCGATATGTTTCTCTCGTGTATCGATGTGTCTTGGCAAATAGCGCAACGGCAGGGGGGCCTCCGAAACTATTGAAGACTAAGAGTCAACTTCTGCTCGATCTCCGATTGAAGTTACTTACGTTCTGTTCAATACCCCCGGTACTAAATATGCCTCTGAGGCATGATGAAAGCTCGCAATGTGAAATTTGAACTCGTTGCTCAACTACATTGAAAAGAATTAGTAGAACATAACATTAGAACTACACCTTAAGATACTCACTCGGACGAGGTCATCTAAATCGACGACTTCATAGCAATGGTTGGATATCTGCATATATAGATTTAGGAATCAAATTGCCGACAAAGTCAATGAATCTTACCCTAACACGGCCTCTCAAAACGTCGACCAATGCCTCCCACTTGAAGCTATCAGGGTATTCACTACCTCGAATATCATTCCACAGACCGGCTTCCGCTTTCAAACAGTAAAGATCCTGATCTTCTTTAATTTTGCGTGCCTCGTTGTATGCAGACCTAAAGGCCCAAATTGAATCCATACGGGTGCCATACTGTTTGAGATTTTCCCCGCAAGCTTGCCTGTAGATAGTCAGAACCATTTTTTCAATCGTAATGGAAGATTTTACTTGAGATGTCTCCAGCGAAGAGGGCCATCTGAGCCTGTATCCGTACCATTCAAACTATGCGGAGGTTCCAGGATCATTGAACTTGGAGACCTTTCAGCGGTTCGCCGTAACTTCACCATGAACGATTGACCTCCTATTGAATTGAATGAATTTCATTCTGATAACACCAAGCGTGGAGAGACGAACCTATCGCATTTGCACTTCCAGGCAGAACTTGGGCGGTTGTGACACCACCAGCAATCGCAAGCTCGAAGGAATCGTCATGTGTATTGAAGCCGTCAATGCTACGAAGCCAAGGGACAATAGGACCATGAGGGGAGTTGACATCCATTGAACCTTCGAGAAGAGGGGCACTCGCAACTCCCAAATGCGTATGCAAATCCACTGCAACAATAATATTGTCAATACACATCTGCAATTCTTGAGAAAAACGAACCTAGACCAGGAGTAACCCAAGCACCACTCGCTTCAATAACAACCAGATCATTGTTCTTCTCATCGTCCTCGAATAATTCTTGGGGAACATCCCCCAAACCTCTCACTACACCTTTCTTCAATAAAATATCGCCCTTGATAATTTCTGTTCCATTTGCAAGTCCGGTCCAAATGGTTGCATTCTTGATTAATGTCGACTTCGTACCAGCTTCAAACCGATCTGAAACTTCTCTGTCATGGAAATGAGCTTCAGGACCTGGAATATCCCTCAATGAAGCACATTTCTGGAGGATTCGTTCTGCGTTGATTGGGAGTTGTTGAATTCGACCAGAATGAATATAAGGCTCCCTAGAGAGTGAATCGAGGTAGTATCTGCAAGAGATGATTATAACTGTAGTAGTTATGGCGCATAGACCAAGCAATAGAGGCCTCGTCGTTTGCGCCTTACGGCCCCTTCGTGAAAGAGGTAAAAACACCTCAGATTTTCCAGACATCGCCGTTGTTGAGGTCGTCGAGAAGGAAGAAAGCAAACCGAGGGGTGTGCATTAAGAGCGTTCCTCCCCCGAATGGAACCCTCGTGGGGAGGTTATGTGAACATGGACGAGTACAGCGTGCATTTAATATTCGCCTCAATGGATGAATGTTGGGTAGTAAAGTTGGGTCATTGGTGGCCGCTATCAAGTGTAACATTGAATGTTTCCATACTCAAGAAACGTAACGTCGATGGAGTCCCAAACTACGGTGGGCCTTAGCATTAGAATATCTGCAAGCAAAGATGAGAAAAGTAAGAAGCAAAAGGTTGAATGTGATAAGCGCTATCTAGTTGGACAGCTCGGCGCTAAATATATTGGAACATGACATGCATGACACGTTGAACCTCACTCCAAAAGATAAAATAAAAATCTCAATAAAAAATACAATGCTTTGAGCATGCAACGTCCCGAAATCGAGTCAAAAAAACACATTCAATAGAGAGCCATACTATCATCCTCTCGAGGAACAAACTTGATATTATTCTTCTCCGCTTCCCGACGACGCACATCTTCCTTGTCTAAGAACCGTCTAAGATCGTCGATTCGATTCCCTTGGAAAACTCTGTAACATCTATAAGGGTCATCCTGACTCTGATGACAATTTTTTCGTAAGTATTATCCCGTTACAGAGAGATAGTAGGGCAGCACACTTACCGAGGGTCGTGATTCAGAGAACCTCTTGACACCTTTGCGACGCATAGAAGGGATCCCTGATACACCAATATACTCCAACTTCAGAGAGTTATTGATGAAAACATGGAAAGAAGCGATCGTGATGCTCTCGCAGCCCGACATATCTAGCCACTTGAGTGTCGAAGTATCGTGTTCTGCAAGATATAGGATAGATATATCAGTAATTCTAGATAAGTTGGTCATGTCGAGTCTTTGCAATGATTTGAGACCGGCCATTTCCATTACGGTCAAGTCCGTCAGTGATTTGCAGCCTGAAATTGAGAAGTTATCAGTGGTTGGGTTGTGGGTAGCTCAGAGAAAACCCAGCTAGAGAATCGCACCTGATATGCTAATGGTCTTGATATCCCTGCAAGACCGAAAAAGAGTGACCATGCCTCTGTCCGTGATCCTGGTTAAGTCGGACAAGACAACGTGATGTAGTGCACCTCCTAGACCCGCTATTTTAGATAAAGACACATCTGTCAGGTTAACGCAACCCGCAATCTTGAGGTTCTTGATGTGATGAGACCGCCAGATAAGTCCTGCTATAGCTTCGTCTGTGATTCTGTAGCAATGGCTGATATCAACCACCTGAAGGTTTTGCATCATCTGAGTCGACGGATAAAGTAAAGGGGGTAGAGCATCTAACGGATCCAGTGGTCTCGACCGAACTTTGGGTAAGGATGCATTGTGCTTCAATGTACGTGGAATGATATGTTCCTGCGCTACATATTGCGAAGAGGCGTTTCTAAGCCTCATATTAAGAGAACTCAGAACTGGTGCATCAGGCGGGGGTGAAGGATATGGGAAAGCCTTGTCGGTAATTTGAGAGCAGTGAGCTAACTTCAAAACGCGAAGTTGTCGTCTTGATAGAATCCAAATGTCCCTTACAGGAACGGGAGTGAGCATAGGCCAGTTGCATACCTCGAGTTCGGTCAAGTGGGCCAAGTGACGTATAAGAGCACAAAGAGCAGGATCGCCGAGCGAAGTGATGTTGTTTAATTTGACTACCCGGAGAGAGGTTGCGAGAGAAGCTAGCCTTTGAATGCTGTTGCTAGAGATGTACTGACACCCTGAGAGGTCGATGTGCCACAGGCGAGTAGATGTAGTACTAGCCAACAATTCCAATGTACGATCTGAAAAGTCCGTGAAGCCAGACAATTCAACGGTGTGAAGGCGAGAGCAGAAAGGGAGAATGGATGCAAGATCTTGGTCTGAATAGCGGTTTTCAGAGCCTGCAGGAAAGATTAATGTGGTGACACTTTTGCAATTCTGAGTGTTGGGGAGTGTGTTTCTGAGCTCCATTGTTAGGATGGCAGTTGGAAAGTGAGCTGCATCCGTGGCCCTGCGGTGGAAGATAAAGGTTTCTTCGTGGGCAAATTGAAACAGTGGCCAATGTCAACTGCAACCGATCTCTTGATCTAATCTCTCTAATTGAATTCAACTTCAAATTCACAATATCGAATTCGCTAAGTTCCACAATACAGTCGCTTAGCCCCAGAGTTACGAGCAAGTATATATGACTCAGAGTCAGAAATTGCAATCGACTCATTCATACACTTGCCGATCGCGTTTAAAAAGTTGATCTTTCCCTTGACTAGAACAAAATCCCCCGCCTTACAGTCTCCAGCCAAAGGCATACCATGTCGTTCGTAAACAATTACAAGCCCCCCGAATTACCGACTGTCCTCCCAGAATCCGAATTGTATGGTCCAACACCTTACGATCTCAACTTTGTCTTTCCAGTCCACCCCGAAAGCCTCCACACCGAGCGTGTTCAACTCACTCCCTTCATACCCGCTATCCATGGGAAAGCATACTGGGAGGTTGCTCAAGATCCCTACCATTTCCGCTACTACCCCTTCATCTGTGATACATATGAAAAATCCCTCTCGTTCTTCGAACGTAGCCGAAGAGATCCCAACTACTTGATGTTTGCCATAATCGACAAAACCAAGCCTGTCGATCCAAAATACCCAGAAATCGAAGGTGGAAGGTTAGCTGGTGTTATCGGCTATTTCAACACCGTTGCTGGAAACTTGAGCACAGAGATTGGACACGTGTTTATTTTCCCTGAATTCCAGAAAACTCACGTGTCGAGTAATGCTGTCGGGATTTTGTTGCAATACGGCTTTGCGCTTCCTACGGCTTCTCCCCCTGGCCTTGGGTTGAGGAGAATATTCTGGAGTGCGCATACCGGAAACGAGCCATCTGCTAATCTGGCAAGGAGGATGGGTTTGAAGGATGAGGGTGTGTTTAGATGGCACTGGGTGTTGCCAGATGAGCTGAAAGCATACGGAAAGCCGTGTGATAGAGAAGGGGATCCATTCCCTGGTAGAACAGGAAGAGACACGAGGGTCCTGGCAATCGGTTGGGATGACTGGCAGAATGGCTGGAGCGAGAAGGTTCAAGCCATCATAGACAGAAAGGCATAGAGCATCCAAGTAGAATCTGCGATTAGTTCAGTCAATGCAAATTGTCGACCGTTCCCTATCGAAATCCAAGTGTGATTCGAGAATGCGGCATACGGGCGTAGCAGGTATGCAGGTACAATTGCGAACTTATGCGAGTGCGTCTGAATCCTATCATCGTTTTTGTCCAAGAAAGCCGCGTTTACAGACGTTGCCTCTTCTGAGATCTCAGCTCTGCCAATGCCTGCATTTTCTTCCGTTTGAGTGCCGACGGAGACTTAGCATACACCAATGGTTCGTCGTCATCTTCATCACCGCTATTATTTGCACCGATGGCAAGTGCTGGTAACGGATGACTGGAAGGACCGGCCATGGGCGATGCCGCGCTGTGAGTACAGTCAATTAACCGTGTTATCCTGCGAACGTGTATGATGTACGTACCTTTGTTCAGCAGGAGGTTCCGGCGAGGAGGATAGAACAAGACGTTTCTTGTGTGGTGTAATAGGAATTGGAGCGTCAATATCTTCCTCCTCTTTTGCCGGTGTACTTGATTTATTCGGCTCAGGGGTGAGTTCAGGAAGTGCTGATCTGGTGACATGAGACCAACGATATATTCTACAGTGAATAATACAAACAACTCACTCATTGTTCTCGCTATCGTTGTTCGGATCATCCAGAAATCCCTCTGAGGCTTCTTCCTCACTCGTATCTTCTTCCCCTCTTCGATCTTGCTTTGAGAACCGATTTGCTACCTTGAGGAGTTCATCCCACTGAGATGATGCTGTTAGTCGTACCATCTCAACATCATCTCTGTTGAATTCTCCACGACATTCTGGACACCGCACAAGCTCGGAATTTGGTGTGATCTTTTTGAAGCAGTCGTCACAAAAGATATGCTGGCATGGAAAGCTATTATACTGTTAGCTTATGAGGATGGTGACAGATGATAGCAAACTAACCTGACGGTTTGGTCGACCTCTAGTTTCTCGAAACAGATTGGACACTCTTCTGTACCTTCTAATGAGTTAGAGGCCATCAAATCCGCGAATTTACGTAGGAGCTAAGGATTCGAATAGCATTAATTGAAAGATGGGGCGATGATAGAATCGCGAAGAATACCTTTCTTAGTGCATATGCAGAGTCATCCACTATATCTTCATCATCTCCTGTAGCATCCATTTGTAGCTCTGCAGCTTCTCTCTTGATCTCTTTCAACTCGAGCTATGGATTATGAACTATTCAGCCCACGCCGTTCCGAGAGGATAAAGAGGTGGACGAACCCTTTCTATTTTCTTCTTATCTTTCTGAGCAGCCTATGAAGACGCATAATGACTTGGAAGTCACTAAACATCGGGAGGAGTGTAAAGAACATACACACCTTCGTCAGGTCCTTGAGTTGAGCCCTCAGTTTTTCAACTTCCTTCTGTAGTTCACCTTCAGAGAAGCCATTTGCCTTCGACTTTCCCTTCCTCGATGTTGATGCGGCAGCTTTAGTTTTCTCCAATTCAGCGACTAGCTTCTCGTTCTCATCTCTCAATTGCTTCAACTCTGCTTCCAACTCTCCTAAGCCTTTAAGAGCTTTCCTTAGATAGTTCTAAAAAGAGGTTGTCTTCAATGATTGGAGAGATGTTCAATGTCGGGCTTCAAGCTGGGGAAGAGTATGTACCTTTACACTGAGAGCTTCTTCAATTTCATCATTTGAGACGAGCTCGTCTGAGGAGACGGGATGCGTCGAGCCTTTGTTTTTGCGGTTTGAGGATGATCGCGCGACAGTTCGAGAACGAGTTTTCATAGTCATGAATGTCAAGATATTGTGTTTGGGTACAAGTCAAAACCCACCACCGCGGATGAGAACTTCAAGTTAGCCGCGTTCGAATGTGCCTCGTGATCGTCCAATTATAAAATCAAACACGACGCTACTCAACAGAGTGGAAGTCGTAAAGATGGTCAGATAGAGAATATTAATGAATATTCGTGATTACCTTTCGGTCCTTGTCGATTAGTGGTTAGATCATCACGTTGTGGTTGACGCAAATCCGTGAAGACGGAGGCTCGAATCCTCCCTGGGACACTTTTTATATGACTGGATAAAAAATAATGGTTTGAGTTCCGAACCTCATAATGTATACAGAAGCATCTTTTTAGAGTGTTAGATTTACATCAACTTGCCGTAGACAAAAACCTCTTATAGGAACAACTAATTTCGCTTTAAAGTACAACTGGGAGTAGAACGTTGAAGGAAAACAAACAGGAGAGCACACATTAATTCCCTACGCTGGTTCTACTCTCGCTCATCTTAGTGACTTGGTCCCTGAATTCTCGCATAAAGGCAGGCGTCATTGTTGTAGAGCTGACAACTATCTTTTCACTTGGATTTGCTGGTGAAGGGATCTCGATGGTACGCTCCTTCCCGTCCTGGCAGATACGCTGCGCCAAATCATCTTCTAGTAGAGTTGCAGGCGATGGGACATTGATTTCTTCTGTTTCCTGTTCAGTTGTTCCTCCCACCTTCGAGTCCTCCCCGACCAAAGCCGGTTTGCAGGATGGCTTGTGCCGTTTCCAATCCTAGGAGCAAATAGAGAAATATTATTAATTCCTATACCAGTGGCGACACGAAGAGAACATACCGCTTTCTGGCATTCCTTACTACAGTAATGGGGCTTGATGTCAGGTGGGCATGTTCCTCCACACCGCAAAAGCGACGCCTTCTTCGTGGCACCAATACCACAACCCTCGGCCGCACAAACATACGCAGTAGGTCATTTCTCCACTTTCTTGTCCCTTCTTTCTTTTTCCGCTTTCACTTCCTTGTCTCGTTTGCCAAGGGCCTCCCGCAGATATTCCAGATCATGAAACCTAGTCAAATCCCATTCGCGCAGGACAGGTTCGTCCATCAACTTCTTTGTTGCTGCCCCGATGCTTAAAATCTGGGGTGTAACTAGACCTAATGCACAACAACCGTCCGCCCAGCTTGTTGCTCTAAACATAGAGTCCATATTCCATGTCGTCCCATCTTGATCGACGCGCGAATCCCAGTGGATCGCACAAAGGCAAGAGAAAGCATGAGCACGAACCCGCCTAGGCGCAGTTCGTAAGTATAAAGTATGCATCGGGTCTGCCACTCGGCGAAGGTATTCGATAGCTTTAGGGGCATTCTTACGGACCGTACATCCAGTGTAATACCTATTTTACTCAGCATTGAAGGGTGAATTTCACGGATATGATAATTTTATCAGAGAATAGACTTCACCTGATTCCAGCTTCTAAACAATTAACTGCATTACCACTGTTAGCACCTTCCAAAACCTTCTTCATAGGCCGGCTTTGAAGTTGAGCGGGATAAGTCTGAAAAGCTTCCCTGAACTCTCTATCGTCTCTATAGCTCCTGCAACAGTTAAGCTGCATCATGATATATGCGTTTAATTCGTCCATGCCGATGTTGAGGTTTGTTAATTGGGCTATGTCGGATTCGGAGAATTCACCCATTTGATTGTGGATGAGGTGTGCACCCGGAGTTGTCATCTTTGCGGCGAGTAGGAAGTAGAAAGACGGAGGGAGTGAGATGAATGGGAAGTTCAAGCTTTGGCCGTCCGATCATATTCAAATTCGGTCAAATAGATTTGATTTTCATCACCTCAAGCGCTCAATCTAAGCTCGGCAAAACGATGATAAATAGACCTGACTCTCTTCCTTCAAGTTCTATCTTCATTCATGATAACACGTTCCTAGTTTCTGTATCGAAGATATCTTTGAATGTTACCAAATCATGGCTCCAGGAAATAATACACTATCCTCCATCAAGATCACGTTTCTTGGAACGGCTTCGGCCCAACCTTCTTCAACTCGAAACCACTCTGCTTTAGCACTTCATCTCGGAGGAGATGTCTGGCTATTCGACTGTGGAGAAGCTACTCAGCATCAAATACAGAAAAGTTCTGTCAAGATGGGGAGAATCAAGAAGATATTCATAACACATACTCATGGTGAACTCGTTTTGTAAAGAGAAACATAACTCAAGCATCAGTTAACGTTTGTTTCTTTAGGTGACCATATATTTGGTCTTTTGCCTCTCCTCGCAAGCCGCACAAATGGTGCAGGAGGTATGGTAGATGATACAGATGACCCCCGTCTACATTCTCAGTCATCGGTCGAGGCGGATGTGTGTTCTGAACAAAATAAAACCGCGTCAATATTTCTAACTTGACAATCCAACGCAGCCGATAGAAATTTATGGCCCGCTGGGAACAAGGGCATACATACGGAATGGTCTAACTTACACACATACCATCCTTGGAATCCCTTACGTTGTGCACGAACTTCGACTTCCAACTGATCCAGATACTGCAGACCACACTTCCCTTGTTCATCACACTTCCGAACTCCCATCGGGTCGAAATATCCTGCAGACCGGTGAAATTCCTAATACATGGCCAGATATATTTTCAAATGACTTCGTCACAGTCTCAGCATCTCCAATCCTTCATTCCGTCCCGTGTGTGGGGTACGTCGTAACCGAAACGCCCATCCCGGGAAAAATCGATCCAAAAAAATACATCCCAGAGCTCAGACGGACAAAAACGCCATTATCTGTAATGAGTCGATTACAACAAGGTGAAAGCATAGAGCTGAACGACGGCACCATTCTGGTTGGACCGCAGAGGAGACCTGGAAGGAAGATCGTGATTTTAGGAGATACCTATGATCCCTCACCTATAGTACCTATCGCCGAAGATGCGGATTTGTTGATACATGAAGCAACGAATGCACATCTACCGGGAGTCGACCTTAACACGAAATCAGACGAGACGGTAGAAGAGAGAACGAAATCGAGAGGACACTCTACACCACAAATGGCAGGAATTTTTGCAACGAGGATTAGAGCGAAAAGATTGGTGTTGAACCACTTCTCGCCGAGATATGCTGGGGATGATGATGTTAACGAAGAGAGTAGACGGGTCATGAGTGCAATTGCAGGTCTGGCGAAGGAGAATTTTGCTGGGGATGTCGTCTGTGCGAGGGATCTCATGAGCATTGAGGTTGAGCTACCGAAATGAAGCACTTCGATAAATACTGTGACCGACAAATTCCAAGTAGTAAATTGAGCTTGTAAGAAGATCCGAAAAAGATGGAGGTACGATTCAGTAGTGTCATTTGTATTATGTATCGGTCCGTTTGACCTCGTACTTATATCAAGTTATATGTAAACCCTTGTCCTCCTTGTGATGATTGAATATTGCTCAGAGGCAATATTATTTAAAGCAGTGATAGCACGTTGTAATATACAAGACATAATTGCCTATAATACAGTGTCAAAGTGTAGAAACAAGCTATAAGGACACAAACTAGTCTTCTGGAGGCTCTGATAACTCGCTGCTCAAATCACTAGCTTCACCTTCCTCCAGTTCAGCTGCCTCTTTCTTCAGCTTCCTGCTACTAGTAGGGACATCCTCAGCAAGCTCACCCATTTCAATATCATCACCCTCTTCTTCCTCTCCTTCTTCCTTTTGCCCGTCGTCTTCGTTCGTGGATCGAGGCGTGCCTGTATCACCTCTCCCTGTCCCCGATAATAGCGGCGTCGAAGTTCGAGTTGTCGTAGGTACGAAAGGCTTGGCAGACGGGTTCAAGTTAATGCCGGGAGTTGAAGGAGTGTTACGTTTTGATAATGGGATGTCCTCCTCATCTTCTGACCCTGCATCCTCTTTTACCTCTCCAGATTCTTCTCTCATCTCGACGTCTCCAGTTTCTCCAGACCCCTCTCTTACAGTCCCCGGTTCCAGAGGAGAAGTTGCCCTGGATTCTTCCCCTTCCACAGGCGAGATAGTTGTAACGTCTTGTTTCCCCATGAGCCGAAGCTCGGATAAATCCGCCACGATCATGTCCAGTTTAATTTTCTGACTATGAGCTGTTCTATGTTGATCCTCATTTTCAGAGAGGATCGCTGCCATGTCGTTCTCCAACGCCTTTATCGACCTGCAAATCAACTTGGCGAATGTGGGCGATGAAGGGGGGAGTAGACTCACTGCTCGAGTTCATCTCTACTGGGCAAAGCATTGATTTTTTCTGCAATGACGTCGTATTCCATCTTCCTTTTTCGTTGCAACTGAGCATGCTCTAGCTCGCTCTTCAGCGTCTCTATTTCTCCTCTGAGCTTCTCGTGCTCGTTCGCTGGAGCAAATAATCAGTAAGAGAACGCATGTGCATCACGACAAACAGGAATTCCATTGGTATCTGATACTGTGTCCGATATATCGTGGACCAGACGTATACACCGTACACATACCACATATAACAACACTATGAAGAGATATGACACCAAGTTACGGATAGTTGTTGGCGAATTAGGCGTATATGTACTACCACCGTCACACATGGCGGTACAACAGAAGACTGGAGTCTGTTAAAAAGCTCACCTATTCGCCCACGCTCCCTCTGGTACTCTTCAACTTGTCTCGCCTCCGCCTCGCACACCATCAAACTCTTCTTCAACGAGAGGTGAAACGACGCCAATTCGACGAGAAAAGCATCCCTCGCATCGTCCACAGAGGTTGTCGCAGATGTTGAAGGGACTATCGGAGTGTAGGCTACTGAGGCGTATTGGTGGAATTTCTTGGTCACACGACGTAGTGCTTTCTCGTCGTTTGTGATTCTCGAGTGAATAATCGCGTCTAGAAAGGTCACATTATGACGGGATTTTGACGAAGAATGATTCAACACGGCACGGTGAGAAGTGGAAGATTGTACATGTGAGCTTCGTTGGTGGGACGGTGTTGTAAGCTTCAGAGATAGAACTTGCCTTCTTGTTGAATTGTCATTGGGTTTGCAATGAATGTTTTAGCTTGGTCCTGCATTGGGACGTCCCCTGTTGTTGCTGTCGACGCCATGCTTGATGTTGAGCGGGATGGAGAAGGGAGAGCAGACGACAATTAAATGTAATGTTAGGTTGTTAACGTACCAGGAGAAGCCTGGATTGAAGGATCAAAGGAAGAACAAGTCTGTGATTGACGAGGTTACGTAACGAGGACCCATAAGAACCCAAACGGGAAGTTCGGCTGCTGTATAATTATCCGCCAGTGAGGAGAGGTCATCACTCTACGCACGTTCGTACTTCTTTCCATATTCGATTCCCTGTATAACTAACTTCCTCCAACTGCAGGCACCCATCCCAGCTCGTACAAAGACCGAGGTCCTGTTTTTTCACCTCTCTTCTTCGCCCCACCACCACAGCCAGGATGTCCACACAACCCTTGCTGCAAAGAACGGCGACCAAGAGGATTGCTCTACCCGTTAAAGTCGAACCAAAGGTTTCTTTCGCAAACGAACGCACCTTCTTATCATGGCTGCATTTCACCGTCGTCCTGGGAGGTTTGGCTGTTGGTTTGCTCAATTTTGGTGATAGGGTATGTTCAAATACTCTGCGACATCTCTTTCGTTCACCTTAGGGGTTTACAGGTCGGAAGAATTAGTGCTGCCATGTTTTCACTCGTCGGTGAGTTATACGCGACTCTTATCGTGATTTGAAGATCTTAACGGACCCTGCGATGTTATTCAGCTGTGGCGGTCATGATCTACGCGCTTTGGACATATCATTGGCGTGCTAGATCCATTCGTACGGGCGGTCGTGGTCCCTATGATGACAGAGTTGGCCCTGTATGTACATTATCATCTATATATTCACCCGTCCCCTTTAGTCCTCTAATTCCCCCGTATTTTTTCTGAACCAAATGCTGAACCTCCTCTTTTCAGACGATTCTGTGTCTTGCTTTACTGCGTAAGTTCCGAGCGTTCGCGCCCCTCCCTCCTCTATGAAGCTAATATATCTCTTATTAAAGTCGCAATTATCGTCAACTTTATCCTGCGGTTTACGGAGTCAGATCAACCTTAATGTCGACCTTATACATATTTCATGCAGGAGGAGGTCTCGTGTTCACTCCAGGAGTAAATTCCTCGGCCGTGTTTGCGCGCACGACCTGCTTTCAACTGGATGCTATGGGTGTGATGTACATCTAAGTTCACTGTTCAGGTCTGGAGGATTGTTGTTTTCAAGCCGGTGAAGGATATAGTTGGTTGGTTAGGTTTAGCACACATTTATCTCTTGTCTCATATACGTTAAATTCAGGACACTTTCCATTTTTTCACGATCCATACACGTACAACTAGTACTACTAGTACCTTACTCAACATGTTAGCTAGTTTCCATTGCCTCTTATTTATGAATCACAATGTTCATCATGTTGATGTAGTAATTCACATCAGTGTTCCGATTTTTGTTACATTGGCGATAGGTTGTTCAGCTTGCCAATCATCCGTGAAAGTTGACAAATACATTCTGAAATAGAACCCACATATTGGTAAATCTTGGGCCAAAGACCGGAGGTTTGTTTGCTGTATGAATTCGTGCTTAAAACTCAGAATGGGATGCCAAATCCGAGGGGCCAGAACTGATGAGTTGACTCGGTCTCCAAAAGGTGTGCAAGCAAAAAAGCACAGATCTATTGTAGCAGTGAGATAGGAATATCTTTTCTACTTCTGCAGGCCAGTGTAGACAGGGTTCTTAAGCTCATGTACGGGAGTTTGACCTTCTGGTGCGCCAGGGATGGTCTTGACAAGGCCCTATTGGATAGAACGTGACATAGCATGATATCAGCATTCGAGTTTCTGGTTTTGAGAAGTATAAGAGACGTACGAGTTTCTCAAACATGCACTTGTTGAGTGCTCGTTCGGGTTTACGACACATGTAGTATTCCTGGGCAAAAAAGTCAGGATGAGCAATGTTACAGGGTTAAAGTTGCGGGTAGAGCTCTCCCGTCAATCCCTCGTCTGAGTAAAGCCAGACAGAGGGGCAGTGAATTACGCATGAGTCGGAATGAATCACTTACCTGGTTGTTCAACTCCAGACAATTCCAATGCTTATCGAAATCTTTCAAGCAGTTTTCTCGCATTTTGGTGATCCTACATATATAGAATGATACGGTGAAAAAGGCGTAAAGAAACAAATTTTAGTAAGTATTTTGAACAGCAGCGAGACACTAGGTACGTACAAATCTTGAGCACACCGAGTTACGCGACGACCTTCCTTCAAGCAATGTTCTGGGTCACGGTTCTCGTTCTTGCAAAGCATGAAGTCCTCTAAATAATGAGAGATTAAGATGGCAGATTAGCACCCGTATTCATCAATCTACACTTCTATTCCTCCTTCCTTCCTACACTTATGTTTCTGTTTCTATTCCCCTTCCTTCCAGTAACCCACTCGAAATCCCTTCCACCAACCAATGAAGACGAGATTAGGATAAGAAGTCTCACCGTTATAGTCCTTACAGTAAGCACCAATGAAGAAAGCAGCACTTTTCAAAGGAGCACTAGTAATACCTAATTCTTTAACGTGAGGTACATCTCCGGAAAGTGGTGTTGGATCCTTGTAAGGTCGGTCGGAGGTTTGAGGATCATGGTAGGAGCTCATTGTTTCTTCCTAGCTCTCAAGAACAGAAACAGAGAGAAAAAGAGGGAGAAAAAAGAGAGAACGAGATAGAGTGACTGCTTGAGAGTTCGGTGTTGAAGCTGAAGGGAGGTCGTCACGAATCGGGAATATGGGAGTGACAGCGATTTTGTGACTCCGTCCAATAGGATGAGTTCATTTTGTCACTTTGTAACGTCACATTTGTAACCTTTCATAATGTCACTCGGTCACTACTTCAAACTTAAAGTTCGCACCCTCAGCTCATCCCTCTGCTATAGAGTTATCGGACGCGATATTTCCTGCCAATCTTACAACTCAAGAGTTTTGACTGACAACATGGTACAATCGTTTCTTTGGGTGCTTTCAATATACCTCTAAATCTTTCATCTAGCCACCCCGAGCCCCACCAAAAACATATAACCTGTCTATCAAAACTCACAAACTTACGATCATGGTAACAGCACCTCAAACATCCACAATAGCATCACTCAAAGCAGAAGCATTATCGGCTCTTCAATCTAAAGTCATGACCTCAGAGGACGTGCTGATGGGCTCTCAGGATGACGATGAGGAGGAATGGGACCATATCCCTCAAGTGACAAGTATACAAGACTTCGAACTCTGTAGAGCGGTCAAAGAACGTGGAAGACCCACGGGCGAATATGAAGTATTAGATGAGAGTGCAACTGTGAAGAGTTGTTTGGTGAATTGGCAGTGTGTGTTCATCAGATTCAGGGATCCAGATGATGAAGGTGAGTTTATACGTTCTGAAAGTGTTGAGTTATTGATGAGTGGATCTATGTTCTTATTACTCTTCCAACAAAACTATACAAATATAATATTCTATTTTCACCATATCACCAATCGTGCCAATTGCTCCTGCAACAATCTCCCAATAAACAACCAGGCAAATTGTTACCCGTCAAAGTGAAATTGCCGCCATTGGTGGAAGATGATGAGGATGAACCCGCGCCCGCTCCTCCTCCACAGCCCCAACCTTCGTCAACAACAGTAGACCGGAAGGGGAAACGAAAAGCTCGCTCTATATCTCCGTCCTCTGATCTTTTTGACGAGTGAACGATGTAGTGGAATAGGTTTTGAAGGATCGTTCGTGTATTGCGCATTGTAAAATAGTTTCACGGGCATGAATTAATCTCTGTGCCCTCAGAGATGGCAATTTTGTATAGAAGGCTTAATCGCCACACCCCGAAATATCAGCAGCATTACTGCTTCGTCCTGATCCATGAATTTCGACTAGGTTCGAGAGGTAGAAGAGCAGCAGCTACCCGTCGACCCTCCTCTGCCAGAAGATTATACGTTGAACATGCATTCCACTACATAAAATCATGTTTCAGCTACGCTTGGGAGTTTATCAACTTTCAGAGGAAAACATACCGTATCCATGACGTCAATTTGAATGGCAATACTTGTGAGATAATGTCTCAAAGCTGGAGGAGGTAGAACAACTTTTCTTCCTGTTCCAAATAGTAAAATTTCTGTTGAACGATACAGTATGAGCAACCACGAGACACCCCGCTGATGACAAGGATAGACTGACCTGGTTTAGGGACAACCACATCGAATAATTCAAAATGTTCAGTTCTCCAATCATCCCAGAAAGTTGTTGGAACGTCCCAAAGATAAGTCTTGCCTTCCAGGAATATGCATGGCGAAGGGAGGATTAACCCATCTTGTAATTGGATTCCTTGGTTCGAAACTGATTTCACCTGAACTGCTGGTGCTGGTCCTCCAGAGAGGATGTTATTGAGAGCGGTGGGGGTGTTCAAAACGGGATGAGATGTTCTGAGTCCACGAGATAAAGTAGTTCTTGAGATTAGAGGTTTCGTCCTCAATTGTTGACGAATAAAGGACTTTGTGAGGTTCTGCATAACTGGAGGACTTCGAGGATGGTGAGAGTTGCGAATGCAAAGCGCGTCATTGATATATTTTGTATTGGCCATCTAATAATCGTTGGTTATCTTCAATATCGGAGTTTCAACCATGTATTGATCTTGGTTAGGAGGAGTTTATTGATCGTGGTCCTGTCTAAACTTACTTCCGAACTCTCATCTTCAGCTGGGCTGGACACCTTCACTTCATAATGGGACCACTAGCAGCAGATGTTCGAAGTGTCTTCGACCTACCAGGCCCTTCTAATGCAAATGCAGGAGCAGCACCCCCTACTCAAAACCCTGCCCGAAAGACTCAACCCAAGAAACCTGAAGGCATGAAGCGGGAACTCTATTCACTCATCGGCCCCAATGCAAATCCTACACTGCCTGTACAATTGACAAAACCAAGATTAAAACAGAAGCCTAACTTGGGGAGTGGGAGGAGAGTAAAGTGGTATGTTTATTTAATTACAGGTCGGTGAGGATAAGAGCTCACCATTAGTGTTAGGGAATGGAGACCGTTCAAAAACGCCGGAAGAACGGACGGACTTGAGCTCTCCCATTGGGTTAAGGCAGGCGGAGATCCTAATGCTGGTCAGGAATTCTTGTACTACCGTCTACTTAAGCTTGGCTAAAGTCTATGCTTTGTAGAATACCTATATGCGAAATATAACATTCAAAACACCGTTCAGCAGTATTCCCAAGACGAGTATACACGGTTACTTGATGGTAAGTGCATACACCCATAGGAAAAATAGTGGATTTCACTCAGTGTGATAGTAGACAAGAATTGGACCAAGGAAGAGACGGACTATTTGTTCCAAATTGTTCAAGAATACGACGGTCGATTTTATGTCATTGCCGATCGTTATGAGTATCCTGATGGACCTGGGCGGTCTCTCGAGGTCAGTGTTATCACTACTTTGCTCACGTACCGCTCACTCAAACCCACCTAGGAAATCAAGGATCGATATTTCAGCATATGCCGAAAGCTGGTAAGGAATAGGCCTTGGGCAGGAGACGAAGCTAGTAAAGCATCTCTGATTTCCAGTCTGAGTTATGATAAAGGTTCGTTTCCTGTTTTCCATTTTCAAGGTTTCATTTATATCTACCCCCAATTCAGAGCGAGATATCGCACGAAAGAAGTATCTTGCCAGTCTAGAAACTCGGACACCCGAGCAAATAGCAGAAGAAGAAGCCCTTTACATTGAACTCAAACGACTCGAGCAAAATGAGAGAAGGTTTAAGAAAGACAGGGATGATCTCCTTCGCACTCTTCTCGGTATTGAGTCTGGATTACCGGATATTCCTACGGAGGACGAACTTCCTGGTCAAACACCCACCTCTACTTCGAGTTTGTTCATTGATACCAAGAAGACTAAGAAGAGAGGTGGTACTGGTGCTGGGGATTTAGAAACTCCTGTTTCAGCATCCGCTTCATCCAGTCATGTTGCCGCCCTCTCTCAGGCAGTCCCGAAGAAGGCACAGAGCGCGAAGAGCGCTGCGTACGGTGAGATCCTGTACTTCAGTACCTACACTCGTTCTGTTATCTTACATGTTACATGTCACCTAGATGCCCATCATTTCATAACTCGATCAGATCCTCCTCCGACAAACAAAAACACGCATGTTCCAACATATGTTCGATCGTACAAACTTCCTGCTGCAAAATCGGCATCAGCAGCCAAGATTGCTCAAATTATGGGAGAGCTAGGGATTTCACATACACGACTCGTCATGCCAACTAAAGAAAATACAGCTCATCTTGAAGGGTTACTAGAAGCAGCTAATTCTCTGATCGAAATGAAGAAAGCTGTGGACAAGGTTGAAGCTGATATCAGGACAGCTCAGGCTAGGTTGAATATGCGAGCTTCTGAAGCGGAAGGTGGTGGTGCTGAGGGAGGGGAAGGGGTTATGGAACTAGATGAGGAAGCAGATGGTGCCGAGGAGGCAGGTGAGGATGGTCGAGCGCAGAGTGTGGCTAGCGTACGGAGTGCCAGAAGTGTGGGAGCTAGACAACGAAAGGTAAGTTACATTCATTGCTTGGAAAATGATGTGTTAACGCTGCCTGTGTTGTTAGAATCGTAGGTCGATGTCGATATCTTCGGTGGACACATCGGCTACCGGAGTTGGCTCTCACAAGAAAAAGAAACGTCGTGCGGATTAATTTGTTTTCTGCCTGATTGCTCTGAGTTTTCATGTACCATGTAGTTATCTTTTCTGAATCTGGAATTTGTACTTGCTTTGGATATCTCTACGTTACTGTAAATTATATTCTTGATGAGCTCGTCCTCAACAAATCCAATCTTGAACGTATGGCAATGAATGTCGGTTGCGGAAAGTAGTCCACAGGCTCCGTTGACAAATCGCGAGTATGCACGAGAGTACTCGTGATGGGAAGGGCGAGTCTAGGGTGCATAGAAAATATACCTGGAGGGTGCTTCGAACTGTTGCCGCTGTTGGCGTGAAGACTGGTGTAATGACATCCCGACAGTCGCTAAAATACATTGTTTTGAGTGTAGAGACACGCACAAAACTCAGCTGATAAAGCTATATGCCATGCCATCCTCATACAACGCCTAAGCTCTTAATGCCTCTACCTCTCGCCGCTGCTAAACTGATCGCAAGACAGCTTAACAGAAAACCAGTGAATCTAAGCAAATGCTATCGTTGAGAATCCATTATGCAATCATCTTCGCCATAAGAAGAGCACACCTGAAGAATGCAACCCGAGAGATAGAACGTTCCTCAAGCACAGTTCTCGAAGATGCAAAGATATTTCGTAAAACAGCGGGAGTGACTGGTATTCGGCTGTTGGAAGGAGGAGGATATCGCCCAGAAGATGCATCTGAGCTTCCAATATTGGCATTAGCCGCTGTTACAGTCAGTGAGGAAGAGGCTGAGGTGGATGACGGAGGCATGATCGTGGTTGTTGTCGAGCAAGGCAAGAAGGAGGTGAATTTAGCAAAGTGGTACGGGAATTGCCGAAACGCGATCATCTGACTTTAGGCGTCGAAACGCGTGGGATAAACAAAGCCATACAGCAACAGGCGCTCATGGTTGAGTTCGAATTTGTTAAATTGGGATTGTTTGAGATCTCAGATTATTCCTCAATTTATATCTCAAATTCTTCTTGCTCAAGGCCACTGTGACAGGCTGTGCGAGCCTCTGCTACGTTGTTCTCTTTCTCTCCCCTACCTTCTCTTTTTGCATGGCTTTCACTTCCTCACCGCGTAAACTGGTGCCGCTAGCGAGTGGTGACGACGGTCCAAGTCGACCCAGGACCAAAGCGAGACCAACTTTCACCCGAAGAGTCTTTTACTGTGGAGTAGTAGTAGAGAATCCACCTCCAGGTGAGGAGTATCACCCGGGTGAGTGAAGTTTCTGTGGGCAATGATTCTATCATCTTGAAAGATAAACCATGTTGCCAGACGTTCAAGACCTCCTGTTGTCTCTAGGCAGATCTATCGAAGAGTCTCCAGAGGATGAACAGGAGACTGCTGATGGCCAGTCGAGCTTGCGTTCTTCTCATAACTCACCACGCCCTGTAAGTAGTTATCGTCTACACGTCTTAATCATAATTCGTTTATGTCCACCACCCACTGATGATGTTCTCAGAGCAGTAATGGAAACCGTGATCAACCTAGTCACAGGCCGACAAAGCTTGAAGAAGCCATCAAGGAATTAGTCGAAACAGAACGCTCCTACTTCGAGAAATTGAAGCTGCTCAAGAGAGATTATATGGATCCCCTCAAAAACTTCGCCAAGAAGAAGGAAACAGCAATTATAGACTCCTACAAAGCAGGCGTTTTGTTTGGAAATATAGATCAACTATTACCGGTGAACGAAGCTTTTCTTGCAGATCTTGAAAAGATGAATACGCCCGATAAACCGAGGAATCCAAACGCACCATCTGTTGGAGATGTCTGTATCAAACACTTCAAGTATCGTCGGGGATTTGAGAATTATAGGAGATATTATGCAAACAAAGCGGATGCACAGAAGATGCTTGAACAAGAGGTTAAGAAAAGCAGTTCTTCTGGGTTTGCGGCGTACATCGATGTGAGCACCTCCCAAGACCTTTCAACTAATCCTTCATATGCTCAGGGAACAAATCATACGCAACACAGAGAATCAAGTATTCAAACGCAGATTCGAGGAACCGCATCGGTTTACGCGAACTTTTAATGGAACCCGTGCAACGAATCCCTCGTTATACTCTTATGTTTGACGAAATCATGAAAAACATGCTGCCCAGCGATCCACAGCGGCGGCTTCTCAAAGAGGCTTGTGAATATGCCAAGATAATCGCTAAGGATGAGACAGATGAACACACTCGCAGAGCGAGGACTATGCACTGTCTTCAAACCACTGTCGAGGATTTCCCTGCTACACTCTACTCGAATAACAGGAATTTCATAGATTGTATCGATGTTCAGGATGTTCTATCCTATTCGGATTCCCCGTTTGATCGTGATGCACAATCTTTGGGAAACCTACACTGTACCCTGTTCTTATTCGACGACAAAATCGTCATCGTGAAGAGACCAGGAAACGGCGAGAAGGCCGGGAGGAAATTGGCAGGGTTGGACGATCTGGAAAGGTCTCTGAAAAGTGGTGTACCCCCTCCTCCGTTGAAGAAAACGGGTATGGTTTGCAAGGGGATTGTAGATATTACTGATCTGGCAGTGACAGATGTTGGTGGTTCAGGTGCGTAGTAACTTCACCACCAGGGTAGCAGGATAAATAACCTTTAAACAGATTTTCATCTTTTCATTGAAAATCCACCCCTGGATCAGTCCGATAAATGGTCAGATAGAGCCTTCAGAGCTATGACTGTCGTGATTCCACCGGCGCCAATAAATCTTGAACCGTCACGGACAGAAGCTGAGAAGCGCAGGTTCCTGGAGAATCTATGGAAGGCTCAAGCTGCTTTTCGGACTAAGAATGGACAAAGCGTTGCGGTAGTCGCAGACGAAACTGAAGTAGAGAGCAAGGGTGGGCGAGTCACTGTTGCAAGGACATATTTCAATCTATATCAGAGGACGGAGTTCCTTCAAGAGGCTAAGAAGGTCAGTACAGTGCTATTATTGTACAATTTAACTGATTGTCTCATTTCGAATGTGTAGACAAAGGTTGTCGTTCACATTGATCGCGAAGGGGCAGCTGATCCTATACCGTTTGGTCTCCCCGGCCCTCCGATTGTAGTGATCACCGTACAGCCTATAGCAGGCGAACTTTCACGATATAGTGTGTCATCCGTTGATCCCAGTCAGGATATGGAAGAGGGAGACATTGTTCAGACTGCGCGTGTCCCAGAACGCATCATCCATACTAGTAAGTACTCTCTCTATCCTGTATCGCTCAGTCATTTATACATGTATAGTCCACCAGTACGGGGTCTTCAAGTTTAAAACTGGTAACATGTCACGGCCGAGTACACCCTCCTCTCTTCGTTCCAAGGCTGCCATATTTGGATTGGATGTTATTTCTCGAAACTTATTTGGTGCGCTTCCTGGTGCTTCAAAACATACCCATGTGTCCGACGTCTTTGGTAGTGGGGGAGGAATAGGAAACACATCAATGGGTTCTGTTAATCCACATCATAGACGGGCTAAGACGACTTCAACTGTTAGCCGAAACTCAGTTTATACCCATTCAACTGGGACTACCTCCAACTCAAACACAACTGACCTTACGAGGAGTACCATGAGTACCATGACGAATGCGACATCTATCTCACTCATGGATGAGCATGTCGGCCCTAATGGAAGTTTGAGAAATCGCACTGGAAAGGAGAAATCGAGCTCTAGTAGGTCAAGGTCCCGATCGCTTTCGAATGTAGGGAAAAGGTTATTGAAGAGAGCGAAGTCACCCTCGGCCGCAGCATCGGTTTCGGGAGCGACTAGTGGCGAAGAACGTGAACACTCCCCTACAACGAGACCTCTGTCCAGGAGCTCCCAAGCGGTGAGAGACCCTAGTATCAATGGAAGTAGGAGAAGTGGCCAAAATATTGGGCGAATGGCATACAGCGATTATGAGGACGAGGATGATGAAGAGTTGGACGAAGAAGATGCTTACACTGCTCATGAAAGGTCCCGTGGCCGGGATGACCCCCTTCTTCTTCAGTTGGAATTGGCGAAACAGAACAGTCAAACCCAGAATGCCTCCGCAAATCTCGATGTCGAATCTCCTGTAGAAGAGGCCATTTACGAAGGTAATTATGATTTGAATATATTAATTGAGTTTTGTCTAAGTGTATCCTTTGACAGAAGAACCACCTGCACGGCTGCCATACCTCTCTGGGCATCCTTTACCGCCAAGGCCTACCTCACGAGCCTCCAGAGATCCCACTGAAATGGCGTCTGACTCACAGAGTTACCGTTCAACAACCCCCACCCCGCGTCCGCGCTCTACAGTACCACTCGATGACACGTCGGATTCCGAACAATCTCACCGTAGAACTCTCTCCACAAGCTCGCGAACTTCCTCTGAGCGTCGTCCTCATGGACCCCGAAGTCCTTCACCTCTACCAACAACACCCCGACATACTGGAGGCAGTGGCAAATCTATGCCACCGCTGACACAAATGTCCCCATTAGAGCATTTGGAGTTCAGTTTAGAAGAATCAACATTTAACCTAGTTCCAACTCTCAATCCCTACAAGCATGATAGTAGACAAGTTTCGCCACTACCAAGAAGCAAGCGTCAACCTTTTGAATCCACAGGAAATATCGAACACACTCCTCGTGCCTCAACTTTCAGAGGAGTAGATTCCGATGTAGCTTCAGTGATTAGTACCCCGGCAAGTATCGAACCTCTGACAATCAAAAAGAAGTCTTCGATCAGAACCAGTGCCATTCCTTTGAGTACTAGGACATACTTCTCTACAAACACAAGCTCGAGTGCGAAGACCAATAATCATGTCAATGGAAATGAGAAAGGGAAAGTAGAAGGGGATGCATCGGATTCGTCACTATCTCAACCAGGCAAACCTTTTGCGTTCGCAAGAGGGCCGGATTCTCCACTCGTCAGGGCCGGGGAACGAATGAACCAGATAAGGAGACATCCATCGACTTCTAGATCTTCGAGAATACCTATCCCTATGAACTCAGTGAAGAAGGTGGATATTGACAAGCTCATGAAGTTGTCAGAAACGACCAAGGAAGATGTATGTGGATATGCTAGACTGCAGTTCTCTTGCTTATGAGCTTGTGTAGGTCGAATCTGCTCGTCGAGCCATTAAACGAATTAAGCTCGATGTCGAACCATTGCGGTCATCCATATCAAACCGGATAGGAGGATCACCTATCCACGAGTACGAACGATCGCCATCCCCATTGAAAAGTCTTCGAGCAGGACTCAGACCTACAGCGGCTCCTCCTGTAAGAATACGAAGTTGTTTGGACTATTTTCCTTCATGACCTAATCAGGTTTTTTGGTCTACAGACTAGAGAGGCGCAAGCCCGTATGGAAGAACTGCAGCAAATGATTCGCAAACGCAATGGAATGGAATCCCCGAGAGCACGACCTATGAGTATGTTCACAGAATCCGTTTCCCGTGGTTCAGAGTCGCCCTCAAGTTCGAACACGAAGATCGAAGATTCTGCTCGGTCAATTGAAGACTTGGCTTCCCAGGTTGACAATGATCTTTCCAAGGCATTGGAGACCCAGGAGTTTGTACACTCAGAATTGAAGAATCTTGATGCACAATTGCAAGATGTAAGTTTTCGCTGATGTAAGTCAAAATGTCATTATTAAATCTGCGTTTATAGCAAGCGGCAGAACTTGAACGCACAAAAGTCGAACTTCACTCTGCGCAACTTGCCACCGATGCTGCCAAGACCCTTTTGGTAGATGCGATCGCGGAGAAAGAGATCTTATTCGAGGCTTTCAATGAAGAATTGGGGAATATGTTCGACGATGCAAGCCTTGGAGGTTCTCAAGCTTGGCATGCAATGGTGAAAGATATAGAAAGGACCAAGAAGGATCGAAATAAACTCTGGGAGGAAAACACGTACGTGTCTTTGTATAGTTCCTATCACGCTGGTAGTACTAACTCATATCATATCCGTTAACAGCAACTTAAAGCGACGTTTGCAAGAGGTCGAGATACAGAAAGAGCAGTAAGTTTCAAAGTCGTATGTTCCCAACTCCAATGATTAACGTTGAATCTGTAATCTGTTTAGATGGGGTGAAATTCTCCGAGCACATGGGCTCATTCCTTGACATCTTAAGTAGAAGTTGAAGTCGTTCCTCCATCCACCATACTTCCCATACTCTTATGCTCTCATTTACATCGAATCACACATATCCAATATCGCAATCTGCTGACCATGATTATAAGCTATGTCACATTTCATGTTTATTATACCATCTGTAACTATATTTTGGATCTTTTTTTGCATGCCGGTCCTATCAGAAATACTACTATATGTACTACGTATGGGGGGAAAGAGTTTGAGGAGTGAAAATCAGGGAAGGTAATACTAAAGAACAAACAAGTCTGGTCTGAACGACATGATCATGATGATATAGGGACGAAAGTACGGGAAAAGATGAAAATGTTGTTACAAGGGTATTACAATCAAGTGTGGTGTGGTACACAGAAGGTCGTAAATATTGCTATCTAATGCTGGAAAAGGAGAGATGAAATGCTTTAGAGTCAATGCTGAAGTGAATGAAAAAGAAGAAAAAATGATATGCGAGGTGGATGGAAAAAATGCAAAGGAAAAAATATACGATACTATCGAGGACGACGTGGGCGAACATGGCTAATGATGATGATATTGCAGGGCATGTTGTATGTGCATAAACGTTAGTTTCGTTAAGGGTCAATATAAGGTTATGGAAAATTGTAGAGTAAAAGAAGAAAAAGGAGAAGTGAGAAGGTTCTTTTGTCCCTTTATAACGGGGTCGATGGTTCAGAAGATGGAGGGAAATAACTGGAAGAACGAAAAACGCTCTTCATAGCTTTACGAGTGGATGCTGATGATGTAGCACTCGATACTGAGTTAGACTCGGATAGAATCTTAGGGTCTCGACGAAATAGTGAGCGACGACGTGTAGGCATAGAAGAGTCAGTGAACCCCACCCGACGCGGAGAACTCGGGACGAGACCCGGGCTGCGGGTTTGATCCAGGCTCAAACGTTGGCGAGCAGGAGAGCCTTGAGGTGGATAGTTGCGATTATCATCTGACAATCCAGGTGTTGTAGGTGCTGAATCATCACTGGGAACTTCTGGGGAACTCTGGACTCTTGGACGTAGACTTCCCCGACGTAACCAAGAAACGATACCACCAGGAGAATCAGCTTCAGATTCAAGATGTGCGACAGATGGTGCGGGAGAAGCTTGAGCAGAGGTTGAAGGTGAAGGTGACACTGAGCGGGTGTTATGGAAGAAGTACTTGACGCCGTCAATCATTGACCGGGTACGTTTTGGTCGGTACTCGGTCGGTATAGGTTGTATGATGATGTCGGCCTGAGTGAGGGTCCTGTGTGATCCTGAAGGCATAGGAAGAGGAATACAAGCGTCGAGCGGACTTGGTAACACTGAGTTGATATTCGAAGAGGTTGCAGAAGAGCATTGAGACATCGGAGTAGGAGATTCAACGCGTGATTCACCGCCATGACAATTCTCACTTTCAGCTTCATTGCTTCCGATGAGTGACGGGACACCTCCATGACCTTCGGATGATGAGATGGAATGGTGCTTTTTCGGACGAGGAGGTTTCACAGTTTTGACCTTCTTTCTAGGATTACTTTCATTGTCGCTAGTCATGAAATCGTCCACTTTGCTATCCAACGAAGGTTTCCTTCTCGAAGAGTAAAGAACACTACGAGATCCACGAAGTGCAGCCATGGCAGTGATCGCCATAGCAGAATTCGACCTCGTAATATTAGGAGAAGGTCTTCTTCTATGAAAAAGTTCTTCATCCCTCATTTGAGCTTGAGATCGAACAGTAAGACAGTTCTCCGAGAAAACATCAGCCAATCCCTGTTCGGTACTATGGCGGTTTTGAGGTGAAGCTCGCGCAAGGCGTGGAGTTGAACCTTCGAAAGTGAAGAATGCCTTGACGGAAGCCGTTGAAGAACGTCGACTCAAGGCCGCAATCGAAGCCGGGTTTGCATGATCCGTTCGCCACGTTGAACCCTCGAATCTTGACATCGTCCTGAAAGGCTTCGAAGGAACAATTTTCGAAGCAGTAGGAGTCACGTTGTCGGCATTGTTCTCCAAGTCGGAAAGTGATTGAATGGTAGGTAAAGGCGTTGTCCACTCGTGTGTCTGGTCTTCTTCTGTAGGAGAAACTCCGTGAGCCTTCTCTGGCATTTGCAAGAGTGAAGAGACAGGCTCGTTAGTCCAACTTGGAGGTCTCGAAAGCGCTTCTTGAACAGCCGCCATCCAAATCTCTTTCTCCGATTGACAAGACGCAGCAAGTTGCAGATGATGTCCTTGTCCACAAATATGGAAAGAATAAGGAATAACTGACACAAAAGGGGTCAAATTCGAATGAAGCCATACAGACCTGAGTTCGCAAAACCACTTACTATCATCATCATCCGTATCCAGCAGCTCGAACCCAACCAAAGAAAACCAATACTTTGGTTCATACACCTTCCCATTCTTGAAAACCTTGACGAGAACCATATATCCTCCAACGTACAAGAACGCTCCAAGATATTTGCATCTCTGTGAACTTGGATGATGGTGAACGACATCCAAAGCCCCAGAAAGTAAACATGCACCCAACGAATCCAGAAACTCCTTCGACAAATTCTTCTGTCTCTCCTCATATCCTTGCCCACCACCGCCTGTCCCACTTCCACTAACCCCTGATCCTGCGATAAACGAACCAGGAGTCGAAGGGGAAGACAAAGCAGAATACGAAACCGGAACGGCATGAATAATCCTCTTAACAATCAAAGCAGACTTGACACTATGTGCTTGTTTCTCACTCGCCAAATCAACGAGTGAACAAACATGTTTCATAGCCAACAAAGCGTCATTGACATGAGGGGTAGTCGAAGAAGTTGGTAGCTTCGTTTGAAGTTGAGCAAGTAACAAAGGATATTTGCATATTCGTTGGACAGGCTTGATGAGATAATCCAAAAACTTAAGTCGTCCAGCTTGAGAAGATGAAGATGTGGGAATAGAGATGAATACGTCTGATTGCACAAATGTTGATTGCTGTTGCAGATAATGTTGTCCTTGAGCTTGCTTTCTCTTCTCTCCGTTGGTAGGATCAGACTTGGTATGTGTCATCAAAGTATGAGATGAGGATGTAACGGGTAAAAGTCCGATCGGAGGTAACGCTGAAGCGGATGAAGTAGAGTGTCTCCGTTGACGACGGTGATGTTCCGGTGAGTGATCAGAAGACGCAGGACTATCTGCAGATTTGGACTTGCTAGGATGAGGCGGATAATGTTCAAGAGATGGGGCGGCTGATCCAAAAGCACGAGCTACACTCTTCGAACAGCGCTGTTCGAAAGCATCCCATTCAACTGGATATTGATCTTGAACGTTCCGAATGAGATCGGCGGCTTCATTGTGTTTAGGACAAAAGTCTTCATAGATCTTGAAAACAGAAGCCTGTAAAACCGAGGGGGGAAAAGAAGTGAGTAAGAATGAGAGCTATGCATTCTAACTCATGACCAAGTAAAATTCACCTGTCTTTCAAAAACACCCGCCACTTTGTCGATAGCTTCATCCAGTCTATCCATATGGTTGAAAATAGCTCCAACAACATGATCACTCCAGCTCTCCGGTAATCCGCACTTCTCAAAAACTTCTCCATAACCCATAGATTCCAAATCATTCTTCAACTCTCTAACAAAGCTCTCATGCAATGCAACAATATCTTCAGCGTTTCGCCGTATCAACCCAATGTCTTTCTCTGTCAAGATGGAACGAGATGTAGAGTCATAGGATGAAGGCTCGGAAGATTCGTGAGAGGATGATGATGATTGTGATGCTTCAGTTGGAGGACCGAGATTTGATGAGAGTGAATTCGATGATTGTTGCGGATGTGAAGAAAGGGAAGACCAAGATGAAGGGAATGGACGACCAAGTCCCAGACTTGCGATAGAAATTGCTGATGCCGAAGATCGTGACAAGGAAGGGGCTAAACTGACTCGTAGAGTTGGTAACTGTTCAAGGTATATCTATAAACGAAGAAACAAGAGGGAAAGGAGGGAGGAATAGGAAATGTTAGAATACGCATACGAATGGTGATAATGAAGAACTCACAGAAACTAAAACCCGCAAATCCAACAGATATCCCACTTCAGTATTCAACAACTCCATAAGTGCATGGTATCTCTTCGTCTTATGTCCTTCCATGTTAATCGACGCTCTTCCCTTCTCGAGCCTCTCCATTCCCTGATCTTCAATATCCTCATCCCGTTCCTCGTCATCATCAACCTCCAGATGAAAAAGACTCTTCTTCCTAGAATGACCACCTGATTGTCTTTGTGCTTGATGTGTAGACACCGGGGAACCATTAATATCATGACCATCTCCCAAAGAAAGATCCTCCAAGGCACTTCTGAACGACTCGCTCGAAGGCGAATGACTTGTTTCAGAAGAACACACAGATCCACTCGGACTCGGACTTTCGAATCTCAAAGGACTTCCCCGTTTCTGAGATGTAGTGACGATTTGCGATGGTGAACTTGTATAGGAATAAGAATAAGTGAGAGAAGGTGAAGAAGGGAGTATAGGAGAAGTAGCAGATCGCAATCCACGAGGATGCCTTGAGAGACTGGGAGGAAGCAGTTCTGCGCTTGGAGACTTTGAAGTGGACGGTAATGTTCGGGTATTCTGCTTTCGGGTACTGTTACGTCTTGAACGAGAGAGTGAAGGTGAAAGATGTTCATAAGCCGGCGGCAAAGTATGTGTATGCGCGGGAGGATGTGAATGTGAAGAAGAAGTTGATGAAGACGAGTGTGAATGTGTGGAAATTGGAAGTGGTGGTAGTGGTGGTGAAGGCAAAGTCGCAGAAGAATAGTGATGAATTTGATGCGGTAATGGAGGTAAAGGTTTCCCAAAATTCGGTGGTAGACTTTGCCTTCTCTTCGGTCTTCTCTCAGGAAAATCCTCTTCCCCGTGAATCCTCCTCCCTCTTTGCTGCTCGTGGTGATGGCTTGAGGCAACATTCGAATAGGAAACTCCACTACCCTCAGACGCGCCACGCCTCAATGTCTCTATACTTGTTTGAGGAAAGACCGCGACGGATGCAGGTCTAGGTCTCGTCCTCCCTCCTGCGGCACCACGGCTCCTCTTAGCGTGTCTCGTTCTCTCCGAAGTCTCCACATCGTCAACTTTCTCCGAATCCGATGCACCGTAACCAGTTATGTAAGAAGTGGCGATAGCCGGCTTTTGTGGTGGTGTAGGAGGTGTTGAAGTCCATGCTGGTACGGTTTGCGAAGTCGATAGTGAACTGACACCGACCGTTGAAGCCGAACTCGAAGCTAACACAGTGATAGACCCCGAACTTGAAGAAGAGGCACCAATCCCCGCATTGAAGTAATCCTCCCCTGACGCCGAAGAAAAGTGGAATTCATGAGTAGAGGCAGATTGCACCCGTTCAAAACCACCCTCACTCAAGAACTTCTCGACCTCTGCATCATCCCTTAACTGAATAGACGCTCCAGTCGATCCGAGGTCCGGGGTGAGTCTCGGAGACGCCATTATAGGTGTTAATGGCACGAACGGTAGAAACCCACTATGTCCGCCAGAACTAACATAGCCCATTCCTCCATGACCGCTCATCACCATTGACTTGCTTGTTCGTATACGTGAGGGGGACAGTGAACGTGTCAGAGTGATGGTAGATGTAGACGTTGACGAGGAGGATGAAGCCAGTGAGGAAGACGAGGATGGAGAGCGAAGGGTACCGATTGCTGTGACTTGAGTTAGGGAAACAGAGGGATCTGATGAGGAGGGTACTATGGGTATATGATGATGGGAACTCATTGTCGTGCTAACTCTGGTTATTGAGGATGACGGACTAGATGATAAATCCGAATCTCCTGAAAATGGAGATGACGACTGGGGCTGCCTCCCACTACGGCGCGAGGAGAGAGAAGGGTAACCAGAGACGGAGACAGGGATGGGAGCCTCAATAGGTAAAGGGGTGGTAGGTTGTTTTGAGGGTAAAACCTGCATTTCAATGCCGATTCAGGATTTATATATCCACCTATAAATTACTGAGTCAGGAAGGTGTGATAGACATCAAGCAATAAGCAGAAAGCTCGTACCGGCGAAAGAAGCAGCAGGGGAAGGAACGAGCGCTTCCCGAGAAGTGGACGCGAGAAAGTTGGACTGAGATGTTCAGCTATGCAGATAGCGTTGAATGATAGACTGAAGGGGGAAAGAAAGATGAGTTCAAGGTCGGTTGCGAAGAGGCTGAGAAGAGAAGGAGGCGAACATGACATGTAAAAAAAGAATGGACATACCTTTGACTGTCAGCCCCCCTACGACCCCCTTCCAACTGTGGGTAGGAAAGACGAGCAGATTGAATAAGTTTTGATGGAATGAGAACTTTGTTGAGTTGCGAATGCAGAGGTCCTGAGGGGAGGGAGAGACGGTGCAAAGTAAATAGGCCCGTACTTCAGACTCGCTTCAGCCAGAGCCCAGGTCTATGATCTCACAGTAACACGCGAATATATAGTTGTGGAGTCTGGATGAATTGTTAGAGTTGGGAGAAACCGTCTCGCCTTTCCTCTGGGTATTTGGGAACAATGGAAGGCTTGGGACTCCGGATTAAAAAAGGAGGAAGGGAGCAAAGAAAAGAAGAGGAGACGAGCTACGCGGAGACTAAAGGTGTGTTTGCCTCGATATCGATCGAAACTGGACGCTCGGCACGGGAAGATGAGTGTCGGTCACTACCAAGACGAGCGAGAGGGGTATGAAATGGAGAATTAAAGGGTCGGAGGAGGGATATATGGACTCGGAGGAAAGGTCTCCAGCGCTGGAGGCTCAAGCAAACATTGTGGACTAGTCGAGTGAGGTACGCGACCGCACATTAAACATTTAATCTTCTGAAAATTATACCACAAAATAACGGCCGGAAAAATGAAAAGAAGACCACGTTCATTCCGAATCATTCGCCGAGTGGATAGTTCAAGGCAACGAAGCAGAGCCATATCCACGCTCAGATCTCAGACACTGATTGAAATGTTGCATTCCGCTGAGCCACCACCTCGGACTCGCGGTCAAGATAAAATCTATCCGACTCTCGCGACATCCAGAGGCTTTCTGCAGTGTATTTTCGTCGATAGGAGGAAAGCTGATCGCGTCATGCTCGCTGCGTTATTTTATGCATATCATGCATTTATTGCAATTTATCTCTTTTGACAGCCACAACCGGGGAGGACCCAAACGGTCGCCCGGGATAGCAACGAAACCGCAAAGCGGGAACTACAAGAACAAGAATTGTAGCAGTTAAAAAAACGCCACAGGTCAGAAACGTTCAAGGATCTCCCCTCTGAGCACGCCTCAAACGCCTTGCAAGGTTTGCAACAGCTCGCACCGCCCACACTACTGCATCCCAACAACCCTTGTCAGAATATAGTACCGCGTTTTGGACAAGAATGTTCCTGGCGCGGTTACTGATCGATTCCGGGACATCTTCACCAATGGAGCTCTCTCAGAAAAAGAAACAATTGCCAGCTGTTGCTCGACGTCGACCATCCTCCACAAAGCCGTATTGTGGACACACTTGCCAATCTTCCGCGATAACATCTTCATGATAACAGGTCCTTCAGCCTTTTCAGCGGTACCGGTGATGTCATGCACGAACTGTGCGGGTACCTCGTTACGAACAGCTTTCAGACAGACTTGCGCAACGACTCAGCTCGGTTCCCCAATCGCAAAATCTAGGAGGGATAAGAAGAAGTTGATCAGTGCTATCGTCAACAACCTGCACGTTTACTAGTTCGCTTACGAGAGGTCTCTCGAGATGATTTGCATTGCACTGAAAATGCAGAGTCAGTCTCCATACTCGTGCAAAAGGATCCCATTCGAATCCTTTAATCTTACGATGAGCAATCCTTTCTGCAAACCTGTCGATCTAACTCTTTCGCCATCTTCCGGATACCAAATGTAGGGCACGACGTTGGTCGTTCTCATTGTCCACAAAGCAAAAGTCAAAAGATGAGCGACGTAGCATTTAGCTTCACGCAGTGCAACATTGTCCCAAAGGCCCAGAATGTTGGTGAACTTGAAGAGCCCTAATTTGGACCTGCATCAAGAGGCGCAAATACCTTTGTTTGTCTCTATTTGTACCTATCCATCAAAAGATTTTTTTGACATTTAAAAAGTCCGTTGCTCTTTCATTCCCTTTCTTTCCTCAACCACCATTTGATACGCACATGCATCTTGTTCTTCTATCAGCGAGCTCCTACTGGTGTTCCATGTACATAAATACCTCAACTTCGCCTCATCCCCGAGGGATACACAATGGCACCCTTTTTTAATCCATCCCGCTTGATCTTCTCTTCTTCGTTCCGATCTCTCCATCTGGTCGCCTTCAATCTTTTCTTGCAACATGCAACGATCAACGAATAGGAGCAGCTTCTACGCCCCCGACAACGTGCTACAATTCTCTCGATGATATCCTGTCCCGACTTAGAAAATTACTACACGAGTGCAATACATCGTACACAGGGTACCTCCGCCTCCCGCCATGACAGTTGCATTGCTCCGACGATGTCTCCTCATATTTTGCTCTCTTCTTTGTTTTCGATCGTCCTTTACTACTCCACAAACATACTGGCCTATTTCTGCCCGAGCAGCACTATAACGCATCCACCCTGTCTCGGTTCTGGTGAAGTGCCAAGAGCTATTTTTTCCACTTCCTTCATACCACGAAGGGAGGGAAAGGCAATTAAAAAGTATCTTATACCGGATTCTACGGAAGCCTTTGGGATAGGATATATCTCTCGATTTTGCCGTACATCTTTTCCCTTCATTCTCTTTCTTTTTTTGATCGGTTGTTATAATGTTCTAAACTAGTCAATGAATATCATTTTCGTGCTATCTTTAATTATGCAGCACCTGGTTGTGAGATGAACAGAAATAACTTACATATGCCCTCAGTGAGTTGTATCCTTGTCTTGTCCGCGATCGATAATTCTGGACAGGCACCTCAACGTTTTTCACAGTGTTCGCACTAATCAATTGCATTTCCATTGACACAGTATAACATAAATATGCGTCTTTTGAATTCACCCTTGGGGATCGATATCATGGCCGCCATAACCATGTCCCGGATTTCTGTCAATGCACCATTGCAATCGTCGACTAGTTCAATTCAGATTACCTCAAAACCCGAATTCATTGATTCAGATGATCAATCTCAAGTCTTCTGGACGTAAACGTCAAAATTAGACTAGTACGGTCGACAGCAACTTTCGAACTTTCTGTCCTGGAATAATACGTATCTATCTTTCAACGTTCAGCTCATGTTTTACTTCACCCTCAAACTTGAGTAGTGTTCCTGAATGAAGCTATCTGATACTGATAGATTCGAACTCTCATGAAGGCCGGTCAAAGGTGAGTACCACAGGTACTATCTACTCTGAGATGATTCAAACGTGTTTTGTATACATAGGATTCCAAGCTTCAAGTCGCAATCATTTTAGCTAATTACTACTAGTTAGGATTCACACTGACCAATGTCGTCGAATTTGGTACGGTACGTGGAGTTCACCTCATTAACGTGCACACAGATGACACTTGTTCATTGTTATAGAACCGAACAACCTGAACAACTATTGTATTTGTTGTATACCTGACAGTATGACTCTATCATACTACTACTCTCAGAGTCATGACTCTTATTCATATTAATCCGTGTCGGATAAACGTGTGAGTTTATATTCGTTCTATCGCATTGTCAAGTCGTGCTTTTAAAAGTTGGCCTCGTTACTACTAGTACTAATAAACATCTATTAATTTCATCTTGCTCGATGATACGTTTACGTTGAATTCTCAATCCCACGTTCATTCTCGTAAGTTCATTCATATTTTCCGTTTTGATTTCTTCATAAGTACTTAACTATGATATATGATGCTTTGGTGTTAGATCCCAATCAACATAATCAAGCAGACATCGTAACATTGCAACATAAATTGTAGTCCAAGTAACACCCTTCCTTTCAGCGGGAATTACTCGTCCCATGCTTCGAGCTTTGTCACCGCCGATGCTAGAGATGTCGTACTTGTAGTCGACCTGAGTCTAGTGCCAATCGTAGACCGTAAACGACGCGTTACTCGCACAAAATGAATTCATCCCCAGTGAGCCGTGTTCTGAATTGACTTGATATTGATAGACTACCATCAAAGTTATCCAGCCTCACCGAACCCTTCCTGACGTCAAATTCAAAATTCTCGGGGCTGGCCAAACGGTTCTGCTGACTTCGAGATCTTTCAGTATTAGCTATAGACTACTTAGACTGCAGATTTCAAGTCAAGTCAAAAATAAATGGTGCTCTGGGGACGCTATTAATAGCAACACATTATGTATGATCCATGTTGAAGATTATGCGGACGCTATCATAGTGTCCAGACATGTTCCAGGTTTTTAGACCTAGGACTATATGTTGTCTAAACCTATAAGTCACAAGGGAGTTTCTCCGAGTCTTCGCTACTTCCCTAGATGTGTCTCGTTCAATGCTCGGTGTCTAGTCTAGTATGCCATATGGATTTCAAGATGGAATGTCAAAATGATTGAACGAAGGCTCCAGTGCTTCAGCTTCTTTCTTAGTTTCTACTTCTCATGATAATTTGCATCTGGACTTGAATTTTCTTGAAGCTTTTACGGCACTCATAATATATCGTTTTCATCCAGTCGCGTCCAAAGTTTGAAGCTATAAATATGCCATTAGTGTCATGTGATCGCGATGACGCATAAACCTGAGTAGCACGTGATAATTACGCGCCATTCTGTTTGGCTTTTTGTTTGCGAATTCGTAGAAATCCGAGCACCTCCGAGTCAACTTGTAGTTTTTCGCAAAGATAGGATACAATTCAGAAGTACGTTGTTGTCATCATCATCATTATCCATTATCCACGATCCTGAGCTTGCGCCTGCGCCCGAGATCGCCGACACAGGTGTGTTTTCCTCGCGATCTGAATTCCAGAACTTGTATAGATTTCAAGCAATCATTCCATTTTTTGACTTCCTTTACTCGACCTTTTTTGTTTTAGCCACGATGTGTGGCGTAGTATGCATGCATGGCCCTCATGTTCCCTAATATTCAAGGGTAAAATTCACGTTGTATATGCATGCATTTATCCTTCCTAAAATTCACACTGCTTTGCGCTTGTTTTAACTTCCGGATGCAAGTGTACACTACAAGTGCAATTGAGATCAAAAAAGAGCTCGTGAAATTTACACTGATACCATTCCTCAATCATCCCAATCTGCAGACAATCCTGTATTAAGGCTTCGAGGTTCCAACGTTTCCGTTTCAATCTAGTAATCAGGACGGACCAATTTATCATTGGCGACGAGTTTGACATAGACGTTGACGCGTTACCGTTTAGACACCTCAGTATTCAAATCCCGGCTGTAAAAATGTATCTCATTCTTCACTATCAGCTTGAACCTTAGAAATCTTGAAAAACAGAAGATGTTCCTCGCATTTCCAGAAGTTCCATGGCCATCGGAAATCAAATAGGTCGGGATAATGTAGGTAGTTCAACTTTCTGATTGGTTGAGCTCATTTTGGTTCCGTTCATGGAGTGGACGCATATGACAATGGTTCATTGGTCAAAGTTGAACTTGTTTGCCTTCGTTCAAGTGCTATTGGAAAAGAGGAGATTTATGACGTTGAAGGGAAAAAAGTTGGGATTCGCGGTCTTTGGTCGCCGATTTTATTGTATATGGAAGAGGGGTAGGGGGGCAGGATATCGATATTAGCCAAGAATGCACCATTATCGATTTTTCGTTATACTCCTACTACACCTAAATCCAATGTTCATAGAGTTTGAGTTTATGAAGTATGTAAAAGAGGGGGGAGGAGGCCTACATCGTCCGCGAGTGGCAAAATCTAGAATAGTCAGAAAAACTCCACATTTCCCTTAGACGGGGAAGCGATACCGATAACTTTACTTTCAAGACTGAAAATATCCCCTCCGTCATAGATAACAAGAGCATCATCTTGTTTAATCCAATCTGCAATGCCAAACATTTTTTCTAGATTGGTAGTGACAAGTTCATACGTTTGTGCTTTGGTGAGACGACCATCGGCTTCTAACGCGGCCTGAAAATCAATATTGCACATTCAATTAGTACTGTGTTCCATCGTATTGAAGGAAGGTATTATTACCCAAGCCGCGTCGAAACGTATACTTGCAGCTTCAGTAGCCTCGATGACTCCTAAGCCAACTGTTACACCGTGTTCGACGAGAGTAGCGATTGCTGTTGTATTTGTGAGTGGTGGTCGGGCGATACTACATTGGTATAGTCTTCGGTCAAACTGGATGGAAGGACATAGAGGAAGGATGCTCACATTCTACGGCTATCCCACGATAAAGGTACCTGTCTAGCAGTCATTATGACCCCAGCGTTGGCTTCAGCTTTGAGAGAGTATATGAGTGGATATAATTCTGTGCTATGAGGATTAATGAAAAATTAGGACTCACCAATTTCTTTCGCAAGGAGATGTGCTTCGATGGCACTGTTAAAAATCATGTTCAAACGTGTTCCTCTTTGTTCTTCGACATCGGCCTTCAATCGAAGAAGAGTGGCCATAATATCTGCATTGTTTACTGATATGATAAGTGGAATTGCGCCCTACAAAGGACAATCAATCGAGATTAAAGAAAAAGTGCATATAAAGGAAGAGTTTCGTACATACTTCCGCAGCCTTATCAAACCAATAACCAGTCTCGGTATTATGATAGTTAGAGTTGAGAAGTAACCTTCTTAGCCCAGCGATTTGAGTGCTAATTGAGATTGGTGGGAAAGCGGCTGCACTGTAAGGTATAGGTCTTTCAATGTGGACGTGGAGTGCAGTGATATCACGAATAACCGCATTCGACTCCAGAGAATGAGATGCTCCTGTGCGAAACGTGGTCTCAAGAGTGAACGTCGAGCTTCGTAAGGTAGAAACACCGTAAGTGACACCTGAACGATGTGCGATCCTATTCAAATGAGAGTTCATTGTAACCGCTAGGGCACGGTGTCAAGAGCGACCACTTACAAGGCATCACGAGTTGCAAACTTGAGTGAATCCACAGTCCTAACTAAACCTCCGGTGTCCTCCAATACAGCTGGGATACCTTGAAGATATGGATTGAAAGAGGGTCCAGGTCCAGTCGAAGCTTCTAATTCCATCTCTTCAATTCCTAATGTCGAACCGGCACTTATCAACCCAGGACCAACTGAGCCTCCATGGATATCCACTACAAGCCCTGCTTTCTCAGCTTGAACACATTTTTGGTACCCTCCAACGCAAGCAATTCTACCATCCGCTAGCACAACAGTACCAAGTTCATGACCAGGTTGAGTGGACCATCGCTGTTTGACACCAGAATCACTTCTCTCCCAAACTTCGGCAACATTAGTCAGAATAACAGGACCATTTACGATCCTCTCCGGTTCCAAAGGAGGTAATCCATCATACTGAATAGCTTTGAGACGTTCTGAATCCCAAGAAGGAACGCGAGGTATTTCTTGTGACCCCTCATTTGTTTTCTTAGAGCTAACGAGAACGTGTTCTTGATTCTTCGAAGCATTAAGTTGAGGAATTCCGTCTATCCAAACTTGGCGAGGGGTGGCTCCAAGTTGGAGAGGATGTGAATCCCATATAACAATGTCCGCATCCGCACCCTCTTGTAGGCTACCAATCCGATGTGACAAGCCTGCCGCCTCTGCGGGAGTGGATGTCACAGACGTTAGAGCGAGGTGAGGTTGTAACCCGTAGTAGTGAGCTTGTTGAGCTTCGTAAAGTACGTGTCGACTATCAAGAACAGGATGGTCGGACTATGTTAATGCATTGAGACAAATTCAACGATGCTGACATGATAGGTCCGTGCCAAATGTATGCATACCTTCATGATAACTGGAATACCATTGTCCGCGAGAATTCGAGGTGCGAATTCACTACCTCGATAGGCTTCGCGCTTGAATCTGTTGTGATTGGCAAACAGAGCTATGGCTGGAGGTCCTCCGAAACTGAGCAGATATAAGCAAAGATACCGTCAGATGAAGATGTAAATGTGGCTTACGCCTTTTTGAGAGTTTCTGGAACAAGATATGCTTCGGATGCATGGTGAATACTCGCGATTGGGAATTGAAATTCATTGGTTAACTGGAAGTGGCTTCGTTAATCAGTAGATCACATCCTCCTTTGAAGACACTCACCCGAACTAAAGCGTCCAGGTCAATAGCTTCATAACAATGTGTAGAAATCTGAAAAAAAATCAATCTGCATGAGATTGAAACGATCATAGGATTCGGATCTCGACGAACCTTCACGCGACCCCTTAAGACATCAACCAATGCCTCCCATTGAAGATTCTCCGGATAGGGTTGTCCTTGCAGTTGATTCCATAATCCAGCCTCTGCTTTCATACAGTAGTCGTCTTGTGCTTCTTTGATTTTGCGAGCCCCGTCATACGCAGACCTATACCACCACATAGTATCCATCCGTGTTCCATAGGCGTTGACATTCTCGCCACATGCCTGTCTACAGAGAATGTATTAAATAATCAGAGTCTAAATCAATATGAATGTCTTACTTGAGATGTCTCCATGGAAGATGGCCGTCAAAACCAACACCTGAATCCCATAAACTGACGGGAGGTTCAAGAAGCATCGAAGTCGGTGTTTTCTTAGCTGTTGGACGCAATTTCACCATGAATGCTTGACCACCTAGGAGATCAAACATCACATCAGTTCTAGCTTTCCTGCGGAGGATTACGGTCGACTCACCTATCGCATTCCCGCTCCCAGGAAGGATTTGAGCAGTAGTTACTCCTCCGGCAATAGCATGCTCAAAAGAGTCATCGTGCGTGTTGAATGCGTCGATGCTTCTAAGCCAAGGAACGACGGGCCCATGAGGAGAAGATAAATCAAATGTCCCTCCAAGGACCGGGGCACTAAGGATACCTAAATGAGTGTGTAGATCCACTAAACACATGTCAGTATACGACGAGCCTCAATCATAAACAAATGGTTTACCTAAACCCGGAGTAACCCAAGCTCCATTCGCTTCAACAATAACCAAATTGTCCTCACGGTCCAGTAAATGTTTTGGTAACTTCCCGAGTCTTTTTACAATGCCATTCTTCAAAAACACGTCGCCTGTGAAGATTTCCGTGCCGTTTAATAAACCTGTCCAAATGGTCGCGTTCTTGATCAGGGTTGGCTTAGTACCAGGTTCAAACCGGTCAGAAACCTCTCGTGTATGAAACGCAGCTCCAGGACCCGGAACAATTTTCAAAGACGCGCATTGCTGAAGAATTCTCTGCGCATTTACCGGGACAGTTTGGTCTGCTGAATTTCTGGTGAAGGGATTGAAGAGGAAGCTGTACGAAAAGAGGATAGCTGTCGCGATGACAGTGTAGAGTACGAGAGACCATTTTGGAAAAGCTCGAGCTCGGACTGTCCGTAGGCGATCTGGAGACGCACTGAAGGTAAGAACAGCGTCCTTCAGTGCTCCTGACATAGTTATCTAGAGGAAAGAAAGGGTGAAAAACATTCAACGATATCATTTCTCCACCCCAGAACCAGAATGATTAACCAGCATGTCGAATTACGCCGCTTGGCAGTCTTATTGCCGTGAATACCCGTATGTTCGGACTGGAATTTGCAAGTAAAAGATGGATATGAGAACTAGACATGGTGGTCGAAACTCGGAGGATGAACATCTTCCAGCCTATGACATTCGGATTAGAGTGATCTGCGGAATATCTAATCAGATATGTCCACTTCCATCAGCAGAGCAATATCTGATAATCATCCGGATAGTGCCTGATCATGAGTAGATGTTTGAATACTTATACTAGCGAAAGTAGTTGCGAAACCACCATACATTTTTAAATAAGAAGTCTACGAAGTATGATATAAGCGAACAAAATCCGTGTGGCGACCGTTTCCAACTGGTATCAATGATCATAGCCAACCTGTAAATCACGAAGTCGAATTCGAGGTTTGAGTACCATTGGCTCGCCACTCCCCCAGCCATTTTGTCATAGTCGATAGAACGGCTTGTTGAACCTTTCCAATACTATCATCAATCGCATTGCTCATGAGCATATCAGAACAATGAAACCCATTGTTCAAAACAATCGGTTGCATGTCTGTTCCAACGCGATTCGCGCCTGAAGCTGAGATGGTCATTTCTTTCCATTCATCGCCTACCCAAAAGCAATCATGAAGCAATCCGTGGAGTGAGAAACAATGGAAAAACAAAACTCACGGTTTCCGGTCGAGAAGAACAACTTGTCTACACTCACATTCCATCCTTGGTATTGTTGGTTTATAGAATCGGCAGCAGGAGTGGGAGGATTGGAGAAGGCTTCAGGAAACATTAACATGCATGTACGCTGCCATTTATTGAGTCAGTAGGAAGACTCTTAATGTGGATTGCCATGTAACGTACCTCTTCATAGCTTGGTTGAAGAAGTCGACTGACGAGAGAGGGATACCCCGGAGGCGCAGCAGTTTGGAAAGACCCCATTTCATTGCACCTTGCGATACGCTGTGAGAAGATAGAAAGTACGAAGGGATATATACTCTTACTGTAGCCATTTCCATGAACGGCCTGGATTATTAATGTTTGTGGCCGTATAATACGGTGTTGTTGGGTCGTATGAACCAAGGCAGGATCTAGGATACAAGAAGATACAATCAAGGTCAGCATTGGGAGAGAGCCCAGAATATTCCGAAGAACCTACTCAGGATCGTATACACCGCAGGCTGATGAAGACATTTAAGGGATTGAGTTTTTGGAAGGTACAGAGTAGGAAGAGAATTCACTTTGAGCGTAATACCCATTTATCCAATACGACCCCCAAGCTTGCAGGGCATTATCCACACCCCATCCTTGAGGTCCAGCAGCAACACCGCCATTGACCTCTAGAGCATCGCAGAAATCGTAGAAAGCACCCCCGGGGCCTGTATCTATGTCAAGGTCCTCGTAATCCCATAAATTATTCCTGACTAGATTGAGAACCTCGTCATGAAGATAGAACATAGAAGAAAGATGAGGAAAAACGTACGTGCAGCCGCAAAATCATCGAAATGTGTCAAATTCTGAAGTCCGAAGAGGGTTGTGATATTTTGAATTGCGACTGTGTCGGAAGAATTGAAAACAGTGTCAATATGTTGTATTACAGCTTGTACATCCGACGAGCAATTTTGAGGCATGACTTGTCGAATGACATCAAAGTACTGCCAATAATCCCTATGAAGTAACAGTTAGAAATTGAGATCTGTTGATACGCAATTGATCAACGAACGTTATGGCTTGTACAACTGCTGAAGAGGCGAAACCGGCGAAGAAAACACCGGGTTTGCTACATTGATATCAGCTAACTGTAGAATTTATAGCTCTGAAGTCATGCACACCTAACCATAGTCCAACTAACTAGAGCTCCTGAGTAACTTGAGCCGGTCAGAATCCAAGGAACTTTATCTGGTCCCAATTGATCTCCTCCAGAGACAGGTATCACAACATTCTGGGCAAAGTATTCTAAGTCCTCGATGGCCTGTGCAACGGTGAGGACTTTCAAACTTTGAACTGTCAAGTCGGGGTAGGGATTCGAATTGCCAAAAAATCGATGCTCTAGGACGATATTCAACCCGTGAGTTTGAGATGCGATGGCCCCGGGTAACGTAGTGTTGTACAGGTAGGAGACATATCCTGCAGAGTGACACGTCAGTTAGTTCAGTATGGGAACTACCCAACGTCAATTCTTCTTACCATCCGCTGGCGACTCTCCAGGAGTGAACAAAACGATGGGCCCTCCTTGATAACACATTTGAGTCTTTTGCGTCGAACTTCGAGTTTTATCCAGAAATGACATACCGGGTTGATAGTATTGATTAGAGTACCAATATCTTTGAGAGAATGTACCGAGTTGTGGATTATTGTGGTCGATTAGCTGATTGAAAACATGGCTAGTGGGGAACGGCGGAAGCAAAGCAGGGGTCTTGGCAGTGGAATTCCTAGTATTAGAGCTATCGGATAGGAGTGATCTAGGAAAAGGAGCGATGGGTGGGAGGTGTGAGGATGGAATATAGAAATCTCTGGATACGAGACCATTTGCCACTAAGGCAAGAAGCAAGAAAGTGAAGTAAAGTGAGAAATTCATGTCTGAGACGACCAGTATTCGCAGCAAGCCTTGAAATATATAGCGACGTTGAGTACCGACGGATCGCCCTTTATAGGAGTATATAAAATATGTCGATCTGAATGGACTGCCTCCAATTGTGAGCTGCGCAGACTTCTAGGCTCATCTCGTATACTGGATATTGTTAAAGATAGATTGTCTGGGTATTCAACAGCGATGAGTCGGGCTGTGAACGGAGGTAGACCCTAGTACTCGAGCTATTGAAAGTAAGTCAGATGAGTTTGCCAATACATTTGTTCAACGTGAGCCAGCTGCTTTTGAAAGGGAGTGTCGGGTTTTGAACGAAATTGGAGCGGTCTTGAGACCTGGATGTTCGAGTTTCTTTTATATTGGCTGTCCAGGTACGCTGTCAGAAACAGCACGAGACGAGACTGGGTGAGCTGAAATTCCTGCAGTAGTGTTTTGTAACTGCGGGGTTCGCCAGTCGTCCATGTCACGGACGCCGCAACTTGTTGACGGTGGTGGTAAGGAGTTCAGTGCACACGTGTAGTCTAACCCAATTTTGCTCAGGCGATCGGTTAATTGAAGCTGCGTGCTCTGATCCGTTTGACAGGCGCTCCGAAACTATTATCTCCGTCAACCTCTACCTTCGGCTGACATGTACAGAAAATATTCGAGTATTGCTTGAAAATTCATAGGTATTCAATATTCATCACCTTCACATAAACACATCGTTAGTAGTTGATCTACCTATCACTCTCATATTCATTCGTTTTTCAATGCCCATTGTCAAACGCTATAATCCGTCTGCCGAGTATGCAGAAATGCTATCTACAACTCCCCACGACGGGGGGACCAAACAGTCCAAGAATGATACCTGGACCACAGCGGCGCATAACGCTTTCTCAAATGAAGCTTCATCTTGGTACGACGCCGTCGTTCCTTCATCCAAAGACATGCAAGATCTTGTCCATCGAATCCATTCTTACTCCAACATGACCCAACAAACGACTTTCGAATTCATATACCCTCTATGCATCTTCGCAACTTTATTCGCATTCGCTGTCGTGGCATTGCAACCAAACTCTTTTGCTCATCACATACTCGCCAATCCAAGAGAACATCCGAAGGAATTAGGAATCGGGGCACTTGCGTTGGTTGGTATAATCCTTGGAATTCTACTCATCCTCAGGATTATCATATGGGCTACTGCAGAGATCGTATCGACTCTGATGAAGAACGCGTCCCCTAGAGTTCGCAAGAAGATGAATACCCAGCCTCTTCCCACCACGAAGACTTTGTTAGGTAGCATCTTCAACATGTAGTCATCTTCTATTGTCATGGCCAACATTCCCTATACGTCGCGAATTCGATTACAAAGTTGATAGTAAACTCGTCGGAAGCTGGACTTTGTTGCCTACAAAGAATTCCAGCATATGTTTCGAATCTACGAACTCTTTGAAAGTCAACACTCTCCATTTTCCATCCGCTTCTTGCCTGACATCGAACCAGAATAAGAATTCGTGAGACTCTGGACCGCCGGGTTGAATATTTTCTCCAGCGGGTTCAGATGATACCTTCCAATTGAACGGCATAAATTTACATAGTTGCTATGTTTGTTATCAGAGAGGCACTTACATGTATGATGACAGTGTTACCAACTTCAACTAAATCCTCGATAGTCGGCTGGTAGTTAAAGTTATCAGTGGATGGTAAATGGGAAAGAAGTATGAATGAACTCACGATCGAATGGCTTGATTTCATCGCACTGTCAATAGCCTCAATGACTTGAAGCGATTCCGTTTTGTTCAAAGGTCGTTTACTAAGGGGCATAGACTTTGGTCGGACAATCTGGGTATAGTCTTCGCTCAAAATTGATTCCATAGACTTGAAGTCTTTGGCGGCGAGATACTCGACGAAATCCAGTGCTGTTTGTACTTGCGGAGAGGGATTGGAAGGAATTTTTCCGATTGGTTTCGACATGATGAACAGTGACCTGGTAAACCATACAGGACTTGTTAGTCTCTAACAGATTCGAAATCGAATATACGGGACCCACGCGAGGGAAAGCAAGTCAGCGGGATAGAATGGTGGGAGAAGTCTACGATCTGTGCTTTGTGAGTCTGACGAGCATACTTATAACCGTATTATATTTAGGTTGAGGGGAATAGTGAGAGATGTGAATATTGGGTGGCTTCTTTGATCCCCAGTGAACATCATTCATTGTTTGATCATTGTACTAGTGTGCTTTGAAATCAATATATAGTCTAAAGTATCTCGGGTGAGGATGAAACCCCCTGTTGGGGATGACATTGTTGTATCTGAGTATTTGTTTTTCTGTCGTGTTAGGCCACTTGTCGATATCCGAGCCCGAGTGATGCAGGGAAAATCATGAGGAATTAGATGGTCATTGACTGTCAATGACAAGATGCATGTGCGCCAATAGTCACAACCGAATGTTGGCATATGCTTGAATAGAACTATGGCTTATATGCACTACCTGTTGAACACCGTTGGAAGAAGAGAAAGCACATGAGTGTATTCAAGCAAGCCCAGGTCGATTCCAGGATCCGGGAGAGCATTTGGAGGTGATACAACGTTCAAGGCACAAACAAATGATCAAAACGGAAGACAAGTGTTCACAATATGATCTACTGATGAGAACCGTATACTTATCATAGGACAGGCCAAGGTATTGATCAGTTATGCTGGTAGTGATAAGTATTCAGTGATAGAAGGGAGGACGCTTGAGCGCTAGTGAGACGGAAACGATCCTTAAGGACTGTCCAATTAGGCGAACAACTGCGAACAATGGTGTTTAAAGGCGCCAATATTCTCACGCTCTAAGTATTTATGCAACCGTTGATTTTAATAATAGTACGTATACAGAGAAAATGTTATCTATATTCTACAAAATCCTAGTCCATGAATCGCTCTACATTCTACAACTTAGCACCCATAGCCTTCATCACTCTATCAGCTTCGATAGCGAACAAAGCGGGGTGTTCCATCTCGACGAAATCGATAGTATACTTCGAATCCATAACTTCTTTCACAGCGGCGACCTTCAAACCACCACCGACTTGTTTCACGTTAATCCAGAAAATGTAGTCGTTTGCGTACGGGCTTCCGCTTACGCAGGTACCCTTAGATGTAATCTGCATGAGGTTCATGATTCAATGTCAGATTGACCAGAGATATTGATATCCGAATGACATCTACTCACATGAAGCACAACACCGTTGGGACCTTCCAGAGTTTCATGAATTGTAGCCTGTATAGGTTCATCCATGAGGACAAATTTGGAGACGTAGAGAAGTGAGATTTGCTTACAACGAAGTTTTCCTTCTTCACCACGCTCAAGAAGAATTCCATAGTAGCAAGAGCTTCTTCCTTACCCAACGCTGGTCTATCTTGACCGAGAGTTTGGGGTAAGGTAGTGTATTGGAAGTCATCGCTGAGGATAGTCGACAACGTTTCGAATTGACCGGAGAACACGTAGTTGATATATGATAAGGCCACCTTGAATTGTGGCGATGGGTTTTTGGGGATGTTACCAGCAACATTGGTGACTTGACGAGATAATTGTCAGCACTTGAGACATAGAGAAAGTCTAATGTATAGAGACTCACTTCCAGTGATAGATTGGGCTTGCATTTTTGCGTAGAGGAGTGTGGATTTGTGAGAGAGATATGGGGAAAGAGGTTGTCCGTGGCTTGTAAGGATCAAAACACCGTTACTTATAAGACTGTGTCATAGACTCCCATCATTCGGGAGTTTGTTGACGTACTTCTCATAGCGCGGTGCAACATGTATCCTGGGGTTTGATAGATCAAGAAGGTATGATTTTTCAATTTACGATAGCACGTACGAAGTGATACACTTCGGACAGGAGTGCCACACATTTATCCGAGCACAGCTGGTTTGAATGATCTCAATAAAGGAGCGACCCAGAGTCTGAGAGTGTTGACGTTGTTCGCCTTGGGTTGTATGATGATATCTATGTTAGGCAGTGATGTTCTAATACCACCGACAAGCCCAATGTATTTTTCTGCGCCAAGTTCAGTTGGGGTCGGAAAAGTAAACATCAAGCACTCACCGCCAGTGCTCGTTAGTTATTCTTGAATGATATGCCATCGTTTCGCCCCATCTATCTTGAAAAGACAGATCAACAATTTGTCATGATGAACTTGAAGTATGTGGAAAAGTTACCAGTCTTGGGCGTTGATTTCTCAAATGTCCTTTATGAAGTTTCTTGACTGTGATCAAACGGTCAGTTCTGAACAGAGTATCAATAATCAAAGATGTAGCATCAATCCATCTAGGACCTCTTGTCAACGTGAGAGAGAAGATGAAAATCACCGCAGTGGAAACCTATAATCAAATGTCAGTGAAGAGTAGAGGCGCCAGTCCTCGCAAGTTGCCAGTGAGTGCTATAAACCTGCAAACGCTGTTGGGGGATAGAGGTATTGGGGTATAAGATGAATGATCTAAGGGTGCCATCCCTTATCAAGTCGAGGTCACTGAGAAGACTAGCCATATTCATGGACGCTATATATGTCACAGCTGCTAACAGAAGAAAGATGGAGGTGTCAGAATCAGAAACCGTGGTAAGGAATACGAGTAGCGTTATTTAGACCTAAAAACAAAAACAAAAATCAAGCGTTAGGTTTACCAGTCTCAAGGGCCACATAGAACAAAATTGCATACCTAACGGAATATTCTAACGCCACAAAGGATATTCACGAAAACAAATGTCAGTGGTGAGAACGCTTTGCGGCGATGACCGACCTTCCAGTGAAGTGTCATTATTACGCGATTTACAACGAGAGGTCCGCGACAACTTTCGGTTGGATATTCGAGCACGCAACTCCGATTGAATAGAGTGCAATGCCAGATTTGGTTATGAGCGCACTATGCAGGTTGACGGTAGCGAAGCTGTTGTATTCCGTCGAACAATGTGTTGAACATTTAGTGTTGAACTCGTGCAGAGACAACTCAGTTCTTGTAAACGAGTGAATTTGATTATGCAAGCTTTAACAAAGTACAATCCATAGCGGCGAAGAGTTGTGCTTGAAAACACTGACAAACATGGCATGGTCATTTTTCATATTTATATAAAAAGCTAACTGGCTTACCTCCAGTACATAGAGTCTATTCCGTTCCGCGCGCGTTGCCCGTTCTTGCAGGACTGAAAGAGGAACTCGGTGCAGGCATTCACCTCGGAACTAGGTGTAGCGGCCACCCTAGACACAGAACAGTCATCATTACCAAATATCATCACAGAGCGAAACACGACTCACTCAAGGCGAGGCCGTCGTGCAGCCTTACAAGAAGCTGATGGAACGATAACCGAATGGAATATCCTTTCCGTTGGGAGGGATAACATTCACGACTGGATGAGAGAAAAGAAATGTTGAAATGAGTTGCGAGGTTCAATGGACGTAGAACGTACTTACGATGAGGAGGTAGTGGGGATCTTGTTTTTCTGATAATCTCCATGGTGCTGCCAATTTATCACGATGGTCAGCGTCAACGACGGCGATTACTGAAAAGCTGCGAGCGCTCCTGTTTGACGAATAACTGAGCTATAGTAGGTATGGCGGAGATCCCGAGAATCCGATGAACCCAAGAAGCAGTCAGCACCTTCCTCCAGTACACTTCATTTCGGGATGTTTGAATAAACTAGGAAAATGCTTAGCTAGGTTGATATTCAGTTCGCCTTGACCAATACGAGGAAAGGTAGATAGCTTCGAGGGAGAACAACCGCCTTGAAGTCGGTGGAACCAGGTATCCCATTCAGTTCCAAGAAGCCGTCATCGGTTGAATTGGCCGTAGAGTGCCTCGAATGGTCAACACTTCGATCTGTAGAATTTTTTGCAGGTAGGAATTTGACGCCAGAAATGCTGAATGATAGCAGACGATCCACCAGTAACATGGAACGAGAACATGCTTTGGGGGTCTTGAGTGAGCCCAAGATAAGGCGCAACTTTTCTTGGTACCATTTTGTCAACGTGCTCGCTTCAAGCATTCCAGAAGCCTGACCAGTAATATTATCTTCTTTCATTTCTACCGAGCTTGGGCCCTCTTCATTCGACCAACCTAAAGGATATCAGCAAGTTGACAACACGAGTTATCAGATATCTGGGGTAGCATTGAGGTAACGTAGAGTGCAGTACCTTGCGAACATCATCTATTTGTAGTTGCATCGGTCACGAGTGAGAACAACATATCCTGGAGGGATACAGCTGTCAGAGAACTTTGACCTTCAGCCAGTGATATGTGAGCTACTACTTCTCCGTTCACCGTGAAGAATTCAAAGCCTGGACCAGGCCAATGGCAGAGTTCCGATAACATCACCAAGACAAGAAAGGAGTGATATCACCAGAAGCATGGGGAAGATCATGAACTCACCGCCAAAGTCTGGACTGGCCATAGACATGGTTTGAGGAATTTTCGAGGGTCACAATCCTAGGTAGTTTCGTCCACGATGTTGCAACATCATGAAGAAATAGATGCCATGATATTCACCGCTGTTGATTATACATCCACATCCTAGTCATAAAGACTCCGATGAATTCTTCTGAAAAGCCGTGAAAACACTCTATAGAGGCAAAACATACAGTCAATGTCGCAACTTCGTAAGTTTCATTACTGGCAATAGACGAAGCGTGTAGAGTACAGTCTGACACGGCTAAGTCGGCCAGGGGTTAATTTGCGAATGATCCCCCTTGACTGACAGATGTATATGTGAGGACGATGGAAAATGACTTACTTGGGTTCCTCTGGGTGAGTATTTCGACCGCAACTTCTTCTAGTAGACAGTCCATAGAAGAGTTCTGTGCACGAGGCAATCAGCCACACTAGAATGGTGTTCATGCACAGGCTTGTCCGCCGCGTGGAAAACTGTACACATATAGACAGCATGGCCATGTTTTCTGGTCGCCTGACAGACCATACCGTATAGATTGTTGAAAGACCCGTGTTAATCCTGTAGCCGGTTATGGAATGAATGGCAGAGACATTGAGCCGACACGGATGGATACTTTGTCGCTGACCTGCCTCTAAATGGCATGTTGAACAACACCCAACATCGAACGCTATAGCAGGCGGTGATCCTGACAGAGAGGATCAACGTTTCCGTAATACCTGAGTGAACGTTGTCAACATTATTCTTCGAGATCAACGACGGGGTATCTTGGACCCGCCAATCATGTAAGTAGAGGTCGTCGAATCCGATGGATGCAATAACGTGTCTTCAGGCTTTCAACTTCAACCTTCCGGGAGGCTATATGAACTTCTCGGATAGATCGAAGTCAGCAAAATGTCCAGGCTTGAAGCCACAACGAAACGGAACGAAGACACACCTGAGATGCGCTCTCATATATTTTGTTTCACAAGCTTCACACAGCAGTCGCAGAGATGTTCAGGAGGTAAAACTGATGATAATACGAGAATAACAAATATGCGGCCAAATAAATAGAGCAAACCGCAGTCAATAAGAAAATAAAAATTCAGTCGATTTTATTGAGACATGGATCAGAAACGAGCCGTTCTCTGTATGTGAACAGAGGTCATAAATCATTCAGCATTCTCAGGGCAGTCCCTGGCAATCTGGAAGATGATGATAAGTCAGATTCAATGCAAAGATGCGAATATGAAGCTGAGAGAACTTACATGACCTTCTTGCTGACACTTGTAGCACGTTTTGTTCTTGTTGGGGTTACCGCCGCCAGCGTTAGCGGTGGTATCAGCTACCGTCGTACCGGGAGCAGCGAGACAATCCCTGTAGAAACAATAGAATGAAAAGGTGGCGCATATAGGCGGCTAACTCTGACTTACCTAGCCATATGGTTGGGCCCGCCGCAGCGGTAGCACTTGACTGGCGGAAGGGTCGAAGTATTGAGCGACCTTCCGGGAGGAGGTGCACGAGACGCAAAACCATTAGCACCAGAGTTTGGACAGTTGCGGGCAAAATGACCGGCACGACCACAGTTCTGAATATAGCAGTTAGGTTAATGCCGAGTGATTAAAAGGAAAGATACGAACATAACACTTCTGGCTGGAGTTTTGAACCCTTAAGCTGGGACATTCAGCTTGAATATGGCCGACTCCACCGCAGGAATAGCACTGTTTAGCAGCAACACTGCGAGGCGATGGGCAAGCGGCTGACTCATGACCGGGTTGACGGCAGTTGTAGCAAAGCCTCTGTTCAGAGGTGCAATTCTCTGCGATGTGACCCACTAATGACTGCGATTAGAATGATGTTTGCATTGGAAAAGACATGACTTACAGTTGCCGCATTTGAAGCAACCCTTCCTCGAAAACTGATATGCCATTCTTGCCAGCTTCAGATAACCTTTGGGATGCAGAAAACGAGTTACTTGCTTGGACGATGAGGGTAACGACGTCGGGAACATACCTCGCTTCTTCCCTCTGCCAACAGACCCTGTTCCTTCCCTCCTTCCTGCGTAAGGATTAGGATTGACCGTGAGTTGAGATGGGTGATGATGGATAAGCACAGTAACCAAGATAACTTCACAGGTCCACAGCGCTAAGTCCCCTTCCAAATTGGGCGATCCAAGAATAGAGCGCTGCTTGTCGTCACTCGCCCCGCTCTTTCTCTTCCTCTCGCCATGATCTGTTGTTGCCAACTGTCCTCGTCGCTGTAGGCTTCATATGCGTGTCCGTCGCCCACAACTTAAACAAAAGCATAGGATTCCCGCTCCTGGTCGGCCGTAACACGCTCCTCAAGCTGCTGATGGGGGTACTTCGGGCCCTCGAAGATGATATCCTCGCGGAGTTGCTACTCGACATGGTAGGATAAATGGACCCCAGATAGACTGGCCTCATGTCAGCATACATTGAATCAGTCGCCGGTGCCCTCACCCACTCATCCTCATCTGGCTAATCTAAGACAGGTTCGTTTGCCAAACCCGCCCAAATGGAAGAACATCCCGTACGAAAAGCTTTCATCCAGCTCATCCTTACTTCTCGACTTGATGGGACCTGCGCAGTAGATCCTTGCATGCGTCATGCCATCCATGTCCCCTATTCATTGGTTTGGATCGCTGTCAGGAGCTACCGATATTGAGTTTCACTCTTCAATTCGTCCGACTTTACAGGCCACATATGGGCGCCTATGAAAACGTACCGCCCAGGGTCAACGTGTTCATCTCATACTCGCATCTTGATCCGATCTTTCGAATTGGTTTAAAGCTCAACTCGCAAAATTTTGTCGATCTTTGGGCTCGTTCTCTACCCCCACCTAGTCGCGGTGGATACTAGAAAGGTGCGTTTTCACGTTCAACCCCTACTCATTCCTTCTATCCTAACCAAAGTCACGCGCCGCACTACCCTACGTCCCATAGATGTATTGTGGACTCTTTCGTGCCTCCTAACGTGGAGCCGACCTCCGCCCACTCGCGTCCATCGCGCTTCTTGTTGGGGTGCAAATTTTGATTTCGGCTAAGGTATGTCATTCTCATAGGTTATCTACCTATCCGACAACCTTTAGGCATTTCTGACGCGCAATCTTGACGCAGGATCTTTTGAGCCTTTTTCGAAATGGCTTCGCATCCTTACAAGACGCGTAGTAACGGGTGGGTGAAGTATGGCTCACCGTGTAGGAGGGAGAGTTCGCTTTGTGTGTATCTTCAAGTTCAAATATTTATACAGGCAACTGGTGGGATCCCAATCGTGTACTACTTCTCTTATGCTCATTATTAGTTTCCTCCGGTTCCGTCTCTAGGTGTGGCACTAGCTGTTCACTAATGAAGCCACCATTTGCTCTGCTTGTCTAGTATGCACCCTCTATCTGATAGTTCAATGACATCTATGGAATTGCTATGTGCACTGAATTAACCGGTCGAAAATGTATGGAATGTTTGAACCGTGTCAAAGTCGAAGTCAAAATAACGCCATGCTGGTTCTGTTACGGCACCCGTTACGCAACGGATGGGTCTTGTGAATATTGAACAACCTCAAATTATGTCATTGGCATCACCCAATCATGGTCAGTACATTGTTTATCAATGAAAGGATACAATTCACCTTTCTTTCACGGTTCAGCTTCTCATGCATGCTCACGTTACTTCCCTGAGAAATGATTTTTTTTAAATCGAAAAATCTGGTCATTTTGTTGGCAACGAAGATATGTCGCCACGACGCCAATTACTATCGCAACAATGTATCGAAAAGCTTTTTCTCGTTACTGTGTTTCTCTGCAGCAGAAATAACAAGGCAATATCTTCAAATTAAAGACTTGGTCGTCGTGAAGTTCCCCAGAGGTGGAGCATGCTTTGTTTATGAACCTATTCCGACACTCACCGATAAACATCGTCCGATTCTTCTCACCAGTGTAATCCTCATCCATTGTTCGCCCATTCTGGCAATGTCCTCAGGATGCTATAGGACGCCGAGGAGGTTCCGGATTGAATTTAAACAATATTTAGACACCGTGTGACAGCCATGGTATGTGGGTAGTCTCTATGTTGTCATGTCTTGCGCCCAATGGTTACCGGCGGTGAATGGTCCTGTCGTCAACATAATACTTCCGATATATCGGTGAAGGAACAATGGGAGAAGCTGAGGCATCGAAACTTAAACTTGGTTGTCGTCCCGGACCTGTGCCCAACTGAATCTGAACGGTATGTGTTTATATTTATATCGGGACTCATGTTCCAATGCTAAAGCTGTTCGTAGCTTAGCAGAATGTTTGTTTCAAGTCTGGTGATCCAAAGCCATCCCCATGTCGGTGAAAACCCATAGCTCTTCTATGCTCATCATGATCATCCTCAAACTTCGGACGGTGTTCACAATGCATTTCCCATTTCCTCCTTCCATATCTATTGTGCCTTAGGCTTCAGGTCCCAACTGATTCCTGAAGACCTGATGCGCGATGATTGGCAAACTTTTTGGAACTCTTCTGTTGATCACACCCACTCCGTTGAAACAAACAAACAAGTGTACTATCCAGGCAACCAACTACTCCTGCATCAACGTGATCTATTTCCTTATTCGTCGAACAAAGGGAGAGTATCCTCATCCCATCAACGTTTCTTAGCTTGTTCCCGAAATGGCAGTCTTTACGGAAAGACATCACCCTGTCATTAATACAAGGTATGGTTATGGCATATGAGAATCCATAGGGATATTCTCACTCGTTGGATTACACCCCAGTATCATCAACCATCAAGTTTCTACTTGCAAAATGTAAGTTCCAGAAAGAGATACAACGGACCATTCATTTCATACAGTTTCTTTGGACCACTGTTGTGCCTTCGGCGAGACGGCGAAAGTAAAAAAAACACCGTTAGTGGTGGGTTTCCCTCAAAGCCTATTTTGAACTTTTCCCCCTCCAGAGATGTTTTGTATAAATGTGAAGATTTGTGGATATGTGAGTCTTTATTCTTCGAATCTTTTTCGCTATCCCCAAAGCACATTCCAAGGACTTCGGTCCCCTTCACATTCGTTTTCCTTCTTTCGTTCTTCTCGGTGTGGTCTTTTTTGTAGGAATATCAATCATAATTGCTATCTCTACTTTTACTGCATAACACCGTCCAGTCCTTCGCAATCTCGATTGGTTCAACAACGATGTTTGTTCACAAGGCTGTTTTGATTTTCGCAGCTTTGTTACTCGTCTTCAGTCAAGTTGCAAATGGTGAGTTTCATTCATATTACTACATTTTATATCCTTGAGTGATTGCTCACTTCTGACGACTTCATACTACTAGCGAAACCCTGGGGAATGTGGAATTATATGTTATATGGAGATGGAGACTTTACCAATTCTGTCAACTTCAAGCAGTTTTCCACAGCTTCAACAACGTCTCCCGAACTTACTATTAGCGCTGTCATATCCGCGGAGCAAATAGTCACGACTCCTGCAATACCAGAGTCTGAGACTCTCAGTGACAGTACAGTTGATCCTACTCCAGAAATAGGTGCCGTAAGTCTATTATATATTCAAACACTCAGCTTGATCATAAACTTCACGACGAATTTACATTTCTTTTCCAGGCCATCTCCTCGGCGCCCTCTACAATCGTCACAGACCCTCCCTCACCTTTATCTACCTCAACCTCGACACCCTCTTTCCAACAACACAGCGGAGCAATTACTATCACTTGTATACAGTCAGTGACTGCCATCATAATGATATCTCTCTTGTCTCTCGGTTGCAACCTTCTGCTTTGAACTCTTGTTTTTTTTTTCCTTGTTGCCTCGCTACTCAATGATCTCAGCTTTGCTTTTCTATAGTACTGTATCACGTCTGCTATCTGTCTGTATCGTTAGACTCGCTTTGGTTTTTGTATCGTTTGTTTTCTATTAATATTGCCAGTGTGTTGGACTGTATGTGTATGGTTTGGTTCACATATTCTACTTTTTTAATCCGTCTCCTGCTAGCGTACTGTTTTGTCGGGCTCGTGGCTGGTTGACTCGTAAGTTATGCCTATGTTGATCTAGAGAGTTTGGTACAATAGAAAATCATAAAAAGAAACAAGAATGCTGGGTGCTTTTGCTATGTCCTTCAAGCCTGTTGACACGGTGCAGATACCACGAGCACTTCATACTCGCTCTGCTTCTAAGTTAAGATATGGACGTTAACGTTCAACAAATCGGGATCGTTCACTGACAGTTTGATAACCAAGATATGCATATGTATAATTCAATCTAAACCAAACCAAACCAACTTTACAAATTCAGTACATGATCATCCACGTTAATAAATGTCCCATAGGTGAAAAGCATCAATTGAACCACCAAAAATCTTCGAAAAACCTCTACCGAGCTCGAGCACAACGGTCTGAGTTAATGATCCTTGAAAAACTCTCGGAATACCTTTCCAATAATAGCAGTCGATTTTTTCATAGTCTCCTCCTGAGCCAGCATGATAATAATGTCAGTTTGCACACTGCAAGAAAGGAATTGCAACGTTAAGATTATAACTCACGTCACCGAAACTGAAAGCAATTCTGAAATTTCCGACTTTCTTGGGTGGGGCTTGGTCGACGTGTGCGGAGAAAAACCATCCTGGAGCGATCAAAAGACCTTCTTCTGCGAGTGCCTCCCATAACTTCATTTCATATGTCTTGTCATCATCATCATCATCCTTCAATGACGGGAAGTTGTCAAAATGAAGTTGAATCTGAAATCACAACCAATGAACAATGAGATTGAGCAAGGTATCTTTCTCTCTCAAGTACAAAAATCATCACTCACCCATACGAACATCCCAGATGTCGGAGGAACAAAGCTGAACATTTTTGTTCCGATATCGAATTTCTCAGATATATCTCCACTAGTATTTTGAATAGGTTTTAAATATACGTCGTATACTTCCAACCCATTCCAAACGCCTTGTGTTCCTATCGACTTTCGGATATGGAATTCTTCGGCTAGGGAATCGATTAAGAAGTTACGTCTGTGTGTATATTCGACTGCAAGACCATGAAGCCATCGTGCCCAATTCTTCTGTCCCCATGTAGTAAGTAATTGAGTTATTAAAGCCTATAGTTAACGAAGTAACGTATAGTGTTAGTGATATAGAGTCTAGATGAACTATCGGATGAACATACCTGGCCAAAGCCACAAGGTGCTTGAGCGGTAGTCTCACCGTGACGCTCAAATCTCTCCGCAATTAGAGGACTGCATGTGAACCAACCCAATCGACTCCCAGGTGCAATAGTCTGATGAAAGCAGCATATTCATCATCGTTCCGCAGATGATCAAGGGGGAAAGCATAACGCATACCTTGGAGAAGGTGTCAAGCCTGATGACTCGTCCTTGGTAGTCAATCCTGATCGCAGCGGCACGTCAATGAAACTCGTGGAGATAAGAGGTGTGAAAGATTACCTAAGGTAACTGGGAGCTAGGTTGGCAAAGAAAGACTCTGTGTCCGTGGTAGAAGAGGAACGCGCCTCTCTCTCAAACTTCAAATGATAAGGCCCTTCTTGAAGGAAATAGTATGGGTCGTCTTCCACGATTATGATATCTGAAAATTGAGCCGTGAGTTCATTGTCCTCCGATACATATTGCGGAACGTGCCATATTCCACGCAGATATCATAAATTTCTTTCTTGCGCTGCAGGCCCATGGTCTACGATGTCAAGATTTAGCATCGAGAAAAGTGATAAGAGTATTTTTCACTTACGGCACCGCTCGGATTTTGACCAATTGGGACAGTGTACAAGAGATGAGGACTGTTCATATGATGTGAACAATTTTAGCAAGAAGAACGAGCGTTCTATAGGCTCTTACCGTTTAGCACCTCTCTCCTCCTCATTCCAACTGGCCAAAACTTGCCTCAAATCGTCACTCCTCATTCCCTCTCCGTCCATCTTTACAGAGGCAGGTGTGATCCCATATGGATGGCTACTAGCTATTGCACTAGGATAAGTCCACTCTTCAGTCAAGAACATCTCTCCACGGTTGCATAAAGTCAAAACAGTCCTTGACCAGGCATCGGTATTTCCAGTCTGCAACAAAACAGTTGCATCACTGTAAGCAGGTTGAAAAACATCCTCCACGAATTCTTTAATAAAGTCAACGAGTTGTGGAAGACCTTTTGAAGTTCCGTATTGAAGAGATGTGGCGAGATTGACTTGGTCGGGCTTGGTAGGATATTTAGGTACCGTGATCGGTTGTGTCTTTGTCGATGAACCGAATAGTCTCCAAAACCATGAAACAGAAGACGAATTGGAGTCTAAAGCGAATGAATCTGGTGCAAGGACTATACAACAAAATCAAAGTGAACACATTTTTGATCGTATGTGAGATAAGTTTCAGACGTACTGTTTGCAGAGACATTGTCATAAGGAAAGTAATCTGCACTTGGCATTCCTGATGATGATTCGAATTCATTATTAGATTTCACCATTGCATTGAACGCGAAAAAAAAACACTGTACCTCCTGAGAGACTGATAACGCCAGGTTTGCCAAAATATCTGGCCAAACCCTTCAGAGGAGATACCTCCCTCGCGCGAGACAGATCCGAGAGATGGTGAGAGAGATCAATTGCCTTTTCGCGTTTCTCATACTTGGCCATAGTTTTGTCCTCGGAACGGCGGTTCACAGTCAGGTAAATTGCTAGTGGTGTCTGTATGGGAAGAAGGGGGTAACGAGTTGATACCTGGATTCAAAGTTATAACGAGATGGTCCCAAGAGTAGCATGACTAAGAAAGCGTCTTATTTCTAGTCAATGACAGATAAGCACGCGGACGTCCTCAGGGAGATAAGCGGCATCGCAGGACCGTGGAAAGCTGCCGACTGATATACGTACGAGGCAATTGGGCCATCACGACGAGAAAGGAGGACGCAGCGGCGAGGGCAGTTTGCTTGCATGGCGAGGTCGCGGTCGTGGCTGGAGTTGCTGCTTCGGTAACAACACCAAACTGTCAAGTAAATCGCATACGGGATTCTCGAAATGGAGCACGCCATTCATGATTGCTTTGGGAAATCCGTGATAAGAAGATGGTAGGATCAGGAACGACTGGAATACTTTTAAATTTCTGATTTCACCGGGACACTTTCGAGGTCAGAATACTGTTAGAATGCAAGAGGAAATTCAATACATCTTACATAGTGTTCAGAAAGGTACGAACTCCGAGAACTTTGGACAGCGGACTCGGAGATGGCAGTCGGTTAAACTTACTGTCGGAGGCCACCAAAATGATTGTCTTAGTAACAAGTTGTAAGTCGAGTCGAACCGATCCAGCCTAAAAAGGCAATCACGCCAGTAAGCCTGCCCTCACCAAATTCTTTCGCCTGCCAAACACTGGATTCGCGACCATGGCTGCAGACGCGACAACATCCTCCTCTCCACTTACTCCCGCAATCCAACAGGCCCTCGAGCAAGCTGTCGGCGATGTCAATGATGCTGCTAAAGCCGCACGCAAGGACAAAAAGAAGAGCAAAAAGCGAGGGAGGGAGCAGGAAGGGGAAGAGCAGGCTGGCGAACTGGAGGTTGTAGCAGAAAAACCAAAGAAGAAAAAGAAGAAAAAACATCATAAAGAAGCCACCGAGCAAGAGCCTGTCGCTACCGACCCAAGCCCTGCGTCAGAGGAAGACCGGGACAAGAAGAAAAAGGACAAGAAGGACAAGAAAGATAAGGGAAAGCAGCGAGCTCAAGATGATTCTCGTTCCGTACCAACGTCGACTTCCGAGAATATCACTCTCGCCGATTCCAATACCGACGAATCTTCTGCAGCATTCCTCAAAGCAGTTATAGCAGCAGCATCCGCAACGGCTCAAAACACACCGTCAGATATAGAACACGATATGCCTCCTCCCTCCTCAGTACCTCCCTCGTTTGCAGACCAATTTTTGCATCTTCCCCCTCCGTCTCCTCGACCAGGATTCCAGATTCCGCCTCCTGCGCATCTTCAAGACTCACATAATCCCTTTGATCCCACATTGGCTGCCTCCGGTACAGGACTGTTCCCCGATGTTGCAAGTCTCAATCTTCCCGATCTCTCCCCTGAAGAACTTTTGAGGACTATTCAAGAGCTTGATGTCAATAAGCTCGCTTCAGTTCTCAAGAATCTCGGAGATGCTTCAACCGCTGCGAGTGTCAATTTGAACACTCCTCCGCTATTTGTTCCTGCTCCACACCCTCCTGCTCCTCATGTTCGCTCCGGGAGGAAGAAACCTGCAAAGGCTATCCAAATTCTTTCTGATCCTCATGCGAACGGAAACGGTGCAGGTCCGTCGAATAGGAATAACGCCCCCAAAAGACCACCCATTGATCTCAGCGCTGTTCAGACAGAAGAAGTAAATCAGGAACATGCCCATATGTTATCTCATGTTTGGATGAGTGCCGGGAAGCTCTCTCAGATGGCAGAGGAAGAAGGTGAGTTCATTGCTTATTCTGATCAGTCTATGAGATTGATATTGATTTGTTCTAGGTTTGGTGTATAAAAAGGGAAAGTTTTCCGCTATTGAGGAGGCTCAAATAGCTAATTCAATCGAGAAATTCCGTGTCGTGAGTACACGCTTTAACTTCCTTGGAAATTACCTTTTTGACACAGCATCGCGATTTTAGAATTATGGAATGACTCAAGAAGACATCGTAAATCTCATCTTTGCTAAGGAGAAGTCTGAAACTAGAGAGACGTTTTGGACCGAAGTCAGTAAGTAAATTTTCCACCTTTGCCCTGATGATCCTCGTCTAACTGAATGCATTCCAGCTTCATCTGTCGTGCTACGTCCCCTCATCGCTGTTTACCACTACATTCGTCGAAAATACCATCCGCTGAATCGTCAAGGGAAGTGGATGCCAAGTGAAGACGATGTATTGCGTCAAGCGGTCGCAGATCATGGATATCAGTGGGAAAAGATTAGCGAAATTGTAGGCAGAATGTCTGGCGACTGTAAGGATAGATACAAGAATCATCTCGAGCCAAAAGAGAGCGTCAGGAATTCCGGTGAGTTGGCATTTCAAACATCTTTTTACACACACCGTTTGTTCACCGTTAATACAGGTTTCTGGACGGTGGAAGAAGAAAACGAATTGACGAGGATCGTAGTAGAGATGACGATCCAGCAAGGCAAGCAAGATATCGATAACGATATATTCTGGGGCATCGTAAGTGAAAAGATGGGTGGAAAGCGAGGGCGACAACAATGTCGAAATAAATGGTAATTCACACAATTGGCGATTTCATAGATGCTTGGTTGGCTAATTGTTTTTCAGGATTGATTCTTTGAGTCTTCAATTCAAGAACCAAGGTCTCAAACCAAGATGGGGTCCGATAGACGCATATATCCTAGTCCACAAGTCCGTTCTTTCGTTTTCCGCTAGAAATCTAGCTGATTGGTGGAGTCTTCATTCTAGAATCGACTCTCTCAACGTTATTCATGACTCTGAAATCGACTGGAAGAGGCTTCCAGATGAACATTGGAACAATTGGAGTGCTCACGCTCTTCAAAGACGTTGGGCCACTTTGAAGAAAAGCATTCCAGGTTATGAAGAAATGTCGCATGCTGGTAAGCCTTCGTTGTTTGCTCCTTATTCTTCTATCACTCTCTAATCCTTGAATTACTTCACCTAGATATCATGGCTATCATGCGAGAGAAGAACGCTCAACCTCCACCTTTAGTTTCGAAGAGGAGAAGAACGAAGAAACACGTTACGAGTGCAGAGGCTGTCATTGATTCAGGTGATGAACAAGGCTCCTCATGACAAAGAGGCGAAATATATGCGTAATCTCAAAAGTATTGTAGCCTATAGCTGTTTATGCCCTGTGTGCCTAAGGGTGGTATGCTTTTGTAGTCCTATTGTTCAATTATCGTATAACAGTATCTAGTCTCAATATCTAAATGCATACTTACCTAGAGAGGTCAGAATTTAGTCCACGGAATGACTCCAAATACGAACGAGGGTGCTCGCGGTCGGCGGCAACTACCAAATTAGGCAGGTTGTCTGGTACGTGACCGCGTTTCTCGAGCGCTTCCGCATTGTCCTTTACGAAACTCTCGAGTCTGTCTCGAAACAAACTCAGCCGCTCCCCACCAAAATCGCGTGCTTTTCCATCGAACCACCATTATTTTCCTCTCTTAAAACATCCAAATTTAAATACACGCGACAAAGTCATTCAGAAATGCCTCCCAAACGCAAATCCGACGCATCCTCCACTTCCGACGCGAAGAAATCCCGTACAACCGGAACGATACCAGCAGCACCCGTTTCCGCTGAAATGACAGGTCTCATGAACGCTATTCTCTCCGACCCTACTGGATATCCTATCCCTGATTCCGATGAAGAAGTTCGCGCAACTTATGTTAACCTAGCGCAATATGCTCGGAACCTTGAATTCCACATTGGTCAACTTAACACGGCTTTAAGTCAAGCTCAGGCTGCTACAGCGGCAGGAGGAGGAGGAGGAGGGAAACAGATGACTGCTGAACAGATTGGTGTTGCTGCTGAGAAGTTACGCAAAGCTGCTGTTTCTGGTATTCAGAAGTTGATGAGTAATGTACGTTTGTTTGAATCTTTTTATCTCTTTTTCTTTTGCGGTTTTATTTAATGGGTTTGATTTTAGTGGAAACCTTCTTGCAAAACAGGCTCTGCAAAGTTCGTTTATGACGGTGTGTGCGCTGATCCAAACATTTTCGGAGCTTTTATGGGCTTGAATGGTCCTCCTACATGGAAACAGAAGTTCACTCCTGATGAATTCGAGGATATATTTGGTGAGATTGCAGGAAAAGTTAGGTTCGTTATTTCACCATATTCTCTATTCTGTGCCGCGGTGTTTAACTTTACTCTACTATATTATGGTTTGAACAGATACGCAGAATTGGTACTCACCAGCAATGTTAACGTCCGTTGGATTGCAGACGATGGCATATTCAAAATCAGCGGTTCTTACGGTGTACATGGCTCGGGAGCGACTCGCTCAACCTGATTCATGAACGATTCTTACTTTTATCTCTTGCTAATAACAATACTTGCACGTCTATTTTTTTTTCCTTACTTAGCATATGCAACACTGCTCGATAGGTAGTTTAGTTTCTTGTTCGGAACTGTATAGTGTGTGTATACCTTTGTCGCTGTATATTTCTTGTTATTTACGTTGGATGTAATCCGGTTTTGAAGTTAAGTTATTGAACTTTGTACTTAAAGATAGTAAAATAGGATACTGCTATAGCTTCTTACGCATCATACGAATATCGACTTGACCGAGAAACAATTGACTGTAAATGACAAGGTTAGATTTCTATATGATTTAAAACTGGGCAGGTCAATATTCTGTGAATGGTTCGACAAAAAACAGGTCACTTTCTGTGTTTCACAGCGTTTCGTCGAAATGGTCGCGTCCCGACGGGACACGATCACGCCGTGGGAACTGATTCGGTTACTTCTAAATCGAGTACCCCCTCGAACCGCTCATCCGCGCAGTCCTCCAGCTTCGATCCACCAACAAACGGATATATTTGTGGAAGACAAAATCAAAATCAAAATCCGTACTTATTCTATTGTATTCTGCTACACCAACTCGATGGACCCTCCGCTACCCGCTGTCCGAGCCGCACAGTGCAACCTCTTCCCGCGATCATCTCAAAGCACTCCACCTAGTTTGATTCCTATAACCGACATATCTGTATCCTTTGTACTTTGATTCCGCACCGAACTGGAAACGTATAAATACCCTGTCTACTTTGTGCTTTTAGTTCCTCAAAATCGTCCTACAAACACTTCATCGAAATCACCAAACTTCGAAGTAGTTGATCTACTTCATTCTCCATACAAAGACTTCTATTTTCCTTCTATAATCATCCTCCTCATGCCTATCGTCCAGCGTTATACCCTTGCTGCCGAATACGCAGAATTAATTACCACCGCTCCTCGTCGTAGAACCAAGCACTCTAATACCAACACTTGGTCTACCATTTCAAAGGAGGCTTCGTCTTGGTACGAAGCTGTCCCTTCCTCGAAGGACATGCAGGACGTTGTCCAACGAGTTCAATCAAATTCCCAACTCACCCAGCACGCCGTATTCACACACATATATCCCTTCGTCATATTCGGTTTCCTATTCGCATTCGCCTACATTGTGTTGGATCCGAATAACACCTATATCCAATCCATCGTCAGCGATCCCTTCAATCACTTGGAGGAAATCGAGATTGTGATTACTGGGTTGGGAACAACGATTGTGGGAGCACTCGTTTTTCTTAGACTTGGAATTTGGGGAGTTGCGGAAGGTGTTGATAGAATTATTAAACGTGCTACTCCTGCTGGAAAGAAGATGAATACGGATCCTCTTCCGGAAATCGATATTCTTATCGGTGACCACTTGATGTAGCTATTTTCTCTTTTTAATAGTAGAATAGTCTCCCAAATACCCATAATTGAGACTGTCAAACAATTTCCAATGGTGTGATTACATAACGTGTGAGGCGTTCAGTAGCATGGAGACAATTATTTCTTTTTGTGGATCTCATTTTCGAGCTGTCATCTCCTTCTCATTTATTTCTGAGTTATACCACCACCGTGACCATCGAAATTCACCACCGATGGCCCGTATCATCTTGTAATTGAAGACTTTAATCCATGCGCATTCTCAACTATTGATATTAAATCCGGTGACCAAGCATTACTAGTATCCAGACTTCCAGCGCCGTTACTCCTCTTAGTTTTAATTTTGCTTTGCTGATATCCTTATCGTTGCTACGACCTGCAGAGATGTCGCTATGAGCACGCCTCGCGCCAGGGACCACAACGATACATCAGGCGTGGCCATTTTCCGTTGCTCATTCCGTCTTACAGCATTGCGAGAATTCGCTTCTGGGCCATCTGACTGGATTACTTCCATCAAGGGAAAGAAATACGCACATCACCTTGTGCTACTCACTCCGCCTTTCTTCTTCCGTTTCTACTTATCGTTGCCGGATCCGCCGGCTCGCTTGGAGCACTTCTAACTGTACGTCCAGAAGATCGTCCGTCCCGCTTAGCTTGCACTCAGGTGAGTAGAATTCTGCCTTCTTATGCCCGAGGTTCTGTCGCCAATCTTCTGACGAATAGGCTGCAGATAAAATTCTTTCAGATAACTGAGGTCGTTTGACCTAATCAGCTTTGACCATGATACTCACTCCTTTGACCTGTCTAACACCAACATGGTTTATCAATGTCTATAGAGAATTATCTTCCATGCGGTTTGACGATGGCCCATGAGGGTATCAGAAACACCTCCAGTTAGATGCTCATTCAGCAAGATTGACGTATGGAACCTGAGGCTTCGCGACCATAGCAACGTGATACGATACTGAGAGAACCGAACAAGAATGTTCGGGTATATAAGCTGCGTTGTTGACTTTACCCTTTTTCTTTACAGACTCTTCCTGCACATTCATCGCGTGTGGTGATCAAAGTCATGGTCTCGTCAATCCTTACCTCTTTGTTTCTAGGATTTGCATTCTTGACTCTGTCCAGTGTCAATGCTGTTGTACCCCCGCCTCGTCCTTCGGTACCAAAAATTGAAGCTCTTGATGCACCTGTCACTAGCCGCAATGGGACAACTCTACCTCCTTACACTACAGTTTACGAATTCGACCAGGTGATCGATCATGACAACCCCAGCCTTGGAACCTTCAAACAGAGGTTCTGGTTTACATATGAGTTTTATGAACCAGGTATGTGGATGTATGTGTTTCTCGTGATGACGAACGAGAATTCATCCCTTCTTCGAACAGGTGGACCTATCATTCTTTTCACCCCGGGAGAAGTGAGTGGAGATGGTACGCACTCGGAAATCTATCTGTGTTGCATGTCTTATTAAACATCGTCAATATTCAGGTTACTCTGGATATCTTACGAATCGAACTATCAACGGTCAAATTGCTCAACAACAAAATGGAAGTGCCATCGTCCTCGAACATCGTTTCTTTGGCCTCTCAAACCCCAAACCAGACTTGACAGTTGCTTCTCTTCGTCTTCTTACGATTCAACAAGCTATTGATGATCTTGAGTACTTTGCCAACAATGTTCACTTGCCTATGCCTGGTGGGGATAGTGTTCCTCCTGGCAAGGCTGAATGGATTCTCGTCGGTGGAAGTTATTCCGGTGCTCTGACTAGTTGGGCTATGGTCAAGTTGGTCTTCCCATGATTTCTTTCATATGATTTGGTGACTAAGCGTTTGCATATGTTTACAGCAAACCTGGATTGTTTAAAGCCGGTTACGCTTCATCTGCTGTCGTAGAAACAATTCTGTCAGTTTTCAATGCGATTTATTCTGTTCTATTTTCGAAAAGTTTTCTGATGATTCTTTTCACTCTTCAGCGATTATTGGGGTTATTTCGAACCAATTCGCCAAAACATGCCCAAGAATTGTTCCGCAGACGTCGAAGCTGTCATCTCACACATAGATCAAGTTCTAATGGGGACCGACAAAAACGCTATCACTAACCTTCTAACACAGTTCGGAATGCAAGCTTTGAGCAATCATTTAGATGACGCGGCTGGTGCTTGTACGTCTTTCCATTTCCCACTCATGATCACCTCTCAGTTGTTGATTCTTTTTTCAATAGTAAGGAATAACTTATGGGATTGGCAGTCATTGTCACCGAGCACAGGAACTGAAGGCGCTTTCTTCAAGTTCTGTGATGCTTTGGAAGTGAAAAACGGGAAGAGTGCCTCTGCATCTGGATGGGGACTCGATCATGCATTATCCGCTTGGGCCACTTATTGGAAAAACACTTATATGCCTCAACGTAAGTACCATTGATAGCCTTTTCATCATCTACAAATCGTTGAATTTTTTTTTCCACAGTTTGTGGGAAGAACGATGTTGTGTGAGTACTTTCAATACTTGTCTAGACAGTATGTTTATTTAGTTATCTCGAAAATCAGTGACTGTCTTGGATCATACGATGCAACACAAGACTATTACACTAATACTACAGTCAACAACTCAAATAGGTCTTGGTTCTGGATGGTGTACGTTCTACTCAATTTCACGTTTGCGACCAATTGTTTATTTTTATCTATCTTTTCAGGTGCAATGAAGTAGGGTTCCTTCAAGAGAGTGCACCTACAGGGCACCCAACGCTGGTTTCAAGACTTATTCAACCGATCTATGATGAAGTTCGTTTGCGAAAATATTGTCTTGTCGTTGAAGATTGCTGAATCCATTTATAGAGACAATGTCAATTCATGTTCCCCGCAGCCTTCCCTAAGCCACCTACAATTGATGTTGAGGTGACTAATATCAAATATAAAGGCTGGGACGTTAGTATTGATCGATTATTCTTCGCCAATGGAGTCCGTACGTATCTTCTCATCGACAATTCACACTATTATAGTCAGACTGGCTTTTTTACACCACTGACATGCATTATTTATTTATTGCTGGTTAGGTGACCCTTGGAGAGAAGCAACCGTTTCTGCTGATGGAGTCAATGTACCAAGCACATCTCAACAACCCATCGCTGTCTCAGATGGATTCCATTGTTCAGATTTATCAACTGCAAACGCTAATGTCGACTCTACAGTCAAAGCCGTACAAGTTCAAGCATTGCAATTTATGAAATCTTGGATTACGCCTACTACATCTTCATCTCCTTCTGCACCTCAATATCATTACTTCAAGAGAGATCCAAACCCAACTGTTCATACTCAGACGATGGAGGAAGATGTTAAGCCTTTGAGAGGAATTAGGTGGTTGAAGGATACTTTGTAGATCATGACCCTTTGATCTTGGCCTTCTTGATGATGAGGGGGGGGGGGGGGACTTTCCATGAATGACATGACATGGTGGTCTGGTTGTAAGTTTACCGTGATTTGTTTATGAGTACTTATCTACGTTAGATATCAAACAAAAGTAGAATGCAAAGCTTTCAAAATCCATGACAAGAAATACCAATCTCGTTGAATTGTGATCTAGTACTACGGTGCGCGTGGAGTATACGGTTGGTTGACCAGTCTCTCACCGCCCTTCGACGATCTGTTTCGCTTCAGCCAAGATGAAACGATTCTTCAGTCTCCGTAGAAGAATAGAACGCTTATAGGAAAACAGGCACAACTTTCAGCACGTTCACCGTCTTCAGTGACCATCATACTAAGTTGCCTGAGGACGATATGCGCACCTCAGTCTTTACCCGCTTCGAGATACCGGTATTACCTGCCTTTTCTCCTTTCTCTACGAAACACCGTTTTTTAAGACGTTTGTGGCTCAAGCCAAGAAAAAAAATGCTTTCCGGTCTAATTTGAATATGTGAGTACTCCATTTATCGGAACGCTCACCAACTTGAAATATCTTTTCAGGCTTTGACTCCGGTGAATCCTTCCATTCAAAAGGAAATAATAACAGACGCAATATCAAGAGCACTTCAGATTCAACAAGATGTCCATGCTGGGTGTAATATTTAATTGGCACGTGACACACGTGATCGAGTCGTTTGTTGAGGCGCCCTCCGACTTAAAGCTTGAAGTTGCTCGCGTGGCTGACTCGGGCAATCAACCACTATTAACCAATGGGAGTATCTACAAAGCAGCACCAGCTGAATGGTCGATGAGCTGAAATTCAAGCCGCTAGGGAAAGCAGTCAACTGGTCAACTAATCATGTCCCATCTTTAGCCCTACAATCCAATCACCAACTCTTGCTTACTGTTCAGTCTCGGTGAAAGACGCAGGAGGGGGGTTCATGTGCTATCGAATATTGCACTGTGCAGTTATCGAGTCTGCCTTTCGGCGTCTCATCTTCGTAGCGACATCATCGAAACATAAAACATGATCTAAACCGCGATATCGGACCGCTCTCCAGACGACTGTGATTGATGTTTCTAAGACCTTTTGGTCCTGTGTACATACTGTAACTTCGCAAGTTATGCGTACGTGTACCACAAGATGCGGCGGCATAGCCATTCGGCACTCAGAGGAGTAGCGTCCATACTCCACATTCGCCCTACAGGAACGGGGAAATGTGGGTGGAAAGGCCACGACATCTTTCAGGATTTCCTCTCGACTTTTCGAGAGATCCTACAATAGGGCGCCACATAGTACACCTTGTTCTGACGACATATCTCACAGATCACTTACGAGTCCCAACGGCCTCTTGATATTGGTCTCCTTTTCCGCAGACCGCCTACGTTCAAACATACTATGTCGGTAGGACACGGTTGGCATTATGTATTTTTTTTCTCGCTGCGTGCTGGTTTTGCGAGAGTATTTATACTCCAATATTTCTCTACGAGTTCTACATTCTCTAACTCACTCCTGCTATACTCTACTCAAGTTCATTTTACCCAGTTTTATCCCAGTGCGTGTTGTCTTTCATCACTCGTATTATTTTTTTCTGACCTCCTCCAAGTTGAACGTTCACAATACTCGACATGTCGACAGTCATCTCCGGAAACATTCCCGAAACCCCTTCCCCTCGATTCCAAGTTGTGTTGGCCTGGTTGGAGTCTCTCACTAAGAAGGATTTCAATGCGGTGGGATCGGTCATGAGCGAAAGCTACACACACAAACTCATGCCAAGGTCTATCGGGATCGACGATCGTCTCCTCACTAAAGAACAAACTCTGGCTGTAATTCAATTTATCTTCGGCAGTCTTGACAGTGAAAACCATAGCATCACCGTACGTGCCTGTTATCATACAATGTCTTATTTCTTTGACTTATCTTCAAATTTCAGGGTATCATACATGAACGGCTTGAAGTTGATGATACTGTCCTCGTGCATGTAAGTTTATATTCTTAGCGCACTCGAGTCGAATTAATCATAGCTGACAAATAAATGAAGCTTACTAGCGATGGGACCAGTCTCACAGGAAACCCATACAGGGGCGACTTTATCTTTTGGTTTGAAGTCAAGGAGGAGAAAGATGGAAAGCTTAGGTTGGTATCTGGCAAGGAGTTTTTGGACTCGAAGGGTGCGACAGGATACTTGGAAACGGAGAAGTTAGCGTTTCCCCTCCTTTAATCCCGAGAAATACCGTTGAAATTTGTAACCTTGTATATCCGAACAACTCGGACTTGTTTACTCTATTGATTGTAATTTGTGAAGACCATCCTGGGAAACCGAAAGTCTGAATCACGCAGTTCACGTGATCGTATTGAATCTTATCCACGCGAAGTCAGCGAACTCTGGGTTTCAAATTTTCCAAGTTCAACTTCGACTCTTACATCGAAGTCCCGCAGTCCTCGTGAAACAGTACTCCAGAATATACGTATCCGTATCGTTCCTTGAAAATTGAAGAGTATCACTACCGTGACTAGTTGCTCTCAGCACTGACTTTCACCGGGGGGATTGAGGTATGTAACGCTGGATTACATAGGCAGAACACACGCTGGACATACTCGCATATAAAGTGCATGTCTTGAAGCGATACATAGCCAAAAATACAATGATTTCTTTGTTGACTTAACAAAGAGATCATTGTAAAAAAACATGCATGTTACATACCATCATGTCTATGATATGTTCACACTATGTAATGAGCCATTACATAAGGCAATCCCCCCGGTGTTTACAGATTTTTCGCCGTCTACTGGTACTCCAGGATCCGACAGCTTATCGTTGTCTGGTGAACACTCATGAATAAGCATGGCTCCATGGAAATTTGATTACTACCTGGCATCTTTGTCCCGCCTTCGATGCGAGACTTACTGTATCACTGGCGTCGAGCACAGATGGTGAAACAGGTACTTGGAGTAATGTGATCTTTCCTTTCGAACCAGTAATGGCTAAGTAACTAATCATAGGGTTACAAAGCACTTAGGCACTTTGTCTTCTCTTTATCTCTACGCAGCAGCGGCCGTATACATTAGTAAGCGGTGTCTCAACAGGCCTCCAACTGCGAAATACCGTGACAATATATATATGACTGCAATAATGGCGGTCTCAACAAATTCGTCAACTATCAAGAATTCAAGCCTTTGCGTATGTACTCTTTATTCTATTCATTTATCGTACATTTCATCTCGTTCTGACACCGTTATTTACAGTTTAAACAACCTCATTGCCCGTCATGCCTCAAGGATTACTTGGAAATGTCCCCTTAAATCCATCCCCGCAAGGTCAAACTGTCTTGAAGTGGGCCGAATATTTTTCACAGAAGAATATCGATGGATTAGCTTCTGTTATGAGTGAAAATTGGACTCAGAAGTTGATGCCGAAGTCTTTGGACATCGGGGATCGCCTCTTCACCAAACCACAGAGTCTCCTAATTGTTGAGACTGTCCTTAGAAGCATTAAATCTGATATCACTGTGTGTCTTTAAGTTTTGGGCTTTTTTTTTCTACTAATTTCACCGTTGGGTTTTAGGGAACCGTTCACGAATGGATTGAGAAGGGGGATCTTGTTGTTGCGCATGTAAGCACTTTGTTAACATTGATTCTCGGGGTATATTTTGCTCATAGAATTGAAACGAAGATTACCTTCGACGGAACCAGTGCTACAGACGGACCGTACAATGGAGACTTCATGTTTTGGTTTCAAGTCAAGGAGGAGGAAGATGGGAAGTTCAGGATCGTATCTCTCGGGGAATTCTTGGACTCTAAATTCGTCGCTGCGTATATCGAAAGGGAGAAGATCATTATACCTGTCTTTTGATAGTTTGCGTGCGATCTAGAGATGATTTAACCGGAAAAATGTAGACTTCAAGTAGACTAGTATTATGTCGTTTCTTCATCCGTTGTCATTATGAACTTCGAAATGTGCATCGGTAGACATAGTACACCAAACCCGAAAAGCTGACGGTTCGAAGAGGAATTAAATCAAAATGGTTGAGTGAAATTGAAATTCTATACCCTAGATTAGGCAATCGCAGTAGTTAGTTGCGTGCAGCCATCAATGTGGCCGCGCGAGTCTCTCGAACCTCGCGTTCATCCCAATCATCGAAGGAGCGGTGCAAACTTGAAATTCCCTCGCAAAACTTTGGTTAAGTCTGAAAGGTCTCAATCCAAATTTTTCTAGACCAAATTCAAAGTAGTAGGTGAAAATATTCTACTTGAATGATCGATAGTAATGATTTGAATGTGGTCTGTTCACTTTATTAGCATTCACCATGAGCTCGGACGCGTCGTCCACGCCGAAATTCATCTACAAGCTCGTCCCTTCATCTGCACCAGTTCCAGATGTCTTACCAGAAAAACTTCCAGTCAGCGAGCTCGATCAAAAGTCTGGGTTCATTCATCTTTCAACAGCCAAACAAGTGCCGGGAACACTGAAATTCTTCTTCACCAATGACGAGCGTGTTTATGTTCTTCGCATCCCTTACGATCATGTGGATAAGGACATCAAATGGGAGGACCCAAAAGCTGAAGTTTGTGGTCCTCGGGGAGGAGAAGGGCTCTTTCCTCATTTGTATAATGGGTTGAAGTTGGGAAAAGATGAGGTTGATAGGGTGGTTGTTTGGGAAAATAAAGGAGGATGGGACGATGCGTTGAAAAAAGCTGAAGATTGGCTTATCTACTGATATTTTGAGGGCGATGTCAGGAACAAAATAACGTTTAGATGAGGGTGGGTTTGATTGAAGAGTCTTCATGTATCAGTACATACATATGGCGGGTTTTCAATTATAGTATAAATATAAATCAGCAGAGAACTTCGAGTGTAATATAGCATAGTACAATTGGAAGAGGGTAACAAACATGATGAACGGTATATTCTCTAGGGGATCTATCTGCAATCTTTCTAACCTCTGATTCAGTGCCCCATGGATCATCAAACGAACGTTTCTCAACAGGTCAGGATACCCAGAGAAAGGACAAGAAAGCGTCTAGGTTATCGTCTGCCTGGACCGTAGACGTCCAAACACCGCTCCTCAAATGCCTTGACCATCATCTTGGAGACTTGCCCGAAGAAAGTCGCAGAGACGGCAGCATGAACTGGGCTCGCAAAAGCGAAAGACAGGTCAAGTGTGACCAGTGTCGGACTACTGTCCGGGTCTTTCACTGGGATTGTGACGTCACTTTCAGAGTGAGTTGAAGTTGCGGTCGAGGAAAAGCGCGAATGGGGTTGTGCCAGATGAAGACCACTTTTAGTTGGGTGAGGGGAGCGAGGGGATGCAGGTTGGAATCTCCAAGTAGTCGTGAGTGACTTGAATAGCGGTGTGGACGAGGAAGCTACAGCCTGCGAAGAAATAGACAAGGAGGAGAGGTCATTTCACATGTCTAAAGGAGGAAACGGTTCCGACGGACCTCAACGCATTCATTAGGACGGCAGGTGACTACACTTGTGTAGCTCTCTCGGAAGGTGAGGAAACCTACAGTGAGTTCTGCATCCATAACATGGGACGATGGCGAGTTCGAGCCAGAAGATGGAAGAGAAGAGGTGTTCAATATTCGTGCATCGGTGCAAAATGGCACAAAATGGGGATACGAGCCAACGTCCGAGACTACTTTGTACAGTTCACTCGGACGATAACTATATGATGATAGAGCGTGGTAAGTATGTTTGAAGGTTCAGGTAATTAACACGGTACTAACGGCAAGATTTGCCGTTCATGGTACTCCTGTGGTTCGTCTGAACCTTTCTCTGGTTCATGAAACGGTGAGAAAGACGACAAGTCTGGTAATGTAAACAAATTCCTCGTATATGCTGTCCTTGACGTTGAAGCGAGAGAGAGAAGAGCAGGTCGAACGAGCATGATGGAAAGAGCTTGAGCGCGTCGGAAATTGGCACTCACGGATAGCATATGCGGCGTCTATTTTTATGTTCAAACCCTGGCTGTGAACTTCCTCCACTTTCTTGTTGACTGACTCCGAGGCTCTCTCACAACTTCCTATTATCTTGTCAGCGACGACGACAACATGGCTTGCTAGGAATCCGATGACACATACTTTGTGATACTACGCCTCTACTTGATTTGCTTTACCTGCTTTCGATACCCTCGCACTCATATCTTACAATAATACAAAACAATCAAGATAATATTCATCGTTGTACATGATGGACCCATCTCACAGCGAAATGCCCAGCCCATTGGATTATTCTTCTAGCTCTGAGGGGTATGTCCATCATTTTCTATCCTTCGTTTACCCGGAGTAAACTAAATTGACACCCATAGCACCGAATTACGCGACTTCGTCGACAGCAAAATACCCAGATTACCTCCAGATATCAATGGATCAGTTCCCTCAGCTCAGTCCGTGTATCGATCTTCCAGTTCATCTGATCCATCCTTCAGAGAAAATGACCGCCGCAGTAGTAGACGAAGTTCGAAGAAGGATCGCCGCCACAGTGGTACGAAGGAAATGGTGAAGTGGTTCTTCGACGAGGAGATAAAGAACAAGGAATCTCGCGGTATACTTCGAGCTACTTTAGCGAAGCTTGACGCGGAAACTCACCGGGCACAGGAGGCAGAGCGACGCGCTCTCGAGATCGCTGAGCGGTTCAGGGTAGTCAACGAAGCCAGGCTTACCGCTCAAACTGAATTGGACCGGACAAAGCATGAGCTCAGCCTCTATAAGATTCAGTACACCAATGCTCAGCAAGAGATACATCGAGGTCAAGAGATATTGAAGGACCTGGAGGCCCAAAGGGATGATGCTGAAGCTTCTGCGGCGAGAGCTCGAACGACGGCCAGACGGCTAAAAGAAGAGCAGTTGATGAGCTTTGCTAGAGAAGAAGGTCGAAAACAAGGGTTTGAAGAGGGTATGAGGCGAGGTTTCGAAGAAGGAAGGGTCGCTGGGTATCGAAGAGGTCTCACCGAGATCAGAATTGACGATACTGATGCTGGAGAAGGAGATGATAATGCGACCCTCAATACCCAAGCTGATACATTGGATGGACTGCCAGTTCGAAACTTTCCCATTGCTGAACCCTCTCCACAGCTCGCGGCCCAGCAATTCGATCCCGAGGATGATACCGCAGGCATACAAGGATCTCGTTTTCAGGAGAATGGCATGACTCCAGACACTGCTCAATTCACTCAGCCTGTACCTTTGCATGAACCTCCTCCACAACCTCATCATCCAGAGACACCAGTCCCTCCTGATAACTTTATCCCCCACATGGATCCGAATAACGGGATGAACATACCTCCTGCTCACGAATTCAGTGGCCCACCTCCCAGTCCCCATTCTCCATCACAGCAACTGCCTGTTCCCATACCTCCCCCACGAGTTACAGTTGGAGTCGCACAAATTCCGGAGTCCTTCGTGAAAGACTACGGGTATACTCAACAGGGACGTGGCTCACCTCGTTCCTTCGCTGATTCACTCCAGTCGTCTCAACAATCAACGAATCTGTCTCAGTACGAGTTGGTGACGGACCCAAGAGCTCGATCGAAATCAGGATTGAGTGTAATTCACGAGGTTTCAAGTTCCATGGAATACAGTCCCGGTAAAGATAGTTCAGGAATGCCTGAGCCGGTTGTGTTTCCTGTCCCCTCAGCTGAGAACGTGAATGAATGGGGCTCAGACCACTCCAAAGTCAGATCACAGACACCTAGAAGTAGGAAGACCAGCTCACGCCTAGGAGAGGAAGTAAGGTATTCGAATCCTGATGTTGTTGACGAGTGGAGGAGAGATGCTGCAGCCGACGAGGTGAAAGACTTGGTACTTTTCTCATTTTATGCATATCGCTGATCTTCCTTTGTTGTCCAGGTGCGAACGTCATCACCGAAACCTAATTCTCGACCGCGATCAGCTGTGACCACCTCATCTCCTTTAGCTGAAAGTGCTCGCTCCCAATCACGCGGCGCATCCAATCTTGGCTATGGCCGACCACAGTCGCCTTCCGTCGTTGCACCTCCTTTGGCCGATGGTGCTCGATCTCAATCGCGGAGAGTTACCGACGAATACGGTAGACCTACTGTCATTCCACCTCCTCCAGCTGAAAGTGTACGATCCCATTCACGTGGAGCGTCCAGCCTTGATTATGGTCGGCCACGTTCATCTGTTGCTTCACCGTCACCTTTGGGTGATGGTATTCGGACCCATTCTCGTGGAGCCTCCAGCGTAGATTATGGTCGCCCTCGCTCACCTTCCGGTGCAAGACCTATGACACCATCAAGCATGCAAGGGAGGGGTACTCCTGTTGATCCTAGGCTAAGGAGATCAGATACAGCCTCTTCTCGTGGTGGTAGGGACCCACGAAATTCTTCTACTGAGATATCGATTAATATTGAACCTCCGGTACGTCTTCTCATACTATTCTGCGTTGAAATCAAAATAATTCTTGATGCAGTCGGCACCCGAATCAACTGGTGGGTTCTCTCCTATTGCAGACAATGCTTCGATGCTGTCACCTAATGCAGTACCCCAACAACTACCTCGCTCCGCACCGACTCAGCATGTATTAGTTCCAACGGAACCAAACTCGCCTGCAATGAGACAACCTTCTCTAGGTCAAATTCCCTCCCCTGCCCCATTCGCTGATCTTCCACCTGGTTTTATACCAACGGGACCCATATTCCCTGTCGGGTCTCCACTTCCTCCTAATATACCACCACTCTCCTCACCTATCGAGGTCCCAACTCTTACGCTTCAACAACCTCCACCCCGAGATCGCACACCGACGGACAGGCGTACTTCATCTCCTCCGTGGCCAGTATTTCCCGTGAGATCTGGAAGGAATAGTGCCGAGCCATTGTACACTCGATCAAGAAAGGATTCGAGATCGGGGTCTTCAAGCTCTGATTCTATTCCTGCAGGGCCGAAAACGCCGACTCAGTCGTCGTCGGCTTGGGGAAGTGGAATTGCTGGAAGACCACCGTCGAGTATGTCGAACAGGAGTGGATCTCAGCGCCCGAACACTGCGGCTTCTGGTCCTCAGTACGCTGTCGCACCCACCCCTGCAGGGCTACAATACCCTGATCCTCCATTCATCCAAGCCGGAGGACGTCCCGATCCACCCAATCCATCTAGGACACCACCATCCCGAACGCATTCACCTACTCCGCTGGGGCCTATGAGTCCTCGATCAACAACCTCCCGACTTTCTACCGGAGCTCACCAGAGAAGTCTAAGCCTTAACGCTGGAATGACACCTGTTTCTCATCCTCAACATTTGCCAGCTTCAACCAATTCTCCCCCCAAATTACGCCGAGTTCCTTCTGCTGGGTCTATCACTTCAAACACAAGCAGGAAGAGTGGAATAAGTCATTTTGATCCAAACAAATATGTGGATATTGCGTATCTTGCGAGTTCGGACGACTTGACTGCCAGTATGGTACAAAGTCCAAACACGAAAGAAAATACGAAGGCTAATGCGGGTGGTCAGAGTGTATTTGGCCTGTCGAGTCCTGTGGCTGCTGGAAGCACACTTAGTTTCGGTGCGTCCTCTGCCCTTGGAGGAGGTGGAGGTAGTACTATCAATTTCGGTGGCAGTGCTGCTAATTCTGCTCCTGCTCCCACAAACACAGGCGGAGGAACAGGGAAGGGGAAGAAGAAGAAGAAACGATAATCTATTGGATCACTCTCTTGAAATAATTTTATGTGCTAATGATGGTATGTATTGAAAGATTTCCTTTCGGCGGTTGCTGTTATTTTTCTCTCATCATTGTATCCGTTGACTCTCAGAACAAACAAATAGCTAGACTGACTTCGTTATTTGCCGTTATGATGCTCTGTTTTATACCTGTACTATTTTTCATCGTTGCGAACTGCTCTGTTTCTTCTTGCTTTTCTTCGTTACGATGTCTGATTTGGGACAATGATGTCAATATTTAACGTCTTTTAGGTACCCTTCATATAGCCAGTTAACAGTCAGTAGTAGATACTAGTCATAATGTAGTAGGATTCATCCCAAATTTTGAATGCAATAAGACCTTTGGATTGCTTTTACCAAATGGTCTGACTTGGACTGGATTTCGAATACACACACATACAAGTACAAAGTTTGGATTCAGAGTCTGAAGTTCAAAACAACTCAACAACACCCTTAACTCCAATCGAAACGCCTACAACTCTACTCTCAGCGTCGAATATATCTCCACCTCGAACAAGAATAAGGTCCCTTTCAGAATCGTTGATTTCAATGCCCAGCAACTTCTCCAGATTCGTGCTAACCATTTGGTATGCTTGTCGTTTCGTGAGGTACTCATCAGAGTCAACAAATGCCTGCAGTATGCATATTATATTTAATGACCGAGGAACAAATTTACGCGTCAAGTACTCACCCAAGTCGCATCAAATCTCGAAAGCCAAGCTTCATTACCACCTTGAACACCTAAACCAACGGTGACACCTGCCTTGACCAGTTCCACGACGGAGGAAGTATTAGTAATCGGTGGACCTGGTAAACTGGGTAGCGTCAAAGTACGTTCATTGCCTGTAGAAGTGGACGGATCTGCTGATAACTTACAATCTGGCATCATCCCATTCGTTAGGATATGACTTCGCTGGATTGAGAATCACACCAATGTTCTCTTGGGCTGGAACAAAAGCATTGAGATGACAGTTCATGATAAGTACATGGACAACATCTTACCAATCTCGCTTGCTAATAAGTGCGCTTCGCTAGCTCCAACCAAGACGACTCGAAGTTGTTTACTTGTCTTAAGTTCGACTGCTTTCTTGAGACGGATCAAAGCAGCAATGATATCTGCATTGTTTACTTCAAATATTATGGGAATTTCGCCCTGAGAACGCTGTTTCAGATCTCCGTCCAGAGATGAAATGCAATTAGTACTTACTTGAGCCACCCGAGAAAATACTTCCGCCTCTTCTCCTTCACTGCTTTGCAGTAATAATTTCCTCAACGCTGCGATCTGTGCGCTAACGCTGATGCTTGACGATCGACTTGGTCTTTCGATGATTACATGAATTGCTGCAGCCTCTTGTACAATAGCATTGGGATCCAACGCATGCTTCGCTCCGGTTCGGAAAACGCTAGTGATGGTGAAAATGGATCCAGGGAGTGAGGATGTTGATGCGAGCGTAACACCTCCAAGGTGAGCTTTCCTGTGATTAGGGAATTAACTACCACTCGAAAGTGTTCAAAAACAACGAAAACTCACAGTCCATTCCGTGTACCAAACCTTAGCGAGTCCACACTTTTTAAAATTCCAGTGTTCGATTCATCACCCAGGACTTTAGGTAAGTCTGCATGATATGGGTTGAATGAGGTTCCGGGACCAGTAGAGTCTTCGAGTAAGATATCTTCCAGGCCGAGAGGAGAGCCAAAACTGAAGAGTGGTGGTCCGATAAAGCCTCCACGTAGGTCGATTTCTTCCGCAGCAGAGGAACTACCAGGCGGGAGACAAGCCAATTCAGTTCCTGCACAAGAGACCTTTCCATTCTCAAATACCACCACTCCCAAAGTCTTCTCTGATTCATATTTTACATCCATCCAACCAGGAATCCAAGCCTCTTTTACGCTTCGTATGATCACTTTATTTTGAGTTATTGTCTTGGGTGCAAGAGGCGGTAATCCCTCATACTTCACAGCATCTTCCCTTTCCTTATCCCAGTTAGGTACTTTAGGAATAGATCTCAAACCTTTATCTTGACCAACTAAGCTTTTGGAGGCAGAAACCAATGACAGATTACCTCCCAGTTGAGGTATGCCATCTATCCAGACTTGTCTTGGACGTGCTCCGAATCTGAGAGGGTTCATGTCCCACACCACGACGTCAGCATCGTAGCCTTTCCGGAGATATCCCACTCGATGATCTATCCCTGCTGCTTTTGCAGGTGTCGTGAAGATAGATGAAAGCGCGAGGTCAGGAGAAAGAGAGAAGAAGTGTGCTTGTTGGGCTTCATAGAGAAGATATCGACTATTGAGAACTGGATGATCTGACTAGATGTTATAGTAGCATTAGCACTGAACCGAGTGGTGTAAGGGCGGGTGAGCAACACAAACCTTCATAACGACTGGGATACCATTGTTTGCTAACACACGAGGGGCAAATTCCGAACCACGGAATGCTTCGCGTTTCTTGCGATGATTGTTTGCAAAAATAGCAATGGCTGGTGGGCCACCATGCCTGAAGCTCTCATGTGAACAATTGTACGATCGGATATGTCGAAAGGTACTTACATGCGCTTTAGTACCTCCGGGACAAGCCAAGCTTCAGCTGCGTGATGGAAACTTGCGATGTGGAACTTAAACTCGTTGGAAATCTGATCAATAAAATGAAAATAGCGTTGAGATGAATATCAGAAAATGAAACTGAAGAATACATACTCTAACTAGATCATCCAAGTCCACTTCTTCATAGCAATGATTTGATATCCTCACTCTACCTCTCAGCACATCAACTAAAACTTCCCATTTTAATTCTTCTGGGAAAGTTTCTCCTTTGATGTCGTCCCAAAGTCCTGCTTCCACCTTAGCACAATAGTCATCTTGAGCCACTTTGAGTTTTCGTGCAGTGTCATAAGCTTCACGGAACGCCCATATCACATCCATACGTGTGCCATATCTGCGAGATATGTTCTCTCCGCATGCCTGCCTTCAGATAATCAGTCAACTGGAGCATCAATAACAGTCATAAGGAGAAAGCATACTTCAGGTGCCTCCACCTCAATGGTTGGGATGTATCAGACGTCGAATCGTTTGAGAGTGTGTGAGGTGGTTCTACTATCATAGCAGTTGGTGATCTTTCTGTTGTAGGCCGCAACTTAATGATGAATGCCTGTCCGCCTTTGAAGACAAAACTGAGCTTATGGCCATTGTAGCAAAATGATAACACCGGTCTCTCTCTTACCTATTGCGTTTGCACTTCCTGGTAGAACTTGTGCAGTTGTGACACCACCTGCGACCGCTAGTTTGAGAGCTTCGTCGTGTGTATTCAGGCCATCAATACTTCTTAACCAAGGCATTATTGGTCCGTGTGGCGAATTTCCATCCATGGCACCGAGGAGATGTGGAGACGGGTGGACACCAAGATGGGAGTGAAGATCAACTGAATCACCAAGCCCCATTAAAAAGAAAACAGGAGGACAACAATATGAGCATACCAATACCAGGCGTTACCCAGGCTCCCTCGACATTTAGTTCAACCAAATTGTCGTTGGCTTTCAGTGTTTTCAAGAGCTTCTCATCAATGACCTTTCCGATACTTCTCACTACACCTTTATCCAACAAGATATCTCCACCATGTATGACCTCACGACCAAGGTCTCCTCCCGTCCAGATTGTCGCGTTTCGAATCAAAGTAGATTGAGCACCAAGCAATGGATCATACCGGTCAGATGAATCGCGCGAATGGAAGTTGGGAGGGGGACTTGGTACAGCATTCAATGATGCGCATTTTGCCAAGATGGAAGGTGCATTGCGGGGTACATGTTGAAGATGGGCATATGGCGATCGAGGGGAGTACAGGGTAGAAACACACAGGTAGGTAGAAGCAACGATTCCAATGGTTGTGATAATAATGAGATTTCGGACATTCACGTTACCACAGCGAGCATTTGCTCCGTTGCTGAAGGGTAACGTCGACTTCAAAGACATTCGAAAGGTCTACGAACACTGACCAGACATGGGGTTTTGAATGAAGGGTGAATGCTGAGTTTGATAATTTCTCACCCATTCACATATGGTCATTATGGCGAAAGCGATATACTTAGCAAGCGTGTGAGCCAATGTGTATGTGATTACGGTGGTAGATCTGTTATACACTACATAGAATCACTTGGTAAAACAGCATGTCAGATTGATCAACTTTATATTCGCTTGACATCATTGCAGACTTACAGTACATTATGGCCTCTTGGTTATACAACCCAGTCTGTGGGTCAATTGTCGTTTCCAGGGTTTCTACATTATCGGTGGGTTCCAAATGTTGCAAGGTCTGAGTTCCTGTGGAGGTTCGACGCCCCACAACCAGGTACTTATCTAGAATGTACCTTGAATGCACCAGAGCCGCGAAGGATTACTAGTTACTGTTCCCGAATGTTTGTAGGAACAATAGAGAATTTAAACAGATCGCACGGAATTTAATGATGGCTCATTCGAAAAGCTCGCCCAGGACTCCATACATTGCACTGGATGGGTGATGATGATGGTGATGGTGTGGATTCAAGAGGAGAGGGCGTCTAGAATCCCGGACAGATCTGAGCTCTTTGATTTCATTCCTTCATGTATACTCCAATTTCATTTAAATTTATCTTGTCTTATGCTTGAAACTTGAACATTGAGCACTTTTCAGGACGATAAGACATTGTTGGATGCAAGTGAGTATCTCTCGTAAACGAAATTGTATCAGACTTGGAAACATCATCTTCGTACATTCAGAACTTCTGCTTCCCAAACTATGGCGTGTAATCTCGTCAGTCCTGGCCGCAGAAGCGACAGTAAACACCATGCTATGCCCTAGCTATATTTATTGAAGAAGGCACCATTTGAGCTTGAGAATGGATAGATCTAATAATTATCACGATGCCCATATGACTGTTTTACACGGTGAGACAATCGCAGTTCTTTATCTACTCGGTCGAACTTACACCCAGGTCCGTTCAGTGAACTGGCGTTGAGTCATCATGTCCTCCAAGCTGCCCATCTACGTGAAAGATGGCCTGTCGGATGAAGGCAATCGACGTCGACGGGTGACTCTAAACAGCAAATCCGTATTTCTCGCGTTCTGCACCCTCGCACTTCTCTCGTTCAACTTATTCCTTGTATCTGGAAACCATGAAAGGTCTCAGCGCATCCCCCAAAATGCTCAAGAGATTTTGTCTCAATGTGCTTTGTTGAAACAAACTCCAGGTCCCCCTTCCAATTTCCATGCACGGGAGAGCTCTGATCGACTGGAAGAAGGAACAAAGGCGACACTCATTAAAAATGCAACTGTTTGGACTGGACTGAGTGATGGGAAAGAGCTTGTGAAACGTGCCGATATACTGTTGGAGAAGGGTATTATCAAAGGTCTTGGAAGTAGCATTGAAAAGAAACATCTGAGGATTCTGAGGGACAACGATGAATTGGTCGAGTTAGACGTCGGAGGAGCTTGGGTCACGCCTGGAATTGGTATGCATTTTCCAGCTAGTAAAAGGTGCAACGTCTGATGATATACGGTTTCAGTTGACTTACATTCACATTTGGGTGTATTTTCCACACCTAAGCTCAATGGAGCCATGGATGTCAACTCCCCGAATGGTCCTGTTCTTCCTTGGCTTCGGAGTATCGATGCCTTCAACACGCACGATGATGCCTTTCAGCTAGCCATTTCTGGAGGTGTCACTACTGCCCAGGTTCTACCTGGCAGTGGGAATGCAATTGGTAGCTATTTACTAATGCCTTGGTTGACAGCATTTATTAATACATGTTGGAGAATAGGTGGACAAGCTTTCATTGTCAAGCTCCGTAAAACAAGTGATCGTTCTGCTACATCGATGATTGTCGAGCCTCCTTACACGCTCAATGGGACAACGCCCTTACCTAGCCAGCCTTTGCGTTGGCGACATCTAAAACAAGCCTGCGGAGAAAACTTACGTCGGTATGGTACTCGTATGGATGCTCTTTGGTCTTTTCGTTCAGCGTACGATGAAGCGAGAAAGATCAAGAACGCTCAAGATGCATTTTGTACGAAGGCAGAACAGGGTCTGTGGAACGAGTTGAAAGGTGAATCCTTCCCCGACGACTTGAAATGGGAGATGCTCGTGGATGTGTTAAGAGGAAAGGTCAAGATCGCAAACCATTGTTATGAAGAAACCGATCTGGATGATATAGTTAGGGTAGGCTTTTCCAACTGCTACAATAGTTTTTAATTTATATTGACATTCAACTTACCTCAGATCACCAATGAATTCAAATTCCCGATTGCAAGCTTTCATCATGCATCGGAAGCTTGGCTTGTTCCAGATGTTTTAAAGCGCGCGTATGTCACCTTGTAACTTCTAGTATACTACATGTCTTTCTAATGTTCAATTCTCAGATACGGTGGTCCTCCAGCTATCGCTATATTCGCCAGTAATCACAGATATAAACGAGAGTCCTTCCGTGGATCCGAGTTCGCACCTCGTGTCCTTGCAGACAATGGTATTTCTGTCGTCATGAAGGTACTCGTTCATCGTGCCAACGGTTCTTGGGTTTTCTTGGCTGACCGCCAACTCTTTTCTCATAGTCTGACCACCCAGTCCTCAATTCTCGCTATCTTCTCTCGGAAGCCCAACAGGCTCATTACTTCTCCCTGTCTCCCCACCTTGCTCTAGCTTCTGTTACTAGTACTCCTGCCAAAGCGGCTGGAATGGATCATCGTGTTGGATACATCAAGGAAGGATATGATGCCGACATTGTAGTCTGGGATATGAATCCCTTACGAGTGGGAGCTAGACCTCGACAAGTGTGGATAGATGGTTTAGCTCAGTTGGGTTTGGAAGATGGTCGATTGTTAGTCAGTGAAGATAAAGGATTGAGGAGTTTACCTAAAACGCCTAACTGGGATAGGGAGAGAGACGATGCTGTGAAATACGAGGGTTGCCTCCTCTTGATACCATCATCAAGAAGAAGAAAGGGAGAGTGGTTGTTAAAGATGTGAAAGAGGTTTGGTCTTCATCAGAATCGGAGACGTTGTCAAAGCCTGGGACTGTGATTTTCGAAGATGGGAAGATTGCATGTGTCGGTTTGTTGAAATGCGTATGGTCTGAAAAAGAGGAAGGAATCACTGTCGTGGATTTGAAAGGCGGAGTCATAGCTCCTGGATCTTTCAGTTTCGGATCACAACTTGGGTTACAAGAAATTCAAGGAGAACCTTCGACTGGCCCTGGCACCGGATTAGACGCATTTGATGGTGTACCCAGCATTGTGGGGGATGAGACTGGCTTAGAGAAGAGTGTGGATGCATTGAAGTTTGGTACACGAAATGCTCTGTATGTCCTTCTATCTGTCTATTCCTGTCCGTTCACCCCTTGATTTATATCCTCCGTTGAAATAGCAAAGCTCATCTTGCTGGAACAACGCTCTCCTCGATATCCTCACTGCTATCCTCTCCATACACTCTCACTTCAACTTTCCGAACAGGCTCGTTGAATGCACTCGAAGATGGTGCTATCATAAGTGACGGCAACGCTTTACATGTCACGATTAAGAGACCTGGTACTGGATTCCGGGCAGGAGGCGGAAGTGTTAGTATCAGTGCCCAAATCAAAGTTTTGCGCGATTTGCTGTTAAAGGGAGAAGGTGTATTTGGCGACGTGGCAAAGGTATGTGTGCCAACCGCCAAGTTTTATCGTGGTAACTTATCTTGAGTCGGCTTTTTGCTGAAGGGTTCTCTTCCCCTCATTGTCGAAACCGGGAGTGCCGATATTATTGCTGCCATTGTGCGATTGAAACGAGATGTTGAGGGAAAACTTGACGCTAAACTGAAGCTCGTAATTAGCGGTGCGAGTGAGGCTCATTTGGTCGCCGATGAACTCGGTACGTATCACTCTTTTTTTTTGTTTTCGTTTGTTAAATTAAACGTGATCTTCACCCCTTCAACTCACTTTATACTTTTCAGCCCAAGAGAACATCGGAGTAATCCTCAAACCATCTCACGCCTTCCCAGATTCGTGGGATGAGCGTCGAATGCAAGTCTCTTTCACTAAATGTACATGACACTTTCAATCTCATCATATATCTTGCCATAGCCTCGCCGGTCCTCCCCTTACCAACACAACTTCAATCGTTACACTGATCAAATCGGGTGTAACAGTTGGTTTAGGAGTCAAAGAAGGATGGGAAGCTTCATTGACAAGATTCGATGCTTACTGGGTATGTATATCACTTCCTGCCGTTACTCACAAATCCTTACATGAAAATAGGCATACATTGATTCGGATAACTTCTTGACCAAGAAACAAGCTTATGATCTAGTCAGCAGTAATTTGGAGACTCTTCTTGGGGTTTGGTCTTCTACTAATAGTGTAGACGAAGACAGAGACTGGGTGCTGTATGAAGGCGGAGATGTCTTTGCGTTGGAGAGCAAAGTTATTGGTGTTGCGAGTGGTAGGAGAAGAGTAGTTGAGTTATTTTGAAAGATTGGGTTTGTTATGATTCCTGGATTTTTTTTCATAACGAACGAATTGTATTATCAATCCCAGAATTTGCTGGCCTAACTTAACGATGAATTGATGAAGCCTGGCATTTAAGCCTCCAAATGAATCTCCTCGATATTTGAATGGACAAGAATGAAGAAAACACCATCACGCGCATCACGTGCTGGGATGTCGATTCTTTTTGCTTCTTCCCTCAATGGAGAGAAAGAGATATCCGATTACACCGAACATGAACTGAACAATTGTGCTGTTTGAAAGAGATGATACACGCTGATTGTTAAATGCTAGCTATCCGCAAGAAATCACTGAGGGATAGGAAGATTAATCTTCTCCTTCTCGACATACCCTGACATGAACTTGGAGTCCAAGAATTCTTTGAGAGCTACCACTCTGTACTGGCCATCTTCCTCCTTCTTGACTTCAAACCAGAAAATGAAGTCACCTGTGTACGGATTACCCGTAACGCTAGTTCCATCAGTAGTAACCTTCGAATTAAGTAGGTTTTGTTAGATTATTATACTTCCAGAAATCAGAGACAACCATTACACTGATTGGAGACTTACGTGTAGTATAACAGTGTCACCAACTTCAACACGCTCGTGTACCGTACCCTAAAAAAACAGAAACGAAAAGATCAACAGAGGCGAAATTATAAAGACAATTGATAAACATACGGTCAAAGTATGTGACTCCGTGTCAACACTGCCGAGAAGGATCTGAATCAATCCCAAACTCTGTGCTTTGCTGAAGACGAGGTTTTCTATTCCCATTGATCGTGGCATGATTTTTTGAGCGTAGCTTTCGCTCACGAGTGAAGCCACTTTATTGAAGTCCTTTCGAACAAACGATTCCAACCATGACAATGCAACTTGAAGTTGTGGAGAAGAGGTTTCAGGAATGTTTCCAAGTAATACCTTCGACATGGTGATTGAATTGAACCGTTAAAACTGCATCGAGAATTAGTCAAATAGTCGATGCATATGCGATGGAGCAGCTGACGAACTAGTAGAATGAAAAGCTTGCAGTTGGGTGTGATGGTAGAGGACTTGGTTTGCTTGTAGCTTGAGAATGCTTTCTTCAGCAGAAACCCAAATATATATATACCATAGAAAATCCCATCAATCGGCCACCGGTGTGGAACTCTCTGGAGTTGATATGGCTGACGGATAGTTGAGCGTAGTCAGCTTTCGGGAAGTCAAATAGAAAACCGAAGAAGTTCGGGATATGGTGAGCCTTAAGCGTTCGAGAGTTGGAGTACTAAAGGACCCATCTCTAGAAAAGCAGAAGCAAAAAATGTGAGAGTGACTTTGTTCTTTTCTCTCACCTTCACCGACCAGCTGGGGAATGAATAAAGGTTGCATACGTCAGTCGGACTGATTACTTAGGGATTCGGAATATGTATGCGTAACCAGTTAACCTGCGGAATATTAGTAAGGAGGGCATCATTCAGTTATTGAGATGGCATATGTCCACCTCGATCAGCATCTTGAGTAGTTCGACCCTCGTCAGCATTCCGACAGTGCATGAATTGGTTCGTTTTGTGAATGAACACTGTATAGACAAGCTTCGGCATATGCGCGAGCTTGCGGCAGGCATATCCACAGTAGAGGGGAAAAATTAGTATGTGCCTATCAAGCGTAATGCATACGCCAATGTATGATTCGGAGCAGCGTCAATGAACATACGAAGTGCGGGATATTGTCGAAATTTGAAGCAATGTTTCAGCTTGAACACTACAGAAACAATTCAAACAAGGATCCTCGAAAATAGCAATAAATTGAACTTGAATAACCCACTTCCTAATGCTGTGTTCACCCTCGCCGAACGAATGGAAATTAGAGGCAGATGTCCACTGCAGAATGGGACATATGCTTGTGGAAGAAACTTGTCCCTTGAGGTTTTGATTCAGTTGTAAGATATTGATTCATGCTTGCGTTGTAGTGGTTCTTGGTAGCACGATATTGGATGAAGGAAGCCAAAATTGTGCAAGACACACTACTTTGTATGGGCACGACAGTCGACGTCGATATTAGAGATACAGGTTTGTCGCAAGATTCTGTGAATGTTTTTAAGTCTTCAGTAATCCTGAACAGCAACATAGTTGAATGCACGCACCTTGATATTACAAACACTCAAGCAACTTCACGGCGATATAAAGGAGATTCAGATCAATTATTCATTTCATTCTGTATTCTTTGTAATATCCTGTGAAATCACAAAGAGCTTACTTTGACCACAACGACCCTTCATATTCCAACAACACGAAAGGCTGCAATGACAATCAAAGAAAAATATATGCGACTTGATCTTGAATTGGGACACGTTATTGAATGCGGATATGATACGAGAGAGAGATGCAATATGCGGAGAGAAAAAATAAGACAGACAAATGAACGTGGACGAAAGAGCAGAGAAGAACACAAGAACGACAAGTAGTAGTAGGGATGCCAGAGTCATTAAAGTGAGATAATTGGTTCCATACGAAACCGTATCATAGAAACGACAAAGGCGGAAAGATAGGAGAAAAGGGGAAGAGCTTATGCTGCCTCCTCTGCGGGGGCCTCAGCTCCCTCCTCCTTGTCAGCAGGCTTGTCTAGAAAGTGAGATTCACAATGAATATCAAGCGACTCAACAGGAGAATTAGCTATAACGCACCTGATTCTTGCATATCTGAAGTCCAGAGGGTGAGGTTGTCACGAAGCAATTGCATGATGAGGGTAGAATCCTTGTAGCTCTCTTCCGATAACGTGTCAAGCTCAGCAATGGCATCATCGAAGGCTTGCTTAGCAAGATGACATGCACGGTCTGGGCTGTTGAGGATTTCGTAGTAGAAGACGGAGAAGTTAAGGGCAAGACCGAGACGGATGGGGTGTGTTGGGGGAAGTTCAGTGACAGCAACATCAGAAGCAGCCTTGTAAGCCTCGAGGGACTTGTCGGCCGACTCTTTTCGCTTATCGCCGGTAGCAAACTCAGCAAGGTAACGGTGGTAATCACCCATCCTATAGTGCGAAGGGATAATTAGAATTATGCATCGCAAAATATGAAGATAGGGGACACGTACATCTTGTGGTAGAAGACCTTGGACTCGCCAGAGGCCGCAGAAGGGATCAAGTGCTTGTCGAGAACATCAAGAATATCCTCGCAAATCTTGGCAAGCTCGCTCTCGATCTTTTCCCGATAACCCTTGATCATTTGTACCTGCACTTCGTTACCCTTCGACTCCTCCTTCTGCTCAATCGACGAAACAATTCTCCATGACGCACGGCGGGCACCGATAACGTTCTTGTACGCGACCGAGAGGAGGTTACGCTCCTCGACGGTAAGCTCTTGGTCGGATGAAGCGACGCGCTTCATGTTCTCGACCATCTCTATCCGCGATATGCCACGTCAAAACACGCTCTTGCTATGGTTTGAAGAGTCATAAACAAACGAACCTTCATATCGCTCAGCCTGCTCAGCGAGCTTGGCAAGGTAGACGGAATCTTCGCGAGATTGGGCCATCTAGAAAAGAAACGACAACCAGATGTAAGAATTAAGAAGGAACCAGATACGTGAGGCCGAAAGACGCGTGAACATACTGTATGTATAAGGGGTGATGTAAGTGGCGGGGAAAGGGTGTGATAACTGTGAAGATAAGTAAAGAAACGATGAGCACGCTTTGATGGACGACGAGGACGAGCAGTGTTCAACTCACACGAGACTTTAGGGAGGAGGTGGCTGTTGGTGGGGAGGTGGTTGTTGAAGAAAAGGAGAGATGACGAGAATATTTCAGGAAATTAAATTCTCGCCTGGGCAGAGGGTTATCGGGTGGATGGGCAGAGGGTACGCACGTGACATGTGTTCTCACGCCAGCGTTTACGGTTCGTCGTGTCCAAATTAGGTTTAGACGCCTAAGTAGCCGAATGGCTCGTTTGGTCCCGGCACGGTCGACGGCAACCAGCTCGTAACCATGACTTGGCGAGAATATTGCCTCCTTTCTATTCAACGCCAAATTGTTGTTCACTTTGTTATCTTTCTCAAGTTTGAATAACAAAGCATTTCTTTGCGCTCCTTTCTTCAATCTCCACCTGCTATTTCAACAGAAAGATGTCATCGCCGATGTCAAAGAGCCACAGCCTAATCCTTCAGTCGGCCAACTCCAACTGTCTATTAAAACACAGCGTTTCACCGTCTTGCCGTGTTGGAAGATTTCATTTCTGACCAAATCAGCTACGAATCACTCACCCTGCCCATAACCCTAGCAGATACTGTGATACCACACTTCAAGTCTGAGGCGCGCGCACTCTGGTCTTTGGTTTGACTTGATTATCAAGAACAACAAGAAGGAAGCAAATCATTTTTGGAAAGATACGGATGATGCATATGCTACACAAACGCACTGGTATCTTTCCCATCCATCATCTATACTTCCTCTTATACAGATTGATCAGGATCTATCTGTTCATGAGCTGAAGCTCGAAGTTTCTTCGAAGGTGCGAAGCATAGTCAGTGAGTAATCATTACGATCAAACCCAGAGCCCTTGTAGCTGGCGAATCCTTTCTTTCTAGCCAAGTGATCTCGTGCATGAGTTTATCTACCCTCAACAAATCTCCTCGGATCTTGCGCAAATACCAACATCCGTTGTATCTGACAATACGATGGACAAGGCTCCCAATCCTTGTCAGGATTGACATACAACATGCTACAAAATTGCTTGCTTACTCATTTCTCGCTCAGCTTCTCTCCGGCATCCCCATGTTCTCTTTTTTTTTTCAGAAAGAAACATTTTCAGTGTTTAGGTCGGTCTCGCTGGTGGTCGTATCGCTTTTCCTCCGCCGCACATAGAACGTTAACACCGATCAATTCATGTCCATAATTGTCCACAGAGCGCACATATACAGGGACCGCAGTACATCTACGCCAAAGCTTGTTTTTCCTCTCCGGAAGGCTGTGGCCTAATCGCTTCTGTCGTATCATTGGCCTACCTGAAAGTCTGTATTTTGGGTCAACCGATCGTGGTGCAGTGGTATGCTGCGTACCGCGCATACTTGTCAAGGGTAAGAAGACCGCGGTTGGGTACCGGGAATCGAACTTAAGCAACCATCACAGGTTCTTTGAATCGTTCTACCCATCTGTAAACACCTACTGCATAGCAACTTAGCTTCTGGCTATGATTGTCGGTGTCAATGTCGTCCGTTTCTAATTCATCCGTTCTCTTGTCAACAGGTCTGTCGATGCTTGAACGTTGCAACATTCCCAAACCTTCAAGCCTTCGCGGCTACAACAACAACTTTATGTACATACATTAAAGCATTTAAAATTACGAGTTTTCCTTCCCGATCACGGAATACTTACCGAGAGAACACATCAGGTAATTACCCGGTCGTAAGATGGTAATTATGCGACATGTTAAGTAGTGCAAACGTTTATGTACGTGCTGGATGTACTTGCAAGGAGATACTGTACTTTCGGGAAGTATTCAACTGCAATATCATCATTGATTCGAACACTCACTGGATACTGAGTGTTGAATGTTGAACTTAAAGAGATTCGATGTTTAAGACTCATTAACATTATCGCATTTGCTCTTGAGGCGCCTACATCTTGTCCGACTTGCGCGGGAAAATTCCGTCGTTATTTGATGGAAAGATAACAACACATTCTATGTGAGTAACAAACGATGAATCCACATATAGAGTCGGAGCTCCAACATGATAAGGAAACATACTAGGCAAAATTGTATTGAACATTAGATACGATTTTCCGTTACAGATCCTTCGTACCTTCAGGAATCGTAACAGGATTGTTTTTAAAAACATAAATGTTTTTTTTGATACAAAAAGTAACCGACTACCCCCGGTGGGACTCGAACCCACAACCTCCAGATAAGCCCTCTTGATAGAAGTCTGACGTCATAGCCATTAGACAACGAGGGCTTGTTTAGCCTGCACAACAAGATTTATCTATACCGTTTTTGAAAAGTGTTAGGTGTCATACTATTATATTGAGTACTTGGATAATTACCTTTAGTATCAGGATATGGAGGATAGAACTGTGTTAGTTGAATGCAGTAGTTTTCGTAAATTAAATAATGTCTCGCAAGTGGCACAGTCTTATTTCTCAAATCTCGTAAGAACTCCAACACACACTGTGTCATATGGTGAGATGGCCGAGCGGTCTAAGGCGCCAGACTAAGGCTTGTAAAGCTTGTCATCTGGTCCGAAAGGGCGTGGGTTCGAATCCCACTCTCATCATATTGAGGGTGAGATCATAGTTTTTATTGCCTGACGCCACATGGAGGTACGGACGTTCAGTATGAAATTGGAGGACATTACCTTATTCATACAAACGAGTTACGTAATATATATTATCATTTTCTCGATTTTCATCATCATCGTGGGGGAAAGTCAGCATTCATATTTTATCATCAAATTTCTTGGACCTTCGGTGGGAGTGGCAAAAATAGACATTGTTAAAATCTTCCCACTAGCTGACTTGAACAACTGACCTCTTCATAGACTCGAAGCTGAGTTACTAGTGAAGCGCTCTACCACTGAGCTAAGCGGGAGTTGGTCGACAAGACTTTGCGAATAGTAGGTACGTAGTAGGTATGGCAATTTACACCCACTGACAATTAAGGTGGGCATAGTTTAGCTGAGGAACAACGAATCTTAGGGTAGCTCCGTCTACCAGTGAAGCTCTGTAACGTGAATCATGCCTGTCAGTGAACGGTGGCCAAAACCCGACGAGGATAAGAGAAGCGACATTAGCCCAAGCAATCCTTTGGTAATGATTGGAGATACGCTCCCTTCATAATCACTAAAAGCTCCGGACATCATGGTAAACGGGACCTTCACCTATAATGATAGTTTGCTCCAGAATGACAAAAATATGGCTATAAAAGGAGCTACTTATAGATTGTAACATAATCTGATGGCTTGCTGTACGATGATGACGCACAATTTCTCGGAAGGACGTATGAAAGTTATCGTCCTGATCCTCCGTGTGTGGTAACTATCATTAGATACATCAGCAGCTTGCCGAAAGTATCGGTGTCTTGCATGAACAGCAAGAACTCGCGCTGAATAGTCAACGAGTGACGCAGCTTCTGCTAGCGTTTGGGAAAATGGAACTTGAAGGCACCAGTGCGGAGAGAATGGAAGGATCTTCATTGACGTGGTCGGTTTGGTGGAGTGTCGCATTTTTTTCCAGGTATCTACTCAAAAGAACGGTTGCGTCGGTCGAATGATGTTGATCCGTCAGGCCACGAGATAATGAGAGCAGCCGAAGGTTTCAGGATATTGTATCATTGTAGATAGCTTGACATGCCAATATCTCCCAGTCCTTCGCACAACAGATGTATCCATTCCTGTCTCGGTAACAGGTTGGCTCTTGATAGAAACGTGCCTGCAAACAGCTGAAGCCTGGGTGTCATATCAACAAAACAAGTTGGGAGCAGATGGTAGTGCGGGGTTCATGTTGATGAATAGAATAATAATTGTTGTCGAGAGGTTACTAAAGAAAAGGAAATTAGATAATCTCATCTAAGCGGAACAACAGTGATGCAATGACCATACAACAACCGCAACTCATCGAGTTGATAGATGGATGCTTTGACCATCTGGGCAAGATTCATTCCCGTTAGCTGTAACGCCGCGGCTACATACAAAGTAAAAAAAAATGAGTATTGTTTTGTGCATCCCAAAGTCAGATGTTTTGTCCAGGTTAATTGCAGGCACTTTCAGTGTAGTTAGACCCATAGGATCCGGTTTTCGGCTGTCCTACGTCGAAGATGAATCAGTGCAATTGATTCTGGAAATAACGGAGATATTTAGTTCAGAGAACAAAAACTGACCGGAATAAATCGGTCAAGGATATGTGGCCCAACATAGATCGCAGGTAGCGTGGCGGTATGTACAAATGGAACAAACAACTTAGGCGAACAAGTTGAACTTGCGATCAAATTGATGGAGGATCAAAACTCCTCTGTCGATACTTGTTTGTCACTGTCAATTGATGTGACAGGATGCACGCAACGTTGCAACGAAACGAGTCAAATAAGCCACGCAACTTGCCGCATGTTTTGAGAGCCCAGGCAAGGAAGTAATTCGGGGGAAACCGTTCTGGTTGGAGCCTTTGACAGTATCTGAATCGAGTGTGAATCTGTGTGAACAGATGAGGAGACAGCGGTCAATGCGTGCTGTTAGTAGCATGTGGGGCAAGGGTCAAACAAAGGGAAGACAGAATGGAAGTAAAGCAGGAGAAAGAATGAAAGACAAAGAAAGAAAAGGCTGTTCTCGCGCTGGGTCAACAATAACTCACATGTGATCGGAAATCGCAAGATCTGAACCGATTAGAGGCAGATCCGTGAGCGATCCTGGGAAGAGAAACCACCAAGAGCATCGTAGAGCAGTATTGTTACTTTTGAGAAACAGTTCCGATTTTTTATGTGCGATTTTGCGGGAGGTGCTTTTGGGAGACATTGGCATGTGGGAGGAGAAGAGCACGAGAATAGGGAATACCTGACGGGCCAACACCGCGATGGCAGCGGCGAGATCGGCAAGGGAAATTTCAACTTCCGCGAATATGATTAAGATCACACGAGGAAGCGCAGGGGAAGGTGATTTGAAGGACCGCTCGGCCACAAACGAAACTCATCGAATGGGTCCAAGTGTCGCCCTCTCTCTTTCTCTAACCACTATCTTCTCCCTCTGAGCATGCACGAGTCTCCGCCTCGTCGCACTCCAGCAAGGCGAGGATCAAACGATACATCTTTACCACAGCAAACCTCACTCGACTCTGACATGGCCCAGGTTTTTCCCAGCAGGCAACCGGCCACTTTCGTTTCGTGTCTTGACATCCCTGTTGAGGGCGCTATCCCAATCGAAACCCTCAACGCACAAACTCTCGCTAAGAATCCTTCATCTTCCAATATTGATTCAAAGCGAGCACCACGGAAGTCGAAGACTGAAGCTCTCACTGCTTTGCATAACCAGTCCGCAACCCTTGACCAAGATGATCTTCCTGAACCCGCCCCAGTTGATGGTGGGATCAGAATCAAATTCAGAGATGGACCACCTATCAAAGTACCATCTGCTCTTGACATGTCCACTGTCAAAACTCCCAATCCAAAGAACTCCCCCTCAAAGCCTCGCGAAAGGCCTTTTGGTATCACAGATTGTCCCACTTTCCGTCCAACCCCCGAACAATGGAAAGATCCAATGGGTTATATCAAGTCAATAGCTGAAGGTGCGAGAAGTTATGGAATGTGTAAAATTATTCCACCGTTGGGTTGGGATATGCCATTTGTCACGGATACCGAGGTGAGTTTCTCTTCTTTCTTTGAATTCGCCACAAATCAACTCGATATTTCTCATTCCATATCACCTGAAACAGACTTTCAGATTCAAGACCCGAGTTCAACGTTTGAACTCCATTGAGGCATCCTCTCGCGCCAAAGTCAATTTCCTGGAACAGTTGTATCGATACCACAAACAGCAGGGAAATCCACGTGTATCTGTACCAACTATCAATCACAAACCGTTGGATCTTTGGCAGCTTAGGAAAGAGGTCATGAAGTTGGGAGGTTATGAAGCAGTGCGTTTTTTCTTCGGTTATATGCTATGTTTTTTCCCGTGACACGAACACGTCGGTAGGTAACAAGAGCAAAGAAGTGGGCAGATCTTGGTCGTCTCCTTGGGTATGGAGGTGTTCCTGGCCTAGCGACTCAGATGAAGAATTCGTACTCGCGGGTCATTCTTCCTTATGAACATTTCTGCGAACATGTCCGCAATTCCCCCAACCTTACTCTGAACAAGCCTCACGATCCGCAACTCAAGACACATTCCAATCTGCAGTCATCTGGGAAAGCCTCCACTTCCGCTAACGGGGGTTCTACAGCCGCAGATATCAGTCCACCATCGAGCCCTTTGACCGTTACATCGAGTCCTTTATCTGAGCCTCCAGATGAAGGCGACTACAAAGACTTAAAACTGAGGAGAAGCACGAGACAGACTTCCCAGGAACACCAGCTTCGTAAGAACATCCTTCATATTTGATTTTTTTTCTCTGCTTTTGACTGTCGATGGCCCCTATCTAAAAATCACAGCGCGCAGACTATTAAACGGCGTTGACGCTCGTTTGAACGGTTCGTCAGAGTCAAAAGATGGACAGAATACTCCCGAAGTGCGTGTGAATTACCATTGAATCACATCGACTTATTGTTCCCGATACTGAATGGGTTCCTTTCAGCCTCATTGTGAAGTCTGTCAGAAGAAGGACCGTGGCGAGCAAATGCTGCTGTGTGACGGGTGCGACTGTGGTGCGTGTCTTGAGCCCCACTTTCCATGCCTTCTTCATTTCTCATAGTGATGCACCAGGATTCCACATGTTTTGTCTCGACCCTCCTTTGACCACAATCCCCAAAGGAGAATGGTACTGCCATATCTGCCTTTTCGGAACAGGCGGCGACTTTGGTTTTGATGAAGGAGAGGAGCATAGCTTATCAAGCTTCCAAGCTCGTGATCTGGAATTCCGCAAATACTGGTTCAAGACCCACCGTCCTCCTCAGGACGACACGCATTATTCTAAACCTGACGGTAACGGGCCCGATCCTGCTGTTAACCGTTATGGTGATATCGTTGTCACTGAAACTGACGTGGAAAACGAATTTTGGAGACTTGTGCAGAGTCCAAATGAGACTGTTGAAGTTGAATATGGAGCTGATGTGCACTCTACCACTCATGGCAGGTGTGTATATGTTTCTGGCTTTAGGATATGCTGTTTGCTCAGATCACTATAATTTCTCACTTCCAGTGGCATGCCTACCTTGGAAACACATCCACTGAATCCTTACTCAAAGGATCTGTGGAATCTCAACAATATACCGATTCTTCCGGAATCCCTTCTGCGGTTTATCAAAAGTGATATTTCTGGCATGACTGTACCTTGGACCTACGTTGGCATGATCTTCTCGACCTTCTGTTGGCATAACGAGGTACGAATTAATATAGCGGCTGAGTTGACTGCTATCCAGCTTACACATCCCTGTCTCAATAGGATCATTATACGTATAGCATCAACTATAGTATGCGATCTATTGTCCCTCTTTAATACTTTTCTAACCATCAATATTTCTAGTGCACTGGGGTGAAACCAAGACGTGGTATAGCATTCCTGGGGATGATGCCGAGAAATTCGAATCAGCTATACGGAGAGAAGCACCGGACCTTTTCGAGGCCCAACCAGACCTTCTGTTCCAACTTGTCACCCTAATGAATCCGAAACGGCTTAAAGACGCAGGTGTGGATGTCTATGCCTGTAATCAACGCGCAGGAGAATTCGTTATCACTTTCCCAAAAGCTTACCACGCTGGATTTAATCACGGAGTGAGTGATGGTTTAATTTGCATTGTTGTTGGATTTGTGATTTGACTTTGGTCTAACTTTGCTTTGATTTGTTTGACAGCTGAATTTCAATGAAGCAGTGAACTTTGCTTTGCCGGATTGGTTGCCGTATGGATTGGATTGTGTAAAGCGTTATCAAGAGCACAGGAAACTTCCGGTATTCTCCCACGACGAGCTGCTCATCACAATCACACAACAGTCACATTCCATCAAAACAGCACTTTGGTACGTGTGATCGATTCTCCGGCCTTCTCGGCAGTGAACCTACCTTTGCTGACTGTTGTTCATAACTTTGGCAGGTTGAATGACAGTTTGCAAGAAATGATTGAAAGGGAGATGCTCGTTCGCCAGAGAGCTCGCACCCTCGGCCTAGCAGAGAGGCTTGAAGAAGTCGATCGTCCTGAAGATCAGTATCAATGCACCACCTGCAAGGTTTTCTGCTACCTCTCTCAAGTTACATGTTCTTGCGACACCAAGGTTGTCGTATGCATGGATCACATTGACACTTTGTGCAAATGCCCGCGATCTTCATACACGTTCCGCAAGAGGTTTAGTGATAACGAGCTCCGTGACATCCAAGCCAAAGTTGCTGAGCGTGCTTCCATTCCTGGTGCTTGGAGGGCTAAACTGAAGAAAGTTCTAACGGAGAGTGCTCGTCCACCGCTTCGGAATTTGCGTTCTCTGTTGGGGGAAGGTGAAAACATCAACTACCCTATCTCCGAACTTCATACCCTCCGTAAATGCGTCGCTCGGGCCAACGAATGGGTCGAAGCTGCCAATGGTTTCATCGCTCGCAAGCAACGGAAGCGTGCTAGGAAATCCCGTGGCGGACGTGCACCAGGCCCAGGTAGTATCGTAGACGACGTCATAGAAAAGCCTGAGCGTACGCTATCCGACCTCTATGCTCTCCTCAAAGAAGTAGAAGATCTCGGATTTGATTGTCCAGAAATCGGCTCTCTCAGGAGCATCGCTGCCGACGCGGAGGACACGAAAGCGAAAGCTAAGGCTTTGCTCGATTCATCGGTGACGGGTCGCGATCGCGATGGATATGTTCAGGAGTGTGAGAAGTTGATCATACATAGCTCCTCCCTTAATGTCTCTGTAGATGAGATCCTGGAGGTGGAAAAGATCGTGCTTCGCGAGCAACTTCTCAAAGAGCTCGAAGAAGAAATTGACATAGAATTGTTGAACTTGGAGGAATTACGCCGCCTCGTTAACCGTGCTAATGCTTGCAATCTTCCAGCCGACAACAAATATATGAAGAGCATGGATAGCAAACTGCGTGCGGGGTTGGCTTGGGAGGAGAAGGCGAGACAATTGTTGACCACCTCCACCAAGACGATACAGGATATGGAACAGTTTGTCGACGCTCACCACGGGATTTCCATCGACCCGGCCCTCCAAGAGCGCCTTGTTTCTGCGCTCGCCAGAGCCAAGGAGCTTGAAAAGCAGGCTATGGCATGGCTCCTTCCAGGTCCCAATGCTGTCAAGCCTAGGGTTCAAGACGTGTTGAAGATTGTTACTCGAGCGGAGAAGGAGTTCTCTCTTCCCGTTATGCTGGACCTCCGACGAACGGTTGATTTTGCCGTTGATCTTGAGAACCGATGCGAATCCGTGCTTAAGAATCGTTATAGTCATAGCGAAGACAGTGACATCTTTGCCACGATGCGGCAGTGGAGGGCTTACGCGAAAGAGCATCTTACTATCTTCAGCTTACCAAACTTTGAACGCCTCGACAAACAACTCACCGCTCATTTCCGTTGGCTCGAGACCCTGCCGTGGTACTGCAGACAGCACCACGAAGCCCATGGGAAACCTATTCTTGACGATGTCGTTGAATCAACACGTCCCGAGGATGACCTCCCTCCCAACGACGAGTTCTTTACTTGCATTTGTACCACCCCCGTTCGACCGCCAGCTCAAGGCCAACAATCAGACGCAGTACAATGCGATCACTGTTTCGCTAGATTTCACGGTGTTTGTGCTGCTAACGGTGGATCATGTCCGTTCTGTGATCACCAGCACTGGAACGGGACAATTCACAAGGAGCGTAGTTGGCATTTCTGCTATCTACCAACGATTCTCCTCCATGCACCCGAAGTCACGAAGAATTATTCCGAAGACTGGAAGCAGTTAGAGATAATTGTTCATCGTGTAGACCGTCTGTCAAGTGTGATTGGCCAGTTCTTGTCTTTTGCCTCTCAGCCTGCAACCCAACGGACTGAATATATTCCTCAAGTTCGGCACTACATGCGCAAGTTGTACAAGATCCAATTTGCGGTATCCCCCAACCCTGAAGTCTCTTTTGGTCTTGATCTCGCAGGTCTGCATCGCATCTTGGCTGGTCAACCGGCACCAGTGCGAATGAAGAAACGGAGACGTCCCAAATTCGTTTTCGGTCAAGATGTCGATAAAGATTGGATTGATGGAACCCGATGCATCTGCCGTGGGAGAACACCTTATCTTCTCAACTATCTCACCGTCGAGTGCGAGCTCTGCCAGAGAAGTTATCACGCCGGATGCGTCTTTTTCCCCGTTGATACCTCTCCAAATGCGGTCAATAGGTTTTTGTGTCCTCTTTGCTGTCTACGGAAGAACAGAGTATACCAATATTCAGATGTTCGAGTCAAACATCTCGGTGAGTACTAACTAATCATACCACCCTTTATTCGCATCGGAAACTCACTCTCAATTTCCTAGATGCACCCGAGCCTGATGCCTATGTTGACACGAAGGAAATGCTGGATACATTCAGCAAAGACATCGTTTACATGAAGCTTCCACCGCCATTCACGCAGACCCTCTTTGTCGACCTGATTCGTTTCACCCCAGGGCAGCCTGATAGCGTAATGACGAATCCGGCGTCCACAACAACGTCAGCTCCAGCCCGCACCGGTAATGCCATGGCATCTGGATCTAACCTCCTCCCACCTAATGGCGGTGTAATCTCGCGACCTGCACATCCACATCCCCATGCTCCATCAAAATCTTCCTCTCCTGCTCTACTTTACGAACCTCCCCCTCCCTCTGCATCTGCATCTGCAGGACCTCATCATGTACCACCTCCACCACCTTGGTCAAATAGGTCTAGTCGTTGGAGTAATGCTGCCGCCGCCGCCGCTCCGCCCACTGCACGCGGTCATCCAGGCCTTAACCATCCTCCTCCTCATCCTATTCTCCCTGTCCCCGTAGCTCACCCACCACCACCTCAACCAGTCCATCCTCCACCTCACCCGTCTGCTGCACCTCCACCTACTCATACTCCCGTTTCAGCCCATGCTTCCGCTTCCACTTCACCCTTGATGACTCCTCCTATGAGGAAGCGCAAGTATTCTGACGAGGCCGGCCCATCAACTGAAGATACTTCCATGTCCGCACCCGTGTCGGCATCATCTCCACATATTCCGTCACCAAAACGCCGGCAGACGCAGACACCGGTGCAGACTGCCCGTTCAGCCAACCAAGGGATGTCACCGTCGCTAGCGATGATGTTGTCCCCCTCTCCTGTAGATGTCAGGGTCTCACCGCGACAACTGGCGCCACCTGTAACCCCATACCAATCGGCATCTACTCGTGGACCTCTTCCTCCAGGTGTTTCCCTGGTAAACGGTGGTGTTCCAGTGGCCGTTCCAGTGCAGCGATTACCGGGACCTGAAGAATTGTCACCTCGAAGTAGTCTTCCCATCAGTAGAGCCATGCCAATAACCCGAGATGGATGGGGATTACCGCCTACCGGATCTGCGACAGGAGGTCTACCACCTCCGCCTCCTCGACGGTGAATTTTTCAAGAGCTTTCCAAACTATCGTGTCTCTTTGTCTATTTGCGCGTATTTCTATCGGTTCATCTGCAGTCTGTGCTTGTATAATTCGATTCATATCGATTGTTAACTATTTCTATCGTGCCCTTTTCCTTTATTGCTGTTTCTCATATGACCTGTCCTATGCTCTAAGTCATGTTGTCCCAGCTCATGTTTGCATAATATTATCTAATGAATGAACCGGTTTTGCAATGAGAGTTTGAGTTTTAAAATCCGGTTACGTAATAGTGTTAAAATGATCGATCACTTTTCTTCTACTCAACGCCGCCACATGATCGGGTTGAACCTCAATTCCGAGTCCTTTTGTATTCATTAACTTCCAGTGCTACATCCCAAAACACAATCACGGAATACTACCATGACATTTTCAAACATCCGGTCAACATGGCTCGGGTTACAGAATATCAAGTACCTTATCATATTGTACGCCACAAATTCAAATATTCACCCTCATAAGTACTTCTATCTCAGTACCACGCACTGAACTTCTTTTTCAAAACTGTCCAGCGGCGACTCGTACTCCGCTATTAATGCTGTGCCGCTTGTTTCCTTTCGTAACTTACGCCCTACACCCGATAAACCTCTTGGAGTCGACTTCCCTGGTACAACCTACAATGAACCCGATCTCCCCAACTGGGTCGGGTACCTCATCACTGAATACGTCAAAGATCATCAATTACTAGTTTACGACTATGCTGCAGGCGGAAACACAGTCTCTGGTGTTATGAACCAGATCGACCGCTTTTTCATGCCCACAGTAGGACAGAAACCTGAATATGCCCCATGGACCGATACAGATGCACTATTCAGTAAGTTCTCGCTGGATTGAACTAGGAAAAATGCGGTATCCCTGATTTGCTTTATTCATATTTTTTCTTAGTCACTTGGATAGGAATCAATGACCTGGCGTGAGATATGACGTTCTGTTAGTGCTAACATGGTGACTCACTGCTCGGAAATTCTAAAGGTACATTTCTAAAGATGGACAAATGGAAAAATCCATCAAGAAATTATTTTTGTATCAAGAGAAACTGTACGATAATGGTGCACGTAATTTTCTCTTCATCGACGTACCACCGATTAACAGAGCTCCTGCCAGTACGTATCATCTAACAAAATGCGCCAATCGATACCACCGTTTACTCATGTTTGACATCATTCTCTCCTAGTGCCGCAAGATTTTGAAGTCGAAAAGGCTTCCTCATTTATAAACTGGAACACCTGCTTGAAGCAGCATATCACCGAGTTCTCATCCACTCATCCTGATATTACGACGATGATTTTCTCTGCATACGATTTGTTCAATGATATATTGGACAACCCAGAAGAACACGGCTTCCCGAAAGAAGACGTTAGAAAGTCAAAAGGGTCTATCTGGTTCGATCATTTACATCCTACGAGTAAGACGCACAAAGAAATCGCTCGTGCTGTCTTTCAGTATCTGCTCTCACAAGCACCTCACGAATCTACTCAAACTGGTCCGTAAATCACGTAGTACAGTGGATGGTTAGAGAGCTATCTCGGTGCGAAATGCAGAAAATTGAATGGCTGGTTCAAAGTTGTATGATTACTGTGCTATGCAGTGTAGAGTCACAGATTGCTCGTGTACAAACACAAACACGTACCTTCGGCGAATCCGAGCTATTTTGCCCATCCAAACCCAGCTAGTACTTTTTCAAGAAGTCTGTATGATAGTCTCCGTGGCTGACTCTATAATCGTTCCTTTGTATCTGAGAGAGTCATGGTGGCAAGAGGGCGCTCAGGCTTGCCAGCTCGGAGCCCATCGTCGCCACTGGCATCAATTGTAACTTAAACTTGTATTCGAACCTCTTCAAGTGACCCTTTTCAACACCATTGGGATTTGGCACTAGATGAATGTTTCTGCGAAAAGGTGAACCTATAGAATTTCGAACTACTGCTACCAAGAAATTGACTGTCTCATTATTCATTGACTTAAGGTTGTAACTTTTAAAACCTACAGGTATACTACTACGTGAAGTGAAGGCATAAGTCACGATGGCTTATCCAGTCAGGTCAGATCCTCTGAAAACAAATCTGTTTTAAGAAACAGACAGGAAACTGAAAACTCCACGTTTAGGAGGGTGCCACTCAATCTCGATATTATTTTCATCGTGATGGAATTTATCGATAGCAGGGCAACCCTACTTAGTCTCATGAAGACATGTAAACCCTTCTATCACTCTGGCGTGCGATTTCTGCTTGGATTTCCAATCGTATTGCGGTATGAACGTGCCGTTGTCAATTTCCTCGAGTACATCAGTTACAGTGAACCCTCCCGGTACACGTATATCAAGGACCTCACAATCGACATCAGAAAATCAGACCACCCATCGATCTGTATCCTTTTTTCCGGGCTTTTCAAAGATGGTACTCAACTGGAAAGTCTTCACCTTAACATAGATGGAGGTATGGCCGCCATTCAAGTTCGTCATTATCTTTCGTAATTGTCGGGGACTTTCAGAGGCCTCCAGCATCTCACAGTCAATACCACATGTGTCGAGGGGTTTTTAAAGAACCTTCATGCGCCTTTGAAAAGCCTTGATATGGAATATTTTTCTCATTTCTACTCCCAATCGCATGATCCAACACCGGACATTGGTGAATTTTTCCAAAACACTTGAAGAATTACATGTTTGCGGTTGTTCACTGTATCCATCTTCCGAAGGTCCTTCCCCAGCTGTGTTCCCTCGTCTTCAAAAACTCACCTTGTCACAAGGCAGGAAGTTCCCATACCTCGCTCCCCTGATCAGTGCCTTCCCAAATTTATCTTCTCTGATATTCAACGATTCCGTCCGTGATTCTGGTGCGACTCAGCGGAACCAAACACGACTGCGAAATCAACAACTTCCCGCAGGGTGCATCCCTTGATCCCGTTTGTATCTTCTATGTGGCGACGTCGCTATTCTCGATGCTCTCGGCATATGCTGTGAGGTCTACCGAATGTGTGTCGATCTACACCCTCAGCTTCTCGAGACATGTCGAACGGTGGTCCACAGAATTCGTCCAAAAGTATTAGGTGTTCGGTTCTCACTGGCTGCACAGAGAATAGACACTGCGACGGCAGGATTCTCCAGGTTGTTCGCCTATCCTGGACTATCACATCTTACACTGTACCTATGGCGTTTAAGTTACGAAACGTTTCTCAGCGACCTAGAGCTTTTGGATGTACGTCTCTTCAATCGTCAAGTTATCTAATGGTTATTGCATACAACTGTCTGACAGCAACCACTAAAATAGCGCAGGATTTTAGAGTCATTACTAAGGCCTGAGACAGAAACTACCCTCTCATATCTCAGACTTGAAATCCTATGGCCGTGGAATTTCAAACTACGAGAACATATGTGTTGCGAAGACTCCGAGGATGTCGCCGCTGTCATAGCCAATTCAGTGCCATCTTTAAAGCATATTGTCATGAAAACTGAACTCTTGCATTTCGACGATAAAGAAACCATTTCGAGAGGGTGGAAGGTTGTAGCCAACTCAGACGGAGTTGACTCGAAGTTACAGGAGTTGACTGAAGTTGAGATTGAGGGACTTCATCAAGTATATGGGATAGATACAGGACCGTAAGTACCCCTTTGATGGAAATGCAGCTCCCATCTCCGCTGACCATACGATTTCATTACTCACCAGTATCCAACCTAGTTTTTGAAGAAACAAGTTGAATGGTATTGGAGAGAGAGAGAGAGAGAGAGAGAGAGAGAGAGAGAGAGAGAGAGAGAGAGAAATCCGGTGCTATTATGTGAGATGTCTACGTGATTTCCAAGTGAATATCTTGCAAATTCAATACATATTGTTTCCAAACCTCATATAATTCATCTTCAGTTTTTCCACTTCATACCAATAGCACTCTCGTACTAGTAGCGTTTTGAGATTTGCTCTTGAAAATATGTACTTCTTTTGTTGTTGTTGTCCCGTTTATTATCATTCAGAGACGAGCCCTATGCATACCAAGATCTGTTGACTCTCGAGTAGCTACACAAGTAATTCAAAGCGGAACTTCTATGCCATTGGCCCGGGACTCGAGAATACTTATTATGTGACACCCTCATTTCCAACGGAGATGATGTCAACTTGTTCAAAGAGCTAAAAAAAAACCTGCGATAGGTATGCATCTGTAGGTGTGTCTTGTTAAGTCGCACACCAAAAACTTGTGAGACCCGCATGCGCAGAGACATCTAACAACCAAGCAGTGTGCTGCGTTTGGGACAAACTTGAACTTCAAGTTGAACGCCGTGACTACGTGACCATGATGTGTCAGTGACATCCAACTGATCAACAAGTTGACTGAACTTTTCGAGTCTGAGATCTGAACCGTGACCTTCCTCCTCAGGCTCTCGAGTATTCTTTTTCAACTCCACTAGGCATGATTTTTTTCTGCTAAAAGGTGCATCTAGATATCTTATTTAATCACTGAATACTCGCCTAATTTGCTAACTTAAGCTGTAAAGGCGACTATCAGCGTTGAAGTGATAGAGGCGTTCGAACTTGAAGATGGCTTATCCACTCAGGTCAGATTCTCTGAATCCAGATCCATCTCAAGCACTGATTGAAAAGCTCGTGTTTAGGAAAATGAAACTTGATCTTGATGTTCTCTTTATGGTGATGCAGTCCATCGACAGCAGGGCAAACCTGCTCAGCCTCATGAAGACCTCTAAAGCACTCTATCTGTCTGGGGGATGCCACTTTTGCTTGGACTTCCCGTCATCTTGCAGCATGAACGTGCCGTTAAAAATTTCCTCGAATTCATAGGTTACAGCAAACCCCCCCCGGACACACGTACATTAGGGACCTCACAATCGAGACCTGGGACTCGGAGGACCCATCAATCTATGCCCTTCTTCAGGAGGATTTCAAAGATGGTACTCGACTGGAGAGTCTCCGCCTCGTTATAGACAAAGAGAGTGAGATTCATACTTCCCTTCCGCGGCTGTCAGTATCTCTCAGAAACCTCCAGCATCTTGCAATCAATATTGGATGTGGCGAGGATTTCTTGAAGAACCTTCATGCGCCTTTGAAAACCCTTGATTTGGATTATTTCTGTCAGCCATCCGACTCCTCTGATCCAATACCTGTAATGGCGAATTTCTCGGAGACACTCGAAGAACTACGAATTTCCGGTTGTTGGTGGCCACCTTCCGAACGGGCTTCCCCAGTGGTGTTCCCTCGTCTTCAAAAATTAACCTCGTCGAGTGGCAGTACGTTTCCATACATTGCTCCCCTGATCAGTGCCTTTCCAAACCTATCTTCCCTGATATTCACCTATCACGTCGAGAATTCTCTCGGTATAGGTGCGGCGCGACTGCAGAATGAACAACTGCCAGCAGGATGTATCCCTTGGTCCACTTTGGATCTCCTTTGCGGCGATGTCGTTGTTCTTTGGGCTCTCTGTCTACCCTGTAAGGTCCACCGAATGAGGGTTGGTATCCATAACCCTCGATATGTCCGGACATTCGGAAGTATCATTCGCAGAAGCCAACCAAAAGTATTGAGTGTCCAGCTTATAATGCTGGATCGTATCTTCCCACATACAGAGCCACGGAAGAATTCCATCAGCTGTTCGACTACCCTGGATTATCACATCTTACATTGTGCCTATTGGATTTGAACGGGGATATTTTTATTGATGAATTACGGCTGTTGAAGGTACGTGTCTTCGACATCGATACGAACATCTACTGATTACGGCATTTGTCTGACCACTTCCAAAAATCAAAATAGGACAGGATTTTGAGTTCATTACTGCCTGCCACAAAGTCTACCCTCTCGTATCTTAGACTTGAATTCCCACTACCTGAACGTTTACATTGTTCAGAATTCGAGGAGATCGCCACTCTTATGGCGAACGAAGTACCATCTCTCAAGCATGTTGTCGTGAAAACTAAACTATCAACTTTCGAGGATGAAGACATATTTTCTAGAGGGTGGAAGGTGGTAACCGACTCGGAGGGAGGGGAGCATAAGTTACTGGAGTTGACTGAGATAGAGATCGAGGAACTTCATAAAGCTTATGGAATCGAAATACATATAACAGTGCGTGTCCTTTCAATGCAATTATAACTCTCATCCTCGCTGATCATATTTACTTACTAGTATCCATGGCATATTTCTCCGTGATTATTGAAGCAAGTTGAATATTGCAGAAGTGTGTATAGTAGGGAACCGGATTTTTGTGGTCAAATGGCTATCTTGCAGATTTACTTAATCCAGACAGTTTATCCTTTACAGCTCCTCCGAGTCTTAAGTTTATTCTGTTCACTACTATTGTCGACAGACAGATAGTCTTGCCACCATGAGCTTTCGCAATCAACCAAGTACTAGGCATAGTGCGGACACGTTCCTAGTATCACACACCTTCACATCTTCACATAGTGACACACAAGTGTTCCAAGTTGAAGTGAATTCTAACAACTACATTATACATGTTCAATAACATCGAAATCCAAAAGATTAAATATTCATCAACGAAGCTACTAATCTATCAGCGACACCGTCAGGTTCCTGTCTAGCCATTTCAATGTAACTCAACAACTTCTTGATACCAATATTCGCATTCGAACTCATAGCATCAGATTCATTCTCAGAGAATCCTGCTTGTCTCAATAGTCCAACTGCTCTTTCTGCATCAGAGCGGTTATTGAAGAGTTCGACTTCGTCAAGGATGTGTCGGATGGAGGATATTGAGGATATTGGGGGTACTCGGAGATCGGCATCGAATGATTCGGATAGACCAAGGTCAGTTAGAACAGGTCGGATGGAGGTTGTGGCAAGGATGAGAAGACGACGACCCTGATCGAAAATGAGATATTAGCATCATTCAAGTAAGAATGAGTGGGCATATAATGATATCATTACCTTGGGTGGTCGTCTTGAGAACAACACCATCAAAGTTTGCAAGATTGCATTGGAGAATCGGGGCCCGATAGGTGTAAATTCTGAAATCAGGGCGTAAGTTTCCAACTCCTGATAATAATATTATACCAACATACCCAGTAATCGCTCGATATTATCCACAACGATGACACTCAAAGGACTCTTGTAACTATCGGCAAAGACTTTGCTGATTGCAGCTACTTTCTGACTCTCCGAAAATCCAACCATGGAATCTGGAGATAAAAGCTTCATGAATGGGTATTGCGATGCCTGAGCGATGGTAGCAGCGAGGGCAGTCTTTCCAGATCCTGGAGGGCCGTGCAAAAGAACAGTAACGAGAGGTGTACGAGTCGAAACGCGAACTTGGTCAACAAAGAGTTCGCCGGAACGCAGAAGTTCCTGAAAAGAACGAGAATCAGAAGAGACAGGCACTAAGACTGCAAGATGGACATACATCGACGACTGGACCATAGTGAATAATACCGTTTTGAATGACTTGCTCGAGTTCTTCTTTGGCAACACCAAATGCGGGCGTGACTTCGTCTAAAGCATTCATGAAGTCTCCTCTATTCACACGGAGATTCTCGACATCATCTGAAATTCCAGCCATAGTACCAACCTAAGGAAATTGATTTCATTGACATTTACGAAAGGTCAAGAAGATATTGAAATTTACCTTCACATGCCGATTGAAAGCAAAACTGGTTGCGCTCTTCACCAATCCATTGATTTCGGCACCGGAGAAGTTCTTAGTCAACTGCGCGAGTTCTAATAGGTCGACATCGTGATCCATAATTCCATTCGTTCTCATTTTCGCGGTATGGATATCCAAGATTTGCAGACGACCTTTCTCGTCTGGGAGAGAAATTTCCATATGGACTTCGAGACGACCAGGGCGCAGGAGAGCTTCATCTATCATGTCTAAACGATTGGTCATACCGATAATGAGGATATTATTGAGTTGGTCGACACCATCCATCTGAATTGCTACATATGAGTTTGCAGGATCCAGGCGAAAGCGCGCAGGCTTACCTTGGAAAGAAGTTGGTTAACGATACTGTCACCGACACCAGTCCCCCCTTGAGTTGAACCACGTTGCTTGCAAATGGCATCCAATTCATCGAAAATGATGATGTGCAGACCACTTTCATCGCCCTTCTCTTTGTACTGAGAAATATGACTGTTAGATTGCAATAATATGGAGATAGCGAATGTAAAATACCTCTTTTTCAGCATCGGCGAAGAGTTTACGAATATTCTCTTCAGATTGACCGACAAATTTGTTCAAAATTTCGGGACCGTTGACAATCTTTGGTTCTCGTGCATTCAACATCTTTCCGATCTGTCTCGCCATGAGAGTCTTTCCGGTTCCAGGAGGACCATGCAAAAGGATACCTGTTAAGAGGAGAATTCATGTTACATCACAGAATTCGCATTTCGAAATTGTTGCGTATAATACCTTTCACGTGTTGAATACCAAGCTTCTCAACAAGTCCAGGTGGGAAGACACGAGAAGCGAAAGCACGACGGAAAATTGTGCTGAATTCCGAATCCAAACCTCCAATGCCCATATCTTCAAACTTGAAGTTAGGTGCAAGGATAGCATTCGGCGCTGCCCTAGAAATGGTGTAATTGAGCGAGGACTCTGGGGTAATTAGAGAGAATTACTGACTTCTTCGTACTAGACTTTAGCTTGATAGAACTATCGCCAGCTTTGATGAATGTAATATCAGTCTTCTCCATTAATACCCCCGAATGAGTATTAGCAGGAGCAGATCTTCTCTGAGCATCTGCCAACTCGACTACACTGACGGCTTTGACAACACACTTGAGATTCTGCCCATGAAACTCAAATGTTAGAACTTGGCGCTCGGAGAACATGATTCCATTGAAGGCTTTGAGGAAATTCTTGGCCATCTCGTCTGCAGAGAACGCTTCTGCAATCTCGAGACCACGACGAAGGAATCCCACTTCGATGTCAAGACTCTGAAGGTATGAAGGAGCGTATGGAAGTGGTTCTACGGTGACTTCATCTCCTGAAACTGAAAGGCCTATCCATTGCCGTTGTAAAGCTGAAGCACCGATGACTCCAGATTGCAGCTTGCCAGTATCATCAACTCTGGATGGATCAAATTTCTTAGTACTCTTATACTTTCAATTTACATGTGAGTGTACTCACCGGGTAGTCAAAGGGAATTGTTGTTTAACTAAGACATGTTGGCCTTGTTGGAAATCATTGGGGTTTACAATCAAGCAGTTGCTGAGGGCGAGAGCATCACTAGGAGCTGCAACGACCCCAAATCTATAATCGATACACGGGAATCAGAATTGGATGCTCATGGTCCCCCAAGGCTGTAGTCATCATGAAATCACGTACACTCCTCGTCCTCTTGACGATTGTTGGTGTTGGGGGGCAGCAGCACTATATCCTCCTCTCTTTTCGTATTCGTCGTATCGCGGTGCTGGTACTCGTCGTGGTGCATCTTGTGGATGGTGACTTTGGGGTGGTAAGCGAGAGTATGATCCTTGTGGAGGTATGGGTTGGTCGCGACTTGATCTGAAGAAGCTCATGATGGTAAGATATCAAGGCAAATGTACTATCACAGAAGTTCTAGTCGTTGATCGTAATAAATGAAACCGAGGCCAAGTGCAGTGGGTAAGATGGTCGTGGTCGTGAAGGGAGGTGCAGAAAGTCATCTCGAGTCGTGTGTTTAAGCATCGCTGCTGCGCGCCTCTATGGCGGTGACCTCAAATTCGGCAAGGTCCACATTCGCCATTCGTATTTCAGCAGAATTTTAAAAAGAGCAGGAAGATTAATGTATTGTCTACTATGGTCATGAGTTTTTGGGGAAGCTTTGACCGTCAAATAACTAGTACTGAGACTCTGAGGTTGTGGAAGACAATAAGTTGTAGTATTTTCGGATTTCCGAAGCGCGATGATCTTCGTCACATTCAGCCGAGCTTGAGCATAGCAACCTTGCTGTCGATTCCAACGTCCATCTGCCATTCACCAAGCATTCTCAAGACAGTCTATCCCCGTTTTCAAAATAGCACGATTGATTGTGCGGCGATATACAGCTGAGAGTGTTCCAAGCCAGGGTTAATAGGAATCAGTCAACAGAGGGCTTACCTGGACTTACTCAAGCTCCCACTGGCATTGTCCTTCTAACCGTTCCCTCTGGCGGCCTCCGTGCTGCACTCACGATCTATCCTTCTCGTTCTCACCCATAGGTAACGCTCGAATATCACCACCATCAAGATGAATGGGATGCGACGTTTCCTTGGAGGCGGGGGATCCGGGAATACCACTCCAACAACGCAGGAACCTGTCACTCCTTTATCAGCCCAACCCCTCACTGCTCCGTTATTCATTACCGGGAAACCATCATGGCCGCCTTCAGATTCCCCACCAACTACCCCCTCACCTGCTGAAAGTCCAAAGATGGCTACCGCAGCTTTATTCTTACGCAAAGACAAGACAAGACCTTCCCTCGTATCTTCAGATGATGAAGGCGTATTCTCATCCAACGGAACATCGTCCCCTCGAAGTTCAAATGGTATCCTAAATGGATCACCTGTCGCAGGTCCTTCCTCACCGCGACAAACACCATTACCTCACCGAGTATCACAGCTTTCACGAAAGTCCGTAGCAGAATGGAAGAGGAGTTCAGGGATGCTTAATGGGATCAAGGACGACCTTCTTATGAGTCTGCTGGCTACAGAGGCTGTGGTGGATAGTCGAGGTTATGAAATTCTTAGTGCGGAAGAGGTAGAAGAGCTGAAGAAGGTGAGTACATGGAACCTTGTCATTTGAAATCGGTCATGGTAGAGCCTTGAATCGTCACAGGAACATCAAGTTTTATCTTCTCGACTAGTAGCAATGCAGAAGAAGCTCTCCCTTGAAACCAAAATCCGAGACGCAGCATTGTCTCTCTACAAAGCCAATGCTTCGTACAAAGCTGTCTCGAAACAAACCTCAGATCAATTGGAAACAGCTAATCGCAAGGTTGACAATGCTCAAAGGGAATATTGGCGTGTGTCCGAACGTGCAAATGAAATTCATAAACGATTATTGGAGCATCGAGCCGGGGTATTAAGTCATTCTATGAAGTCTATGGAACGGAAATTTGGAGTGTCTACTCCTGATGTTGACTTATCAGGATATAACAGTCCACTAAGAAGTTCTCAAATTCTCAGTCCTACTGGATCGACGGCCAGCACAAGATCGGCTTCAAGACCAAGGTTTGATGGTGCTCATTTTTTCGCAGGTCACTCTGAAGCTGTGGTCCCAACTACGCCTAAACCCCCACCGTCACCGATGGAGTTTGCTTCATTAGAAGACAAGTTGAAGGCAGCAACCGCAGCATTGGAAGCGGCCAATGCGAAACAAGCAGAGACGGCTAGAACACTGAGCCTCTTGAAGTTGGAGAAGGAGCAGGTGGAGATGACATTGGGTATGGAATTGGAGACTGCTCGGGATACGATCACATCTTTGGAACGGGAGTCTGGTACTTCGGAAGCATTGGAAGCTAGGCTAAGGGAAGTGGATAGTGAAAGGACGGAGTGGATGAGGGACAGGTCGGAATTAGAAGAAAGGAGGAAAGAAGTGGATACCCTTGAAAGGCGTTTGGAACTGCTAGAGGAACAGAGTGGTGAGACGTCGAAGATGCAGAGCATATTCGCGAAGGAAAGGGAGGCTCATAGGGAGGAATTGGAGCGTAAGACGAGAGAAGTTGAGGACGTGAAGATGATGTGGGAGTCAGATAGAGTAGCTTGGGACTTGGAGAAGGCGACATTGGAAGGCGAACTTACAGCCAACGCGACAAAGCTGAAGCAAGAGGCTGAAGGCGCTGCTGATGCGGCCAAGACCCAACTGGATACTTGTTTCGCATCACTCAGGGATTTAGTACAAAATCATGGGATCTTGCTAGTGTCAAGAGAACCGTCGATACAGTCGCTCATCCTGTCTATCGACAATCATATCGACGGCTTGAATGTTAAACTCGAAGCAAGCCAGAACTCACAAAAGGAATGGGCGGCGTTGCGCTTGAAGCTAGAGGAAGACGTTCGTGCTGGTCTGGACAAGCGTGAGTCTCTCTACGGAGAGCTTGAGCGAGCGAGAAAGGAGCGTGACGAGGCTAAAGCAGAAGCAAGGGATCTTGAGGGAAATTTGAAGGTTTGTTACTTTACTGTCCAAGTTGAATGTCCGATATATACTGACCTCAACTCCCTTTAGGAACAATACCTTGCTAATATGACTGCCTCCCGTACCTCTCTCACCCAGACTCCCATCGAATACACTGGCGATGCATCGAAGATTGTCTCTATTCTTCAACCTCTCTGGGCAATTCTCCCTTCTCCCGAAGCTCGTGCCGGGAAGATGGGTACCCGCTTCAGAGCTGGATCACCTACTGCTAGTCCAGTTACTACGCGTGGTGGATCTTCCCTCTCCGAGATGGATGTTCGTTCGCTCAAGACGCTATATGATCCCAAATCTGCTCACGCGTCGTCTGTCGGAGGTCCCTTCACAGTCGAAGCCTTCGCTGAACGAGTGCAAGCACTCATTGTTGACGATCGTGCGTTGATTGAGAGACTCATTCGTTTCGCTCAGGCGCATGACCTTCTGAAGAAGAATGCTGAACGAGCGCAGAAGTTGGCTCAGGAGAGTAATGCAGCTCTTGAAACTTACCAGAAACAGGTGAAGCTCCTGGAGGGCCGCAACCTCTCAATGGTCAGCAAGCAGGCTGCACTGTGAGTTGATTCTGTAATTCTATGATGTATGCACTAACTGGTCCCTCAGACAAGACGAGATTCAAAGTCTTCAAGAAGCCGTGGATCGTATTACGGCCGAAAAGCTTGAAGTTGAAACGCTTGCCGCAGAACAGGCCGAGACATGTGCGCAGCTTACGGACGCTAACAACAAGTTAAGTGCTCGTGCTTTAGCACTTGCTGAAGAAGCTGCCACAGCTCAAGGCAGTACTCGCAGACAAACAGATGCCCGGCTTGCTGAGCTAAATGGCGCTCTGGAGAAGGCGAAAGGCGAAATCGAAGCTATGCGATTGTCGCAGCAGACTCAACAGATGGCCATGATGGAGGAGCTGAACTCTATTCAGACAGAAAACGACAACCTTCGAGCTCAACTACGAGCGAAGAAGTAAATACTTTGATTTCTCTTCCCCTTTCCTGTTCGATTTTTTCTTCTTCAAACTATTTCACGACACTCATTTATCGATTTCGTTGCTATTTTCCCTCCCTTGTTCGTTTTCTAATCTAGCTCTGTCAAATTTCTTCGCGTTTGGTTTAGAAGGGGGATCTATCTAGTATATAATATCCGCGTCCCTTTCATGCTATACCCGGGTTGTATCTTTATTGTTGGCACTATCTGTAATGACCTCTCTTGCATGCATCTCTTCTACACATCGCAATCTAGCATCCATTTTCCTCTGAATTGTTGAGTATTGGTGGGTCGTGTGAGCGGGAGGAACCGAAGCGAGGTTTTTTCGAGCCTGCGTCGAGTTGGGTCGAGCCGCGTGCTCTCGCAAGCTTCACGGCGCTGCTTTCCACTTTTCCTTCCGTTGCCAGTCTCAGTCGTCATGTCACTCGACCTCTCATAATCACCTCTATCAACACTCAATTATCCCCCGGAAGTAGTCCAAAGCGACTCATAGTAACGCATGCGGATACAGCTATACCCATACCACAAATGTCATTCTCCTTCAAATGGCCTCGTTTCTCCGACCAGTTTCACGCAGATGCAATCCAGATGCTCGATGCCGCCCTTAACAAGGGCAATAAACCCCCAGTCATAGCAGACAAGATCGAAGTGGTAGAGTTGGAGATGGGAACTCAGGTCAGTCGTTCCAAAAACCTCGCTATAAGAGCTTTATTGAAACACTTTCCTAGCCGCCTGAGTTGGAGATCCGGGACATTGGGGAGCTGACAATGGATCAGTTCAGAGGAATCTTCAGGTTGACTTATAACGGTGATGCACATATTGTTCTTCGGACAAAAGTTCAGGTATGTTAGATCTTGAATATGAGTAGGTCGATCTGAACAACTTGTCTCCTGCAGGCGAACCCCTTGAACCATAAACAACCCGACATCCACCTTATGGGTGGTTCAAGCGGGATGCTCGCTGCCAAACACCCACTTGTTGTCCCTATGCTTCTCCGATTATCTCACTTCAGGCTCAACTCCTACGTCGTGCTTGTTGTATCAAAGCAAAAGGGTATCACACTTGTGTTCAAAACCGATCCATTACAGAACGTTGATATCAATAGCACTTTCGATTCCATTGCCGTTATTCAAAAGTTTATACAGAAAGAGATTGAAGGACAATTACGACAAATGTTCAGAGAAGACCTGCCAGGAATCATTCACCGGTTGAGCCAACAATGGGTGAAGGCCAAGGTTGAGGCGCCATATCTGAACAAACGACCCCCTCCTACTTCGCGTCTACAATCCATGGAGACCGCTTCAGCTCCAGACTTAACATTGCGGATGCCTCCTCGAATACCCTCTGCAGGATTTCAACCCCCTCTCATGCGAAGTCAAACGGCCTCATTAGCTGGATACCCTCGACCCCGTTCTTCCTCAGCACTTTCCGTTTCGAGTGTTGGTGGACGGAAAGCTACAACTAGCATATCATCCCCTACTTCTCCCGAACCGAATGAAGGACCGACGTCATTCCCCCATCTCGAACAGTTTGATCCTACTTACGGACTCCGGCCAGAGAGGTTACCTACCAAAAGTGTTTTCAATTCATTCAGAAGTTTATTCACTCCGAACCGAGGATTGGCCGATCTTACGGAGGAACCCAGCGAGATAGATGATGAAGAAGGAAATTCGTTCGATGTCGCGAATTGGGAAGAGTTGTTGTCGGAATCTCAATTCTCAGGAGCACCGCCTTCTACAACTGGGATTGATGATAGTCAGACGGAGTATGAGACTGTTCCTGCTGTAGGAGGAGGAACTATCACTCGGCCTAGGGTGATACATTCACAATCTCAGGTGCAGATTGATTTAGGAGATGGCCTGCGTTCGCCGGTTGCCTCACCTGTCCGTCCACCAGGGTCATCAAGGCTTTCTCAGGCGTACGCTAGCTTATCCCCCAGAAGTTCAATATCCCAACAACTATATCTTTCGATGTCAGAACAAGCCTCCAATACTTATAACCCATATTTCGCAGGAACCACGCCTATGTACGACCCTTCAGACCTTGAGTTCGACGATGATATAGATGGCTCCTCCTACCGATCGCTTTCACACATACCCCAACCTTCCTTTTCTCGAATTCCGCCTGTCCCACCTCTTGAACCGGCTCTTCCACGACCTGGAAGTCCATCAAGTACTCGAACGCATCCCTCGAGATCCAGTGATGTAACACATTCTGTCCCAACGCCTCCTCCTCAAGAAGGTGAAGACGACCCTGGTATACGGATAAATCGACCACGTCGACCTTCCTTCAGCTCTCTTCACAACATGGATCGTTTCTATACAGGATCACCTCCAGAACATTACTCGATGCACCTCGAACATGATCCTAAAATCGTTCTGAAACCTACCGTCAGCTCAGTGACACGTCTTTCCACACTGAGTCATTCTAATCATACATTATCTCCTTACACACGAACACCGGAACATTTCACTGTGCGAAGTGTGCCTCCACGCGAATCAACATCTTCCGGATCTGCAAGTGCAGTGGATCGTTTACCTGTGAAAGCCAAACGGAAGAGGATCCATAGATTAGGTGGAAAACCTAAAACTCCCCCTGTGGTTGAAGAGGAAAGACCACCGGTGGACAACCCGAGTGCACCTCATTCTCCTGCACCTCTATCGGATTTTGACGCATCTGATATGGATCGCTATTTCCGTTCAAGAGATGATCTTGTTGCTCATTATCCTGATTTCCACCCATCTCATGTTCGTAGACGGTTTCCTCAACCATCATAGGCTTGGATTACTTCCTCCTCACCATGCCGTGCCACTTGCCTATTTTTGCATTGTTCCAGTTGCATCCTTACAATTATTCTTTTTTGGTTTCTTTGCATAGACGATATCCTCATCATCATCACCATCATTCATTGATACAATTCAAGAGATACGACCCTTCTATCTAAACGTTAATGTTACACAACACATACAGTATTTTACAAGCTTTCATAACAACAAAGGACCTTTCAAACATTAGTCAATTCCCCCTTCTCCCCTTTCTTTGATCAACTCTCCTCCATAGTACATCCTCCGCCTAGTCCATACTGCCTAGTATTCCTACAACCTCATCCATTTCTCAACTGTGCAAATTGTTGTATTGCTACATACTCCCTTGTTCTAATAGCATGTTTAAAAACATAAATGAAAACTTACACTCCTTCAAAATATACATGTTGTCCTACATCGGTGTGAAAGCGGGTGCAAGTCCTTGATAAACAAGTTGACTCGGATCTGTGGTTTGTTGTTGTTGTGGAACGAATGGCATTGATTGTGCAAGACCAGGTACTGGTACTGGCATAACAATAGGTATCGCAGTAGCAGCATTGACAGGTGGCAACGCGGATAACGAGTTCGTGGGCGATGAAGCGTTCTCGAAGTCCTTTTGGCAGCAAAAGCAAAAGCAAAAAGAATAGTCAATATATTAGCAAAACTGTTCAAATCAGAAAAGACCGTGAAAAAGAAAGGAGATGGGTAATCAAATTGATTAGGGAATATGAGGGTAAAATTGTGATCATAAGATCAGCGAGGCGAGAGCCATTTGAAAAGAGTGAGAAGAGAAGAGAGTGAAAAGGTGAAAAGGAAAGAAAGTTAAGTAGTAATGCTACCTACGTCCACATGCATGCTCGGAAGCCTGCTTGTGTTTTGTCGAGCAGATGGTGTTTGGCGAAGTTGCCTAAAGTCGTTCTTCGAATATGTCTTTGTGAGTCCTGTGGTAGCTGGCGATCGAATGAGAGCGGTTGGTGGTGAAATTGTGACTAGACTTAGAATATCTTGACTGAATGCTTTGCGAGGTGGAGTGGAAGGAATAGATACAGGCTCCTGGAGAAGATCTTGAACATCTTGAATTCCCAACTCGATGGTGTCTGGCAGAATCGTAGGGGTACGAATGGGGAAATCTCCTTCAACGAGACCTGTTTTGAGAATTGATTGTCTAAGGGAATCGAAGTTTTCTTGCTTGTCGGCATCAAGGTTAGATTTGAGACGGTCGCAGAATGTGTCGTACGATGTGACGTTCAAACCCATGAGTTTGCAAGGTTTAGCCTCCATGGCCTTGGCGAACCAGTCGAACAACTCGACAAAGGCATCTGCGAGACCTTCGTCCAATGGATGACGAGATACATCGAACGCTGAAATCATCAAGCCTATTTCCAGACCGATTCTCTCCGAATCAAGCTGATTCTCCGGTATGGTGGATAGCATCGACTGAGCAGTTCCTAATAACGCAGTAACCTTGGCAGAAGGCATGTCAATACTCCAGCAAGATCGAAGAAGTATTGCGGAGAGAGGATTTCGAAGTTCATACTCTATTCTCAATACTTCCGAGCCGAGAATTTGTGCGATTCCAGTAATGTGAGGAGATATGAGATCTTGAATGAGCATTGACCAAAGACAAGTGACTAGAGCATTGACAACGTCGTGATTTGAGGCCATACAGTCAATACACCAACTGGACACGTCCAAATCCGAAGACGATGTCATCAGTCCTTCGACAACCTTCAGCGACAATGACACTTGATATTGCTTGAATAGACGGTAATTTGGTTCCAATGAAGACTGTTCAAGTAACTCGAGGGTATTCGAGGTTTCCTTCAGTTCCTCCAAAAGAAGCCAGTCTCCAATCCCTATAACTCCATCATCAATTCCAACCAAACGTCTGATGAAGTAGACTTTGTTCTCCTGGTCGATAACTTGGCAGAATTCCCAAATATCCTTTAATAGTTCGGGGAATACCTTCTGGGCCCATATATGCATCTCTTGCTCTTCACTGTCAGGGAGAGGAAGAATGTAGTCGATGATCGAAAAGACTTGAAGTAGATGATGTGTGGGATCCCTTTCACCGCTATCTAACCCATGTCTGAGCAGAGAGCGCATGACTACTTCTGCACCAGATTTTCCTCCTTCCAATATCAGTGTTGGGTCTGCAAGTATTCGGATGAGATGAGTGGCTGTTTGTCTAGACTCTGCGGCAGCTGAAGATGTAGGGCTGAACTCGTTGAATGACATTTCAGCGGCATCTGAGCATGTAAATACGTTCGCAGAGTTCGTAGTCAATGAACGGATGGCATGACCCAGCAGTGTGAATGAAGGAGCAAGACGAAGCAAGAGCCTCATGGTCTCGGTAGCGGCGCGGAAGAGTTGAGTGACTACTCCAGCTGGGGTCGGTGGAGGTGGTCCAACTGTGAAATGAGTACTAATCTCTTCGCTGAATATAGCTAGCAAGTCGGTGAGTTGGAGAAGAAGCTCGCAAGGGCCTTCCGTCCAGAACTTTTCTACTACTTCGTATTCACCTTGCTCATCCATTTCTCGGACAATCATTGCCAAGGCTACACGCAGCGCTCGAAGACTCTTCATCGTCGGTGGACGTTCAACTGGACGAAGTAGTTCATCAATCGCTCCCATGAACCCGTCGTCCACGACGATGGCTGCTCGACGCATAGACATACGCTCATCATATGTTATGAAGGAATGAGGCGGCTTCAGTGAGAGAATGCAGTCGACTAGCTCAGTACTGAGAATTGCTAGGGGGTCTTGAGCCAAGTTTACCAGAATGTGTTCACTATCGACGCCCTCCGGCGTTGGGAGCTCGCTGTCAAGCAAGCACTCCAGTCGATATATCATCTGAGGCAAGAGTAGAAGGTGGTTCAATATCTGATAGGATATAAGCAAAAGTCTGTGCTAATGAGCAATTTGGATATTACCTCCCGATAACCATCAATAGTTTGCCATAATCGCCATATTCCTTGAATCCGTTTTCGACACGGTGGTTCGGGGAGGCTGTCTGCCCAAGCGTAAACAGCAAGGACGCACGAGACACCGATGAAAGCCCTGATGAAAGCAATAAATTCATCGTGAGATACAGATGGCTTGTTCTTCTGCAAGAGATAGGGTGGATGTGGGAATGTCATGTGCATGACCGGATTCTCTGCCAGCTTTTCCACAAGATCCGGGTGTGCAACCAAAGATTCTAGCAAGATACCAAAAGACGCCTCTTGAGATGACATGTCCGCAAGTGCTGCGGCTGCTTCAGCAAAATCCCCTTGGGTATTTGACAGGGCGTCCTCAAGGGCAGACCAACCCTGAATGCGAGAAAGGAGCTGACGCGCGGCGCTCCGAGTTACTTTTTCAAAGTTCGGATTCTTCTCAATCGATGTGACTTCGTCCAAAAACCAGTCATTATTGAGGTACCGAGCGACGTCTGCACTTGCCGCAGCATCAAGGAGTCTCAGCAATGTGGGCTCATCCATGTTTGTTGAATCAAAGACCTTGGTAAGATCCACGTTCTCCTTCGTATGAGGTGATTGCGTTATTCGACGCAGAAGGAGGCGATGCAAGTTAACTGCTTACCAGAAGAGCCCTTGTCAAATCCGGGGTCTGGCAAGCCGAATGACGAAGTATACCGGCGACATGGTACGATTGGTCCGCATCCTGTACGTGGGTAGGCATTAACAGAAGTATGATGGCTTGTCAAAATGCAGTACAAAACCTTATCAACAATAAGCCTTGCGAGGCCTTTTGCAAAGTTATCCAGGGTATCTTCAGAAACCTCATCCGCAACAGGACGAGACGTAAGCTCGAATATTTTTTCGAGATCAGCGTCAGTTGCGACATCGTCTAGGTTAGAAAACAAGTAAGGGAAATCGGGAAGATCCCAGTCATCGTTCTGTGGCTTCAAGCAAAACAGAAGTCGAATAATGAGCGGTAATGGCGGAGCTCCAGGAATGGATTTCAGTAACTTTCGCGCTAAGTCTGTAGGGTCGCTAGCATTGGAAGGATCAAGTGGTCGGGATAATGGTTGGGGTTCGATGAACGGAAGTGACTTGGGTACGTATGGAAGGAGAGATGATGGTGAATCGGGGACAATATCACCGTATATCGCCATTGAGATGCAGGAAAACCCTCCGCGTACTATCATAAGGCGCGTCGCTTGCTGTGAAACGGATGCTGAGTGAACCTGCATTCAAGGGCGTAATGACATAATACTAACCTCACTACTCATGTCAACAACAAATTCTGTCTTCCCGCCAGCATATGCTATGACAGTAGGAACCAAAGCATTGGTAGCCTTGGGCTTGTCCTTGACATTTGGTTGGGAGATAGGGTGAGCATTGAAATATATCTCGAGGAAGAATGCGTCCGGTTCCGTCTGACTGTTAGATTGATCACAATTAGGTTATGTGTTATGTTGTTGTTAAACTCATACCTCTTGATGTCTTCGTTCTGTGAAAAAGGGCGTGCACCAGAAGGATAAATGATGATAGAATGAACGCGAACAGGAGAATTGAAACGAATAGCAGCCAAGTTGGATGGCCCCTGTGGTTCCAAAGAACACCACTGCAAAAGAACAGTCATTACAATGTCCCTAAAATACTGATTTCCACGTCTTTCATGGAACGAATTTGACGGATGGTAGAGGTAGGAGAGAGAGCTTGTAAATGTCGGAGTTGTGCGAAATTGATTTCGCGGGGCAAACGCGTACGAGCGCCTCTACATCACGTGAAAGCGCAGCAAGAGCGGGAATGTTAGCGCCCGATACGTTGAGGTCGGGGTTCGGCTTGGAAAAGACTCCATAAAGACAGTTGCGCTAGATTGACAGGCGCTCTTTCGCCGCCAACAATCATCATCTCGCACACGACTTTCCTTCACCTCCACGTCCAACACAATGAGCGGCATCCTTTCGTCGCCTACACTTCCCGTACCGCATCTCTCCTTGGAGACTTCGACATCGGCTTCAGAACTCAAAGTCCGTATAACTGGCCGTAACAGAAGTAGTAGTCTTTTGAAGGTTGAAACAGTCGGTGAGAATTCAAATGAAGAGGATCTTGACCAGAGTGTGTACGAGAACGTCAATGCAGAATGGGTCAATCGCAAAGGTATAGTGCCACGTTATCTTTCATTCATAGAGATGTATTGATTACTTCAATGTCGCTTTGAAGGTGCTTGGCTCATCCATCCTCTGCTAATTGTCGCGGGCAAGATCGTTATAGACACCATCCCTGGCATGCGACAAGAACTCAGCTGGACATTAGTCAACCTCTTCTACCTCGGTGTATGTCCTTCTGCGATGACCTCTTAATCATGACTGCTGAAACTGAAATTCGTATAGTTCTCATACCTGATGTTCCATTGGGTCACCGGCATTCCCTTCCAGTCCGATCTGCATAGTGGCGCATACGACGATTTGACGCTATGGGAACAAATAGACGAAGGTGCTCAATATACTCCGGCGAAAAAGTGGCTTTTTTCTGTTCCCATTGTGCTGTATGTCTTCATACGATGGAACTGCCTCTCGGTCATCTCGGACTTTAACTCACCCTGCCATCCTTGCATTTCATTATAGATTTCTCGCGTCGACGCATTACACACACTACAACCCATGGCTGTTCGCTATCAATCTGACCGCTCTTGTTCTTGTCCTGATTCCCAAACTCCCTCAGGTATGTCACACCATTTTCCCGCGCGCTTACAATAAAACTTGATATTGTTTTATGCATCCATCACCAGCTGCACCGCCAACGCTTCTACTTCCTTGCAGAGGATGATCCTTCAGGTCTCGGTACTCCTGTAACCCCAAGCTTCCCTCGTTCTGGATCATCGACCCCAACCAGCCTTTCTCTCTCTACACCAACCATTCAAATTACGGAAGAACAATTCCAATGACGATCGTGCATGTACTTGGACCATCAATGCCAATACATAATCAATTTCTTTTGAATCCCCTTGGCGTTATCGCTGCCTGGAAGAATGAAAGCAAGCCTAAACGTGCAAAATCAATGTTATTTTGCTTCACACAACTCATTCGCAATTATGCATGCCCACACAATATCCAACTAGCTTCTTAGTATATCTGTGCCCTCTCTGTCTTTTCTATAACCAAATTACTATTACATTATTGCATACCTACTTCGTACTAGTCGTTCTTGCCCTTTCTCTCTCTCCTTATATACGCCCACCTCGCTACCCTGCGCTCTATCATGGACTTTCCCGCCTGTCTACACTGTTTTATTTGCTGTCCTCGTCGTCGTCTATTATGAATGATAAAAAACATCGGAACATATAGCGAATTGTCTTGGGTCATTGAGCGTGAGTTTAGAGTTTGCTGAGATCTACTTTTGGGTTCTGTGAGGTGAAGGTGTATTGAAGACATTATGGTTTGGGGGTTTCTGTAGTCTCTGAAAGCTCAGCCAGTTCATTTTGCTTTAGTACCTGTCTATAATTTCGGAGACGGAGTCTGTGGGAAAATATGAGAATGAAGAATGGCGACTTCATAGAATCGACTTACAAGTTCCTCAAAAGCATTGTGATTGTGACCTTTCCGATAGTAGGCATGTACATGGCCGCCTATCGCCATTGCGGAATTGATGAAGAGGAATTGCGCAGTCAATGTATATCCCGGATTTGATAGTAAAAGTTCGAATAGAAAAGAGACACGTACCTTTTCTCTGACGTCCTTGTCGAAATTTTTATCTGCAGCGACGTTTATGCAAACACATCCATCTTTCAACCATTCAGTTTTAACCTTATATTCTGAACTGGGGACTGCTGAGATGACGACGTCGGAGAGAGCTAAGCATTCCTGTAAGCTGAGAGTGCATGGATGAACGATGTGTCGGGTGTGATAACGTTGGGCTTGAGGAGATTCAGAGACCACACGAGGACGTTTCGTGTATTCCTATTTAAGTTGTGTGAAGGTAAGAGAGGAGCCCACAAACAAATAAAGCGGGAAATGGTAGAAGCTCGCCTGAATAGAGTCAATATCAACAGAAAAGACCCGAGCTCCATCATTTGCTAGTAAGGCTGCTAATGGACGTCCGACAACTTCAGATCTAATGTAACTTCAGATAAACTCCGTCAAGAAAACAAAAGACGCCTTGCTCACCTATTGATGACAGTAACTGTCTTTCCATAGGCACGATCGCCATAAGGTAATAGCGTATTGTATACACGGGTGTATTCTAAGCACTTGACGACCGCAAGTGGAGTGCAAGGTAAGATGGATTTCACAGTACCGGTTGGGGGAGTATCTTCGACTGTTGCAGGTGGGACCTCTTTGGTGGTTGCGGGAGAAAGGAGTGATCGTGGCTGGACATAGCGAATACTGAATAAGGAATTATTCAGACTACGAATTGTTTTCTAGCAGCTGCCGGAACATACTTGTGGTACAAGTTATAATGGAACTTGAAATGAAGACCCTCGACGTCTTTAAAAGGAGATACGATCTATTCAAATGATGAGATATAAACCAATTGGCAGCTCTCAAAGGTATCACCTGTTGTAGATAATGATCCTAAAACCAGACTTTAGTTGGCAAAAATTCTTCATACATTCTTTCGTTCAATGCTACAAACCTGCTGAGCACCAAAAATTGGATAATACACCTGCAAAAAAGCAAGTTGGCATCAATACTTCTTTCTAATCATAGTACGATTTTAGATTTGCTCCGAGATCTAAACTCACCATGATACCATCCACACTGTCATCTTCGTTTGCTTCAATGATAGCTTCTTCTACACCGTCACCGTCGGCGAGCTGGGAATCGATAGCCGAACCTGTTTTCTTCAGAACAAATTCGACACCAAGGTCATCACATTGCTTTTTTGTAAATTCAGCGTAGAATTTGCTTGGTGCAGACGCAGTCGAAAGGATGCCAACAAGTTTAGGAGGACGCGGGGATTGAGCAAGAGAAGCCTTGATTTCTTCTCGGAAAGCTGCTGCTATTGGATCTGCCTTGAGCAGAAGGCCTTTTCCACCATTATCAACGGACATTTTGGGGAGTTTGGGAAGGGGAGATATGAATAATGGGAAGAGATTCAACTTTGCACAAAATGAAAAGAAAATCTAATCTTTTTTGATCGAGTCAAATGAAAGAGTCGCGTCAAATTGGTAGTATCACGTGCAGGGACTTTGTTATGTCACCTAGGTTGCGGCCTTTTTATCTCCCATACAACTCGAATACAAACTTTACTTATTGAGTAAGAAGAAAATTACTTACTGAAGTAAGCAGAAAACTATTGAAGTTACCGTTTACTAACAATTCAGCCGACGTCATGTCAAATCCGGACTCCAGTTTTTCATCTTAGACTCAAATTGATGCCTTCACCTTCCATTTGTTCGCCTTTACAATCTCCTCCCTGCTCGGTATTGGCCTAAACTGCCTGCGACGTCGACAGAACCTGCTGCAAGGTGACTGCGCTTCAGGAGCAATTTCAACGTCAGGAAGCCATACAGCCTTTGAGCTTTGTACGACACCATGACTTCTCCCGACAATGCATCCATGACTTCTGCATCCCCGCCGAAGGCAACGAGAAATTCGGAGCACTCTCACTCACCTATTCGTCGCCGTGGAAGTGCGGTCAGCGACGATGTCGATATTCCAACTCGTCCACGTCTTTCACCCACACTGGTGAGATCATTCAATCCAAATGACCTCGAGCACAGGGAACGGCAGCGGGCTATGGATGCGGATATGGCCATGCAGCTTTCAAGAGCTAGGAGCAACACGCTTGTATCTTCACCTATCGTATCTCCTCAGCCTCGCCGTCCGTCGAATGAGGAACCTATCTTTCCTTCGCTGTCGTTGCAAGAGGAACATGATATCGATTCTGCGCGTCTTGGAGGGCAGGTTAACGGAGATGAAAACACCGGCTTCCATCTACCTAGCCCAGCACCTGATGCTCAACTCAACCACCTGAGTGTGGGGCAAGATCCTTCTCTTTTGGTCTCTCTCGGTGGCTTGTCTCTTTCGCCAGAGATAGAGGATGCTAACATGGGTGGTTTACCAGTATATCAAGCAAACGATGAGAATAGACCACCGTTCGACTTCGTATCAATGGAGGAGTATGCAAAGGAGGAGAAAGCTAGACTTGGGATTCAGACACCATCTTCCCCCACAGGACCTGGTTTCCAGTTCGGGTCATCTACTACGACAGGATCTACTGTGCGTCCAACGGCTTCTGCCACTACGACACCAGAAGAAGCTGTTGCTAGCGGGAGTGGTATTCAAATCAACACTGATTTCACCATTCCTTTTCCTCTCCCTCGAACTCGTCAACGAAAGCTCAGCCAAAGCCATCCAGGTCCTCGGAGAGGGAAAATGGCGCTGTTCGAGCAATCCGGCGGTCCACCTCCTTCGCTGCCTTTTCGTGCGCCCCATCTTGCAGCCGGAGGAACTACACTCAGTGCTGTTCCTTCGTATGACAACCTGCCAGATATTCCTGGCGATGGAGGACCAAATGGTCAACCGACATCTAGCATTCTCCAAAATGCTGCCGCCGGTCTCGGGATGAGCTTGGGTTCAGGTCATGATAGACCATACAGGTTTTCTTTTTACTCCAATTCCCTCTCTGCTACTATCCACGCTCGGAGCCTCAGTGAGCTCCCAGCAGAAGGTCAAACATTCGATGAACTCTTTTCTGGGATCGATCCTGCCGCAAGAAGGGCAGAAGCTGCGAAACTTTCCAGACCCAGCACCCACCTCAGTAGTGTTGCGAAATCTGGTACTTCGACACCTATTAATATTCCAGGCATTGAAAGGGCATCTGGGATCTCAAAGATGTCCGCAGGAGGCAGAATGGGAGGGGGCGGGGTTGGAGGTAGCTTCGGGACTCCAAATGATTCAAACACTTGGTGGCTGGACGTACAGTCTCCCACTGATGAAGAGATGAAGCTACTCACGAAGGTAAATGTTTCTGAACCTGTGTTTATCTTATTGTGCTGAGAGCTTTGTTGATCCGCAGGTCTTTGGTATCCATCCATTGACAACAGAAGATATCCTCATGGAAGAAACTCGCGAAAAGATTGAACTTTTCCGAACATACTATTTTGTTTGTTTCCGCAGTTTTGAACAAGATCAATATAGTCCCACATACCTCGAGCCTCTTAATATGTATATTATTGTTTTCAGGGAGGGGATTCTTTCCGTGAGTCCACTACCTCATCGAACTTGCGAGTCGTTTGTATGTGAGAATGCTAATCCATTGCCCCTGTGTAGTTCCACTTCCGTCCAACACCACATCCACAGAACGTTCGACGGCGCATCAAGCAACTGAAGGATTACATTAGTGTCACCTCGGATTGGATTTCGTATGCCCTAATTGATGATATCACCGATGGGTTTGGTCCTCTTATTCAAAGCATCGAGTATGAAGTTGACAGCATCGATGAATTGGTCTTGATATTGAAGGATGCAGAGCAGAGCGACATGTTACGCAGGTAAGTCTTCTGTCTACAATGGCTGACTTTGAGCAAGAAGCTCATGCTCGTTCCTTTTCCAGGATTGGGACTTGTCGCAAAAAGGTCATGGGTCTCCTACGTCTCATGGGCAACAAAGCAGACGTCGTCAAAGGTTTGGCGAAAAGGTGCAACGAAAATTGGCGTGTTGCCCCCACATCCGATATCGTACGTCTTTTATAATCCTCTCTTTTGTCCAAGCTGACGTTGATCTCAATGTCTAGGGCCTATACCTCTCCGATATTCAAGATCACTTGATTACAATGACTCAAAATTTAAATCATTATGAAAAGATCCTTTCTCGTTCACATTCCAATTATCTCGCCCAAATTTCCATCGAGATGACGGACGCTAACAATCAAATTAATGATGTCCTCTCAAAGTTGACCGCCTTGGGTACAGTGCTTATTCCGATGAATCTTGTTACCGGTAAGCGTTATCATATCTATTCTACATGAATGGGCACTGATGCCAGGGTGCTCGTAGGTCTGTGGGGTATGAACGTTCACGTACCAGGCCAAGATGTCACCGTAAGTGTTTGTGTACACATTCTTGATCATGTCTAATGTCTCTCAAAATTTTAGGAGGGTTATGCGTGGTTCATTTCCATCATCGGTGTCCTCGCCGCGTTCGCTGTCATCGCAGGATGGTCCACTTATAAACTCATGGTGGGACGATGACATCCGTCCTCAAGCCTTTTGTCTCCCATTTTACGACATTTGTTACGTCGCTTTACGACTAAACCAGCCAGATACATGGACAGTAGAAATCATCTCAAACTCGTCGGTCGAACTTTGTAGAAGTTTATTCCTCATCTTTCACTCAACCATATACACACAGTATGTCACATAATACTGATCGCATTTTCTTTCACTTTTCTAGCTATTCTACAGCAATATTGTACTTCTCTGCACACATCCTTACATGATTTACTTGGTCATATCTTATTCTCTTTTCGTCGTTCAACTTCGTTCTCATCTTTTTGCTGTTTATCTGGTAGCCTGTTCTTCACATGTTTTATGGAATATAACTCTCATTTGTGCAATGATATGCATCAATTATGTTCAGTACGCTTGCAAAGGAAAACCGTGACCCTCCTCCTTTTGGGCGGCCCGGTGATTCCCGGTCACATCATGTCACGACGCTGTTCTGGCTTGTAGTCACACTCAGTGTCGCAACCTTCAAGCTCCCAATAATTCGGTCTCCTTACATTCAACTAGCCCTCGCAATCTGGAGCCTTTTCTGGCTCTATGGTTATGACAACAGTAATTGACGATGACGACGGTATATTTGACGATTATCCGGGAGTTGACCAGCATGGATGTAAATTGTTAGGCCCAACGGCACTTGTGAGTAGTTGAACCAAATGCTAGTCATGTATTTCACAAAAATAATATTGTTTAGGTCGTCCAAGGACTCATGGGTATTCTTGTTATTGCTTCTCTATTATACAAAAGACAGCGAGAAACGCCAAAGAGGCCCTGGCGAATATGGTTCGTCCGGACTCGCTCTGTTCGCATTCGATACGCTGATTGCGGGCAGGATGTTCGATGTTTCAAAACAAGTTGCAGGTCAACTATTCGTTCATTTCCTCAATGTTTTAATATCTGGGATTGTCGCTGAAGTCTCTGCTGGGAACCCTTGTGTCACCTATTTCTTAAACATTCTTATTGATACTACTCTTGGTGAGTCCTTCATTTTCGATGGCTTTACTTGATCTGACCCGATATAAGGTGTTGCTATAATTTATCTAATCCTGCACGTCGCAACTTACCTCTTTACCGAGAAACTTCACCTCAAGGGCTTCGAGTCCGGTCAGTATGGACATCCCCCTTCTGTTTCCTACTGGGCACGTCAAGCTGCAGTATACGTATTTGCATTATCGACAATGAAGATTCTAGTTGTATTACTCCTCGCTTTATGGCCGGGTATATTCAAGCTTGGGGAGTGGTTGCTTAGTTTCCTGGGGTCGAGTAATACAGCACAGGTTGTCTTGTGAGTTCTCTCGCGCTTGTCATCCGGTCGAATCTCACTTCGCCGCAGCGTCATGGGTCTCTTCCCAATTACGATGAATATACTTCAATTTTGGTTGATTGACTCGATAGTCAAAGATAGTTCACAAACCTCCTCCGTTGCACTTCCCTCTGATACCCCTCGTAATTCCTTCGAAGCCGAAGATCACGAACCTTTGTTCAATGCAACATCTGATGACGAGGATGATGATAATCACAGGCCTCATGATATCGAGAATCCACCATCACGGCATGCTTCACTCTCTAGATCGCTTTCCCGTAATGGAACAGACAGACGTTCGTCATCCATGAGTGACGAGCCAAAATCTACAGATTCTGCCTCTACAATTCCGTCGGGTTCGACAACTCCCAAACTTACAGAAACTGGGAGTCAGTCAATTGCGATGCACGCATACCCTCCGAGTAGAAGTGCATCCCCTACATCAACTATCTCGTCTTCTTTGGGTTCTAAAAAAATTCGCAAATCTCCTCCCCCTGCTTTGGCATTGGGACCTCGTTCACCTAGACCTGCACGAAATGCTACTCCCCAACCTCAAATTCAACCGAAACTACCTGCTTCTATTCAACCTTCGCAGGAAGAGAAGGAATGGGACACCTGGGGGGACGATCCTAATGAGGATTGGGGTGAAGGGTTACCTGCGGAGGATAATGTGGGTGGTGACAAACCAGATATTCAAAAGAATTTATCGTTATCAGGACAAAGCCAGCCGAATGTTTCCTTACGGACCTCATCTTGATTTCCTCTTCTTTTGGATTGTACTTTGTGATTTCAATGCAACGAGGTTCCACTATTGATATTTACATCCAGTTCACTGTCTGTCGTTATGTTATTTGCCATATACTTGTATATTAACAACTCATATCCTAGATCTTGCTCTTGTCATATTGTTGAAAGAGTCGTGATTCAATGTCACATCTGTGTCACACATCCAATCGGCGTGACAAGCGTCTTTTGACTGATGACGAGCGTCATTGGCCTCACCGTTTCGGCCTTGTGGAACTTTCTAGTCTGCAACTCTGACTCTCTCCTTCCTCTACTCACCTAATACCGAACCCTTCGCTTCACATAACTCGCTTTTACGTCGAAATGTCATCAACAGAGGTTACGACAGAACAATCACATCCCCAACCTCATCACCATATCACCCGGAATAATTCCAAACCAAAGGGTATCCTTAAGAATGCACCTCCTACAAGTCCTGGCGGTACAGGACAACAGTGAGTTGAAACAATTTTAATCTGGATTTGACGATGTACAGATCGAATCTGCATGTTAGCTTACAGTGGGATGAAGAGAATCTGGCATTAACGGAGGCACAGAAGGATAGTCAGATGAAGATCACCGAACCCAAGACTCCATATGTCCGATATAATGCGGAAACCGATACTTTCGAAGGCGGTGCGTTATCCCCCTTTGATTAATATTTGCATCGTGCGTGACCTACGATGTTAGATATCCCTGCTCTGGATCTTAACGGTCGCAACAGTCCTGCAACATCTGCACGTGCAATATCTCCTAGTAGTGCAGGTGCCACCGCTGGTGAAGATTCTGGTCCCCCTTCAAGGAGAACGTCTTTTTCAAGCAGTGGAAGGGCTTCATCTGGTGGGAGGAGTGGTACTTCAAGTAGGAGTACTTCTTTCAATCTACCTAATGAGGCCAGAGACTCCATTCGATTGGACGGGCGTGAGCCTGGAGATGAAATAGAAGTGGATGAAGAGATGGATGAAGAAAGTATGTCTATTCCTGATACACTCTACTCCACAATGATGAATGCTGATAATAATATATCTTATGATGTAGCTGCTGCCAAACATGCCGCCTTTGTTCGGGCCAGAGGACGGCATTATTCCAACGAAGCAGAAGCTATGAAGGTATGCATTGTTCCTCAGTCTTTGTATCGCAATGTTAAATGAGTTCTGTAGATGGCTAAGAAACTGATGGAAAGTGAAGACGAGGACGAGCCTATGCCCTCTGTCGAACAGACCGCTGAAACGCAGTCAATCGACGAGGATGTTGATGTAGAAGTGAACGGGGTTGCTCACTCTGGATGATTTCTCATCTACGAAGATCACGGTACGAGAAGAGACATGAACTGTTGTATTTGTATGCAATCATTTCTCAAACGTGTAGTATTTGGGAAGTAGCCTATCATTTTGTTTCATAGCATCTCAATCATTACGATTTACTCTTTGTATACCAGATTTCGACCACGAAGGATATGACTAGGAGCGTTGGCCTTATAAACACCAGTGTCACCTAACGATTCAAATATTCAGACTTCAATGTTCAATCATAATCTTGACTCCTAAATTTCTTGATCAATTTCTCCAATTCCATCTATTGTGCGGCAAGTACCAGTGATAGTCCCACTGTTAGAACTTAATGTCGGGCTTACTTGCAGGGGTTTGCACTTTGTTGCAAGATGTGCTGGCGATGAATCGTTCGATAAATTTCTTCAGGTGTTGACTTACCAGCAAATGTTTCACGATGAGTAACGGAGGACCTTCACATTCAATGCATCATACCGACATGCGTCTGACATTCACGGTCACAACTCGGAGCATCTACCATGTTGTCGTAACGCTGTTGCAAGTTGCTCCCTTTCGTTCACTACGGATTTCTGAAGGCACCACAAAGAGTACGAGATCATCCCAAGGTACCTCTGTTATGTCTTCTAAACGATTAGGTATTGATGCTTGGAGTTTCGGAATTCCCGTGCAGTTGCGAACTCAAAGGCAATTTGTGTCGAGATCATACAGACATGTCTAAAGCAGACGGGTGAGTCTCTCGCTCGTAGTCATCAGATCTTCAAATGGGAAGCTGAATCATGCGTATTTAGAAAGATTGTGCTAAATTTCGACATTCTCACAGATATCATGGATGCCACAGAAGACAGAAGAACTTTACTTAACCTCATGGGGACTCGTAGAAGTCTGAATGCAATCGGGGCGCGCATTATTGTCCGCAACCCCCTCGACTTTTCAGATTTGGAGCCATCTAGCACCGACAGCTTCGTGAAATTTATGGGCCGACATCAGTCACTCTTCAAGCATATCAAGGATATTTCTATACATGTCTCATCGCGTGACGGGGATCCATCCTCGACTACTCTCTTATTGTCCTTGCTCGACCACGCAACTCGATTAGTCGATCTTAAGCTCCAGATGTTGATCCCGAGTTTCGTCGACTTCACGTCCCCTTTGTCTCTATCGAGCCTCCAACATCTCTTTCTCAATGATCTTCACACCGCCGCGCCGTTGCTGAAGAACTTGCAGGCACCATTGAAGACTCTCCGTCTCTACTATATCAACGGCTTCCGACATGATAGTGACAGTGAGGATGATTCTGACGACGATATCGAATTCAGTAACCCGATCCCCCTCCTAGTCAACTTCTGCAACACTTTAGAATCTCTCGACGTACTTGGCTTACGATTCAATTTTGTGAATCCGCCCCCTCCCATCGTCTTCCCTCGTCTTCGCACCTTTGACTCTACAGACCAGATTTTCCCTGATCTCGCATCTTTGATTGTCGCCTTTCCGAAACTCGAAGTACTGCGTTTTTGCTGTACAAGCCCTCTCACCGAATTTCGTACGGCAGCCTGGGATCGAAACCTCGACCAACAAAATGAACTGGTGCTTCAAGGGTATGCATTGTGGCCCGAGTTGGATGTACTGAGTGGCGATCCCATCCTACTGGCCAGTCTTCGGCTGTCGTGCAAGGTCATCCGGATGTTTATCGAATATGTGGGCCCTTCGTATCGGGATATATGCATACTACTCCTTAGTGAAACTCTACCAAACATATTGGACATATACGTTGTCAATGAGCCGGGGAAAATATTCGAAGAGGCTATATTGTTTGCATATGTAGGATTAACCCATCTTACTGTGCGCTTGTCAAAGCTCAGCAAAACCACTACTCCGAGCGACATGGACATCTTGATGGTATGTATCATCATTATTTGAACTTCAGCAACGTATTGGCTGAGAACTCTCATAAATATTGACAGACCGATTTTGTCGAGTCCTTACGAGTTACGACGACTCTCTCGTATGTTCTGCTTTCACTGGAATGGCCAAGAACCCTCAGAGAAATGACTTCGAAAACTCGACAAATATTTGACGAAGGAGAACAGAAGACAAACATATTCCCTGATCCTCTCTCCGAATACCTAGTAGACCACATGGATTATAAGACTTTGGCACGCAGAATGGTAGATGCTGCCCCAACTCTCGACTATATCATTATCAACACCAGGTCTTGCGATAGTCACCCAACAATTAAAGGTCCGAGTCCCAGAGGTTGGCGGGTTTCGGGACAAGAATTCGAGGGAGAGCATACTAGCAGCTTGGTAGAGCTCTCAAAGGTCGAAATTAATAACCTTCACGAGCAGCAACAGGGTTGCACTCGCACCTTTCTACGACCTCGATTGATGTCACGTATACTTGATAATATTCGTCAGATAATCCATTAATTCGTTTCAGAATGAGTACTTACCCTACGCTATCGACTACGGCTTGTTCACCGGTAGAAGTGACATGATGCATGATGCGTGACTACGATGTTTTGGGAGAGTCACGTTCACGACCTCACTTCAACTTGAAGTTTAATGTTTCGACATTCGACACAAAACTCATGACACGGCATATTTTCGTGTATCTCATTGGCTTCTTCTCTGTTATATCGGTCATAGTTTTCTACCTTGCTGGGTCAGATATTGTTGATACACTATCTCCTCAAGGATGTCGAATGTCATGGATGTCACCATCGTATGTTCTGCAAACATCCTTCGACCAATCTTGGACTTTGCTGGCTAAACGATATTCTCTCTGGTTATATCGTGAAGTTGGATGGGAGACTAGTGAAGTGAGCAGCACTAGTCATATTATCTAGTTATAGCTCATTATTAGATTGGAATAGTAGTTACGGGGAACTCCTGTGCTCTTTATTCCTGGTAATGCAGGTTCTTCTCACCAAGTGAGGTCCATCGCGTCCTCAGCCACGAGGCAGTATTACTCTTCACCGTACGACGTATCGCCAGAATTCTGGTCGCGCCCATTAAAACCTCTGGACTTCTTTGCAGGTGCGCATACTCACCTTAGACAACATTCAATCCAATAACGTACAATTTTGAAGTTGAATTCAACGAGGACCTGTCTGCATTCCATGGAACGACTTTGGATTCCGAAAAACAATACACGTCTCGTGCCATAGACTACATCCTTTCTCTCTATCCCACAAATACTACCATCATCATTATGGGCCATTCAATGGGAGGTGTAGTCGCAATGTCTCTTCTTCCACATCCGAAAATATCTACAATCATTACAATGTCGACTCCGCATACTCTGCCGCCGGCTCGGTTTGACCGACGCATTGGTCGCATCTATTCTGCAAATCTTGCCAGTCTGAATGCTGATTTCACACCTGTTTTATCGCTATGTGGAGGATCGACAGATTTAATGGTCCCATCGGAATCTTGCATACTACCTCTTTCACCTGATAATGGCCCATACAGAAGAACAATATTTACAAGTGCATTGGAAGGCTGTTGGACTGGGGTTGGACATAGAGAAATGGTTTGGTGTCACCAGGTTCGATGGAGAATAGCTCGAGCCGCTTTGGAATTAGGTGCAGCGACGACGCCCAGTGATCGAACAGTCATTTTGGATACATGGTTGAGAGATGGACATACACTACCTCCAGGACTGCCTGAGAGTAAAAGTGTCGTCATGAATCTTCTACAGGAAAATATCGTTCGTATGCACAGCGGAGAACGACTCGTCCTTCGCAATCCAACAGGATCGAGAACATACGTATTTTCTGTCCCTCCAGCGTCTCCAGCGAAGTTCATACTCTACGTTTATGGTGGAAGTATACCCCCAACTTCCCCCCGTCATCCTCTGCCTCTACGCGCGTCTGTTTATGGTTGTTCGTCGCTGAACGATGCTCAGTGTACTACTTTGCAGCCTGTTGTGTTGAAATTGATCCCTAGTCCAATAGTGGGTAAACCTTTTCCTGTCCCTCAGGAAGGTTCAGACGAAAGCGAGGGTGTCGTATTTTTTGAAACGGAGGTAGAGCACCAAAACGCAAATCATATAGTCGTTCAAATTGATCATGCAGATGGGAGGGGATGGGTCATTGGAGGCTTTGCCGATGCCAAGCCAATCGTAAGTGAAGCGGGCGAACTTGGTAATATTTCCTTTTCTTTTCTTACTTTTACGGTTTGTCTGATTTTCTCTGTAGCCCCATTCGTCTCCAGGTTATCCATCAAGATTCCTGAAGACAGTTTAGTCTCAGATGTGAAGCTCACCCATTTACTATCTAATGCGCTTCTCGTGTACCGCGCTACTCCGAAGTATAAATCTGTCTGTACAGGTATGAAATTGTTGTTTCAAGGAGAAACTTGAGCAATGCCATTAACAAGCACATTTCAGATGCCTTGCTATATCCTCTTCTCCAGCATACTTCTCACCCATCCGAAACACATTACTATCCTCTGAGAAAGCCGGTACTCCTTCACACTCATGGTTCAGCCCCATATCTGCCGACCCCGTTCAATCGCGGCATTAATTTAACAGTGTATACATCGAGCGAATGCCAATTAGATACACTTGAGGTGACTGTGGATTGGTGGGGAACAGTTGGAAGATGGGGTGTCAGGTATTGGTCTGCTGTTGCAAGTTGGGCCGTTGGCATTGTTGCATTTGTAACATTCAATGCTTGGCGAGCTTCGGAGACTACTGGTCAGTTCTTTGTCGCATATCCCGACTTATTTTGTCTCATATTTTCTGGCAGGAGTCCTTCCACCGCTTTCCGTATCACTTTCTTCGTTCGTGACGGGTTGGCTTTCCCAGTCATTAATGGCAGTTTGGGTATTCTCGTTGCTCCCGCTGAAACCTCACGTCTGGTTAGGAAATACGGGAGCATTCGCCTTTTCATTCATTGCACCTATGGTACTTCTCATTGCTACTGGACTGGTGGTGGTGCTATGGTGGATCCTTCAGGTGTTGATGATGCCTATCAGGATATTTCATAAATCGGGTTTGCGGTATGAATCAGACTATCCTTCCTTTCGTTACCAATTTGTATCCTAACTTCAAAATACAGGTTGCAAGAATCCTCTGGTATCAACATTTCAAGGAACACACTTGTCTCAATGGGACTGGTACTCTTACTGATATTCCTGCTAGTGCCTTGGCAAGTGGCATTCCTTGGCTGTTGGATTTACCACTGCTATACCTGTGCTCGTAATGTCCCCTCAGGACACCCCCCTTCCAATACTCCAATGGTTCTGACTCCAGTCACTCCCCGAAACCAAGTAGAAGAAATGGATTTCTCCGCTAACGATGCGGGATCTTGTCCATCTCTCATACAACGTCAGAATGCGACGTATGCTAGTCAATATTTGTTATTGCTGATGACCTGGCTGTTGCCTCTTGCTGCTCCCGTTCTTGCGGTTTGGATACGAACACTTGCGACTGCTGGATATACAACACCCTTCGACGGCGATCACAATGTGTTCTTCGTTGTCCCTTTTATTTTAATGGTAGAATTTGGGCCTTGGGAGATTGGATTCATGAAAACCAGGTATGGAATTTCAGTTCCTCTTCTTTCGACTTCGTTCTCATGATCACTCAGCGTTACGAATACAAGATTCTCTTCTCGATGGGCGCTGCTGGCTCTCTTTTCTATTGCGTTGGTTGGTGGTCCAAGGAGAACGTATTTGGTATTTGAAGCTGCGAGCTTTATGCTAGGCGTGATTGTGTCGGTAGAATCTGGGCCTCGTGTTTGGCGAAGATATCAGAGGTGACTGTTTCCGGTTTAGACTGCCATTAGCCTTATTACTTGGCTCCTGCATAAAACTTGTATACCTCACATAGAACACAAATTTTCCTCCTCTTTTCTACCTTGTGTACGTTGACTACACGGGAAGTTTGTCAGAACAGCATGGAAAGGCGTGTATGGCGGCAAAAAAGTGTGATGGAGCACACGTGTGAAGACCCTCTTCTTCCTCCCAAATCCTCTCAATTTCCTCAACAATGAGCTCAGACGTTACGAAAACTGCTGATGGAGAACCGACGTCCTCTGGATTCTCTTTGGCTAACATTCTCACAAATAACGACGACAACCTCGAGCTTCCGAGTTTCAAAGACAAATCAGAGGAAAGTTCAGACGCAGAGGGCACAAATGGTCAGGTTGCACAAGGTTATTGCGTAGAATGCGAAGGTGAGCAGTTTTCATTGTGATGATCTTGATTTCCTTCGTTTCACGGTTTCACTGACAAAATCAACTTTTGAAATAACGAAAAATAGATCAACCTGCAGAGTTGCATTGCGAGACTTGTGCAGATGATTTCTGTGAAGTGTGCTTTGCCGCTCAGCATCGTAAAGGCTCACGGAAACGGCACGCTACCAAGCCGTTGGAGCATAAACGAGAGAAAAAGGCCAAAGTAGAGCCAACTACTCAAGAAAATGCTGATGCGGTGAGTGTGACACATTAAGAATACTTGAAACCATGTTAATTTGTATGAGGAAATAGATGGATACAGACGATGCCAGCGATGAGGATTCCGATGCAGAACTGGAAAAAATTGTTTCGGGATCTGGGTCAGATGCACCCGTCCTTGGTGCTCAACCAGAAGTTGGTGCCTCTGTAGGAGAATGGTTCGTCGAAAGATCAAAATTCATCCCGCTCCGTCTCACACTTCCCGAACGCAAATATCTCCGGTTACTGGAAGCCGCTCTCAACGTTTCCGAGTACACTGACAAGATCGATACACTCGGATTTGGGCTTTCTAAAGCTAAAAGAATCGTTCATCAAATTCGGGAGCTTTGTGCTATTCTCTCTGGATTGGTTCTGTCGGCGGATTACAAGCAGGGACAAGAGCTTTTCACAGATAGAGACTTCCAGGCAAACGAGGAATTTTACCAGCAAATCTTTGAACTTGGAAGACGTCATAAGATTATGAATCCTGACAAAATGCGGTCTACGTATGGAAAACTCATTTATTTGCTTCAGGTTTGTATGGTCTTGGTCTTTGTCTATTATTCATGTATTCACAGACTTTTCAGGACAGCCAAACGCCGGAGGTCAAAGATCTTCTTGGTTTCACATGCGTTAAACCAATCAGGGCTGTCTATACTATTCTTGAAGAACACGACGCGATTGATTTACTCCGTGAAGATCTAATTACGGTTGCCACGAAAGAAATTTACTCTGAAGGCCGTTCCCGTCGAGAAATTCAAAAGGATATCAAGAACAAGGAACGTGCCATAGAATCCTTGTCATCCAAGTATCAACGAAAAGGTCTATCTCAAGAGACTCTTCGGCAATGCCTTTACAGTATCGGTGACAATCATGCTTTCTTACGTGTCAATCGTGACCCCTGCGAGCATATGATTTCATACTTGAAACAGTACTTCCATCCTACTCAAGCCAAGGATGGGAAGACTAGCCTTGCCATCAAGAGTGGAAAGGGAGGTGCTAGGCTCAGTCATGATCACTCGAAACAGTATGCATACGTTATCCAAAGTTTGACTTTATGGCGAGAAATTCTACATGGTAAGTGTAATGCTTCAAATTGTCTCCTCTTCTTTTTCCCGTCGTTGATAATACTTATTGATGTCGATGAACGCATCTAGACATGTTTCATCTCTGGTCGTTAGCAGAACAAGATTTGTTGTCAGAAGACGTCCGATACCGACTTCGTGATACTGGTCAAGGATTGAACCGTGTTCAAGCAGCTCCTAAAACTTCACGAATGATGCATTCTATCCTCAATCGTGCTCAAAGAAGTATTGGCACATGGGTTGGTTCCTCTGTTATCCATATGGGTGACCACAACGTTCCAAACGCCCTCATGTTCATTGGTATGCATGCACATCTACCACCCGGCATTGATCTCACCTCTCCCTTCTTCAGACAAATATTCACAAATATACCGAATCCTCCTCCCAATCTGTAACACCGTCTCACAAATCCCGTCTTTGATGGACAAACCTGCACTGCGATCATATATCGAAGATGAATTCGGCTCTGCAGAAGGAGTTTGTAGAGAAATTTTAGGAGATTTCTTTAGGCATGGGTTTGATGGATCTGGAGCTGATAATTTCTTCGATGCTGGTTCTTGTATAGATGGAAGACTTACCTCAGCATGGAATTGGTGTAACTCTTTAGAGAAAAAGAGGTTCTTCCCTGTTTTCTTGCTTACCGGTAAGTCCTTTTCAGATTTGCTGTCGGTAGATTGATTGCTGATTGAGAATACGATTATAGGTTTCATCGGGTTCGATGGTGAATGGTGAACTTGATTTGTAGATATATCTTTAGATATGTTGTAGAGTAATGTAGAAAACATTCACAACCTCTAACATTGCCTTCGTGCACAATATTCATTCGCAAGAAATACCCTTGCATGTGAATGGGTTGATAGAAATTCGGACGGTAAAAGGCACAGTATTGTAACAAACAAAGGTTTAACGATACAAAAAGATACACACGATCAAGCAGCGGTCTCCTGAGGTTGTTGCACAGTGTCCAAAGCAGGCGTTTGAGGTTCAGTAGCGACAGCAGTCGCAGCAACGGTAGGAGGACCATTCTTCTTTTTAGCAGCAGCCACAACTTCTAAGACGCCTGCCAAACCTGACTTCCAAGCCAACAAACGTTTTTCTAAAACTTCCCATTGCTCTTTTTCGAATGATCTAGCGGTTGCTCGGGTGATGTGAAGGGTTTTGGTAGTTTGAGACAGTTTTCCGGAAATCACACCCGCACGGATCGCTATGTACAAGCAGAGGAGGTTAGATGAGATTCGAATAGTGGCATTCGAGGTATATGGACTCTGACTTACCATCGATGACCCATTTTTCGACTTCGGTGGGTTCGACTTGGAGAGCAGTTGCTACTGTAGTATATGTGAGGTCACGCCCTACATTCTGGAATCCTAATGTAGCAAGGCTAAGCAATCTGATCTTGCGCTCAAGTTGGGACTTGTCAAGGTCTGGACAGAATTATGTTCAAGTTCAACTACTGGAGACGAGCAATGTAACGTACTGTATTTTGACAAAACGTCTGCATGTGCGCCCTCCCATGCCTTGTACTGCGAAAGACCGTCGTTCAAGAAGATTTGGAGTAAGGAGAAAAGTTCATCGTCTTTAGCTGAAACAACGGCGTCGAGACGGAACAAAGAGTCAAAGTCGAATACCGAGGGGAGTCTTAACGCAGAGGCGATGACATCCAATGCTGCAGATTGGGCCGATGAGGATGGAAGAGATCGAACGTAGGAGAGTTTGTATTGGTAGGATGAATCGCTGATCGGAAAACAGCGTGAGCGTAATAAAATTTGACATGTAGAAATCAACTTACACATCGCCGGATTTCTCGTAGACATCAACGAGGGTTTTGAGGTAGGCAGATTTGTCCTCTGCGGAGATGTTCCATTCAGATAGCCATTTATCCACATCGGCGCGGGTTAATTGAAGTTGTTCGAGTTCATCGTTAGAACTTGCAATTTCGACGAGAGATTTGTGAACGACAAATCTCAGTCCTGAATGACGGGGTATTGTGTTGAATAGATTTGACAAGCTGATTAAATGAAGTTGAAAAGATTATCTTTGAAAGAGATAAAATATCATACATGCGGTATTTGATAGATGGTTGTTCTTCCGATGAAGAAATCGTTTGGAGTAGAGGAGTCAAGTGTTGTTTTGTCTCAGCGGAATCAACAGGGAATAGGGAAAGTAGATGGGCGAAGAGCAAATTGAAGAACCCTTCACTCTCTGTTTTTTTCAAAAACTGTGTAAGCTTTAGTGTAAGAAACGAAGAAGGTATTTACCTCGCTCTGATCCATCTCCCAGACCCTTGACCTCTGCGAGAACTTTATTCAAAATTGTCCGTTGCCTATCCACATCTTCTGACAATGGTTTTTGTCCCTCTGGGGTGGATACAAGTTCTTGGAATGGTTGAATATATGCGGTCCTTTCCTCTTCTGTTAAAGGCCTCGCTAAATAAGTGACAAGCTCCAAGATCTATACAAAATTAGTGGTCAAAGTTTTGAGTATTTCCTCGATGAAAATATGTGTATTCACCTGCTCCTCAAAAGTGCCCTCTGCAAACACTGAAACCGCGTCTGTCGACGACATTTTGTGTAGAATTTAAAGAGTTTTGGCGAAAGTATAAAGTTCACTGATTGAAATTTCGAAAGCGATCATCTTGGAGACAAACAGCTACAAACAATCCCGACGGTAGCCTATTTAGGTAATTCCCGACGTTTCACTAAACACTCTCATTACTGAAACCGATTTTTTACTTCTTCAATTCTTCATGTCTCAAAAACGCACTATTCGAACGATGGAACGATTCTTAGTGGGTTTTTAGCATTCATCCTACCGTAAAAGCCGGTCTGTTCCCTCGTATTTGTTCTGCCTTGGCAACAATTCAACACGGTGTGAAACAGCCAGACGTCGTGGACCACCCGCTCTGCCATGTGCTGTAGCCAGATTACCACATGAAGGATGTCAACAATAACCGTAACCTCTGCGTCCCACTGCCAAATTGTGCCAATTCTCCCTTCGCATCACGGTACTAGTGGCGTTGCAAAATTACGTCCCGAGAAGCACACTTCTTGAACATCAGAGCATCAACCGAAATCATCATTTTAAATTGCCATATCCTTCTCAGCGTCCTAACCATCTCCGAACATAAAAGCTCCTCCACAATGTACGTTGGGATCCTACGGCCCCCCCTGATTCTCCTCCAACGCGATGAAGGTCTTATCACTGACGTTTGCTTTGGTTCTGGCAGAATGCATTCTCGCTGCACCTTCCAAAGACATCGCACATAAAGTCAAGGAGACCGTCATTCCCCCTCGAGGATGGAAGAAACATAGTCCTGCGCCGAAGGATGTCACTATCGAGCTGAGGCTAGCTCTTCCACAGCCAAACTTCTCCGAATTGGAGAAACACCTGTACGAAGTGAGGTACGTGATATTTTTAACTCGATGAAGAGAAACATGTTTTATTGTGTTTCTAGCGACCCCACTCACCATCGTTACGGTGAACATTTGTCCAAGGAAGAAGTCGAGGAACTTGTTGCACCTCATCCAGAGAGCTTGCGATTGGTTGACGAATGGTTGGTCTCCCATGGCCTACCAGTTGAATCGTTCATTCGTTCCCCCGCTCAGGACTGGGTTAAAATTATTGTCCCAGTAGGTGTGGCCGAGGAAATGCTTGACACGGTGTGTACATGTCCACCAGCAAGGCTGATTGGATGCTCATTGAATTGCCCGTTTGTAGGAATATCATCTTTGGGTCCACGAGAAATCAGGAAAATCCGCGATTCGCACCACGTCATGGAGTCTTCCTGAATTCCTTTTCGACCACATCGAGGTTGCTCACCCTACTACGTATTTCCCGAGTACAAAATCAATGACAGCGACATTCCATATCAGCCCAGATGTTCCACCAACCGAAGCGAATGCAAAGACCCTCCTGTCTTCCCTTGATGTCCCTTCAGCCCATAACGGACAAGTTGATCCTGAATGTAACAACAACATCACCATCTCTTGCTTGCAGCAAATTTACAACATGAAAGGTTACGTTCCGACTCAGACTCATCACAACCGCATCGGTTTAACTGGTTACTTGGAGCAATTCGCCAACATCGCAGACCTTCAATCTTTCTACGCCTATTCTCGTCCTGAGGCTGTTGGTTCATCTTTCAACGTTGTTGACATCAATGGTGGACAGAACAGTCAGAATCTTTCTGAGGCTGGCGTAGAGGCTAATTTGGGTAGGTGTATGTGCAATCTAGTTGAGATAGTACTCATCATTGATCCACAGACACTCAATATGCTTTCGGTCTCACTTTCCCTACACCTGGTACCTTCTTTACGGTTGGTGGTAGCCCTCCTATCGACATTGATAATCACACTCCTACAAACACCAATGAGCCATATCAAGATGTATGTATCTTCATCTTTTTACTACAATCCTTGTTTACTGAATGTTTCTTAGTGGGTAGATTACATGCTCGGACATCCCAACCCTCCTCAAACAGTCAGGTTCGCATAATTCCTTTTTTGCTACAATGGATAAAATCTTCATATTTAATTGTCACGTGTAGCACAAGTTATGGCGATGATGAACAGACCGTCCCCGAATCCTATGCTCGACGTGTCTGTAATGGTTTTGCTCAATTAGGTGCTCGTGGAGTATCTCTCCTTTTCAGTTCTGGAGACTTCGGTGTTGGAGATGGCAACCCGGATCCAGAAACTCAAGTTTGTCAAACGAACGACGGTCGCAACGTTACACGATTCATCCCTACTTTCCCCGCCACTTGCCCCTTGTATGTACACCAGGAATGATTTCTACAATCGATATGTTTGCTGATTTAGAATTTGTATTCGTTCTTAGTGTCACTTCTGTCGGCGGTACTATCAAGATCCCCGAGGTTGCTGTCGACTTCAGCGGTGGTGGATTTAGCGACTTGGTGTGTATCTAGCTTTCACTGGTCTATGACATTAATGACTTAGTTCGTATCAATAGTTCTCTACTCCATCTTATCAACAGGAAGCTGTAAATGCATTCCTTCAACAATTACCTGAAGGCACCTATCCCGGTCTTTTCAATCCGTGAGTAGTTCTTGTATCTCGACGGAATTGTATGCTCACTGACTATTTCTGTAGATCTGGGAGAGTTAGTAGTCTTTCAATTCACTTCATTCGAAATTTACGATGCATTACTAACGAATTTGATGTTACCACTTATAGGGCTTCCCTGACATCTCTGCACAGTCAGAACGTTTCATCGTATTTGTGGGAGGACAACGAGGTCACGTTGGAGGAACATCAGCCTCTGCTCCAACCGTTGCTGCAATCATCTCAAACTTGAACGACGCAAGACTCGCTCATGGATTTCCTCCTCTTGGTTTCCTCAATCCGCTCTTGTATAAAATTCAACACAGCGGTGCATTGAACGATATTACTTCTGGAAATAACCCTGGTTGTGGTACTCAAGGCTTTAACGTAAGTTACTGATTTGATGTTATTTTTGGACATTATCTTCTCAACTCAGTTCACTTGTCGTTTGATTTGATTTAGGCCACTGCTGGATGGGACCCTCTTACAGGTTTAGGTACACCTAACTTTGGAAAGTTGAAAGACATTGTCTTGAGCCATTGATGTTACGCGAGTTGGGGAGACGGATGGGACTTGCTTGGAGTATCTTATTGTTTAATCATTGTGCTTGCTCCGATCTTTTCAATGCTGTCAGGTTGCTTACATCTCGATAATATTAATAGCTCTTTCCTGGCATTTTCTGATGACCATTCTTTCAAAATGAGAAACGCATTATTGAAGGCCCTTCAAGATCTAGAAAGATGTTCAATTCTTTGATATATGGTTTGTTGTTTTTACTTTTGTTCCAGGTTTATAATACAATAGTTTATGTCGTCAACGTAGCATCCCCGGTTCCAACTTTGTCATTTCCTTCTTCATGTCATCTCACCATACCTTCAAATCACCTTTCTAATGCCCACAACATTCCTCCGGCTGCCGCTTCAACCGACTGTCGCATGCAAAGCGGAATCAAAATTGAACCAAGAAAACAAGGTCTAGTAAGGCTGTTGCTTATTTTACTGTCTTTTCATCTGAAAACGTGGAGGCCTACTTTTAACGTATTTCATTATTATGACTGTTAGGTACAATAGGAATCTACGGTTCCTCTAAATGAACTTCTATAAATTCATGCATAGGCTACAAATTGCACACTTTAATCCGGAGACTTCAGGCAAACGACACTGCCGAAGGATTCTGAATGTCCCAGGAGATCTATTGCGAGCATTGCGACATTTCTTTGCACGAATCTTTCAAAAGACCCGAAGGCCGAAATATCCCAAGGCTCCAGTGAATGGACATCCTTAATCCGCGAAAATTGGCCGCTGAGAAAAGGAAGTGAGTATCCACGAGGTTATCAGTTCCATGTATACTCATGATCATCACCGACATACCATATGCCTGTATAGATTCCCAACTTGAAGGTAGGTACCTAAAGCCCGAACCCATGTCAATGTCAAAATGGCTTTTATATATCTATATCATTTATATTTGGGATCCAAAGAATTTGTTCCATCAATAGGTACAACTTGTACATGGGTCGGTGGTGAGAAACCTGGAAAATGTCGACCCACCCAGCGATATAAAAATGCGGTGGGTGAAGTTCCCAAGAATGAGGTTTTTTTTACCCTCTCTTTCAGGCTTCAGGCTTCAAGGCACTCTCGATATGCGGTCGTTGGTATTATCAGTTTGGGTTGTCCTTGCTTTAGGCGCATTTTCGAACGCGGCTTTCAAACCATGTGCTCATAAAGTCAAGGAAACGATTCAACCGCCTCGAGGTTGGATTAAATCCCATCCTGCTGCTCCTGATGCTATCATCGAGTTGCGAATTGCTCTCCCTCAAAGGAATTTTGCCCAACTTGAAAGACATTTGTATGAAGTTAGGTACGTTATCGTTTCATTGTTTTCAAGGGGAAACTATCATTGAACTAGGTTGATCCTCGAACAGCGACCCGTTCCATGAACGATATGGCATACATTTGTCAAAGGAGGAGGTTGAAGAGCTCGTTTCACCTCATCCTGACAGTATCGATATTGTCAACGAATGGCTTGCTTCACATGGCCTTTCAGACGAACATTTGACTCGCTCTCCTGCCAAAGACTGGGTCCGTGTCAAAGTTCCTGTCAGTTTGGCAGAGGAAATGATGGACACTGTCAGTAATTTTCTATCATTTACATATACTTCTCTAATGTATGTTTTTCGTCGCAGAAATATCATGTGTGGACCAACAGTAAAGATGGGAACACCATTGTCCGAACTACAAGCTATAGTCTGCCTGAAAGCTTACATGACCACATCGAGCTCGTTCAACCTACGACCCTCTTCTCTACCCTTCGGACCATGAAGACGACGTTCCGTATCGACAAGGACGTACCGGAAGTTGTCAATGCGAATGCTCCGCCCATTCAGGTACCCTCTGCTTCAGGTGGCTTAGTCGATGCCAGTTGTAACACGACCATAACAATCACCTGTCTGAAACAACTCTACAACGCCGTCGGTTTCACTCCTACTGGGAAGAATAATCAAATCGGCATTACTGGATATTTAGGAGAGAACGCTAATATTGCAGATTTACAAGCATTCTTTGCCGATCAAGTACCTGCTGCTGTTGGCTCGAACTTCACCTTCATCTCTGTTGCTGGCGGAATCAACAATCAATCTATCGCGGCTGCAGGTGCAGAGGCAAACCTCGGTATGCGCATAGTAACTATAGAATTGTACATTATAGACTAAATGAGATTTATAGATACTCAGTTTGCATATGGTTTGACGCATCCTATACCTGCGACCTTCTGGTCTACGGCTGGTAGTCCTCCGTTCATTCCGGATCTTGCAACACCCACAAATACGAATGAGCCATACACCGATGTAAGCTACATGATCTACTCTTACTTATCGGGAAATTAGGTGCCAAGACCTTTTTACAGTGGCTTGATTTTGTCCTAGGGCATCCCAATCCTCCACAGACAATTAGGTGTGTAACCACTAACTACTAGATGTTCAATGCCGCGAATTTGGGAACTAATTTTATGTATCTATAGCACGAGTTACGCGGACGATGAGCAAACGGGTAACTCGATTTTCTTTCATTTCAGCACATCATACTAAGTTTCTTCCATAAATTGTTTAGTTCCAGTCAATTTCGCCAAGCGTGTATGTCAAGGATTCGCACAACTAGGAGCCCGCGGAGTTTCTCTCACTTTCAGTTCTGGCGATGGTGGTGTAGGGGATGGAGAGACTGATCCAGCTGAAACTGTATGCATATCCAATGATGGCAAGAATAAGACCGAATTTCTTCCTCTATTCCCTCCCTCTTGTCCTTTGTACGTTTATTTCACAATTATTGACATTTTTTGGGGAATATCGCTGAAACGTATTCCATATTAACAGTGTCACTGCAGTAGGAGGTACAATTGGTGTCCCGGAGACTGCTGTGTTTTTCTCTGGTGGAGGATTCAGCAATCTGGTATGTCACCCCAGTTAATGATGAGGGCGAAACTTCATACACTGAACTCTGAATTATTCAGTTCCCAAGACCCTCCTACCAAGCTGTAGCCGTGCCTACGTTCCTCGGATCACTTCCAAAGGGACTCTACAAAGGATTATTTAATCCGTGAGTAGTCTATTAGATGAACTTTCGATTTTTGCATAACTCATATATTTGAATCTAATATCTACTAGGAATGGCCGCGTATGTCTCATTCGTTCTTCTTACCCAGATTCTCAGAATCACTCATAAAGAATGATTATTCCTTTGTTAGGCCATTCCAGATGTTGCTGCGCAAGCTGATAGATTCCGAATCTTCCTGAGCGGTTTTATCGTTTCAATCGGTGGAACTTCAGCAGCAGCTCCGACATTTGCTGGTTTTGTCTCATTACTAAACGATGCACGTATATCCAATGGTCTTCCTCCTTTGGGTTTCTTAAACCCGTTGCTCTATACGATACCCGAAGCATTCAATGATATAACGACAGGAAGCAATCCAGGCTGTGGTACTCCAGGTTTCAACGTAAGTATCATTTTTTGAACTATGAAAATGAACGATCCATAGACTGACAGGTTTATTTCTCTTTTTCGGGATTGTTGATTGTTACTGTCAATAGGCTACCAAGGGATGGGATCCCGTCACTGGTTTAGGTACTCCTAACTTCGGGAAGTTGAAGGATATCGTTACCAAGAGGAAATTTGTCTGAGGCTCTAAGCTGTGTACTACTACACAAGTTGGAATGTTAGCCATGATATTCCCGCATCCGTAATGCTCTTACAATAACTCGCACATAGCCTGATGTATGTCACCGGCATGATCAAAGATATCGATGTTTTTTCAACTTGATTCAAGAGAGATTTCAATTGAACTATATGATCAAGCTATTATCCATTACACAACGAGTATACGTAGATACTGTAACATACAACATGCTGCTGCGAAAAGAATGTCCTATATACTGAAGTCCGTTGGAACTTGAAAGGAGTGGAGGTAATCGTAAGAGTGAAAATACTCTGGAGGATAACAAATAATAGATAGATGAAGGAAGACGATATCGCATATATAAATCGTAAAAACTGCGTCTGAAGAAATGAGAGTCAGAATTGCGAACTCATAACTCGCTTTGGTCGAGGAGGACTATACGCAGGAGGAGCATCATGGCATGTATGGGTAAACGAGGACACTCGCCGATCCATGTCAATATGTATTCGACGAGTAATCGAGATTGGTTCGAGCGAGGGAAGAGTCATAGCCATCTCGACAGGTTGTTGGAAAACAGATAGACGATTCTGCGAGTCATCCAGAGGAGAAGATACTACTGTAGAATTCTCGCTCTTCAGACTTTGATATATCGAAAAATCATTCATAGTCGAATCTGCGGGGTCTGTGATTTCGCAATAATATTATGTATGTCAGGGGTGTCTTTACGGTCGATACCCATCGGTACTGGGTTTGGAAGTGAAAATGAGACTTACCAGGTGCTGGAACCTCTTCGATGAAAATTTCTGGCCCCAGATTTCCGAACGATGGTGTGGACAATTTACGAGGAATAGGAGGATTGGACTGATGTATAGCACGCTTGCGGTTTAATCTCCAATGCACGATTATCCCCACAAAACCAACAAGCACCAAGCTACCGATCGTTGCTGCGACTGCAATTGATGCTCTTTGATGGGAGGAACTCGCTCCTTCCAACTGTGATTGTAGAGGAGTAGGTGCAATTATTGGATCGGCATTGCTTGAAACTGTGGGGAATAGAGAAGTTTGGGATGTCTGAGAACTTGAAGGAATGTTGCTAATTGACGATGTTGGTGCCAATGGGTTAGTATGAAGTATGGACGGTATGTTTTGCAGAAGCGATAAAGTTTCTATCTGAGGGACGGATTGCGAGCCCTGTGCTTCAGTGCTCGTCGCCATAGAAGATAAAAGATCGGTAGTTGAGCTAGATATCGTGGTCAATTCTTTATATGTTCTCAACGAATGAAGATGCGACGTACGTACGTTATAAATGTCTCAGTCAAAGACTGTGTCATTATGGTGACTGTTGACAGGCCATCTATCCCATCCACTGCAGTCTGGATAACAGGTGAAGCAATCAAAGGATCGTCTCCGAGTTGTCTGGCAGTCAAGAACATGACCGGGAGAGAGGGTCGATAGTGTGGGGTTTCTTACACGATTAAAAGGCGTTTGAGGGCATGTCTATATGGCTGTAGTCGTAGGCAATACCCGTTTCTTCCATCAGGAAGAAACATCGCAACAAGTTCTTCGATAGTAGATGAATAGATGATACGTGACAGGTGAATTGAATGCCATTGCAATCCGGCGTTTGAGGCTTAATCTTCACAACATGAAACTGGAAAGGTGTGGTTACTGTTAGTTGAGAGGATAGCAACGATTAGTACTCGGATCCGATCATGCAGATTGTTTTATGACGATGTTGAACTTGTGACATACCCTTCGTAAGAAACAATTCTTGAAAATGCTATCATAGTATGTTTGTCAAGTTCATGACCTGTGGAATCGAAGCGTCGATAAGTTGTACAACATGTACTGGTATTTCAGCATGACGCGGAATGAGAGTGGCCGCTACCTGGATAATGGACATGTACAAAACCTCGATGAGCAGTCAATTTCATAGGATCAAGGATCGCACTCACCAGGAGGCGGCGGTGTTAGCTGGTGAGCTATTTTGCAGATAATTCGTTTCCAATAAATGCTCTACATTCATCCCGTCCATCAAAACGATATTATGGGTGTGTATATTCAGTATTTCAGTTCTCACCACACTCCAGAAGCCCCGAAGGCCAGCTTTATGATTGTTGCGCCTTTAAGGACATTTAGAAGCGTTGCACTGTAGTGATAATGAAAATTGTTGAGTCCTTTAGGTACATCAGCAACGTTTCAGCCATATGGAGCATCATAGAGAAGGCAGACCGTCCACGAAAACAGTGCGCGCAGTTGCCTCAAAGAAGCTGCATGTGTCAGAGAAGTAGCAACTGGAAAAGTCGGTGAGGGAGAACGAAGGCTATTCGGTATAACCCAAAGATGGGATAGGAGCACTTGTTGAGTCGGGAAAGAGAGAGAAGGACGTGGTGCGCACGTCTAGCAATTTGTTTGATAGCGAGTCAGAGATGAAATATGGCGCAGCTCGTGATGTTTGGCTACACAACCCATATACCTATAGATTGCAAAAAGGTTACGATACATCCCTGAGAATAAGAATGACAATGAAGGTCAAGTTTTAAGCATAGAAGGGTCCTTGGACTGCGTATATGAAAATGAAGTAGGATCTTCACCTTCGAGTCGTCCTGGTGAAATTCCCCGACATCACTGAGGCAGCATTTGAATACCATCATCCGTTGAGGAACATCGATAAGTGTCAGAGAAGGTTTCAATTTCATCCTCTTCGAGGAACAACAAGAAACATATTGCTTCACATGTCCTTAACCTTGGTGATGCCGCAAAGCTATTTCACCATTCTGTTGCATGGATCACCTAAGGGTCTTCCCAAAAAATCGGCTGACTTGAATATCCAAGCAACTGCGTTTCAAAAGAAGGTCAGCAAAGAGCTAATAGCATAAATTAACCAAAAAGATATAAGTGTTACACTAAAATACACCGAAAGTAGCGAGGACGAGAGGAAAGATCATTTGCGCATTCGTTTCTTGAATCGCTCCATTACCTACGAGACGCAGATAAGTTTCAGTAACGAACATAAAACTTCAATCATAATCTTCATATACGCACCAATTCATCAGTGGCCATCTGGTTCCTTTCTGATGGACGTCGTTCGTAATCTTCTGGAGGTAGGCCCATAGCTTCCAGTTTCGCATCTCGCATTATATCCGCATCTGACTTTGGTTTCAAGTTAGGGCGGTAGACTAAGCATATGAAGGTTAGAATATAATATGTTGAATAAGGCAGCCCTTTCGATACTCACATCTTGTAGCAGCGAGATGCTCTTCTGTATTGGAGCCATGTCGACGCTCTTTCCTCTCTTCAGCGATTATTCGTTTCGCCTTCTCAGTTTCCTCTATATTCTTTAACCGAGTGCTGATATTGATTGACCACCGATGAGTTCCACTCAACACAAAATGCAAAGAGTGCGAAGAAGGGACGTACTCCATACCAAGATCCACCTCCGGAATGGCGGTCAACATAGCCATACTATTCGTGACACTGCCCTCCTCTTGCTCGTTCTTCTTCTCCTTAACAGTCGCTTTATATTTCTCAGTGAGTCGGAATAATTCAGCGTATGGGTCTGAAGAGTCATCTTCTTCCTTGGTTTCTTGTTGTTCTCCGCGTCGTTTCTTCATATTCTCCTCTATATATGCCATCCTACGAGTTGAAAAATACAGGTAAGTTTGGGATGATATGATAGTAAGAAGAAAATATCAAGGGAGACGGGAACGAACGTACATATGTTTGTCAACATCTAATACGTTCGTTTGTTGAGTGAAATTGTTGGATCGAACAGCTCTTCTAGCTTTAGCAGCTTTATCCTCCTCATCCTCCCTAAAAATGACCTGTCAGAGTTGAATCAAAGTAAGAGAAGGACAAAAGCATACTCTTCTTCATCTATATCGGCGCCCTTCTTCAACCCTCCTTGATCCCCTTCTTCCTCTCTCTTTCTCTTCTTCTTCTTAATATCTCCTTTTGAGAGTTTGCTTATGTCGATACCTTCTCTAGCTCTTCTTAGCTTTCGAAGTTCTATGAGATCTGCCAAACTGTAAGGAAGACCAAAGGTATGAATCATCTGAGCTTGCAATGTTGAGGGAATGCGTACGAGAAGGTTGAAGCTTACTCTAGTTGTTCTTCTTCTCCTTCTTGCTCTTCATGCTCGTTGTTATCCGGCTCTGGAGATGGTAATCTCTGGCGGGCCTGTGGTCGTGTACGTTTTTTGATCATGGTGTGTATGTTGGAGCGAAGCAATTCAAAGTCTGAGAGCGCTTCTTTGTCAACTTAACTGCTATGATTGTGATTAAGCGCTCATAATGTTTCGAACGCGTTCCATTGTCCCAAGCTTTTCAGTAAGTAGGACAACAGTACCATATACATGTTCAGTGTATTCAAACAAATAAAGCATAGTGGTAATCGATGGTTTTGGTCTTTTTTTTTCTTCTACAGAATTCACAACTTTTCGATACTCGATTCATAACAGTGTAAAGGAACCAAGTTTGTAAACGAACACTTACATCGTACATACTAGGTCAAACTCGAGCTCAAAGGAAAATACAACGAGGTCATCAATGCAAAAAGAAAGGAGGCCTATTTAGTACATGAAATTCAAACATGAAAAGGTCCTTCCTGAGACTCTAAGTAATCCAACATGAACAATAGATATATGAGTACAAAACAGTATGTCCATGCGATGATGGGTTGAACAGTTGGACTACACTCTGTTCAATTTTGATTCTCACCGGTAGCAACTGGTGAAATAGATCTCGGCGTAAGGAGCTGTCTTGCTTCCTCCTGCTGCAACACTGGAATCTGTGAAACCGATCCTTCTAACCCTGAACGCCAAACGGCTGTCGAATCGACAACATCGTCCATCCCGGTGATAGTACCATCCTCTCCATTGAAAGTATTCCGCGAGGAAGAGGATATCGGCGATGGATACCTCAGAGGAAGATGTGGATGACTGGTAGAACTTGGATCTTCTGTTACATGATGATGAGTCCGAACCATGATTGATTCCGGTGCTCTAACACCACCTCGACGAAGGCGAGGAGCAGTAGGTAACCTTCGTTCTGAACTTTGCCGTCTGCTAGCACCTTGCCATTCGACCCAATCGGCAGTGGGTCCACTGCCAGTTAAACTGTACCAAAGCTGTGAGGAACTTTGGCCACCGGGCAACGAGTTGCTGGGATCAGGAGAGTCAGTTTGGGGGCTGACAGCTCTTGTTTCAGCAGATGCCGGTGTTTCTTCATTATCAGAATGCCTTCGAATTTGGGACCACGGTGCTTGGAAGAATCTTCTAGCAGGGAAACTACTATGGAAAGGAAGGATGGGAGTACGAGCGGAAGGTAACGATTCTTCAGGTCTGTTCAGTGAATTGGATGCTGAGAATCGCCAAGTACCGTCTGAAGAATCATCTGACCTTGGTGATTCAGTCCCATGTGGATTGGTTTGTCGTATTACAGAACGGCGTCGGGATGTGAAATCATTAAAGTCTATCGTCCTTGACCTGATAGGTCGACGAATAGTAGTTTGACGAGCTAGACTTGTGGAACCTGTGCCACCTGTGCCCCAAAAGCTATTTCGAAAGTGACCGATAGGAAGTGGTGGTGATACCGGTCGAGGACTAGTAACTGTTTCTCGATCAACGTCGGGAGTAGCGGCGGTGGGTGGTTCCGCGGAGAGGGGGCTTGGTTCAGATGTACGAGAGGATCCTTCCAGGAAGTGGTAAGAAGGTAGATACGCCTCGTACAGATTTCGACCAGCATTGATACCCTCGATACCGTTGTTGGCAAGGGCTTCCAATTCTTCCTCTTCATCTGTCAGTGTCATAATTTCGTCGGGGGCAGTGGAATATTCCGACGTAAATCTTCGCCTCTGTCTTGAAGGTCTGCCTCGGTAGATGTGTAGAGAAGCGGCCTGCATCCGTAAAGACTTCGCGGTACGCTCTGAGATCAATTGTTTGTCGTTAGGATTGGGACGGGTTCGTCGATCCGCTAATTCCTGTGGCGAGAGATTGGAACATGAGAATGGATAGCTAGACCGAGACGTACCGTGACAAGCAAATCTATCATTGTTGATGTAAAAGCATCACCCTCATCCAAGTCCTCGACGAAGGCTTCGTAGGTTATACTAGGCTCTCCCTTCTCGAGCTTAGCCCTTTTGCATGCTCCAAATCTACGACATGTTTTAGCCACGCTGAATACGATGAGACCAGCGTTTACAAACGTACATTAGAGACTTGAGTTTATTGCGCAGGACGTCATCATGATACTCGACAGTCCTATTATGACCAATTAGTCGAAGGTGGCTCCTGAGTAGAGTAGTCTGCCAACCATTTGCCCATGTCTGAAGTTAGATCGTCGACGCTGAGTCTGACGGCGATGAGAGATAAAGCACAGAGATGGTGAGAGCTCGGAAGGAATAGGTGGAGAACAAGGTACACAAGTAAGAGAAGTGTGGACTCAATTGTCCGGCCACTAACGAGCGCTTGCTATGCCGCCTACGAGCTTTCTTTTCCGGATGGGGAATGCCGGCCGGCATATGCACCGGATTGATCATCGGAGCCGGCTGTGTCAGCGTGGTGTCGCATAATTTGCAAGCATTGTCCACGCTTAGAAGCTCACGTTTCTTCGTCACTTACCACGACTTGCTCAAGCTTGTCGTTGTCTTTCATTCTTGCTCAGCGCGGAGGTTAGCGGTTGTGGTACGTTAGAACCAATGTTTTTTGTTCTTCTTGTGTATTTGGAGGTCAATGACACTCACCCGACCTAGACTTCAGTCCCACAGACTCTGCTTGCCAGCTTTTAACCCCTCTTTTTGAACTCTTCTCTTCGAGGCTCGTTCCTTCTCATCTCGACCCTCTCGTCCAGTCGTTACCTCCACTATGGCATACTCGCAACCTTTTCCACTTGCTCAGCAATTCCAAAAATCTCAGCAGCAAACCTTTGGTCCCGATCTCGCTGTGAGGCTCATATGCCCCAACTGTCGTGACCCAAACCCCGATATCCGTGAAGAATTTAGCAGTGGAGATCTTGTGTGTGGCGCTTGTGGACTGGTGCTGGGCGACAGGGTCGTTGATACGAGGAGTGAATGGAGGGTAAGTCATTTTTAACACTATTGTTATGTCCTCACCGCATATTTGGCATCATATCTCCCAATAGACATTCGCGAATGACGAAGGAGATGATCCGTCTCGTGTAGGAGCTGCAACTGATCCACTGGATGGTTCAGAGCAGTTGGAAACTGTTATCTCATTTCGCGACAATGGTACCGGCATCTCTCGCGAATTACAACGCGCTGCTTCTCGAGGCAATGGCTCTCGTTCCGAACGCAATGTCGCTCAAGCTTTTCGTGATATCTCATCTTGGTGCGACCAGTTCTCACTACCCAAAACAATTTCGGATATCGCGAAACAGCTCTATAAACGTTCCGATGAAGAAAAGCTCCTTCGTGGTAAACCCTTAGAGGCCGTCATTGCTGCATGCATCTTTATCGCGTGCCGACAGGCCCATGTACCTCGGACGTTCCGTGAGATTTGTAATCTGACGCATGTCAGTAAGAAGGTGTTGGGACAATGCTATAAAGCGTTGGAACAAGCCTTCAATCTGACCCCCGGTGCCTCTGCCGACCGCAATGCAACACCGAACGGGGTTACTGGTCCAGAGGACCTTCTCGTGCGGTACTGTAATCATTTGGACTTACCTCCCAATGTGCAGCCTATCTGCTCCGACATCATCATCAAAGCCCGCGAATTGGCCATCGCCGATGGTCGTTCCCCCGTATCTATCGCTGGTGGCGCAATATACTTCACATGCCATTTACTGGGCAAGCCAAAGAGTGCGAGAGAGATTAGTGCTGTGGCTGGTGTTAGTGAAGGTACCATCAAGCTTGTGTATAGGTTGTATTATGCCGAGAAGGAGAAGTTGGTGAAAGAGGACTGGATCAAAGACGGTAAGGCGAGGTTAGATAGATTACCGTTGGATACATCTTCAAAGTAGGTGGATTGGTCAGGATGGTGTACGGAAACCATGGACATTGGTGTATTATTTTTGTATCTTATTATCCATGAATGATAATATTGTTTAATATTTCTACCCCGAAGCAGTTAAAACGTCGTCTCGTATGAGGTGCAGGATAGCTCACTCTTCCCATTTCCCACCAGATCTTCTCTCAAAGGTTTCTGCGTACCATCCACCTTGCATACTAGAGAACTGTGACAAAAATTCAGCACACTGAAATTTCAATTTCATACGCGCTCTGAGACCTTGTGAATCCCAAGCGTCAGAATTGTAACTTGGTATCTCCATCTCGCTATCTGCTATATTGGCCAGTAACGCATGGGTTTTATTGTTTTTGCTATCGTGAAATTTCTCACTCACTGTGAGATACCAGTGCGCTAGTCCCATGAACAGATACTGCACAAGCTTAAATAAATTATTGCTAAGATAAACTCTTTACGAACTCCATCTCGTCCTACTTTTTTGTAGGTGCACCCAGCCATGGACGACAAACGACGAGGAGTCAACGAAGGCAAGAGCGACGACGTCGATTTAGAGGGTCAAGCCTCTAGCTCCCCATCTCCCAGAAACTTTGGCAAATTCAAGAAGATACTGCTTTTGATTGGACTTGCGTTTGGATACGAACTCTCCAAGGCATACTATCACACCAAGTCACGTAACTTAGATTTTGGAACTCTGGGCCAATGGGGATTCGACTTTGCAGGTCTCACTGATTCACTTCAAAGTGTAGAGAAAAGCGAGAAGATTTTCTTGTGAGTACGCGAGATGATACTACTTGACGTTTCTTCATGACCACAAATTAGGTCCGTACCGAATTCCAAGAGTGCACTTGCAACTTCGAGGAAGTATGCGACACATCCACATCTTGCAGGGTCCGACGAAGTCTTCAATGATGCGAAGGAAATTCTGAAACTCTTCCAAGACCAGCTAGGCATAACTCCTCCTTCCACTCTGCCTCTGTACTCAGCAGGAACACCAGAATCTCGGGATGCCACTCTGAGGATTAACGAGCTCACATCCCCCAGTGCTTGGATTGATACTTACTATCCTATCATGAATACAGGAGTCAAGCAGGCACTTGAGATTTTGGACACCGATGGAAAGTCAATCTGGACAGCTGATTTAGTTGAGGATGGAGACCCTCGTGATCCTGAAGCTGCGAAGTACAGAGACTTTATCCCGCCTTGGCATGGGTTTAGTGCAGATGGAGACGTGACAGGGCGACTTGTTTATGCGAACTATGGAAGGAAAGAAGATTTTGAGAACCTATTGGACGCAGGGACGAATTTTACTGGGAAAGTTGTTCTTGTCAGGTATGGTGCGATTTATAGAGGTTTAAAGGTTGGCACCATCGTTTTCGAACATGATCTCGAGACTGAGCTGTAATCCCATAAGGTCAAAGGGGCGGAAGAACTTGGCGCAGCTGGTGTCCTCATCTACTCAGACCCTCGCGATGATGGAAGTGTCATTGTTGAAAACGGGTATAAGCCATACCCCGCTGGACCCGCTCGTAATCCACAATCTATTCAACGCGGTTCTGTTCAGTATCTTTCTAGTTATCCTGGTATGTCCATTTGTCCTTCCCAATTACCTGCCCCAGACTGAATTTCTTGAACACGGGAAGGTGATCCTACTACCCCTGGATATCCAGCATACGAGAATGCGACGAGAGTTGAAGGAACCAATATCCCTTCCATCCCAAGTTTACCTATCTCTTGGGTTAATGCTCAGCGACTTTTGCTTGAACTCAGTGACTCCAGGTCTTTGCCAGGCAGAGCAAGCAACAATACTGTTCGATTGGTCAATCGCGGTAGGTCTCTGAACTAACTCTGCAGTATTATATATCCCTCATATTCCCTTTTCTAGTCGACACGAAAGTCATGCCTATCTGGAATACTATGGCTGTTATTCCCGGTCATATCAAAAACGAAACTGTGCTTATTGGCTGTCATCGCGATGGTGCGTGCATCTACATCTAATTTCTTGCGTCGTTGGTGACATTTTCCCTCATATTCAGCTTGGGTGATGGGCGCTGCGGATCCCACCTCTGGCACTACTTCTCTCATCGAAGTCGTCAAAGGACTCGGCGAATTGAAGAGAGGGGGTAGTTGGAAACCACTTCGTAACATTGTCATCGCTAGTTGGGACGCCGAAGAGGTCAGAGGTTCTCAGTTGCTTCCCCTCGATATCAATGCTGACATGAAAAGTCCAGTACGGTCTTGTCGGAAGTACAGAGTGGGCAGAAGACTTTGCAGAATGGATTGGCAGTAACGTTGTAGCCTATCTCAACCTTGGTTTGTCTCATCTTCACTTCCACCAATGATTTCAATACTAATCCTTCGGATCTTAGACGTCTCTGTTGCTGGTTCTGCTTGGGTCGCATCTGCCTCTCCATCACTCGCTAACCTCATTAAGACGACTGCTCAGGAAATTCCTCACCCTACCGACCCCAAACGTACTCTTTGGGACGCACGCTCAGACGAAGGCCCATACCACGGAGAAAAAGATTTAGAATCTGTGTTCCCCAGCGAACTTCGCTCACAACATGCTGAAGGAACTGGAATCGAACCTTTAGGTTCCGGAAGTGATTTTACAGTTTTCTTGCAAAGACTTGGGGTATGATTGTGTTATCCATGAATAGTAGGCAATGCTAAGAAAAATTGTTTTCTATCTCAGGTTGCAAGCATGGACCAAGGGTTTGCGTTTACTCCTTCCGACGCTGTCTATCATTATCACAGTATCTATGACAGTCAGCATTGGCAAGAGGTATACGGAGACCCCACCTTCGAACGCCATGTATGTTGTCCTCTTCTTATCTGTTTTCGTGATCTGGAGTTTTCATCGACGTTTCAATCATCTTCAGACGACGGTAGCGAAACATTGGGGCTTGATGACTCTCCGGGTCGCAAATTCGATCATCCTTCCTCTGAATACTACTCAATATGCTCTGGAGCTGGATGATTATCTTGACGAGTAAGTCGCCTTGTGAGTATCGCATATCCATAACTTGCTAATCTGTTGGGTTTGCCAACAGAGTCGAAGCTTTGACAATGCATCCTTTCTCAAAACTTCGCAAATCAATCCACAAACTTCAACAAGCGAGTAAAGCACTGGACACTGAGAAAGACGATGCGGAGAAGAAGTTCAAAGCTCTTTTAAACAACCGTCCTTTATCATCCACCTCTTCCTCAGACGATTGCACCATGAAATGGATTTTCGGTCTCATCAAACAAGCACTCAGTTTCGAGTCGAAACCATCCCCTATTCACGAATTCATCAAAGCTGTGAGACGAATTCAAAGTGCAAATACTAAGTTGGCTTCCTTTGAGAAAGGTTTCATTTCCGAGGAAGGTATCAAGGATAGGGAATGGTACAGGCATCTGGGGGTTGCTCCTGGGAAGTGGCTAGGTGTGTACTCCCATAATCGTTCTTGAACCCATCGTTTATGAATGGCACTTGCAGGTTACGGTGCAACTACCTTCCCTGCACTCACTGAAGCACTGACAATCGAGAAAAACCTCACACTGGCACATTATGAAGCCGATAGGTTAACAGATCTCATCGACACACTTGCTGTGACGATCAAAGTCTAGATAATAACTAGTCACCCATTGTTAAACCCATTACATGTACATACATAGATACCCCGTGCTTCAGATAGGAATTTAAATAAAAACAAAAAAAATCCCGAACGAAAGTCATTATTTAATTAACCATCTCGAACCCGACCTTCCTTGTTGTCAGTGTAACAACTCCTTTTTCTCTTGAGTCCAACTCAGGTGATGAATGCAGTTCACTGCGGGCTTGTGTGGATTCAGGACCTGTGTTCTCGTGAAAAGCTTCGGAATGCTCAATGTTCGTCTTTTAAAACAACATGAGTAACATCAACCTTGTTGATTTAGACTAAGAACTTACATTGCCCGAATTGTCTTCCCTCTCACAAACAGTCGTCTCTCCTGACAGCCAAGTCCCGAGTGATTTACGACATACATCTCCTGAAGTGATCTTTTCTCGAAGTTTGACTCTGGAGTTCAATGTTCGAAGTAACCCGATCATGTAGAATTTTGCGGTGCAAAGAACGAAGAATAGATCCCAATGGCGAGCGTTGTATGACTGTTTACAGACATACAAAGTAAATTTAGTAACTCAGCATAAACGTACAATTGACGAGATGATTCATGAGACTCACTTTCTCCCCAACAAAATATAGTGTTGCAGCGACGATCATACACATACAAGGAAGTGCAGCAGATTCCCAAGTGATTCCAATGATGTTACGGAGAGCTTTGTCCAGGTAACTGTATCCAGTCTTGGATCTCCACAATGCAACAGATACTAACAGGCACGTTTTCGTGTTCAAATTATTGCAATGCATTCGCATGAATATGAATATCGACTTACATGTTGTTGTCAAAGCTATCTCGAGAGCCAACGATGCATACACCCAGACTGGGAATGACCAACATCCTGTTCGTAACGGCTATATAATTAAGATTCAAAACGGTAATTGATGGTTGAATTTACTGGCTTGGAAAGCAAAAAAAAAAAAACCTACATCCAAATATTGAGGTGGCATTCCAAGGCTCATCCTTGCTTCAACTTCCTACAAGTTTTCGAAAGGAGAAAATGTAACGAGAGGCTAGACACAACTTTGGTGATCAAAGCACTCACTAGAGATATGTTTCCAATCAAAGCAATGATAGCTAATGCCGATAAAATGGCCAAGACCCATATATTCTTTTTGGTCATCTTACAAAGGTTCAACAAAGAAGTAGGATGAGTTGATTGTTTGTTGAAAAGTCTAATCAGAGTGTTACTTACTTTCCAACACCTTCGGATGAGATATACTTCGCAAGTCGTGCATATTAAGGCATTGATGAAGAAATTGGTGTTGTAGAGATTGCTTGTCCACTAGACGACAGATATAACGTCAGGACTCAGTGAGAAAACTGCAAGAATATTAATAAAACAGTGTAACACGTACCCAATGTCTTTGGAAAACGGCAACAACCCAGACCTTGTAGGACGAGATCGCGGTCTCCAAACTATAAAAAGTAATACTCTCAGATGAAAGCAAAGTTAGATATACTCCACGGTATTTGACATACCATCCCAAGAGCACAAGTACAATCACGTAAGTACGGAGGTATATTGTATCCTCCTCTGATCTTTTGAAGAACTTAACAGCCTGGTGACAATTGACAGTCATGCTCACTGTCATATGAAGACAAGAGAAGAAACTACCTGAGTGAATATGACCCCTGGACAAGAATGAGCTCAATGAATGTATCAAGGGAAAAATGATAGAAATACCTTGACATAGATATTCGAAGAAAGCTTGTAATACGATGAGCCCCGTAGTACCTGCATCTATCAGATTGCCATCGACAGTACTCATTGCGGCGCGATAGTTTGGGGGAAAACATAAATCAGCTGCGTAGCAGCAGTCAACCGTTGAGGTTGACAGCCCGAACACATCTATCAGTCTGAATTGTAACAGGTAAAACCAACCGCAATTTGAAGTCAAACGTCACAAGCACAAGGGTTGTTTGAAAGGTTCTGTTGTTATAAGATGTTTTCAGTCTTGTTTGTAGTAAGTATATCCAAGAAAAGGCGATACAAGATAATAGGTATAAAATAGGCTCGGGTAGACGAACAATGTTACACCTGCGCTGACAAGTCAACGGCACCTTTCAGTGTCGCCCATCCAGCCGGGTGCACTGTTTCGCAATGTTCCACAATTTTGGCTTGATCTGAACGGTCGAAAGGTTGTAGTGGAGGAGCATCAGATAAGATTTTACTCTCATGTAGAGATCTAATAAAATGTTAGCGGAAGTGTATAAAAAACCATACAGACACTATGAGCGCTTACTTGCACATCATGCACCATATTTTATTCTCATCGTCTGGGTCGTCGTAGAATGCTGCATCAATACAAGCCTCTATAAGAAGACTAGCCTCGTCCACATCCATGGCACCATTATCTTTTTCCGATACTGGACTGGGTTCCCTGGATATTGGCGGAGGAGTCGCTGTGTGCGCACTTTGAACGGAATCTGTGGCTTGTACTGGGAGGCCAACATGAGCAGCGTCAGCTTCCGGAAGAACTGCGATTGGTGGGAAAAGGCTAGGATCTTCACTTCTAGAGATCCCAGAATCTGTACGGGCTTTCTTCCTCGGTGCTTCTTGCGTCGGGGATTCCTCGTCTAGAGAAGTCAAGTCAATCACTTCAGAAGGTTTGGACGTTATGTGGCTTTGAATACGTCGGGACATGGGGAGTTCCTGTTCGGAAGACGTGCCCACAGTACGCGCAGGTGCGGACATGCGAGAAGGGGGGACATTGACTGATGGAGATGGCAATGCTGGTCCAGTGGGAAGAGCTCGGTAGGTAATCAGGCTTGGATCAGATACGGGAGGTGTATAAAATTGTCCTGTCTGGATAAGTGGAAGTGAGGTTCGCCGAGGTTGCTGTTGTAAGTGTGTCATATCTACTGTCCTAATAGGTTGCTAGCTCCACATAGAGTCAGTAACTAGTAACTGGTTACTCAAAATATCATCTCGCAACGCAACTCACACTACTTGATGAATGAATTGGTTGAGACATGTGCCGATTCTGTGAGGCATAATGAGTTATTTGGTTTGACTGAAGCTATAGAGAACATACATTTGGTTGTGGCCTTCCGTTTGGAACCTCACGTGGAACCGCAGAAGGGGGTAAAACTGGAGGCTCCATACCCATCCGAAAGTAGCCATCGCGAAGGATTGCATTATGTTGCTGTCTGGAAATACCTCAGTCGTAGTTTCAACATATTAAATACTACGTACAGCTCTTGATTCCATCGTATAATTTCCCTGTTGTCTTGGAAGATACGATTGTTATCTTCTTTCAACCGTTGGATCTCAACTTGAAGCATCTGAACTTTCTGGACGATCCCAGGAAAATACCCAAGCTCAGACAGTGCATTGTTTGCAGTTGCGGACAGAATCTCAACAACTTTTGACCTGTATTCAGGAACTGGTGGTGGATTTGGGATTCTTGAGCTATGTTCATGAGTTTGTTTAGATAATCGAAAAATCAAACACTTACGACGCGTTGCTACTGGCATTCCTTGGTCCTGCAGGACTTTGAGAGCCTGACATCCTTCTCACCTTTCTCCTACACGTGTGAAATGAGTTCTTATGGTGTTTGAATGGGACTTGGATGAAAGATTTTATGTAAAGGCTAGCTCCAGAATTTCAGCCTGAGAGGTAGGAATATGTCGAATTTGATTGGAGAGGCAAAATAGCGCCCAACTCAATCAATTTCCTTGCTGCTTCCCTTCGTCTTTCCTCTTACTAGGAACTTCAAGCTATCTCCTTGTCGCATGTACTCCACGAGAAAGCAGAACTTCAATACATGATAGTTTTCCATGATTTACACTAACTACCTCCCAGATGGTTTGCAGAAAGCAGACTCGGAGGCATGGTGACGACTTTGCCAAAAAGGATGAGCTATGCACCACATCAAATTATCATACAGCGATCCATGGGAAGTGAGGTACTGATGAGAAGGTGAGTAATGTATCTTGCTGCTTATATTCTTCACACTGAATTCGCTGAAGGTCATCCGAAGCCTACACGGTTAAATTGAATATCGTGTTCATACCATTCCAACCTAGTACGAAATAGCGACCCAAATGATGACAAAGACGTCCATACTAATGAATGGTGGCCGAATGTACTCCTGTTTTCTGTCATCTTGTCACAAGGCTAAAACTGCTGTGAATAGCTGACGACAGTCTCGAGAGTCGAGGAGGTTTCGTTGCTATTTGGAGAGTCCGACAGGCACCCAGGAAAGCATCTACTTGCGATCCATCGTCTCGGCATAGGAGAGTTATTTCTTCACTCTACCTCTATTCACCGAGGTTTGTCCGCAACCCCACAACTGACTTCTACAGGGTCATGAGTTGAACTACGACGTTCTTTGATTATCATCTGGTGTACGGAGTTTCTCATCGATTTAGCCTGGCTTCGAGAATTGGATTTATAGGAGCGGCGTAGGGAGCCAAGGTGTGTGTATCCTCCGACTGAGTGGACTGCACGTTCTAAGTTGCTGCTGTCTCACTTTTCTATCACTTCTGTATCTTTCCAAGATGGCTGAAGAATTCAACGTCAAAGAGATTCTATCAAAATTGACGATTGGGGAGAAAATCAAATTGTTGACCGGACTTGTATGCTATCGTAATCGTCTCATAAATCTCTTTTTACTGAGAGATAATATTTTCAGGGATGGTGGCATACAGAGCCTATTCCTCGACTCAATGTTCCTTCTGTAAGGATGAGTGATGGTGAAGCTCCACCCTTTCATCTTCCTCATGAATATTTCGATTTGACTAGATCGAATTTAGGACCAAATGGTGTTCGTGGAACGCGATGTGGGTAGAGCTTGTCTGTTTGAACTATTTTGGCTTTGATAATCTCAACTTGAAAAGTCTTCAACGGAGTTCCTTCAAGCTGTTTTCCTAGCTCTACAGGGCTCGGTTCATCATTCGACGTTGAACTCGCACAACAGGTCGGAGAAGCTCTTGGCCTTGAATGCCGAGCTAAAAGTAATGCTCCTCTCTTTCATCTATACCTTTAGCCCGGAAGATAAATGGGCATTGGCCCTATAGGTACCCATGTTCTTTTAGCACCAACGGTCAACACGCAAAGATCCCCGTTAGGCGGAAGAGGGTTCGAATCATTCTCTGAAGATCCTGTCTTGAATGGTGAAATAGCTGCAGCGTACATCAATGGAGTTCAATCCACAGGTGTCTCTGCTACCATCAAACACTTTGTCGCAAACGACCAAGAGTACCAAAGGTAGGTTTGAATACGATCAGGATGGACTGTGTAAATACTGATTCGCGTGACGTCAGGTTTTCTAGCAGCAGTTCGTAACCTTTCAAATCCCTCCGCATACGCTATATTCGACAACATTCCTTTTTGCCATACAGGTGAAGTCTGTGAACGTGCTCTCCGAGAGATTTATCTTGTTCCATTCGAAATCGCGCTCAAAAAGTCAAACCCATGGGCTTTAATGAGCTCCTACAATCGAATCAACGGTCTCCATGTATCTGAAAGTCACAGATTACTTACAGAGCTTCTGCGGGGGGTAAATCACTTCCTCGTCAATCTGCTACACTACGCCTAACAATCGAACGCGTTGCAGGAATGGGGCTATAAGGGTACCATTATGAGCGATTGGACTGGTGTTTATAGCACTACAGAAGCTATCAAAGCTGGTCTAGATCTTGAGATGCCGTGAGTACTTTGACGTTGACGATACAGTGCGCGGTCCCTCATTCTCATTCTCTGTAGTGGCCCCACTGTTGTAAGAGGCGCCGCGATTACTCGTGCCCTCCAAGCTGAAAAGCTCTTCCCCGAAGATATCGACATACGTGCGGAAAAGGTTATTCCACTCTCATATCTCTGATGATCCATCTTTTGACATCTCCATTCAAGGTGCTCGAAATGGTCCAAAAAGCACAAGCCTCTGGGATCCCGTTCAACGGACCAGAGAATGCTCGTGACACACCAGAAGTCCGTCAACTTCTAAGAAAGGCAGCGTCCAACGCCATAGTATTGCTCAATAATGAGAAGAATCTACTCCCGTTACAGGCATCTGGAAAAACGATAGCAGTCATAGGACCAAATGCGAAACATGCTATGATATCCGGTGGTGGATCCGCTTCTCTTCAACCTACATACGTTGTTTCTCCACTTGAAGGAATCAAGGAAGCTGCGAAAGGGGCAGGAGCCATTGATGTCAAGTATTCGCTTGGTGCGATGACTTTAAGATTTTTACCTCTACTTGATGCATATATCTCGCTGAGTGGCAAAGAAAATGGAGCTTTGCTGGAGTTTTGGAATGAAGCTCCAACAAGAGACTTTATAGCACTCGATGCAGACTTAACGGCAAATATTGCTTCACCAATCTGGAGTACGAAGACTGATACTTCGAATGTTGTTTTAATGGATGGCGTGGTGGGTTTCCTTCTCAAACTTCATTCCAGCTTCTTTTTAACTCAATTTCCGTGAATTGTGTTCGCCTAGGACGATATTGTAAACGATGTTTGTTACCAAAGAGTGAGTGTGTTTCCCCTTTCTTCTCTCAAACCCTACAACAATTTTCTGTAGTACATAACACACTTCAAGCCAGACCAAGATGGCGACTGGGAACTCAGTCTTACGATTGCCGGTCGTGGAAATTTATTCTTCGACAAAAAATTGGTTATTGACCTCAGTACAAACCCCAAACCTGGGAAGTTCAGTATGGAGCTTGGTACCGAAGAAAAAAGAACCGTCGTTAAAGGACTTGAAGCTGGGAAATCGTATCCTTTGGAAGTACGAATTCACAATGAAGATTTCATCGTTCGGATGCCACCTTTCAAATGCCACGGTGGTCTCAGAATCGGTGCTGAGCATTATTCTACACCAGAGAAGACGTTGAACGATGCTGTTGCACTTGCAAAGGAGGTTGATTGTAGGTGGCTACCTTCACGAAACATCTAACTATGTCTGACACCCGAATTCAAACATAATAGTGGCTATACTCGTGGTGGGATTGAACATGGAGTGTGTGACATTTTTACTGCACTGGCGACTTGATACTAACTCCTTCGGGTTTTGTTAGCTGGGAGAGTGAAGGATATGACAGAGACGACATGAAGTATGTCTGTCAATTTGAATACTATCGCCTAACCTTATCGTTTTTATTATGCAGGCTACCAGGATTGAGCGATACGCTTGTCTCAAGTGTCCTTGCTGCCAATCCTAATACTATCGTGGTCAACCAGTCTGGTACTCCAGTCGAAATGCCTTGGGTCGATCAGGCTCACACGTTGATTCAAGTGAGTCTGTTAGGTTTAATATCCCAAGTATTGAATTACTCATTGAGAGTTTATATAGGCGTTTTACGGTGGAAATGAAGTTGGAAATGGTCTTTCGGATGTGCTATTCGGACAAGTCAACCCTTCGTCGAAGTTGCCGTTAACATTTCCGTGAGTATGATGTTATCATCGTATCTTCAAATCACTGATGACTTCCTCTCTAGCAAACGCCTTGAGGACAGCCCTTCTTTCACATCTTACAGTTTCAAAAACCAGGAATACGGGAAAGTTTTGTACAACGAGGTGTGTTGATTATTTTTATTGAATAGTTTTAGTGATGTTGACTTCTTCGAAATTTACAAGGGCGTCTTTGTGGGGTATAGAGGCTTTGAACAGAGCAAAGTGTCCCCTCTTTTCCCCTTCGGATATGGCTTATCATTTACCACATTCGAATATTCGACACTCGCTATCACGGGCGAGAATGGAGAGTTTTCCGTCAAGTTCAGAGTAAATAATACCGGGACTTTGGCTGGCCGTGAGATCGTTCAAGTATACGTGTCAGATTTGGAAGCATCATTGCCTCGCCCACCCAAGGAACTGAAAGGGTTCATCAAACTATTCCTAGAACCTGGAGAAGAGAAGGAAGGTGAGGTTATTTTGCATGAACGCGACTTTGCATATTTCAATGAACGACGTGGAGGTTGGGTGATTGAGGGAGGGGAATTCAATGTTCTGGTTGCAGCTTCTTCCGCTGATATCAAGCTTAAGGGAACTGTGACCCTTCACTCGAAACTCTTGTGATTTTTTTCTTCCTCTGCAATTCCGTGAGTCGAGGTACGGTACTTTTATAGTGTATTGTTTGAATGCAGTAGTTAGGGGGGTGAATAGAATCGATGATCAGAGTCTGGACAAATTTCTTCTCAGCGAGACCTACAAAAGCCATCACCCTCCCAGTTTTTTGCAAGATTCTCTGGCCTCCTCCTCCTCGCTCAGACTGAGCCACAATCGTTCCTTCTTTGGTTTCCCAATGTGCTTATGCACCGATCTCATGATCCGAGAAATGCGGGGTAGTCTAGATCCGCATTTACCCCGCAAATGGTCTCGGCCGATATGTTTCGTAGCTGGCAGGCGGACAAAAACGGCCCTGTTGGTTGGACCTGGCACTTGATTACTTATTGACTTTTGTCACTGTCTTTCGTTCCTTCGTCATCGTCTTCAACGATGAGGACCACTATCTTGGCCCCCTACCGTCGTTTTCTATCGCCATACAGTCACCAGCGCTCCCAAGTACGTTTGATTACAGCAAGAACATATAGACGTACAATTACGTCCGACTCCAAACGCCAAAATTCTTCGTTAGCGGCTGAACACCATAATCCACACCATGAAGCTAATAAAGCTGCTATCTTACATGGGAGACAGACCAATTTACCTTCTTTTCGATGTGAGTATGATTCCCTTTGACGCATTGATTCGATTTTTACATTTTGATCTAGCACATCCATGCCCTATAAATCAATACCATAAGTTGGTGGAGGCTGGGACTTTGCGAGCTGACCCTCATCAAACTCGAATCATAGAGAAACTTCAACGTTTGCATGATGACCTCTTGACATACGAACCTCCCAAAATACCCACTGCACCACCATCATCTAATTCACTGGTAAGCAAATTTTACGACTGCTTGTGTGAGTAAGATTGACCCTGTTGTTTAGATTGCACGACTCTTCTCTGGCAGTTCACCAGAGCCCGAGATCATATCCCCTGATAAAGTACCTAAAGGATTATACCTATATGGCGATGTCGGCACAGGGAAGACTATGCTTATGGATCTATTCTATAACAGTCTTCCCGCGCACATCAGTCGTAAACGAAGGGTTCATTTTCACGCATTCATGATCGATGTGCACAAACGTATTCATGCCGCCAAATTAAAGCTGGGGCATAGAGGTGGAGACCCAATAGAACCTGTAGCTCGGGACCTCGCGAACCAGGCGTACGTCCTCTGTTTTGATGAGTTCCAAGTGACAGATATCGCGGATGCCATGATTTTGCGACAACTGTTTGAGAAATTGATGAACTATGGTGTAGTCTGTGTTATCACGTCCAAGTGAGTACATCTTATATCTCAACCTGATTGTAACTAAGTTCTGTTGTTTTGAACAGTCGGCATCCAGATGAACTGTATAGAAATGGTATCCAGAGATCGAGCTTTATACCCTGCATAGAGCTTCTCAAAGAGCGGTTTGAAGTTACTGACCTTGACTCGGGAACTGGTACATTTTTCTTCCCCTCTTTGTTGCAAATTACCACTGATTCATTCACCCTTGCTTCATTAGATTATCGCCGCATACCCCGTACACTATCTCACGTCTACTATGATCCTCTAACTCCGGAGAACAAGGCAGAAATAGACAAGATCTTCCGAGCTTTTACCTCAGACCCCCATGATCCAGTTGTGAATAATCGCAAGCTAATGATATGGGGTCGTGAACTAAAAGTACCTGAAAGTACAAGCAACGTCGCTAGATTCAGTTTCCATGATCTCTGTGGAAATCCGCTGAGTGCGGCTGACTATATAGAAATTACCAAGACTTTCAAGACTGTCTTCGTTACTGATGTTCCCAAGATGGGTCTGGGAGAGAAGGATCTCGTAAGTACTTCACCATGATTTGAGGTAATGCCACAGATGTCGAATTGTTTTTAGGCTCGACGATTCATCACATTCATTGACGCATGTTATGATATGAGGACTAAACTTTTTGTCTCCTCCGAAGTACCGATCTACAAGATATTCGCAGATAACCCCAACGCGAAGAATACAGATGTATCCGATCATATGCGAAGCGTTATGGATGATCTGGTATGTTACACTACTAATTCGCCACCGAAAGTTTCCGTTGTTTACAAACGTATTGTGTTTTCAGGGTCTGTCCGGCGACGTAGTTGGTTCAAGCTCGATGTTTACTGGGGAAGAAGAGATCTTTGCTTTCGCACGTTGTTGCTCACGTCTCGTGGAGATGGGAAGTAAACAGTGGGCTGAGACTGCTGGAATGTAGTAGTCTCTATACTTTCGCAACCCATTGACATCTATTTGCTTTGTATCTATCAATGCACTACTATCTTTTTGGTTTACTTATTGTATTATTGTTTTAAGTGTGTACTTATATCACTCTATGTTACTTCTCTACCGATATCAATGCAACTGCTTCAAGACTGAGTATTAGGAGTACTGAGTACATAAGTGTTCGGAGCTGCGAAGTTCGGAAGTAAAACGAGCGCTTGACGCGGTCGCTACTTACTCAGAGCTTGCGAAAGCTGCACCTCCTTATACCTCTTTTCATTGCAACCACGCCGTGTATACACCATACCACAACTTGTTATGTGCATAAATCTTTGAACTATACCAACAGGACTTATACGATTTATGAAGGATTTACGGAACATCTTGGTCGATTTATAGCGAGATAAATATGGCTGCAGATACACTCATTGTACCAGTCGCGCTTCCTTCTGGCTCTCTTCACTTTGCTACTATCCGATCAGATGGGACAGTTCAGGATGTTGTAGATTTTCTCATTTCCAACAAGGAGGCCACAGAAGAAGTATTGGGTGATTTACCTGATTATGGTTGGGCATTGCAGAAGATTCGAAAAGAGCATAGCGGAAAGCAATGGGAAGAAGATGATTTAGAGTCGCTCGGAAACGGTCAGTTTATAATTGTCCTCGAGACATATAGTTAAAGCCTAATTGGAGCGTTCAATTCGATGTTATTTGATAGGGATACAACCGCCTTCGAGTTCTATAGCTCAACTATTGAATGCACCTCACCCGACTGCGAAATCCAATCGACATTTTTCGGCTTTCCCGTTAACATCTCATCTTCATACACCTTCTTTACGACTTGTATCACTCCATCCTTTTCTTTCCCTGAGGTGCTCCTTTCTGCGTGTTCCAGAGATCCATGATGGTTTTCAGTGGATTTCCTTCGTCGCTAGAGGCACAACGGTTCGAAACGCTGTTGAGTACATAGCTGAAGAGCTTGGGTTAACAAAGTCATTACCAGTTCCTGGCGGGGGTGCTCTAGAATATGTCCTTGAAGAGATTTGGACAGACGGCAACGACGAAAGTGAGTCCTACCGGAGTTTACACCACTTTCAAATGTATACTGAATTACATTAAACGACAGGTTCCTCGAGGATACCCTTCGATTCTCTCGTTTCAAATATTTTGGACACGCCTTTGAAAGAGAATCCATTTGGGCGATCGGCTTCTCGAAATTTCAGATACTGCGTTCCTGACGAATGGTACCGTCGGTCGAAGTCTCGTTCAACTTCTTCTACATCTTTGGAGCCTAGTGAAGATACTGTCCGACGTCTTGCTAGTCTCCAGGAGTCCGAAGAAGAAGAAAGCGGCTCAGAAGAAGGCGAAGGGACCGCAAAGCAGAAATCTCTCGAAGCAACAGCAGTAGCATCCGGGTCTCCAACTAAAGGAGTATTTTCCGCTCCCTCAGATTGGAGAAGTTCAATATCTCAAAATAGATTATCGACTATGTTCGAAAGTTGGATGAGCTCAACGCCATCTACGGGAAGCGTTCGAGGATTAGGATCCCCTGAACGTAAGGCTGTCAGCGAACCTAAATTGGTTGAACATCTTACCGGGAATGGTCTCGGGACAGCAATTGAAAGTATCACATCATCTTCGAGCCAAAGTGACGATGATGGTAATACTTCAGATTTTGAACATATGCTTGTATGTCCCAGTTTCTCATTCATTCATTTTTGCACTGGTACTCATTTTCTCTTGCCCATGTAGGATGACCTTGGCCTTCGTGGACATAATAGGGAGGCCATGTATAAACTTCCTCCTGCTCAACGGAAATATCTTCTGGAACAAAATCGCGAATCGAGAGCAGGAACTTTGTCAAGAGCTAGTGCTTTGAAAACGTCGAATCACGCAGCACAAGCATCGACATACTCACCCGGGAGTGCATCTGGGATTATCCCTCGTCTTGTTCCTCAACTCACTGGCGATTCTGGTTTGATGAAACGGTTTTCAATTGTAGGATGGGGCGGAAGTGGAGGATCTTCGTCTCCTCCTAATAGTTCACCGAGATCAAGCACCGATTTCCAATCAAGAAGGAAAGATTCTCTCAGTAATATACGTTCTTCTACCGATACACTTGTAGAAGCATCATCCATACAACCTCAGACTACGGGTGGTTTATGGAGTAGTTGGTGGGCTTCGTCTGGAGGAGAGAAAGGTGGTGCAGGTGATAAGTCGAAGGAGGTAGAGAAGGAACCGAAATGGTATGTTGACGGATTCAGAGTTGGGAAAGCACCGGACGTAAAGCTTGTCAAGCATTTGATCTCGTTGAGAGTTCATCTTTCGACGGCTAATCTTGCTTGGATCGAAGAGTTCGTACTGGATTGTAAAGGTTTGGAGGCCTTGGGTAAATTGCTGGCCGGGTTGGTAGCGAAAGGTGGTAAACGGAAGAAACTCTCCGATGTCGAGGAGACGGTCCTACTTGAGGTGATCAAGTGTATTAGGGTTTTGTTGAATACTGATGTAAGTGGTTTGTTCAATGAAAAGCATGTTTTCCGACTCACGACATGTGCTAGCCTGGATTCAACCAAGGAATATCCGATTCAACACTTTTGACCCATATATCTTATTCCTTGCACAGCGCTTCTACTAAACTTCGAGCTCTTGCTTCCGACGTTCTAGCAGCGATATGTTACGTTTCTCCAACCGATGGTCACAAAGCTGTTCTTTCGGCCATGTCGGATTATCGTATCGAATTTGATGAATTATTTCGCTTCCAGGAATTAATTGGTTCATTGAGGCTTCCTGAAATACACGACTCCGAGGACACAACCGATGAACTTGCTTACTCCAATGATGATGAAGGAGTTTGGGAAGCAAGGTCTGCTTCGATGGCTCTTATCAACGCTTTGACCAATTTTCCCGACTCGTTGGAAGACCGTGTGATGCTTCGAGAAGAGTTCACAAGAAGAGGCCTGAATGAAGTCATAGTAGTGAGTTAATCGTGTTTTTCTGTCCTTATGCACTCATTTTCATATTCCGCAGGCTTTAAGATATGTCAAACCTCCGGATTCTTTGCTTACTCAACTAGATATATATACGGAAGAAAAGTTTGAAGATGAGGAAGATTTCAGAGAACGCAATCTTGCTGGCCATCGACAGTCGTCTTCAGAATCTGAGACTATTCTGGATGGACTGTTACGGTCTGCAAAAGAGCAAGGGGAGATATATCCGCAGGTAGTTCAGGCGATCTCACAATTTCGACAACTTTTGGATAATCCTGGTAATGTGTAGGTTATTCAAATGTTCATTCTTATCACCCTGCGACTAAGTCAGTTTGTTTGCCTAGGCACTTAAAGACTGATCTTCTTACCATCATCGACAATTTCCTGGAACGTATTGTCGTTTTGGAGGATATGTAGGTTTTATTATATCTTACTACTATCTGTCAATTGACATTCGAATTGTCCATTGTCAAGTGATCAGGGGTGGTCAGCATTTGTTAAGAATTTTGGTGAATCCATCAGGCATATTACTGGGTTGGAACTTGAGGCCCGTCTCGATGACCGTCATTCACTGATTAACGACGAGCTTGAGGCTCTGCGACACCAAGTCGATGAACTATCGAAGGAGGTGAGTTGACTGCTTCTCGCATAAAGATATGTATGTTGAGGAAATAGTGTAGAAATCCCAAACTCAAGATCAATTGAATCAGCAAGCTGCAGAAATCACCACCCTCAGAGCACTCTCGTCCGGTTTATCTGGTCCGCCCGCGAGGTCATTAGGTAGAGCAGCACCCGAGGTCTGTGCAGAAATCATTCCGAATTGTTGCATTATAAATACTTATTTGTGGACAGTCCGCTCAAGGTTTCCATGGAGTGGTACAGCGTTTGGTCCAGAAAGAGAAACAAGTCCTACAGCTTCAAGGAGAACTCGACAGGTTGAAAGCACAGAATCCGGTCGACAATCGTGAAGTGGTAAAATCTCTCACTTTTTCTTCCTCCGTTTGTATTGATCTTACATTTCAGGAGGAAAAGGCGAAGCGTGAAAGAGATCGAGCTAAATGGAACACACTCATGGAGGAAATAGCCAAACTCAAGATACAGGTATGTCATATTACCATCACCTTCTCTTTCTGTCTATTGACCATGGGTGGTGTTGCATAGAACACTGAGCTGGAAACTGATCTTAGTTCTAAAGACAAAGAAGTGATCTACTTGAAACGTGCCTTAGAATCAGTTTATTCGAGGTTCAGGTTAAGGGAAGAGAGCCGGGAGCCAGAGATTGATGCTCAGCTCATTGCTACTAGAGCGATCGAGAGTATAACGCAAAGAGACACAGAAATTGCTGATCTGCAAAAGAAAGTGGAGGAGCTGAAAGCGCAACTTGCTGTCAAACCGAAGTTTATCACTGAGAAGGAGTACAAAAGTCAAGTTGCTCCCCCACCACCACCTCCACCTCCTGCAAAGCCCAAACGTTCCTTGACTTCTCCCCCTCCTCCCCCTCCCCCTCCTCCTCCTCCACCTCCTTCCCGGCCGCGAGAGGAGCTGCCTTCCCCGCCACCACCTCCTCCACCTTCTATCTCGAGTGCTCCTCCCCCGCCTCCTCCCCCTCCTCCTCCACCTCCGCTCCCACCGTTTTCTACTTCGACTGGATCTCCTCCTCCACCGCCGCCGCCCCCACCACCATCCTCATTTGGTCGTGGTCCCCCACCTCCCCCTCCCCCTCCAAGTGCATACAGACCGCCGCCTGCATTGAAGATCACTCGTCCATCCAAACGTATGAAACCCTTCTTTTGGAAGAAGCTTACAGGACCAGCAACAGAGACAACTGTTTGGAACGATTCACCTGGGCCTCTTGACATCAATCTCGACGATCTGGAAGCTGTCTTCGCGATTGAAAATCAAGCTTCGAATGGCTCACAAAGCTCTATCACATCCCCAAAGAAGCAGAATGTTACGACGTTATTGGATATCACTCGTGCTAATAATGTTGGTAAGTACAAAACATAAATCTCTTTCAGTTGGCATGTGTGCTCATAGAAATCTCAGCGATCATGTTGGCCAAGATCAAAGTGTCTCTTCCTGATATCCGTAGAGCTTTGCTCGAAGTAGACGACCAAGTATTATCGATGGATGAATTGAAGGCAATCGGCAAGCAACTTCCGACAGCAGAAGAGGTATGTTGTGCGATTTAATGAACATAGATAATGGTCCTGAGAAATCTTCCAAGGTTAATAGGATCAAGGACTTTGAGGATGTAGGCAAGTTAGCTAAGGCAGATCAGTACTTCAGTCAGGTATACATTACAAACCCAGGTGAAGAGACATGAACTAACATGCACAACATAGATTATGACAATTCCGAGATTATCTGAACGACTCGAATGTATGATCTATCGCCGCAAGTTTGAGCTGGAAATCGAAGAAATCCGTCCAGAACTTAGCATCGTTCGCAATGCTTCCCACGAACTGCGTTCTTCAGCCAGGTTCAAGAAAGTCCTTCAGACAGTTTTGGCTGTCGGAAATGCTTTGAACGGAACATCGTTCCGGGGAAATGCGAGAGGATTTGAGCTGGAAGCCCTCTCCAAGGTACGTCAATGTCTTGACATCGCTTTGCATCATCTCAAATCCAATTTTAGCTGCGAGAGACGAAGACAGCGAAAGGCAGACCGGAGTGTCCAACACTTTTGCATTACCTTGCAAAAGTTTTATTACGAAGCGATCCCTCCCTTGTTACTTTCATTGAGGAGATGCCTCACCTAGAGGCAGCTGCTAGAGGTGAGTCTCGCCCTCTCGAAATCCTATGGTCTGCTCACAGGTATTTCAAGTGTCGGTGCAAACCGTAACAGGTTCGGTACAATCAATGGTAGTTGGGCTTAACCAGGTGAGGGAAGAAGTGAAGCAAATGCAGTCAATGCGACTTGCATCAGAGGATCACTTTCCTTCCATCATGAAGGTATGTTATCGGTTATAACTTACTCGTCGGTTCATCTCTTATGTCGCTCCAACAGCCTTTCGTCCAGAAAGTCAGCCCGAGCGTGGAAGCACTACGCAATATGGCAACTTCTCTCGAGACAGAACTCAAGTCCCTATTGACTTTCTTCGGCGAAAAGGCTGACACTCCCGAAGCGCCAAAGCCAGAAGACTTCTTCGCCTTAATTCTTTCATTCTCTTCCAATTTACAGGTTTGCAAACTTTTGCATCGTCCTGTCATAATTACTAATGTGTCTGATATTGCAGAAAGCTGCGCTGGAGGTTCATGATGCGGAGGCTAAGCTCACTCCTTCGACACCGAATTTGGCCGTTCAAGAGTCGCCAGCATCATCCACTGCAGAGCTTGTGAGTATTGGTTCGTTTGACGCAAAGCTGCAATCTAACTTTTATCAGACTGTCAAGGCTCAACAAGATTCAACCAATCAAACCTTACGGCCGCCTGCTGAATCTCAAGGACGTGCTGCTGGACGATCTGTTGGTCGTGGGGATTTGGATCAAGCTATCCGAAGCATGCGGGAAGGAAAGAGAAGAGCGAGACCGACTCGACCTCTCAGTAAGATTTTCGTGGATGGGACGAGGTCGAGTAGGATGTTTGAATAGGAGGGTGAAATTTTGATAGATGATTTAACTGCTCCATCTTTATAAGGACACTTGCATATGCACAGCGAATACCCAGAATCTATACAACATATTCTTTATTGCTATATTCCTTTCTTGAATTTATGTAAATTGTATCGATCTCAGCTTACGAACCCTCACGACAATGCATTTAACGTTAACGTTTAACTCTTCCGATTTAATGGGGAGACAGAGTCACATCGAGTGATGCATTCCAACAACTTGTCAAAGAAATCCATGACCTGTGGGGGGTAAAGTTCAATTTCGTTCTCGAGCTATGTTGTCATAAATTCGGAGGTACCCACATCCAGTGCCTCGGTGACAATACAATTCTTCCCTGTGTGTCCCCAAGTGGTGTCAGACTTACTGTAATCCCACAGATCAACAACAGTTTCTCCTGAAGTGTGCTTCCCGCTGAGCTCAACATCCACGCGGAATCGTCTACAAGTAAACAATTCAGGCTGGGCGATGTAAGCGATAGTCAATGCGTCATGAAGTGGAGGCCCTAAATGGAATCCAAACACGGCCTTGTAAGCCTCAGCGAAGAACGTGATCAGGGTAGATAACATCTGTCGAAGAGGTGTTGCTGCCGGCGGAAGCTTTCCGTTATCCAAAGCACTATTGGGAGATAATATTTTTGCGTGTATAGAATCTTCTACGATTGCTGTATGGGTGACGTTTAAAGGAACCATCACACATTTGACGGGTGCATCGAGTACGATCTGAGCTGCTTCAGCTGAAAAAAATGAAAGGCACCGTCAGATAAGCGGATAAAATCTATAATGAAGTCTCCTACGATCGCATAATATATTGAACTCTTTATATCAGTCAGCGAAGGTCTTGACACAATGAGGTTCAAGTAGACTAACCTGCGGCAGCGGAGCGATTACCAACACCGACCCCTCCGCCCATAAAAACAAATTGTTCTAGATGAACCGTCAAATTCTGTTGAAAGTATGTTTTCTTGAAAATGCATACCGACTCCTTCGAGAAGCTCTGGATATACACTAACAAACAGCGCAATGTTAGTCATCGGACCAGTTGACACTACAGAGATCTTGGTGCCTTGACCATCTTGCCAACTCCTTTGCACCGCACGGGCAATGGCATCTATTGCCCGAGTATTTCCTCCAGGGTGATCAAAACGAGCAAGAACACGTTCGTCATCCTTTGGAGGGAGTCCTTCGACACCTCCCAATCCACCGACGCCATGTATTTCAACGTCGTGGTGAGGAAGTCGAATAAGTGGCTTGCGTGCGCCTGCATGCACTTTGATATGCTCAGGAGCACCAAAAGCTTCTAAGCATCTCGCTGCATTCAGGTTGGTGTTATCTGCGCTGGTATTTCCGTGAACCTATCATGGGAGAGTTTAAAGTTACTGCACTGTTAGATGATGAGTTGAAAAAATAAAGGTCCTTCGTACAGTAGAGACACCAAGCAGCTCGATATCAGGCCAGTGAAGTGCGAGCAATATAGCAGTGGCATCGTCGTGTCCCTGTATAATATCAAAGATATCAGAGATACTGAAGCAACGTTAAAAGCACCATAAAAATGTACACCATACAGGATCGCAATCAAGCCAGATTGACTTCGACATTGTGGAAGGTCGTAAATTCGGTAAAATCCAGAGATGTTAAGGACGATATGATGGATAAGTAAGTGCAAGGATAGTAAAGCCAATCTATCCGTCCATGAGGGCAAGCTTAAATAGCGAACTGATAACGGGAACCAAGTAATGAATTTCCTTTTGCAGCGCTAACAAATGTAAAATGATGCTTAGTCAGCTTATTTTGCATGAAGGTGCACTCGGTTCCGCTGATTTGCACACGACCTTGACCTCCTCCCTTCGCCTTGTCTTTTATGCCTGGAGACCGCTGCACCATTATTTCTAATCTGTAAAACAAAAGATTGTAGATTGACTCACAAATTATACCTGGATACGGCTCCAAATAATCACTACAATAGTCTAACTCGCCCTTGGCCGCTTTTTAAATGGATCCGCACTCTCGCTTTTCACAATATAACAGCAGGCAACCAAAAGCTGGTCCAGCTGCCACAGATCCCCGCTACATGATGGAGTCATCAGTGAAAACTCAGAATCCACTGGAAAACTACAAAAAGAAATCTGGTGCGCCGAAACGATCTTCGTCCACCGCTCTATTACAATCTTCAAGACCCATAGCTACTAATTCTCGCATAAAACAAGGTGAGTATCATTCATGGATTTCTCTTCAACATCTGTGTTCACCCTACTTTCAAACTCTTAGATGAACAGGTCAGGAAAGATATGCACTTAGCATTCGTCTCAAACGCACTGCAGCAGAAGGTCAATGTAAGCAAATACTATGTCCTCTATCTAGAAATAACATCTAACGTCCACCAGGGTGATAGTAGTACCTTTGATCAACTTGTAGATCAATTCAATCTCAAGAAAGCAACCAATGACTCTCCATCCCCATCTCCTTCACTTCGACTTTGGATTCAAGCTTTGTCTAACGTAGTGTCTCGACTAGAACGCTGTCATTCGGCACTAATCGAAACGGTCGTCGGAATGCCCTGGACCACTATGGATAATGCATTCGTCAAGTCTTACAGTTCGTTCATCGGGCACCTTGTAAGTGCTAAGCCAGAATATCTTTCGCTGGTGTTAGGAAATCTAGCCCACGGTCTGACTTATCGTAAGTGACTAAACAATATTTGGTGCAGGGGTATTAAGATTAACTCTTTTGCCTCAAATTCTCCTATAGATTCAGGTTTACAAGCCTTTGATGCAGGATTTGCAGAGAGCTCATCGAACCCTCTTACGCGTCGAGTTGTGTACGATCGAATTCATCTGTTATTACGCCACTTGATATCACTCGTGCCCACCCTCCCCTCCGCACTCCAACCACTTCTTGTTCGACATTTCCCTCATAAGCGTCAAAACCAGGCAGCACAAGTCACATACATTCGTAACATCATGCGAGTAATCGAATACTGTCCCGAGCTTGCAGATCGAATATTGGCAACTGTGGTGGATAGAGCTATTCAAATTGACGTATGATTCTTTTATTCAGTTCGTAGATTTGTATTTAATGTATATCCTCTAGGTTGAAATTCAAGCCGAGCTGGAGGAGCTAGAGGACCATGCGGCAGAACATGATGAAGTTGAGGTTTTCGATTTGGATCCATTCGATACTGTCGTCGGTCAAGAAGGATCTAAAGATTCAGATGACGACAGTGATTCAGACGGGGACAATCTCAGCGATATTTCAACAGACTCAGGAGACGACGACGATTCAGATGATGATACGCCTGAAATTCGTTCCGATCTCAAACACATCCAAGAAATGGTCAATAAGCTGGATGCAATCCTGAATATCGTATTCGACCATTTTTCTAAACAACATCCATCCTTACCCATTCCTGATCTATCGACAAGTGATCTCAACTCCCCAAATCCATCCGCTCAACCCACCAGACCGCCATCACCTTCAACCGCCGAACGTGAAATTCAACTGCGACGTTCTCAATTCTATACGTTACTTTCCATCTTCGATCGTATTATCCTCAAAACCTTTAAATCGCGCTACACCCAATTCCTGATATTCTGGTATTCTTCTCTTGACCCAGAATTCAGTGACACGTTCCAAGGAATGCTAGTTTCCAAAGCTTTGCTAGAGCAAGACCAGCCAGCTGTAACACGAGCAGCAGCGGCAAGTTACATTGCATCCTTCGTCTCTCGTGCTCAATTTGTTAATAAAGAAAGTACGAGACAAGTGGTAGCTTGCTTATGCAACTATCTAAAAAATCAGCTGGAGCTTTTTGACGGTCAAATGCAGATGCAAGTCAATGGATCAATATTGAATGTAGCGAATTATGGAGTTTTCTATGCTGTTGCTCAAGCCGTTTTCTTGATATTTTGTTTTAGATGGAGAGATTTGATGAAGGACGAAGATGTTTTGAATGAGATGGCGAATGAGGGAAATGGACCTATCTCGAAATGGATGCCAGAGCTGGATGTTTTGAAGAGAGTCATTATGTCAGAGCTCAATCCACTCAAGGTATGCCCGACATATCTTCCTTCTACACCACTTCTCCTTAATAGTTGTTGACTGTCTAGATATGTGCATCAAACGTTGTCATGCAATTTGCTAAAGTTGCACACTCGACGGATTTCCTGTATTGCTATTCACTGATTGAAGCAAACCGAAGGTCAGAGTTTGCCCCGAAGACGGACAATTCTGGATCGTCTCGACCTAGAGGTTTTTCTCTTATCAACCCTGCTATTCTTGGTGGCGACAAGTCTGTTCAGATCGAGTTGAACACATTCTTTCCTTTTGATCCTTATAGACTTCCGAGATCAAGTACGTTCATTGAGGGGATTTATAGAGATTGGTCGTCAGTCGCTATTGAATCGGATGACGAAGACGATGATGAGGATGAGGAAGAGGAAGGATCTGAAGAAGAGAGTGAAGATGAACATGATGTGGAGGATGTTCCTTTCGGTGCTATTGCGGTTAATGGTGTTCGTCCTAAAGACGAAGCCGACTGTTTAGATGCATCATTCGGTGGGATGAGTATTAGTCCTATGCGCCCTGCAATGTCAGGTGTGCCAATGTCTGTTTCTTGATTGGTCGGTTCCTTCTCACATAGCACTATGTATACCTGTACACTGTCTTTCACGCCCTCTTGCAAACACATCGCTATCGAATTGTTTTTTGTTCTGTTTTCCTCACATAATTTGTTGGTTGGCAAATAACACTTTGAAGGCAAACAAGCAACAGAAGCCATGTTTTGAAATGAGTGAGACAGACATTTAATGCGATGGAAGTTCTCCGACAGGCTCGCCCCTTCGCACTCTTGCTGCAGCCTCCTCGTAAGCCTTCTCCACCTCCTCCTCGTGATGGAGGTTGTAAGCTTCGTGCTCGAAGATAGGTCCAAGGGGGGGCTAGAGACAGACAACTATGTCAGAAACAACGAACATTGGTTTGTTAGATAAAACAAAGCGAATTACTCACAGGTACATTACGTTCCCTGAATGGTGGAGAGTAGCATTGATATCATTGACCTGAATAGGGAGAAAATATGACACGCACCATTTGGTACCATCGGGAGCCATTGCAGCTGTATTTCGACAATAATTTTAGTCCACTGGAATGAGCTCTGATAAGTGAACAACATACGTCGGTAGGGATCGGGGTGTCGTCGCTCAGCAAAGTCGGCCTCCGCTTTGGCGAAGATATCAGCTAAAGCACGAGGATCCTGTACATTACTGAAAAAACAACACGTAAATCGCGGAAACCAGCCAGTAGGTCAATCAAATATAGCGGCAAGACAAAATGTAAATACTTACCGGTTCCTCTCAAACTCTGCTCTGATAGCAATTGCTCGTGCTCTCCACAAATCCCGACGAATGACCCAGTTCAGTTCATTATTGAGCATGCGCTTGTAGAGGGATTTGACATATAGTCGGTGAGTAGCAGAAAAGGGACTGGGAACAGCAGCAGACATGGTGGTTGGTGAACTTCACAAGCAATGTGTAAAGACGCGGGTCGGCGTTGAGTGAGAGTCTCAAAAGAAGTAGTTGTTTCTCACGATCTCAGCATCTGGGGTTGTTGGCGCTTAGCACTTGGCTTTTGAAGCAGCAGCGGTTCTGCCTGATTTCGACCGCGGATTTGATTCTGCCTGCAACACTCCCTCTCCTTGCTGCAATCCTATACCCTCCTCGATGAACTACCTCCGGGGTGCAGTCAGTGCTATTTCTGTGCCATACCAGTACTACAGAGACCTCAACCCATCCACTCTAACTGGCGCCATAGACGTCATTGTAATTAGCAGACCAAAGGAATTGGACGGAAAGGATGAAGGTGGAAAGGAAACAAAGCGGACACCAGAGGACGAGAGAGAATTAGTCTGTTCTCCATTTCATGTGCGGTTTGGTAAGTGGCAGGTTCTGAGACCAGCGGATAAGAAGGTACGCAGATATCATCTTCGAGGTTGAAAATCCAACCTTTTATGATTCGCTAGGTCGATGTTTTTGTCAATGGGAAGCTGGTTCCATTCCCAATGAAAATCGGCGATGCAGGAGAAGCTTTCTTCGTATTTGAGACAGACGAGAACGTTCCTGAAGATCTCGTCACCAGTCCATTACTTGAGGCAACCCAACCCGGCCAATCTAACGCTCAGGGTCAACCAGCTCCTACAGGTCGCTTTGGTGCTAAGGAGTCTGATATTGAAGAAGAAATACACCTCCCAGAGAGTTCTCAAGAACCTGATTTTCTCGACTTGGATGGTACTGGGCAAAGAACGCCGGATGATTTGGCTACCATAGATGAAGCTACCAAATTGACTTCTCCAGATGTCCAGGAGAATGGAAAAGCGAATGAGAAAGCACCATCTTTTTTTGAACGTACAAAGGAGATTGGGCAGGCGGTTGTTAACATGGTGCAAGAGGTCGAGAAGTCACAGACGGATAAATTCAAAGACAAGACGATTAAAGAAGCTGCAAACGAGATCAAGGGCGAGGAAGAAACCTACGCTAAGGATAGTCTCGACGCCACAAAGAATGCAGCTTCTTCATACCTGACATTCCCTGAGAAAGGCGACGAGGCTTTACCCAATAATAACAACGTGGAACCACCTGAGGTATTGTATACTCATGGTAAGTCAAAATCAAACCTTGAATATATCTCAGATCCTCACTTTAGTTTAGGAATGGTTTTCGACATGGAAGGGTATCACTCGCATTCTCGCGATGTATCCGAGGAGACTGTGCGCAGTGCTGATGGTGCTCGAACCTCATCCTTTGGATCCCCTTCGACAAGCAGATCACCAAGTGTCGATAGAACACCTGGTCCATCTCGTTGAGTTGTTCCAGCTATCTTCTTACTGTGCCTCTTATAATATTTCAGGTTCGCCCAGTCCTGAAGTCTCTTCGTCAAGCTCCTTTGGCGGTCCTATCCCTTTCCCTATGCGCGCCATATCTGAACCACCTCCTGACATGGACGTAGGAGTACCATCATCTCCTCCTTCGAAACTTTCCCCACAACGAACACGTTCGACCAACCTGTCAACCGCATATGCAAGCTCGAGTGCGAATAATAGCAGTCTCAAACTCACACTTCCTCCTCAAGAGTATTCTTGGGAATGGGGAAATTTCCCTCAGAAGACACCAGTACGAACTGCCTTCGATAAAGTTTCCACCTCTGCTAACAAAGGCAAAGGTCGGATGCTTTCCGATGAAGATACCGATTATTGGACTTCTGGAATAGGTGGTACCAAGCATAATCCCAAGCTGTCTCATAATGCTTCAAGTGACGACGAGGATTATAATAATGCAGATAAGATGTTCGGATCTGGAGGTCTGTTAACGGTTGACAGACGAGATCCTACGAAGTTCAGAGTTTTCATAGAAGGCAGAACTGCAGAGTTTGAAATGAGTATCATTCCTCCGCATTCTCATGGAGCAAGTGGCTTTAGGGATGGAGAAGATGAATTTGAGGATGCCAGAAGGTTTGACGAGGGCAAGATCGATTTCACAACGTTCTTAGAAGACGAAAGCATTTTGAAGAACGAGAATCTTGTTTTGAGATGGGCCGGTGATCAGTAAATCAAAATTTGTTCTTTGAAATGGTGTGGATGTTGACATTTTGGTCTCGTCAGGTATATCACCCGTCGAGATGGGTCACCTCTCATTGATGCTATCGCTCTATGGAGAGAAGGTGCTCTTCGATCAAAGTCTGCTAACCAGCTTATTTCTTCTCGACCGGTATCTCCTGCGGCTTCGGATCGCGTGCGTCGGGCACAAAGTGTGGACTCAAATGAGCCTTTATCTGGAGATGAATCTACACCCACCAAAGCTCAACCAGAGAAGAAACCGTCGTCGTCGTCTTGGGTTCGATGGTGGAGCCGAAGTCGGAAAGAGTCCGAATCAAGTAGGCCAGATTTGAGACCAACCAATTCTGCACCATCTACAGTGGTATGTGCAATTTTTCATCTTTTTGACAATGAGCCAACGTTGACTTTAAACAAACAGCCTAACAGACCAGATGATTTGTTACTACCAGTACCACGACCCCCTCGTCCATCTGAATCTACACCGACATTACCTGTCGAGGCTAGGGGAAGGTCAACTGAACTTTCGCCTGTTTCATCGTCGGAGAAACCTGTAGAAAAGAGGAAATATAGGAAGAGATACGCGAAGACATTACGACTGACTTCTGATCAACTGGTATGCTTTGATATTCACGTCTGGATTTTTATTTTCACGATGATGATAATATCTCAAAAATCAACCAGAAATCCCTCGATCTGAAACCAGGGCCTAATACTGTGACGTTTTCTTTATCTTCGACAGGAGTTGCAGCATGTACTGCTCGTCTATTCGTATGGGATTCCTCGGACCTCATCGTGGTTTCCGACATTGATGGAACAATCACAAAGTACAACCTCTCACCTTTACTCAAGACACCTATCTCATTGATATATATCTCTGTAGGTCTGATGCGTTGGGACATGTCTTCACTATGATTGGACGTGATTGGACGCATCTCGGAGTTGCAAAGCTTTACACCGATATCTGTCGTAACGGATACAAAATAATGTATCTGACATCTCGAGCTATTGGTCAAGCGGACTCTACAAGAGACTATCTGAAAGGAATCAAGCAGAATGATTACCAACTTCCTGAAGGTCCTGTTGTTATGAGTCCAGATAGGTTAATGGCTTCCTTGCATCGGTAAGAGTATTCATTCTCGATAATTCTTGCGCTTCATGCTCAATATCAAATTCTTTTCAGCGAAGTCATAATGCGAAAACCTGAAGTGTTCAAAATGGCATGTTTGAGGGATATTCAAAGGCTGTTCGGAACATCCAACCACTATCCTTTCTATGCCGGGTTTGGTAATCGGATCACCGACGCTCTTTCGTATCGAAGTGTGAACGTACCAAGTTCAAGGATTTTCACTATTGACTCATCCGGCGAAGTGAAGATGGAACTACTCGAACTTGCTGGTTACAAGTCATCGTAAGCGATCAATAGATATTCACCGACATTTTTCTTCTTACGATGTTCTCTCAGATACATCCATATGACAGACCTGGTAGATCAGATGTTCCCTCCAATACATCGTCAATGGGCAGCAGAATATACAGATTTCAATTACTGGAAAACACCTATGCAAGATTTCCCTCTACCTGATTTGAGCCCACCTTCACCGGCACTAAGTGCTCGCTCTGACACATCAAATCAAAGCGCACTTGCTCGTCTTCGAAACTTTAGTCTTGTAGGATCTAGACAATCAAACAACATGGGAAGGTTCACTCTTCCTCCTCCAGCTACCGAAGGGGATTCTGCTGCCTCGAAAGCCGAAGATCGAAGAAAAGAATCGCATCTTCGTCAAATGTCATCTTTCGAAAGATTGAGTAGTACGCTTGCTAGTTTTGCATCATCACCTACTTCAGGAACACCTCGTTCTACTACGCCTACTTCTTACGATTCTGGTTCTGGTTCAGAGGATGAAGATGGAACTCAAGATGATGTTGAGAAGGGTCAACAACATCGAAGAAGAAGGCAGAGGACGAGAAGTGTTTCGAGTATGCCTGGTTCATTACCCGGTTCTAATGATTCAGATGATGAGGTTCATTTTGGTGTGGATGAGGAAGAACATGAGGGAGGCGAAGGTGAAGGTGATGAGTATGAAGGAGAGAATGAGGAAGAGGCGGCCGAGGAGGCTTTCGATGAAGATTTCTTGGCGACTGGTGAGATGGAAAATGTTCCTTTCTTATAGTAGATTTACATTTTTAAAATAACGTTGGAATTGGTGGGAGTACTAATACATTCAATATTTTCTTTCCACTGTTCGAGGTTAAAGGAGTCGCAGTTTCTTCTATTCGGTCACACTCTTTTGATCGCGATCAATATCGGTGTAGGTCCTAATATGGAAACTGACTAAGTTTATCTTCCTCAAGTTGGTTTCAATTTGAAGGACTCGGAGATGGATTGAATGCCATGGTACGAGATTCATGTCCTTTTTTTGATGACAACTTCTGAGATTTTTTCTAAATTGTAAGGTCACTGAACGAAAATTTGCTACTCAGTGATATTGCCGGGTCACGGTAGCTGGCACTTCCTGGCAGTAATCAATATTGATCATTGTAGAATATGCAAAGGCACTACGATGGATGATATTGGATGATGGCAAACCTTTCACATTCGATGATGCATCATAAAAAAAGTCCGATATTCAATACTCGCTATTCGAAGTCCTGTGATACTTATTTACAAACATCGGAAAAAGTAGTCGAAGAAGTCGTCAACTGAGGTCGTTGCATACAATGATTGGGAACATAGCACGGACAAAATTCGTATTCATCATCAAACCAGCTCCTTCAATTTAACATCCGACTCAGAGGCGTCATTAGTCTCGTGTCCAACGATAGTACTAGCATCATCGTCATCAGCTAAACTTGCCGACTTAGTAGCACGGAGAGTGACCGGAGTTGAAGATCGTTGCACCCAAACACGAGCTTGAGATTCTGTAGAAGTTCCTCCCAGAGCAATATTAGTATTCAATCCCGTAGCCTCGTGTCGTTTAGCCACACGGGGGATATAAACTGATAGGAAAACGTCTGTAAATCGAGTCGAGACATCAAATATACGTGCTCAGAGAATAGATCAGGTTGCACTTACTGATCGCGCACATAAGGAAAGCTACGACTGCTTCAGTGACTTCGGGTCCACATCGACCATGGTCCAAATTCGGATTATCGACAAAATTGCATGCAGTTGGGCAAACCATAGAGTTGATCGTTCCGGCACCTATAGCATGGAAAAATAATAATCAGTAAATCAGTCAGATTGAGAGTTAATGATGGTGAAGTACTGACCTAGCCATAACCAAGCAAAGACGATGGAAGAGATGAAGTGAGTTTTGGCTCGACACAGCACATTCTGACTCGAAGGGTTATCATTGCAAGCTAGCCTGATAGGGCGAAAGACAAGGAGGAAGATAGTAAGATGATGGATACTCTTCGGGATACTCATCAATATCAAGCGTACAAGACTATTATCCAGATAAGTTGACCCAAGGCAACTATAGCGGCGCCGACGTTTACCCAGTCTGTAAATCAATAAAGGCTTCAATGATTCAATCCAGAGGCCACTTTTTGGGGCTTCTTACCTACGCTGGTACGATCATGTTCCTCCGACCATTGATCTATGAAGAAGATAGTCCTGAGAGAGCAGCCGATATCAATAATGCATAAGAATGTGATGGTGTCAGCATAGCCATAATATTCGCCACAGTCGAATGTCAAAGGGTCGATGGGATTGGGAAAGGTCTCCCTTTATATTCCTCGGAGTACCATGAATTGAGTCTCTAATCATGATCTCGAGGCTGAGTCTGTGCTTCAATTGATTCCGATGTATACACGCTGTTCCAATGCAGCAGGGTTTCTGTCTGGAAAATATGGGTACGAATCGCCGTTGTGGGTTCACATTGGCATGGGTCGGGAGTTGGCCGGGAGAACTAGTGGTTGGTACCTGCCACAGCAAACCAGTGCAGACTCCAAATTACACGTCTTCGAACATGATACGCTGGATATGAGGTTCCGAGATTCGTGAGGTGCTGTTATAAAAGCCATGCATTGGAAGGTATGCTTTTCTTCTTGATCCCTAGCTCGTTTGTTTTCGTACCGTTTTCGCTTGCATACTCCGCCTCGTTTGGACTGGAGAACTCGGGTGTAGAATCTAGAACGTCTCCGGTTTTGTTGCTCCGGGAAAGACGATTCCGAATTGGCTCTATACAAGATCGTTGTCAGTTCAAGGAATGCAGCTTTTCGTTGCTTCATACACCTGGCGGATAATCCGCTTGAGCATTCTCTTCATAATCCAAATACAATTGCTGGTATACAGACGACAGAGCTAATAAGATACAAGATTCAGCAGAGCTATAAAAGAAACAACGATAGTAATACTCGTGAAATGATGATAAATCATGTTTATGGCATGGAACATACGAAGGGCCCGAATGAGATATGCGTGTTGAACAAGGCTATGATATCGAGGACGATGCATCGGTATCTACTGATGGATGAACCATGTAGTATACTGGTCCATTCACGTCTTGTGAATCCAGTGTCGGTTGCTCACTGCTATCATCCATTGATGGAAGAGATTCCTGGACATTGCCTCGAATTTCAATGAGATAATTCTCCTGTAAATAGTGTGTATAGCATGTTAGTGTATGATTGTTCCGTGCTATGCGGATTAGAGGCCTCACCTTCACAAGTTTCTTCAACATCTTTGTGATCAACTCTTTCTCGTACTCCAACTCCTCGATATCCTGCATCTCTGCCTCTTTGGACTCTAGGTACCAATCTATCAGCTCATCTCTATCCAGTCCCTTCCCTGTCTCTCGTTCTACTTGCGAGAGATGTAGCACAATCAAACTTTGCAGTTGCATGTACTTATCATGGGTGATCACCATTCTTTTCTTCTTAGGAGCAGGTTGCACTGGAGCTTCAGGAACCATGCTGGTCGCCCGCGATGTGGGATGGGCCGTGGAACTTGCACCAAGTCCTGATGATTGAGCATAGCTTTCTTCAGCTTCTGTAAGTGCTGACATCTCAGCAGCAGACATCTCGACATCCTGGCTCTCCTCTTCGCCTTCTTGTGCAGCAGCATGCCGCGCTCGATGACCGTCTCTTTCACCCTCAAGTTCTTCCTCGTCGAAGTCAATGTCGTCTTGTTCAACGTGAATGATAGATTGACGGAGAAGAGAATAAGCTTCTCGAACGAAAGCTGGTGTGATCTAGATTAACGAGATTGAGATACTACGACGATGTCAAAAGAAATCTCTTTAATCACCTCTGACGTGCAATTAGCTCGAGCGATGGCTTCGCTTAGACGGATCATACTTTCCAGTTGTCGAACTGTGATTCGATACGAGTTTCGTCCAGCTCCTGAGGCATCGTCTTGTCGGAGAATGCGATACTTCTCTACAAGTACGTCCGCAGCTTCAGGTGTAAGCTATATCGAAGACCATCATCAACTCAGGATGTCCAGATACAATCTTTCAAGCAACTCACCTTGGGGTTGAATGTCCTAGCATAGCGAATATATCTTTGTAACGCCTCTGTACTATACTCCGGATGAATAGCATCGTCCTGGAATCTGTGAACATTGACGATATGTTTCGCGATATTTAGATCAGTCTTTTCATCGCATTCATCCAATACGACAAAGAATAGATCGAAACGACTCATAATGGGGGCAGTCATTGCCACGTTAGCTCGCAAGCTTTTCTTCCTGTCGTATCTTCCTCCGATGGGATTGGCAGCAGCGAGAATTGACGTGCGAGCGTTGAGAGTAGCATGAATACCTGCTTTAGCAATGGAGATAGTCTGCTGTTCCATAGCTTCGTGAATAGCGACCTGGTCAGAAATATCCATCTTATCGAATTCGTCAATAGCACAGATGCCGTTGTCTGCAAGCATGAGAGCTCCAGCTTCAATAGTGAAATCGCCTGTCTCTTCATCTTTCACGACAGCTGCAGTTAAACCAGCCGCTGACGAAGCCTTCCCAGAAGTGTAGACAGCCCGAGGAAGGAAGGAGCAGATGTACCTATAAATCCACTTCATGAGAAGGATTAGAAGGGATGCAACGAATTAATCTTACTTGAGGAATTGAGATTTTGAAGTGGAAGGATCGCCAACAATACAGATATTGATGTCTCCACGAAGATGCATTCCTTCTTGAGTTTGTTTGTGAACACCACCCATAAGCTGCAATAGCAATCCTTTCTTCACGATCTCGTGCCCATAGACTGTTGGAGCAATACTTTCGACCAATCGAGAGTAGATATGATCGGACTCCAGCATTTGCCTGAGCTCTTCGAATTCGGGTTCTGTCAATGAACGGGCAAAGGCTTGTCCGTCCTCCTCCCCTTCCTCTTCCTCTCCACGAATATTAGTCCCTGTCTGCCGGGTAATTTGAGAACATGCAAGTACAATGTAGCCCAAACAGCTTGACTTACCCTTCCATCTGCATCGTGAGCCATACACGCCAAAAACGCGGTCTTGTACTGTAAATCCCTCACACCGAGACTCTTCAAACCGGTCACACCAGCGCCGCCAACACTTGAGGCAGCATTCACACCGCTTTTGTTTGACTCTCTCATCAACTCTGCTTTGTTCCCTCCCGGTAGACCAAGTGCACTAACATCAGGAACCACAATGAATGTTCCAGTGAAAACGCATTTATCTCCGGCTTTTGCACGCTCGACAAGTTCTCCTCGAAGGATGACATCGAGCGAACGTGGCATTGACCCTGTTGGGATTTCGGAAGGGTTCTCTTGAATTCTAACCTTTTGCCAATCTGTAAACTTGGAAGAATCAATTTGAAGTTGCCATGCGGTTCGGTTTCCACACGTCGGGTTGGGACAAAGAGAAGGCTAAATGTGAAACATGGTTAGTCGATATTTGGAGAATGCACTAAAAATCTTACCTCTGTGTACTTAAATTGTTGCTCGATGTCGTTTACATGGCCACTACACTCCTCGCAAATAAAGCTCCCGAAAAGTAATTCTGGGCGAACTTCGCTAGTCCGAGTTACCGTTCCGCTTATGCTCATCAAGGTACCAATCTTGTCTGTTCGTAGATCTCGAATGCCGGATACAAGAGGAAGATGATAGAATGCAACGCCGAATTCTCGAGCCTGAAGGTTGACCGAATCTGTTGCAGCTGCTGTGGGATTCAGTTTGAGATAATCGGGTTCAAACTCAGCCACAAGATTCTGAACACCACGCCGGAGGTATGGGAGGAACCGATAATATTGCTTTTGTATGGCATCGGCAAGCACATCATCTTTTTGTAGGAGGTGGCCGTAATCCACATACAGAGTTGTTAGTTCGTATTCACGCATTGTGTGAATTTGTTCGACGTATATCAGTTCACCGTCTGGCGCAATGGGTGCACCACCGTCTGACATTGGGGTAGCAGCAAGTGCGACTTCTTCTGTATATCTGAAAAAGTCAAAGTGAGAAAAGGAACTTCAAAGGATACAAGTTGGAATTGCTCAACGATCTCAAGAAATCCTCGAAACTCTCCCTTACGCTTTCGCCAACAGCATCTCTAACCACTGGGATATCGCTGGCTACTTGTCCTCGAGCTTTCCTTCGTTTTCTGGTAGTAGCTTCTTCTTCGGCGCCGTCTTCCCCTTCCTCGTCTCCAAGCGACAATGCATTTGGTCGGCTTGGTCCTCTCCTGGCAGGTGATGAATTGCCATTCACAGATGGTAAGCTTGGTGCAGGAGCACTACTCGGCGGCAGAGATGTGTGCCTCATCGGAGGTGAAGATGATTGATCGACATCCATCATGATAGCTGCGTGTCCGAGATAAACGCGAAGAACGATGAGCGCGACCTGCTGGTCGATGTTGAAGACAAAAAACGCGTCGCTAATTACTCGCGATCTGCAAGAGCGCGACAGGACCTGCCCTAAATTGTTCACGTGAGTTTATATGGGCGCTAATTATAGTTACCGGACTTGGAGTAGTGGCTCGGAATCGAAAGCCTTCTTGAGCTACCACCTCTCGACACTGAACTCACATCTCAACATGGATTTAGAACCGCTTGATCCCGCGTACGTTAAAAAGATATTATCCAAACCACCTTTCGTGGATATTCCGGGGGTATACAATATTCGCGACCTTGGATCTTACAAGACATCCACTCTGCCAGGATTTATCACGAAACCAAACTACGCCTTTCGGTCTGCAGAGTTGTCGTCAATAACAGATGAAGGTACGCATCATATCATCTCTTCAAATAATTCAAAAGTCATCAATCAATGATAGTATTTACTTAGGCAAACAGAAACTGAAAGATTTAGGGATTGGCAAAGTGTTTGACTTGCGATCTGACACAGAGATCGCCAAATGGAAGAGTCAAATACCTGACCTAGGAGATATTGATGTTGTGAGAACACCCGTCTTCAAAGTTGAAGATTACAGTCCAGAAATGATGGCCAAGTATGTCAATGTCCGTCCTTACCATTCCGTCACTGACCTCCTAATGAATGCTAATCAACGTTCTTTCCTTGAACTCTCTTTTCTTGTTCTACAGGAGATTTCAACTATACGCTAGTGGCAAGACGGAGGTATGCTCTTGCCTTCGACTGAGAGAGTAATCACGCCATTCAACGTGACACACACGTTTGATTGTGTTCTGTATATGCCAGGCCTTCATGGAATTATACTCTCAGATTCTCGACAATGGAGGAAATGCTTTTGGAACTATCTTGAGGCATGTCCGGGATAATCCAGAAGAAGGTCTCATCTTCCATTGTACCGGTAAGTTTTGGATTCTACAGCTATATGTTCCAATCTAATTGGATCGTCAAATCGAGTAGCTGGAAAGGATAGAACAGGAGTCATTGCAGCCTTACTCTTGAAAGTGAGTAGTCAATTACATTTTTACTTACGGCGTCAACTGATTTTCGAGAATAGCTTGCAGGCGTGGACAATGAATCTATAGCGAACGACTATGCTCTGACCCGTGTAGGTAGAGAACCCGCAAGACAGATGGTCATGGCCAGACTTTCGAAGGAGCCTCTATTTGCATCTAATAACGAAGCTGCGTTGAACATGTTTAGTTCAAGGTATGTTATCCATGCGCTACAATAACAACGGAACACAAATACCATTATCCCCAGACCTGAAACCATGCATGCATTCCTGGACCTGTTAGATCGTACATACGGCGGTGTCGATAAATATCTCAAACACCATGTCGAGCTTACAGACGAAGACATTGACGTTATACGACGGAATTTATTGGTACCTGCTTACGACTCCAAAGAACAGGAGGAGGAACCCAATAGATGACTACAAGGCCTACCGTGTTATTTATTGGGTTAATCATCGGTATTGTATATCCTGTCAAGAAACACGATTATCTTTCGCTTTATTATATCCTAGAAGATGATCGGACAATAGGTTCAAAGTTGGACAAATGTATGTATATGTATCACTATAACTTGCTATGCAAAACTGGTATCAATATGCATGAGGGAGACGATTCGACGACGAAAACAAATGAAAGAAACGATGTACGCTAAGTATACTAGGTGAGGGCCACACTAATTTCCGAGAAACAAATATATAGATAACATGAACATCCTACGTGAAATGACGAGACTAATTATCCATCCGCTATCCGGAAGCATACACGCTTCATTTGTTCTTACTCAAACTAAGTGCCCGTTTCGGTTGCTGTCCCTTCTGGCCCTGGGCATACGCTGGACCATTGGGGAGACCTTGAACCTGCGACTGTGCCATCATGCTACTCAAACCGCTTTGTCCTCTCAGCCCTCCTCTGATCGGATTCAGAGGCGACAGAGCCCTTGACGGTGGTCGAGCGGTGTCAGCTCCAGCTCCACCCGTACCAGTGACCCTCCTACGAATTGGCGGTCGGCTGGAGGTAGACGAAGAAGATCCTGTTCCGTTCACTGTATTAGTTGTAGGAGAGGTGGCTGCTGGAGCAGTAGCGAATTCCGCTAGAGGCGGTAAATCATCCGCGCCGAGAGCTTGTCGTCTGGCTTTCTCATGTTTATTTTGGACTGAGCGGAAATGTGAGAGAAGCTCGTTCCATCTAATGTCTTCTCGACCAATTTTGGAGCGGGTTGATGAAAGATTTCCGACGGTTCTGTGAGATTAGAAAACTTCTATCAGGTTACTTTGCAGTGAACAAAGATCGGCAGACGTACGATGATTTGGGTGCTATGTGCAAGAACCCAGCAGAGTTCACCGCGGTTAATCGATTTCGTAATGAGATGAAGGCCGAGCTTTGAGGCAATAACATAAGGAGGCCATACAGACATTTAAACAGGTGAGGATATTTCTCCGGCTCCAGCAGTTGCAACCTCAAATCTAAAAAACAAGGTCAACGAGATAGCTTCCCCAGCGAAGAATGAAACGGGGACTTACAGGTGAAGACAGGTGACTCAATCAGTTGCACTAGCTTGTCGATGTGAACCAGCAGTTGGACGGTTATCTCAAGGTCAGCACTATAATAGTAGATTAGTCTGATTCAATCGTCGGAAAACAAAGGTCTTACAAGATATATAACAAATTTGAGGCGTGTTCATACGCTTGTGCCAATAAACATAGCGAAAACACAGCAACCGCGTTGTGACACCACGACCGGTACAAAGTGGTGAACAATGCCTGACCATCTTGCTAATCGAATAGTAAGCTATCAATTTTGAACTACAATCGAAAAATGTTGCGTACGCGTGTCTCGAGGCTTTTCAACCGTCTCCTGAATTCCGCAAGTTCAGGAGAAGTGATCAGAATCATGTTGAGCTTTTCCACCATCTTACTGGCAAATTCCAAATCCTGCATTATCCCTATTAACGACTGACTGATTAGTAAGGTGACAATATAAAGTTGCTCACCTCTTCTTTCTCCAGAATCTCAGCAAATGTCCGGTAAATTCGCTCCGTGTTGAGGTTCAGACAAAGCTGTCGGATGATCAAACTTCCACGAGTGTTGAGAAGATTTCGGTCGGTACTGAATAGATCAAGGAGGCTCATCATGAAAGCTTTGAAGTAACCTTCTTCTGAGCTTGATGAGATTTGAGCAATCAGTTGAAGATCGTGTTTAATGACCTATCATTAGACGTGGCTCGAGTCAATTAGGTTGTCCACCCAAATAATGTGAAGGCGAAATGTGTATACCTCGTCCGATGAGTCAGACAGCATTTTCAACAAGGCGCCGAAAGTATCATCCATAGCAAGGATCTATAGAGCATGGATTGAATATTGTGATTCAAGACTGCAGCATATACCAACGCACCCTCTTTGGAGCCTTCTGGTGCAGCATAAGCAACCACTTCAAAGCAGCCACCCTAGTCTCTTCGTGTTCACTGATAAACTGAATAGTCAGTGCATTGACAGTTCCTTGATAGTCAAAATCGTCCTTGTCTTGCAACATAGATGCTTCAGGACTTTGTTGTACTTGAGGTACGCTAACCAACGATGCGGATGTAGGAGATGCAGGTCTACTTGACTCTTTCAACATTGAGTCCAATTGTGGTTGAGAAAGAGCGCTTGTACGTGTTGACTCAAGTTGCATACTAGCTCGGTGTCGTGGTGCTTGAATTATAGACGCACGATCAGAGGTTGCTTGCGTTGGAGTCACTTGGTCAAGGAAGGATTCTGAGGAATTGGCTTCCCTGCTCTGACTGGCGTGTTCTCGGCCTGCTGTCGGTTGTCTTGTAGGGATTAGGGAAGGGGCACTAGGAGTAGGGGAACCAGGCACTATCTGTGTAGGTGCAATAGACGACGATTTATCAGTGCTTTGCCGGGTGGTGGGTTCTGGTGGAGGAGGAAGAGTCTGAATGACACTAAGAAGGAGTTTGTTAGTTCGATGTGCGGCAGACTGAATCATGGGCACATGGTGAGGGAGATTAGGGAGAATAACAGGGATGAGTTTAGGGGTCCAAGATATCATGACTTCTTTATTGATATTCAAGAATTCATATAGCCATCGCAAGGCAGTTGATTGCTGTATTTCGTCATCTGTGTGTAGTTTGAGTTCGAGCAAGTGAACCGTTAAACGAAAGAATCGCCGTACGGTCTGGATGAATTTGCTTTATCAGGATTGACACAATTGCCCCATAGTCGATCTTCACTCCTTGCCCTGGAACCCAAGCTGGAAATGATTGTTCAATGTACGCCGCAAGATGATTTGGTTATGTACTACTTACTGCCAAGGTCTCGCTCAGATTCGGACTCGTGTTCTTCGAGAGGAGCTTCAGAATCAAGATCGTTCTCGTATGGGGAATCGTCATTGTCGGTCTCAGGAATGAATGAAGCCCGTTCTGGATGCGCCATAGTAATGTCCGGGAGCTTCTCCTTTTCCGCTTCAGCTTTGCGAGCTAGTTCAGCTATTTCAGCTTCCCTCTTAGCACGCAATTGTTCTTCGTGCTGTTTCTGGACAATAGTAACGTCCCTGATCTCACGAAGAAAATCCCCGAGTAACTTCTCTGTCGCAATTCTGACGTCCTCGGTTGGGTCGGATAAGTATTTACTAGTAAGAGACTTAGCATTTATGAACAGAGACGATCAAAATAATAGACTCACAGCAATCCTTCCAAAAACTCGGGAAGATATGAGATGAGTTCCAACTCCGGGACAGAATCCAACACCGTTAACCATGAAACTAGATAACTCCTGGTGAAGGGACTGATAACGCCAATGCGGTCCTTCAGCAAGGGGAGGAAGTGAGCTAGTGAGAACGCCTTTCGAGCGGTATGTATATCTTGGCCGTTTGCAATGTCATCCGGGTGAGCTATCAAGACACCCCCTGGAGGAAGTGAAGGTTTCTCGTCTGCTCGCTTACGAGCTTTTTCTGTCTCGGGATATTGAGGCACATAGACCGATGCTGTTTCGGCGACAATATCTTTCAGCAAACGGTCTAATAGCTCAGCGCCGTTCTTGACTGAGAGTTCAGAGTCTGCTGCAAGCTGGTGGACGAACAATCTGAATAACACCACGGTGCATATAAGGAGGTACTCACTTTGCTCAATGCATCAAAAATCTCATTGAAATACACCAGAATCTCTCCCTTCGAGACCTTCGCAATGTTATATAAACATTCCGCTGAGAAGTATCTCACTCTATTTTCTGGGTCTGAGAAACACACTAAGAGGGGGTTGATGAACTTGTCCATGTAAGGAGCAATATCCACTCCTAAAGCAATCGCGGTTCCAGCGAGACCAATAAGACCACCATTGCGAGCTTGAAGTGGGTTCGATGGATTGCTGAACATATCGACGAGTTGGTCGACAATTTGAGCTATTCTTCGATTATCACCCTGTTGGTGACATTCCCGGATTTGCCTGAGAGACTGAAAGGTCTGTTCCGAAAGACTCTAAGAAATAAGAGAGTGGAGAACTCATGTACTTTTCTAACTCCAACGCTGCCGCCTTCCTCTTCTCATACATCTTGTCCACTAACTGCTTCGAAATGCTTGAGTCTGGGGAGTGCAATCAGCGGTGAATGTAAGCGCAATATGCTGTATAAACTTGCCCATTTTTGTGTCGTTGAGGACAGTCAAGGCAGCAGAATGAGAGAGAGAGACGAAGTCTGTCGTTTGCGCAGATGCCTCATAAAGGAGATTGTCTGAGTATTCGTGTGCATACTTTGAATATCAGAACGCGTTCTATGGGCGCTTCATCACTTGGTCATGGACAACGACGAGGAGGCATACATTCTTCTCCTCCTTTCGGACGGAAACCTTCCAACAGGTGAGTCGCATTGTGCTTTTCATTAAAATGCTAACTTGTCTTTCAGGATCATTTGTTGCCTCTGCAGGACTCGAATCCTACGCGACGCATGGATTCTTATCTCCTTTACCGGAACAGAAGGGCAAGGACAAAGTAGCCTGCCTCGTCGACTTCATTCGGAATAGTTTGTCGACATATGCACGAAATAGCTTGCCATTCGTACATGATGTAATGCGTGTTGTCCAACAAATCATCGATGGTACCTCTTCCGACGAGTCCGGCTGGCTTGACCGAGCTCTTCAAGATCTCTCTGCATTGGACGACCTCTATGAAACCATGACTTTGAATCATGTCTCACGAAGGGCATCCAAGTCGCAAGGCGTCGCGCTCTTAACCCTATATTCCAAGGGATTCTCGAAGCCGAAATCTTCAATTCCTCGTGAAGACATCCGACAACATCGTATCTCCACAATCGTCGACAAGTTCAAGCTTATGATCAGGCGAGAAGATACTCATGGGCATTTACCTGTCTGCTGGGGGGTTCTCACTGGTGCACTGGGCCTCTCACTTGGTATGATCTCTGCTTTTTCTCTGACTCTGCACTCTCAGCTACTCAATAAAACCACACCTTTGCGTAATCTACAAAATCGATTCGATATCATCAGAACGCAGTCAATTTCTTCACCTCTTCTTACATGCTCGGAGTCTTCTCTCCGCTGCTGTACGAATGAACACAATAGGTCCCTATGCTTCACAACAACTTCTCCTCCACACTGTTCGACCGCTCGTATTCTCAGAAGCTAAGAACTGCAGTCATTTATGCACCGGTTTACGAGTTTCTCTACCTGGACAACATTCAGAAATAGACGAAGATAGTAGATTCGACGAGGATGTATTAGAAAGTCAAGGGCCAGCTATGACATGGCCATTGGGTGAAATTTTAGCGGGACGTCATGACTTGCAACATTCTCGTATATTCAACAGCTGAAGATCATTTTGGGACAATCTTGGATTTTCATGCAGGGATCTCGGAAGTTGATACAGAAGTTAATGTTAATGAAGCAGTGTATAATGTACAGCGATACATATTTTGTACAATTACTTCGGGACAGATGCAGTAAGAGCAAGCCGTGCTGAAACTTCGGCTTGTGAGCGTACAAGATTGGCAAGGTAAGAAACCATGAGTGTGTCCTGAGGAAAACCAGATTAACGAGCATTTTCTGTTGGAGAACCATAAAGCATACCTGGAGACTGGCATTGAAACCACCCTTTTCTAAATCATCAGTGCTCTGGCCAAGAGTGTCCATGAGGTATCTACCAACAGCGGCATCACCCTTGACCTCGCCAGCGAGGACTGAGCGGACGTAAGTCAACACTCGTTCCAACATATCATACACAGATTGGATAGCGGATTCGAGGACATCGAGGTCGGTTGATGGGTGAGCAGAGGACGATGACTGTGAAGATGCATTGAGGAGGAGGTCGACTGCAATCGAAATTAACATAACAATTCAACGATATTGTCTGAACAAACTTACGTCCGCTTCGTTCTGTCTCCTTGAACCGCAACTCACAAGGAATAGGAACAAATACTGCGTTTTCGGGTTTCGGTGAAACACCAACGGGGGAGCTAAATGAAGGGATGAAATTCAGTAGGCGATCATTATATCGATGAATGCATACATACCTGACGTATGCTTTGACACCTGCAGGTTGACCTGCTTCTACACCAGTGTTAACAGCGATGTGGATTGCTTGGTGGGGGGCTGTCTCTTGTGTGTAGAAATTTTGAATAAGTGCAGAATAAGTGTTCAGGTTGGATCCAGTGGAATACCTATCCATACGCCGCGAGTATCCGGTCAGCATCTGGATTTCGATAAGTAAAAGTGAACAGAGCCCACCATCCAACAATGACCTCTTTGGGGTTGACTTTATGGTGCAATTCATACATGTTGCGATGATACTCCATGTCCACAGCTACTTGTTCATCAGTCTCGCTATGCAAGACGGGGAAAGAGGATCTAACGTCGATCTCTCCTGTATCTGAGCGTGTTCCAAGTAAAGTACCAATAACGCGTTCTTGTGCATCGGTTCTGCGAAGGTAATGATCCAAGATTGAGAAAAGAGCCACTGGATGTACCGTTACAAATGATGGTGAACGTCTGTTTAGAAGATAATAAAAGTTGATTTATTCCATGAGCATTCCTCGTTTCGTTAAAGTCTTAGGATCATATGCTGTACCGTACCCTGGCGATGAAAGAAACCCTGGGGTTGCATTTTGAACGTGAACAGCAGATGAAGGAGGTGCCAAAGGCATTTTTAGTTGCGGAGTGTTTTAAAGGAAAAGTGTAGAGGTGAGTTGAGAGATCCAGAAACAAGATTTCAGCGTGCCAAAGACAAAATGAGCCAAAAAGTTGTCGGCAAGTCCCGAGAACTCCTTGCTGTCCGTCTTCCACCTCATTCAATCCTCCCTTCAACTCAAAATGCCTTCCGAAGAGACTAAGGTTCGTCATACCAACAAATATTCTATGAAAATATCTTCTTACCATTCGCTGCAGGAAAGAATCATCAAGGCTGTGGATTTGGGCCGCGTATGTTGCTGACGAACTCATCTCTACGTTGCACACTTTATTCATGGTCTTTAAATTATATATAGACCATCCTTCATTACGGTTGGATTCCTTTCATTATCTATATTGGATACACCAGGAGTAATCCCCAACCATCGTTGATCAAGTGCGTCTTCATTTCTTTCATCTCTCAGCGAAGTCTAACCTCGTGTTGTTCGCAGGTTGATCAGCCCATTGGCTTAACGACCATCCTCCCCACCACTCTGCGACTGTATACGCTCAACCCTCTCTGATACACGCTACATGTTACATTTAATATAATCTCGCTCAAAATATTGCATGACTCTTTCTTCATCTAATGCCGTGAATCAATGTTTGATAGCATATTCGAATGGAGCACATTGGTGGGACGTCTTTGGTGAGTGTTTTTTCTTCTTTCTTTTTCAATGATTCGATAAGTCGTGGTAGCACCGTATGACGGTGCTCCGAGCTTGGCGGTTTTCTGTAACCATTTGTAAAAAAAATCGGGTTTATGATTCGCCTTATATGAAGATGTGACAAGGCCAGATATGAGAGTTTTTGTTCTACTATCATGCTGTTTACGTCAACCATACTCATTTGCTTCATCCCACAGAATCATGTCATACATCCTAATTCATCCACTGTAAGAAACCAGGCGAGTTTATATCGAAGTATACGACGTGTTGAGTGATATACATCATTGAACCACACTGGATTTACGGCTATTCGCAATAAATCCTCCTCTTCTACACTACTACCTCAACATCAGAGTGGATCTTGACATTATTCTATTCGTGCGATCAGATTATATGCTAAAATATTCTCAAGCAAACATCCCGAAAGCAATTGTGACACATTTGAATCAACCAAGAACTGTCACAAGGGAGAGACGAAATGTTCTACAGGTAAATCCTTCGGAGATCTGAAGCTGAAGTGATCCGTTTACATATAGGACAGAGTTTCGTTGAACCCAAGCATCGCAACCAACATTCTCGACAGCAAGTATGCCAACACCCAGTCGAGACGGTGGGTTCGTTATAGGGGTCTATGCATATACGACATAACGATGACGTTGAGGATGATACTCTGGTAGATTCCTGCAGAACATTCAGAATGTCGACCAAGACATGACAGAGATTTGAGAGGACTCACCAGAAGTTTCACCTTGTTCTCTAGAGCAGTAATCAAGTTGGCGTTGTCTCCGCATACACGGGCATTGTCAATGTCTCTGTCCACTTGCTCAGCTTCACCTACTCCCATAACTTCGTCCAGAGTCTGCTTAGGTTCTTCTGGATTGAGGCGTCTCTTCACCAGCTTCCCTTCCGCTACCAGGTCCTTTAGCGACTTTTCCAGAGTGATACTCGTCGGCAACTCGACACCCTCTTCCTCTTGCGCTTCTGAATCGTCGTCTATCTGGACATCCTCGTCTTCATGTGTGGAGTGTGAAGCCCGAGATGGTGCTTCGGCGGCTAAGATATCTTGCTCTGTGAATTGAGCTGCACCGAAAATCACATCGTCGTCCCCGTCTACATCAATGTCGTCCTCAACGTCCTGTTGGCTGCGATCTCGAACGTCAAATCCGGTACCTGTCACCAATGATTAGAAACGGGATACTATGCGAGATATGGCATAAATTAGACATACCTTGAAAAGTTACACCATCCGTAACCCGAATTCTAATCTCTCCATCAACTTCAACCTCCTCCCATCCATCATGTTCTATGCTCTCCAGTTCCCTCCTCTCTTTCGCCTGCCTATCCCGTTCATCCTGTAAACTCGCTTCATGCGCTAAACAAGCATCCACATGTGCTTCAACAACATCTGGGTCTCCTTGCACCAACTTTCTGCACACCGGACACGTCGTTCCCTCTCCGTCGGTTCTCCCTGCCCATCGACCTCTTCCACCTCTATAACCAGACAAACCAGTAATCTCCTCCTCCTCTTTCGTCATCTCTCGTAACTTCACATTTCGTTGTTTTCGATGTCGTTTCAAGGTTTTCAGTTCCTTGTCTATGACTTCAAGAGTTGTTTCGGAAGATTGTCCTAATTTGGTTGAAGAAAAATGAGGCTGCATGATCTTTCGTGCTTTCAGAGCTGAGCGGCGGACGCGGGCTGTCAAACTGTTGAGAAGGTTGAGGTCAATGGTCAGGAAATTTAGTGTCATTAGAAGGAAGAACAGGAACAGTGCTCACCCATCGTCAGGTTCCGCTTCGTCTAACACTTCAGTTGAACCAATGTTGCGTATAATCTCCTCAAGTCTCTCGTCCTCTATCGCTGCATGTGTGGCTAGTAACCGAACTGGGATCTCCTCGTCGCAAACTGGACATTTCCTGGTCACAGCTCGTTTCGCTAAAATCATAGTTGCTCAGGTCCTAGAAGACAGTGAATGTTACTAAACAAACATACGTTTCTTAACGGTGGGTTGTGGTGTAGACCTGGAACTGCTAGGTTCTGAAAGACGATCGTCTGTGATGAGTGCTTTCTTCTTGCCTCTGTGAAGGAATAATGACGATTATGAGCGCTTACTAAATGGTAAAGTTGGACTGACATCCGGAGAGTAAACGCACTTTGCAGTTCGAGAAGGAGCCATTCTGAGTGTGGTATCGGGAGAAAGTTGTTTCCTAGCCAAGTACGAATTTGATGCGCTATTTTGCGATGGAAGTGAGAGCCTCGTGCTGGGTGGATGCCTTTCCTTCAACCTGGATGAACAATGCGAAATGCAGGCGCCTAATTACACTATTGATTCAATGTTATCATTCAAAGGCGTCTATCCTCCACGTGGTGTTCATCGGCCCAGGGAACCGAGACTCTTTTCCGGGTCGCGTCTTCGTTTGGCACCAGCCATTCCTGAGCTCGACGATGATCTCGTTCATTCTGTTCTCGCATTTGACCTTTGAGATTCAATACGGTACAGTAACCTGGATCTATTTTATTGCAATTTTGGATGTTTAGGAGACAGAGAAGGGATTTAACAGAGGTGAGTTAGTCGGTCGATGCATGGTAGCAGTCACAAACCATATTATCCAGGTCCTATTTGCTCGTCTCCGATGACAATCGCTGTTATCTGTCGTTCTAGCTATGCTATTGCAATGGACTCAGATCATGTCCTCAGCTTCTCGAAAGAATTCACAAAACTGCCTCAATATACTGCCTCAATATACCACCTAAGCGGTAGCACTAATCTAGAAGTTTGCAAGCCCATTCTTGCTTTTATATTGTACAGGTCGTGTCGTTTACCTTCGATCACTACCACGACGGCGATACCTACCCACCGTCTGAAGTGACAGGCTACAAATTACGCTGCGAGGTCTGACCGGTGACCTAGTATAGCAATAATCGCTTTACATTCGAAACTCTTCCGATATGCTGCGGATCATACTGCCTGGTTATTGACAGCTTGTATTAGCATAAAAGGCCACTCTTTACAAATTACAACCAGAGCTTCCGACATCTAATTATGGCTCCCTCACCTACCAGAGTACGAACAATCTTATACTGTGAGTGAATCAGTCTCTACCAGGTGAATGGCATCATTAACAAATCCTGTGATCTTAACTGCAGATACCATCGCACTGTTATGCATGATTGATATTGCCTGTGCTCCTACTTCCATCATCGAGGTGGATTACTACTACTCGGATTCTCCGTTCAGTAATATAGTAAGTGTCCATCGCTCCGTAGGTAAGAGTGACCCTTGATGATTCTAAATGATTTCTGGCTGATCTGTGAAATTTTAGATGGGTTTAACTTGGGTGCCGCTGTAATACCTGCCCTTCAACTCTTCTGGATTGTAGTCCTGTACGTTTATGGACGTATTTCCACACTCACATGTTTACTCATCTTGGGTACGTTACTAGGTTGGCTTGGAACAATGATCCCTTGACCAAGAACTTTTTGAGCCGTGCTAAAACTCATTTCGTTTCATTCATTGTCTTGGCCTTTTTATGGACAGGTAAGTTCACTCTTAGTTCGATGTGACAGTTTACATGACTTGTGGTTCGGTGTACAGGTTCAGCGATCCTGATGACTATCGTCGTTGCAGTCGCATGCGATCCAGATGATGTATTTGAGATGGGTCGATGCGTGACTGCGGGTATTGAGGTTGGTGTGGCTTGGCTTGCCGTTGCAATTTGTAAGTCAATCTTGGTTAAAGATGACTCCGTGAGCTGACTTTATTCTGATTGACTGTAGGTATCATCTTGTCGATTTATATCCCTCGTGTGTCCAAGCGATACTCTACTGGACTCAACACCAATGTTGCGATTGATATGATCGAACATGCTAATGGTTCATCAGTCACCCCCCCTTTAGAGAGCGGCAACGTTACGGACACTGTATCCAATACATCAAGAGTTCATTTTGATTACGTCTTGAGTGATCATTGTGAGTACATGACATGTATATATTTAATCTTTGGCGATGCCAATGATATAGAGGTCTGTTTGACGAAAAGATATGATTTCTTGTAGAATTTCCGTCGGAATCTCCAAATTAAAAGGCGCCTATGATGCTATGCCAAGCATTTCAAATTTCTCAGACTCTACTCAACGCCGCCATCCCTGCATCTGCGTGACTTTGACGTGGCATACTCAATACCGCAGCGGCACATTTCTGCTACTTTATTGGATTGTCCGAGGCTTTAAAAACCTCCAGTTTCAAAACGTTACTCTTGGTACTTTCGAGCTATTCTATAACTCAATCCGTTCTCCCGTTGCCACCCAGATCGTATATACTGTAATCATAGCCATCTTTATCCGAACCATCAATACCGTCAAAAACCTTCAGTTCCGAATCCTAGTGGTGAAATGGTCTCAATGACGAGACCGGAGAGGGCTGTGTTCAACTTCACCGGCGCACTATCACCATTGTCACTGATTGAGGTGGAGTATCTAACCTTCTCGTTACTTCTTCGCAGTCCGCAATGACTCATTCAGTTCGATCGCTATGCAGTTTAAGGACAGTTAAATTTAACAGATACCACGACGGCGATATCAACCCACAACTTCATGGCATTGTATCTGCCTTGGGCATTTGAAACTGGATGTGAACTCAAGAGTTATTTCCAGCACCAAGATCAGATGTCAATGGTGCATCCAGACTCAACGATGGAGGAACTGTATATAACGACGATTCCTCAAGCTTCAAGCTGCATCTCAGCCGTTCACATTGACCTCTCATATTATATTCAGCTATGACCGCCATGTCACCAACGAAAGTACGAAGCATTCTGTACTGTGAGTTATGACTCTCCCACTACTTTACTTACGATATCGTACTAATATGAACATACACCTACTATCTGCAGATATTATCGCATTTTTATCAGTCGTTGATATTGGTTGTTCTCTCAGGTCCAGCTTCTTTACAGACCAATGGACAGGGAACACTCACGCCATAGGTGCGAATGACAACTTGCGATCGCATTGTAATGAGCACTTTTCTAATATATATATATATATATATTTCATAGATTTCATGAACATCGGCGCAGCTATCGTTGCACTAGTGCAGTTGATCTGGGTATTGATCTTGCAAGTATACGATCTATTTCACTGAAAATAAGCCTCGTCATCTCATGTACTATCACAATCATTAGGCTGGCTTACAACAATGACCCATTCAATCAGAACATCTTATGTCGCGCGAGTACTCATTTTGCATCTGCAATTGTCTTTGCTTGTGCATGGTTTGGTAAGTCGGAGCCTTTGACAACTTTTATATCGAATTTGACCGTTCAATGTTTTTCTATTGTATAGGCTCTGGAACTATCAATGCTGTCATCGCTCCATATGCATGCGACAAATTCTTTGGCTTGGAGCTTGCTCGATGCGTACCCGAAATCATCGAAGCTATAGTAGCTTGGGTTATGTTTGCACTCAGTGAGTAATTAGCATATAAAGAAAATTTGGCTAACCCCTCTTTGTGGCGCTATAGGTGTTTTTCTAGCCGTGCACATTTTCATCGTCTCGAAAAGATACACTCCAGGATTAAAGACCAATATTGCAACTGCGATGATGGAACCAGAAGCTCGTGTTCATGTTTGGGTAGAAGGTTCCCAAGATCCAGTTACCCTACGTGACAATGCAAAACAGGCAAAGGGTTTGGTATATGACGATGATGCTACCCTCGTGAGTCACTGCACTGCAGACTCGGAATACGACGTGAAGGGCATAGCTTGACCACCACGACAATGCATTGTGCTTTATCTTTTAACCACGCCTTGGACGTTCTAGATATCGACCCCCGTTATTGAGAACTGTAGGCTCTGATACACTGTACAGAACTTCAAGGGCTAATTTATGGAGATACCACGAGTTCTACTAAACAAATCTATGGGCACCTGATGAAGAAACAACGAATCAGGGCTCCGGCTTTCAAAGTCATCGAACGTAGTATCCTAATCATTAGAAAACTCGACATGATATTTCTCTGCTCAACGCCGCCCAGATTCTACATGTCATACTTTCGAGAGCCGCGATCACTCCCATATTTTGTTTCTACATCATTCAAGCTTGTCGCTGTTGTCGGCCACCTTGGTTACTCTCTTGATTGATCTCACGAAGACTGCCTTCTTTCCCAATGAGTATCGGTAAGTGATATCAACTATACTACATTGGCTACATAACTGACCACTGAGTAAAAACATGTGGATTCTACAACTATGACATTTTTGACAGATTGATGGAAATACCACCGTGACCGTGCACTGCAACCCTCGCCTTCCTGTGACAATGATTCTCATCGAGGATAGCACTGGTTTATTGCTGCTGTGTTTGACTATGTTCGATACACACCGCACTGTCAATAGTCTAATGGATATAAAACCTAAGACAAGACGCACGATGTTTCCTTAACCTTCGATAGGCTCACTATACAGGATATAGTTCATCGTCATGGCTTCCTCATCCAGTACCTTTCAATCTACTCGCACATTCCTTTATGGTGAGTAATCCAACATATCAGACTGGATACTACTTCGTGATGGGATTATCACTGATCATTCATATATGCGTATGCAGTTTTCGTCCATCTGTTGTCTACCGCGAACATTGTCTTTTCTAGTCTGACCATTGGGCTCAGATTCGGAAGGTTCTTCTTTCTTGGTATGTTTTTTTATAAATCAATATTTTTTTGGAATGACGAGGGGTGATTATGATGTACATATGTACGCTACTTCAGACAATACCGGTCTTTATTCCGTTATTGTATCCGGCGTACAGTTTATTTGGATCGCAGTTTTGTACGTGCTGTTTCATTAAATGTCACTTGTATACTGAGGAATGGTAACATTTTTTTACAGGTTAGGATTCAACAACAGACCCAACTCTGAGTGGTGGTTTGCGAAGACAAGAACCCATGTGTATTCCTTCATATTCTTCTCTCTCCTCTGGATAGGTGCGTTTACGTATTCACCTTTTTGGGGTTTGCCTCACTTTGAGCATTAACAATGACCATCCTTTCTTTAAATATCATCGTAATCAGCTTCTGCTATTCTCGATATCAGGGAGAGTGCGTTGCTTGGAAATGCAAGTTGTAGATCGGGTGCCTTTCTCCAACAATTTTGCATATTCCGAGCGACTGTGACTGCTCTTGGAATCTCCCTTTGCCTTCTCAGTGAGTTCACAACTTCATATTGCCGTCTTGGGCTATTGTTGATATACACTTTCTCCATGACGCGTGAACAGCGATATTCATTTCAGTCTATGTTTATCGTACTGCTAAATCCCTGCACCTTCTTGGCGGTAACATCGCAGAGCAATCGAAAGAGCAAACAGATGTCTAAACATTGCGGGATGAGGAGGAAGTGCGAGAGCAGTGACTCGGACAGGAAGAAGAATTATCGACACAGTATGAATAATCCTTTTTCTCTATGGATGTGTCTAAGAGCTAGTTATGACAGTCTTGTTTTGTATTGAACTACAAATCCAAGCCTCACTGTAGCTTTCAAGCCGTCGCGGTGAGGGGCCATTGGATTATTCGCTTATATTTCGCCGAAGAAACTCCTCGCAAACAGCTGGTGCAAGTTCCATCAACTAAGTAGCAGGTAAAGATTGCTAAGTACGACCACCTCGGACCGTGACATACAGTGTCCGCCGGGTCGACCACTCGAGTTCAGGTCAATTGCCAAGGGCCAAGGCTGCTCCTCGATGCCTCGTTATGATTGATTCAGGTTACCAACTACATATTCAACAGATGGTTACAGCATTTTATGTCCCGCGGTTGTCTGCACACCGGTCATTAGGACCTTCCGTTTAACGTTTATCTTTCAACCTGTTAATTTTTTTAGATTGAATTGATCGTTTCCACTACTGAGCTCATGGTTAATAGGTATATCGTGAACACTGCTTTGACGAAGCTGTATTATCCGGACTTGGCATGTTGCAATGCTGTATAGGCAATGAATATAAAGATGTATGTATGTTTCTACGCTTTCTCTTGAAAGTAGCTTGTTTTCGATCTGACGATGGTTGCAATTTTTCCTCCAGCTGCTGTGCGTGCTGTTTTATACAGTGAGTCAAGTGTATTTAGTATCTAATAACTACAGACTACTGAACAACTGACCTCCCGGTTGTATTATAGATCTAATCTCTGTCCTATGTGTGGTGGAGTTTGGATGTACTGTAAAGTCCATGTTGTACGTGGACGATTGGTTGAGAGAGGTAAATAACGGTGAAACAGGTGAGATTCAAATCATAAAGCTCACGTTCCTTACGAGTTCTAACTAATGAGCACAACATATTTTAGACTGGTTGAACCTGGGTGCTTCTTCTGTTGCGACGTTGCAGATGATTTGGATAGCAATATTGTGCGTACTATGGCTACTTATGTTCTCGCGAATCAATATTGTTTTGTCCGACTCATCTCACCGTGACCATCCCCTTTCTAGGCTCAGATTTCATAGTCGACCAACATCAGAGAGCAAGCTCTCCCTTGCTAAAACTCACTTTATTTCTTTTATCGTCTTTTCAGTTGCATGGTTTGGTAAGTGTATATTGACAGCCATGAAAGCAAAACTTTGACTTTTAGATCTATTTTATACAGTATCTGGAATTATTCTTACCATCATCGCCCCACGGATGTGTCGAGAAAACATCAGAAAACTGTGGGGTGTAACACCGTGTGCGACGCTAGTCACCGAAGTTGTTTTAGCTTGGTTGTTATGTGGACTCAGTATGTCCATCCTACATTCAACTGTTCCAACTTACCCAAATTTCCTTTTTCTTCAATGTTCAGATGTTTTTGTGGCGTTGTATATCTACCGAGCATTCAGTGGCCATGTCACTGGCTTGAACACCAATATCGCGACCGACCCCGTACCATCATCTCAATTTGGACCAGAAGCTCGTGCTCGTGTTTGGACGGATGATTCCACGGTTCCATTCACCCTATTGAAGAACAATGGGCAAAATTCAACACAAGATCATAGTGATGATGATGTTACAATAAGAGGTGATAATGACACGGAGTATAACTTGAAAAACAAGCTCTATGCTTCATCTACATAGTATTTTCAACTCTTTCACATCATATTCGGATTCCTGTGGAAAGTTTATGGACTTGAGATTTGTATTATATCTGCATGGACATGGATCACACTCTTATACCCATTCATCTATCTAAGTGGCAGCTAGTTAGCAACTTGAACGTTAACATTTGGTCACAGACGTCATTAAGTTGTGGGCGCCCGTTGTAGAAGAATAGGCCGCGCGTTGGTAGATCCGTATCGAGGTCGGAACCCGAGCGTGTGTGAGTATACGAGTAGAGTGAAGAACAACACCCCGCGTTAGCGGCGAGAGCGTTTCTTGAAGTGTCGGTAGAGTTGTCGGGGGAAAAAGGAGGAGAGGAGGAGGATGATCTTGAGGGTAGTAGAGTAACTGATGTAAAACTTAGACTAGAAATCAATAAAACTTCGATAACCGTCGCGTTCGACGGGATTCAGCACACAGTGGACTTTTCGAGTCAAAAGGTTGAATAGGGAGCTCACTACCGCGAACGGCGGGCTAAGTACAAACGGATTTGCGGCACGCGTTGCTCACGCTGCCGCCTCCTTCTCGGGTAGCCAATGAAAAACGAAAGATAAAATCAAATAAAAGCGAAAAATAAAAAAGATAATGAAAGAGAACTATTCTGCCGCGCCATTGACATCACCAACGAAACCAAAGGTGGTAATTCACCGAGAGATTCAGTAGCCTCGTGCTACGGACAATTGCTCAGGGGAGAATCACCGGCGTCGACGAGAAATACACTGGCTCCCCTCAAAGCCATGCAGCTGCCCCAGGCTGCGTGTATTTTGCACGGCACTCTCAACCCCTACGTTCCGCATGTACTCGGCTACCTTAACACAAGGCAAACCCAATGAAAACAAATGAAAGAAAAAAGAAAAACATACGAAAATGAAATAAAACTCCGTGTGCCTCAATCATCCGCCAAGCCCGATCCTTCAAAGTCCACGAAATAATATGTTCTTGTGCATTCCGGAGTCTTGAGGAGTTGCGGTCGCGAGTACTGAAGGGAGTTAAGCCATCTTGGAGTAGGTTGAGGTCGTGGTCGAAGGTGAAAGTTCGTCGTCGCGTTTGAAGCTTGAAGGCGCTCGATTCTTCAACCCGCTTCTTCTGGTGTGATTAGTGACCTAAATAAGAAACAAGAAGAATTAGTTTTTCGACGAGTGAGCTTTCTCACTCTACCACACCGTGTTACTCGTTTCTACTCAACGCCCATCACCCCGATTCTGTCGGAATCACCTCTCACCCTTCCACCACCATCATCCGAGTCCGCAATGTCCAACCTCGAAGAAGCCAACGTAGCGTTATTGGTAGTAGACGTACAGGAAGACTTCTGTCCACCCGTAAACATGTTTCTTCTCACTAACTGAACAAAATGAGGTCTACTCACGGTGATGATCGTCGGTTTGTTGCTATCCCACAGAATGGTTCACTCGCTGTGAAAGAAGGTCGAGATATTGTACCCACAATAAACCAACTTCTCTCACTTCCTTTCAAACTGAAACTAGCAACAAAAGATCATCATCCGCCGAACCACATCAGTTTTGCATCTTCGCACTCTGGAAAACAACCATTTACATCATTCATCACTATCCGAAACCCACTCAATCCTTCAGGAGAATATTACGAAAGCCGATTATGGCCTGATCACTGCATAGTCGGCACCAAAGGAAACGAACTTCTACCCGAACTTGATTCAGACAAATTTGATGAAGTCGTTTTGAAAGGATGCGATGCTAGAGTGGAGATGTACTCAGCTTTTAGGTCACCCTTGAGGAATCCGCCTTTGGATACAGCCGTCAGCAAGCTGCAAGAATTATTGAAGAATTCTGAAATCACAGATGTGGTCATAGTTGGACTTGCAGGAGATTATTGCGTAAAATCTTCCGCTGTTGATAGTGCTGAACTTGGATGGAGGACTTGGGTTGTTGGAGAAGCTACGAGGTATGTCGATGGCGAGAAAGGAATAGAAGAAACGAAGAAAGTATATGAGGAAAAGGGAGTTGAGATCGTTTCTCTTAAATGGGTCCAAGAGGTCGGCTGTTTCTGTTTCAAGCTTCTAATACTACGTTGACCGCGAGCTGACAAACAATTGCGCTTTCGCTCACTCTTCTAGCATTTCTTTCTAGGGATCTGAACTCTTATATGGATACCACCTTGATTTGTATGAATACCACACCTCTGTCCATTGTACAACAGTTCGACATCTATACATAGTATCAATGACTAGCGAGGATTATAGAAAAGGTTCTCTTCCTCTCCCCCCATTCCTCGTCGCTTGCCCTACATGGATACCGACAGTTTCAATTGCTTCGATCGTCGTCGCTTTGCCTTCTTTGATCTGTCACATATATTTTGCACCACATCTCCCGCGTTGAGAAGGTTCTCACCAAGAGAGCCGTGAGGGGATCCTACCAGATGTATAAATGCGGGGGTAAGACAGTCGTTCAATGCACATCAGGCTCCCCTTCTCCCCACAACTTCCTCGTGGCTGCTAGTTTCACCCTCGTTGGCAAAATCCTCGTCGCCGCCATCGTCACTTCGTCCACATATAGTGATGTTATATGGCAGCTCTTCCACCTCACTGTTTTCCGCGACCAGCATCGTGGTCTACTCTATTAGAGAGAAGCCCTGTGGTTTAGTTTGTCGCCGTCGTTTATTATTTGTAAAATTTAAATTGACCTGTTCAGTTCAAGTGTCACCAAGCTAGATTTCTACAAACATCCCAGTCTCTATCTGGACATTTTGTTCGTATTTCATTCGCATTCAATCGTTGATCAACTGCTACTAATCGTATCTTTGTAGACAAGACAGCATAGTATGCATATTGGTGGTATCCGAAGAACGTCGATGGTATAGTACAACACAGACATATGCAGACTAAAGGCTCCACTACGACTCCGAGAGTCAACGAATCCCGAAACAGCCACGGAACAAAAAATTGAAAAGTTTACACCATGTTCGTAGCTTCACACTTTCTCTAATCATTGAGCTCGACCTGTCGCCTCCCATTTACTCAATGATTTAACATCCACACTAGGTTCCTTTCCAAGAATCATCTCAGCCATAACATACCCCGTTCCTAAACTCATAGTAATCCCCCAAGGACCATGACCAGTAGCCACGTATACTTCGGGTAAACCTGCACTTTCCTCTTTCTCCGGTGAAGGGTTTCCTAACAAATCCTTATTGTTGATCTTAGCAATTACAGGTTTCCCATTGGGGGTTACGGGTCTAAAACAAAGACCCTCTTTTATAAACTCGACGTTGGGTCCACAAAGTGTTCTCCCTACGCTCTTCAACGTCTTAGTCGGGTCGCTACTGGAGTTTTCCAGATTGAAAATTATCGTCGTTGATGGATGATGGGAAGAGTTCGGGAGGGGCGAAGGAGATGGAATGTGGTTTGTCGGAAATTCTGGAAGAGGTATAGATGAAGAATTTAAGCCTCCTAACCAAATCTCTCCTCCGGCCCTCGAAAATATTTCAGGAGAGAACCCGGAAGGATCGGAGGTGAAAATAGCATGACATATCGGAGGTGAATTGGAGACGGGCGTGGTCGACGTGTTTGGATTCTTTCCGAGTTTACTGGAAAGCAATGCCACAGACGTTCGCGATGGCGATGATGACAGTAACAATGGATCAATGGATGGAGGGGGAGGGGGCCAACGTTTAGAACGCATAACGACACTGTATCCTGCCAAAGGTTTGATTTGAGGAATTTTGTTCGCTTTTGGAAATAGAGTCTGATATACTTTTGGTGTCCAGCATCCAGCGGAAAGTAGGATTGTGTCGCAAGTGATATCTTCGATCTTTCTTTGTTCCGACTGTACCAATTTACCATTTGCATCGAATGTGAGGTGTTCCAGTCGAAGACGAGATGTGAATTTCCTTCCGTCGGGAGAGGTAGAAGGGTGAGGTAAGAGTTCAGTCACTCGTACTGGATGATGCATTATGACACCCCTTTTCAGGCATTCCTCGTAGAGAAATTGACACAACCTCAGAGGATCGCTAGAGAATACACAAAGAAAAGGATAATCAACAAACGATTAAAGGTCCGCTGAATGCATCGTAACAAATACCGCCGTACACTTGTGCAGTTGTCGTTTTATCCGTAACGGCTTGCAGCGAACTCCTCCTTGCACGAATCCATTTTGGCCAGTTCGGATCATTTTTGTGGTTATTTTTAAATGGTGAAGAACAATCTATGGATTCCCCACCAGTACTGCTGCTGGCTGCCGAAGTCCTACTTGAACCATTAGCAAGCCAATCCGGATTTGAACCGTCGCTCGGTGTTGGGCTCGGTGTATTTCTTCCCATGTTGGCTAGGGACGAAATGACACTTGCTACATTCGCTGCAGCCACTCTCGCGGCGGGTGATGTCGCTAACGTAGCGGATACGTTTAATCCTTCTTCGAGGATGGGTTCCAATTGGTCTTTGTCATCATCATTATCAAGTTGGACGCCACTATCCTCCTCAAGGTCCTCTTCGTCATCTACATAGTCAACTTCGCACTCATTCTCCCTATCCATGGAATACGAAACGCTCTCACTCCAACCCCATTTCTCCCTCCCGTTGAACTCTTCAGCCAACTTTCGATGCAAATCAAAAGAAAACCCTCCAAGTGGAAGGACAGACTTTTTAAACCAATCTTTAGCCAAGAAGCCTCCTGCTTTACCTGAAGCTGATGCAAATAATTCAGGTGAAGGATCGACTATATGAATTCGAACTTTAGAGCTCGGGGAGGTGATGGAATCGGAGGGAGATAAAGATGGGTGTCTATCGGATGATGTTGATGACGGTGATGA